>JAGIQG010000022.1:8894131-9620735 GCA_024679065.1 Sphyrna mokarran
GGATCAATTTTTTTTTAAATTCTTAATGAAGTTAATCAAACATGATTCACCTTTGAGTTATTTTAAAAAGTAACATGGGGTGGTTAATGACTGATTGATGTTACATATGTTTGATTTGATTTGATTTATTATTGTGACATGTATTAGTATGCAGTGAAAAGTATTGTTTCTTGTGTGCTGTACAGAAAAAGAATACTGTTCATAGAGAATGGAACAAGAAAATGCAGAATGTAGTATTACTTAGTGTCAACTTAGTGTGAGGTAGGTCCATTTAAATGGCAACAGGAAAGAAGCTGTTCTTGAGTTGGTTGGTATATGTCCCCAGACTTTTGTATCTTTTTCCCAATGGAAAAAGATAGAAGAGAGAATGTCCAGGGTGTGTGGGGTTCTTAATTATGCTGGCTGCTTGTCTAAGGCAGCCTGAAGAGTCAATGGATGGGAGGCTGGTTTGAGTGATGGGCTTTGTTCATGACACTTTGGACTTTGGAAAGGTGTTTGACAAATTACCACTGAATAGATTTTTTTTCCATAGATTTCCTGCAGTGCAGAAGCAAGTCATTTGGCCCCTCAAATCTGTACCGACTCTCCAAAAGAGCATCCTCCCCCACCTCAGCTGCCCTATCCCTGTAATTCTGCAGGGATGGCCAATGCACCTAATCAGCACATCTTTCAGACTGTGGGAGGAAACCGAAACACCCAGAGGAAACCCATGCAGACGTGGGGAGAAGGTGCAGACTCTACCCAGTCACCAGAGGCTGGATTTGAATGTGAGGCAGCACTGCCCTGCACCCTTCCCCCAACACCAAAATGTTAACAAAATTAAAGGCCACAGACCTAGTGGGATTTGTGACTATTTTCAAGAATGGTACAATTTGAAAGGAAGCTTAGAACAGATCAAAGGCTGGTTCCAGTTGAAAAGCCTATAAAGAAAACATGCAAGACTCTTGGCTTTATGAGCATAAGAAAAGAGTTTAAAAGCAGTTATGAAACACTGGTTTGGCCCCCACTGGAGTGTAGTCTCCAAATCTGGGCACCACCCTTTAGGACTCAACAATGTGAAAAATTGCCCAAGTATTTAAGAAACAAGACAAATCCAACCCGCTAATCATTGCCCCATCAGTGTACTCTCGATCATCGGTAAAATGAGGAAGGAGTCATTCTCAGTGCTATCAAGCAGCACTTATTCAGCAATAATCTGCTCACTGACAAGTTTGGGTCCTGCCAGAGTCTCATTACAGTTTTGATCTGTGCAAATTCTGTACATTCACCCTGTGTCTGCGTGAGTTTCCTCCGGGTGCTCTGAATTCCTCCCACATTGTGAAAGACGTGCTGGTTAGGAGCACTGACCCGACCAGGGCCGGAGTGTGGCGACTAGGGGCATTTCACAGTAACTTCATTGCAGTGTTAATGTAAACCTTACTTGTGACTAAATAAATAAACTTTAAGTTGATCTTTCTCTACAATCTAGCTTTGTAGCACTACACTCTGCAGTCTCTCCTTTCCTTCTCTATGAACGATATGTTTGTCTGTATCGCGCGCAAGAAATACTTTTCACTATACCAATACTTTTTTTATTTTTTTTTATTTTTTTTTATTATTATTAAGCAACACAGCACGGGAAACAGGCCCTTCGGCCCAACGAGCCCGCGCCGCCGTCATACCAAATAGTAGCAAATACATTATCCTATTTTAATATTCCTATATAATAATATATATATTATTCCTAATATGGAAAATTTTCACCATAGGGACAATTTGTTACCCAATCAGCCTAAGAGCGAATTTTTGGGTTGTGGGAGGAAACCGGAGTGCCCGGAGAAAACCCACGCAACCACGGGGAGAACGCGCAAACTCCCGCAGACACCGGCCCAATTCCAAGTGTCTGCACAGCCACATCGATAGTCTCTAAGCTGTCATGGTGCCCTTCAGATGGTCCACATAAAGCACTCATTTACGACATGAGGTACCAGGCAACCCATGAATCAACATCCAAGAGCTGTACCCGCACCACCTGCCGAATGCGTGCTCAAATTATGGACCGAATTACCTGTGGAAAAAGGCCGTAGTTAAACAGTCCTAATATATCCCTCTATCTGCATACCGCTCATGTGGCTGTCCAAGAGACCCTTAAACAGCCCCAGCGTGCCTGCTCCCACCACCTTACTCGGCAGTGCATTCCACACCCCCACTACCCTTTGTTTGAAAAACTGCCCTCTAATATTCGTCCTATACATAGCCCCCCTCACCCTATGGCCATGACCTCTCGTCCTATCCATTTCTAAAGGTGGAAAAAGTTTACCTCCATTTACTCTATCTATACCCCTTATAATCTTATACACCTCTATGAGATCCCCTCTAAGCCGACGTCTTTCAAGGGAAAACAACCCCAGTCTATCTAATCGTTCCTCATAAGACAGTCCTTCCATACCAGGCAGCATCCTGGTAAACCTCCTCTGCACTCTCTCCAAGGACTCCACATCCTTCCAATAGTACGGAGACCAGAACTGGGCGCAGTATTCCAAGTGAGGCCTAACCAAAGTTCTATACAACTGCAACATCAAACTCCTACTCTTGTATTCTATACCCTTTTCTATGAAAGCTAACATACTATACGCCTTCTTTATCACCTTCTCCACCTGTGAGGACACCTTCAGAGACTTGTGAACCTGCACCCCCAAGTCTCTCTGCGTCTCTATGCTCCGTATAGTTTTACCTTTTATCCTATAACTCTCTTCTACATTTTTCCGGCCAAAATGCATCACCTCGCATTTATCCGGATTAAATTCCATTTGCCATCTATCTGCCCAGTCTACCAACCTGTCTATGTCCTGTTGTATTGCCTGACACTGCTCTTCTGTACCCGCCAATCCAAGCATCTTGGTGTCATCAGCAAATTTGCTGATCTCACCACCTACCCCTACTTCCAAGTCGTTTATGTAGACCACAAATAGAAGAGGACCTAGTACTGAGCCTTGTGGCACTCCACTAGTGACAGGCTTCCAGCCGGAAAAAGAGCCTTCCACTACTACCCTCTGTCTCCTCCTCCCGAGCCAGTTCTCGACCCATCTACATACCCGACCCTGTATCCCATGCGCCTTCACCTTCTCTATCAGTCTACCATGAGGAACCTTGTCAAACGCCTTACTGAAATCCATGTAGACGACATCAACAGCCTGTCCTTCATCAATGTAATGTAATGTAAGCTTCTCTCTTTTTCTTGATCAAGTCCTCAATCTCCCTGGTAAGCCAAGGTTCTCTAATCCTACCGTTCCCATCCTTCCTCCTTGCCGGCACGTATCTTTCCTGCAGAGAGTTTAGTTTTCCCTTGAAAGACTCCCACATGTACCTCGTCGACCTGCCCTCAAAAAGCTTATCCCAGTCGGTATCTTTAAGATCTTGCCTAATCTGGCAGTATCTAGCCCTCCCCCAGTTAAATACCCTCCCTTTTGGGCCAGTCTCGTCCTTTTCCATTAATATCCTAAAGCAGACAGAGTTGTGATCACTATTTGACACCTGCTCTCCTACCTCGACGTCAACCACCTGGCCTGGCTCATTCCCCAGAACCAAATACATGTGACAATAATAAATCAAATCAAAGTGATTAAGGTCTGGAACGTGCCGCCTGAATATGGGTGGAAGTTGCTTCAATCAAGCTTTCCAAAAGGAATTTGACTCTAATCTCTAAAGGAAGAGTGTGCAGGATTACAGGGAAAAGGCAGGTCGATGGCAGTAAGTCACATTGCTCATTTGGAGGGATGTGCAGAAATAACAGGCCAAACAGCCTCCTTCTGTGCTGTACCAATTCTGTGATTCTACTTTTAAGATGTGCATGGAGCCTCAATTTTTGAACAAGCTTTGGTCATCTATCCTAGTAACTCCTCTATAAGACCATAAGGCATAGGAGCAGACGTACACCATTTGGCCCATCAAGTCTGCTGTGCCATTCAATGAGATCATGACTTATATGATGATCCTCAACTCCACTTTCCCACCTAATTCCCGTAATCCTTGATTCCTTTACTAATTAAGAATCTGTTTATCTCCGGTTTGAACTTACTTAATGATCCAGCCTCCATAGCCCTCTGCAGTAAAGAATTCCACAGTTTCTCCCTGAGTGAAGATATTTCTTCTCATTTTGGTCTTAAATGGGCGATCCTTATTCTGAGATTATGCTGACCCCTTACTTTGTGATTAGATTGACCCCTTACTCTGAAATTACTGCAATTCCTAACACTGAGATTACGTGGAGCCTTTACTGTGAGATTAGATAGACTCCTTATTCTGAAATTACGCCGACCCCTCACTCTGAGATTACGCCGACCCCTCACTCTGAGATTAGGCCGACCCCTCACTCTGAGGTTAGGTCATTTGGTCCTAGACTCTCACACAAGAGGGAGCAGCCTCTCCAATGTTGTCTGGCAGTGGCCATGTTAAGCGCTATAGGTTCTACAACGTTAAAGCCACTATATAAATCCAAACTGGTGTTGTTATTGAGATGAAATAGCAGAGGGACCATGGGCCGAACTGTGCACGGAAACTTCCATGAATCTATAAGCTTCCTGTTTCTATGGCAACTGCCACATCTATTGGGGATTAATTCCTCCGTAATGTGTATTAGTAACTGATTTTTAAGAAGTCTCACCACTTTAAACATCAAAGCGTTTTAAAGTGGAGGACTTTAAGACCATGAGGAAGTCAATACCCATGGTGAGTTTCATCGCCATGGGATTCTCAATTCAGCGCACAGACTCTAATGATAAGTTTCTCTGATACACATACCCCACTGCTTGCAATCAACTTCTTCAGAGGAGATTCACTAATAATGAGGAGGAAAAAAAACTATTTCAGAAAAAAAAATTTGGCAGTGATAAAATTTAATTTTCTTGTTCTATTTCTAGTTAGCTTTGAAGATTCCGATTGGTGACAGTGAGTGCATTCAGCACGCCGGAATAGATTTGCCCTCCGTTCAAAATGGTTGATTTTTATCGAGCTCTGCTGTTTGTTTGTTCCCATTTTTGAGCTGCTAATTGATGTTTTTTTTTCTCTCCCTCTCTTCCAACGTCAATAAGGAAATGGAAGAAAATGTCAAGTGTGAGGCAGCAGGGGAATTAAGAGCGACTATCTCTCTCTCTGTGTCTCTGTATGGAGCACACAAAGGCAGCACGATTGCACACTCATGGCTTTCCTCTCCTCAGAAGTGAATCTTCAGAACATGTGGAATGACCCAAGAAGGCTAAGCAGAAGAGTAGGCCACGGAGCAAAGGGGTAGCCCTGGAACAGAGGGGGAGGAGTAGGCCCTGGAACAGAGGGGGAGGAGTAGGCCCTGGAACAGAGGGGGAGGAGTAGGCCCTGGAACAGAGGGGTAGGCACAGAGCAGAGAGGGAGGAGTAGGCCCTGAAGATAAGGCGGAGGATTAGGTCCTGGAGCAGAGGGATAGGCCCTGATCTGAGGGGTAGGCCTAAGGGACCTGTAACTGTTAGACTCCAATTCTATTCTATCATTCCACCCCCCCCCCCCACAACCACCCCAATACTCTGTGTGGTAGGTATAAACAATCCCATGGCTTTATTTGAAGAGAACAGTATTTATTTCCTGGTGATCCATCAACACTCCTCCCTTGACCAACACCTGTAAGATCAGACTAACTGATTGTCAATTCATTCAGTTACTGTCTATGGGATTTTGCTGTGCACAAATTGGTCGCCAAGACAATCCTTCCACCATAATTCATCAGCTGTAAATGCTTCTGGACGTCCTAAACAGTGCCAGCATGTTTATCAATACAGTGACACAGTGGCTACCACTGCTGCCTGATAGCGCCAGGGACCCGAGTTCGATTCCCGGCTTGGGTCACTGTCTATGCGCAGTTTGCACGTTCTTCCTTGTGTCTGCATGGGTTTCCTCCAGACGCTCCGGTTTCCTGCCACACTCCAAAGATGTGTGGGTTAGATTGACTGGCCCCTTTTTGTCAGGGGGGATTAGCAAGGAAAATCCGTAGGGTTACGGTGATAGGGCCTGGATGAGGTTGTTGTCAGTGCAACTTGATGAGTGGAATGGTCTTCTTCTGCAATGTGGAGATTCTATGATTCCATTTTATGATCTTCCAAAAGCTGAGGAAACAGGTACGTGTCCCCAAGCTCAATTCATGCTACATCCAAATATTGGGCAGCAAAGGTGAAACTCTCTGAATCAGGTACCTATCATTTCAGTGTCCAATGATACTGAAACTATTAGAATGTCTAATATACACCCAATACATGACGCAGGAGGGTTTGCCAATCGTAATGTAAGTGTGGGGTGGGGGTGTAGGTAAATGATCACAAACAGATGGAAATCTTGCTTGAATCTTTCCTTTAAAATCCCTCCATGCACTTGCCCCTCTGTATCTCTTTAATTTCTTCTGATCTAAAAGCCTCCAAAATCTCCAGTCTACCTCAATTCACCCTACACCCCATATTGCTTCACCCCATCACTACTGACCTTGCCTTCCTGCTGTCCCAATCCTAACTGCTCTCAGTTTTATACTTTTGCTCAACTCACTATAATCTCACTCTTTATCTTTCTGCTCACCTCACTGTAATCTCCCTCTTTATCCCTCTGCTCACCTCACTGTAATCTCCCTCTTTATCCCTCTGCTCACCTCACTGTAATCTCCCTCTTTATCCCTTTGCTTTCCTCACTGTAATCTCCCTCTTTATCCCTCTGCTCACTTCACTGTAATCTCCCTCTTTATCCCTCTGCTCACCTCACTGTAATCTTGCTCTTTATCCCTCTGCTCTCCTCACTGTAATCTCCCTCTTTATCCCTCTGCTCACCTCACTGTAATCTCCCTCTTTATCCCTCTGCTCACCTCACTGTAATCTCCCTCTTTATCCCTCTGCTCACTTCACTGTAATCTCCCTCTTTATCCCTCTGCTCACCTCACTGTAATCTTGCTCTTTATCCCTCTGCTCTCCTCACTGTAATCTCCCTCTTATCCCTCTGCTCACCTCACTGTAATCTCCCTCTTTATCCCTCTGCTCACCCACTGTAATCTCCTCTTTATCCCTCTGCTCACCCACTGTAATCTCCCTCTTTATCCCTTGCTCACCTCACTGTAATCTCCCTCTTTATCCCTCTGCTCACCTCACTGTAATCTCCCTCTTTATCCCTCTGCTCACCTCACTGTAATCTCCCTCTTTATCCCTCTGCTTTCCTCACTGTAATCTCCCTCTTTATCCCTCTGCTCACTTCACTGTAATCTCCCTCTTTATCCCTCTGCTCACCTCACTGTAATCTTGCTCTTTATCCCTCTGCTCTCCTCACTGTAATCTCCCTCTTTATCCCTCTGCTCACCTCACTGTAATCTCCCTCTTTATCCCTCTGCTCACCTCACTGTAATCTCCCTCTTTATCCCTCTGCTCACCTCACTGTAATCTCCCTCTTTATCCCTCTGCTCACCTCACTGTAATCTCCCTCTTTATCTCTCTGCTCTCCTCACTGTAATCTTGCTCTTTATTCCCGTTCTCCTCACCGTATTCTCACTCATTCTCCCCCCTCTCCTCATTGTAATGTCTTTATCCCCATTCTCCTCACTGTAATCTCCTTCTTTATCCCCACTCCCCTCACTGTAATCTCACTCTTTGTCCCCTGCTCTCCTCACTGTAATCTTGCTCTTTATCCCCTGTTCTCTTCACTGTAATCTCACTTTTTATCCCCCACTCTCCTCACTGTAATCTCACTTTTTATCTCCACTCTCCTCACTGCAATCTCACTCTTTGTTCCCTGCTCTGTTCACTGTAATCTCACTCTTTATCCCCTGTTCTCCTCACTGTAATCTCGCTCTTTATCCCCTGTTCTCCTCACTGTAATCTCGCTCTTTATCCCCTGTTCTCCTCACTGTAATCTCGCTCTTTATCCCCTGTTCTCCTCACTGTAATCTCGCTCTTTATCCCCTGTTCTCCTCACTGTAATCTCGCTCTTTATCCCCTGCTCTGTTCACTATAATCTCGCTCTTTATCCCCTGTTCTCCTCACTGTAATCTCACTCTTTATTTCCTGCTCCCCTCACTGTAATCTCGCTCTTTATCCCCTGTTCTCCTCACTGTAATCTCACTCTTTATTTCCAGCTCTCCTCACTGTAATCTCACTCTTTCTCCCCCACTTTCCTCACTGTAATCTCGCTCTTTATTTCCCGCTCCCCTCACTGTAATCTTTCTCTTTATTTCCATCTTCCCTCTCTGTAATCTCCCTCTTTATCCCTCACTCTGCTCACTGAAATTCAGCTTTGACCATACTGGCCGAATGGCTGTTCCTGTGCTATAAACAATCGAACAACGGCAGGACATCAAAGAAACCTTGTAGCATGTTTCATGATGTTTTCAACACATTGCTTCCAACCTTTCCTCACTATTCATGATGATTATCTTGGAATATTTGTATGTGTTTGAGTCCATGTGTATATCTGCGTTTGTGCATCTGTACGCGTGTGCATAACACCTGTGTACACCTTTTTTGTACGTTCAGGTGTGTGTGTGTAGACCACAGTGTGCGTGTGCATGTTTGTGTGTATGTGTGTGCCATAAGTGTGTGTGTGTGTGTGTGTGTGTGCGTGTGAATGCTTGTGTGTAAATCTAGTGCCTTACTGTTTAATACACACAAAGAATGAATGACCTGAATGGCAGTGTGTCAGGCACCTTACTGACCATGCATTTCAAGAGTGTGTCATAGAAGTCAAGGTGCCTTCCTCTCATCAAAACGAGACAATAAAGGCAAAGACTGAAGTCATTTTCTCTCTTCAAGAGAAGTTAATGAAATTGCCTCAGTCTGAGCACACATTGTTCGCTTCTGGTTAAAATAAAATGGACCGTGACTGCCTTATTTCTGCTGACGTCCTGCTTTTTGGGATTTTATGCTTGTATTACATTTCCTTGGGAGTGAATGAAAGCAAGTTTAGTTACTGCCAAAAAGACAAGTGCTTAGAATTAGCATGAACCAAAAGCAGCTCGAAGACTCAGGCCCAGGCACTGGCCTGCAGGCATTTAATTCTCCATGCTTTGATTTCATTTGCACCTATTTTGTTAAATAAACCAATTCATTAAACTAAAACCCTTAAATCTCTCACTAACATCCCCTTTTGAAGGTCACTCTCTCAGCACCCTTTTATGGGGGAATTTCTACTAGATCTTTATAGATCACTGGTTTCGGCTGCTGCTGGAAGTGCCGCATCTCATTGTGGGCATCGCAGTATGGAAAGGACATTAACCATCTCAACATGGTGCCAAGCAGCTTCACTGGAATGGTAACCGCTGGAGGTGTATCCATTCACTGGAGGGACAAGAGAAGCGGAAATCACAGCAGCATAGGTTAAAGGGAGATTTAACAGAGGTGTGCAAAATTATGATTGCTTGTTTTTTGATAGAGTAAATAAGGAGAAATTATTCTCACTAACAGAGGGTCAGGAATGATCACTGACAATAATCAAAGGGCAAATAAGGAGAACTTTTTCCTCTCAAGTTCAGAAAGTTGTTTTGATCTGAAATGCATTGTTAACAGGAGCCAATAGTAAGTTTAATGGGAAAGGTGTGGTGGGTTGGGCAGGACAGTGGAAGATTCCTAGCTGAAGTGTGCTTGGATGAGTGGAAATTTTCACCAATTAAAATACTGGGATGGCTGAATCCATCATCTTTGGTTCCTGAAAATGTAACACAACTCCTCAGAATCACAGAATCCTTACAGTACAGAAGGAGGCCATTCGGCACATCGAGTCTGTTCTGATCACATGCCCACCCAGGCCTTATTCCCATAACACCATATATTTACCATGCTAATCCCCCTGACACTAGAGTCAATTTAACATAGCCAATCCACATAACCCCCACATCTTTGGAATGTGGGAGGAAATAGGATCACCCAGAGGAAACCCATGCAGACACAGGGAGAACATGCAGGCTTCACACAGACAGTGACCCAAGCGGGAATTGAACCCAGATCCCTCGTGCACTGAGACAGCAGTGCTAACCCACTGTGCCACCGCTGTATCATTCCCCACGGTTGCTGTCTGAGGCTGAACCAAAGCATGATCATTCCCTATTTGACCCCGAGCTGCATTTTCAACCCTGTCTCTCTCTGGTCACCAAGGCTGCCTATCTCCAGTTCCATAACATCACCTCCCCCTGGCCTCATCAACCCATGATTCTCAGCTCCTTTCGCAGTTCAAGATCTCCACACTCCAATTGATCTGCCCTCCTAATCATCACTGATTTCCACTAATGGCCGGAATTCCTCCCTTTTCCTTTACATTGCTGCTTAAAACCTGCCTCTTTGACTACTTCGGCTACTGGCCCTAATACCCCTCAAAACGGCTCAGTGTCAATCTTTGTCTGATTGCTCTCCTCTGAGGTACACTGGAAAATTCACTATGGTCTCAGCACTATACAAATTGTTGTGGTAGTTGGGTCTTTGAGGCAGATCTCCATGTGGAGATATGAAACATAAACCTGGGGTGGGGGGAGGGTCATCAAATATTGACTTCCTCGAAACTTGATACATACCGTGCAGGACATTCGGGGAGGAAAGAATGTGAGATGGAACAATGTGATAATTTTTCAAATATAGGAATAATATTCCACATGTACAGGTCCAGTATTTGCTGGAGGTCAGGTAAAGGTAGAGCCCCATGGTCCTGGATGATTCCCTCAAAGGGGAGAGCAGCCTATAATCATCAGAGACCATGGTGGCTTTATCTTTATCTTAATTCCTCTCTTAGAGATGGTGCTAACCTGAGAATCACCACACCTCAAGTGAGGGGTAAGGTTAAGAAGCCGAGACTTCGTGAATAGCTGGTATGGGAATTGAACCCGTGCTGCTGGCATCGCTCTGCATCACTAGCCAGCCAAGTGAGCTAAATTGTTGGAGCAGTGTGAGATGAGCAGCAATGTCCAAGAACCACATGAGGCTGCAGTGGCTCCAATGTATTCTCTACATGATGAAATGATCCCCTGGTGATTGCAATGAGTCAGGACTAGATTGGGCTGGAACCAACAAGAGTAACAGATTTTTCACCTCTCCCTACCATCCGCTAATTCACCCTAAGGTGAGTTTGAGAGGGTGTCTCACCAGGATGTGCCCCCAGCTAGTTCAAGGAATAACGCAATTAGCTATCAGTGCTAGGGTAATTGGCAGTCTTGCTACTTGACCAAACAGGGAGATGGGTCACTTCTGTCTTGAACTCCAGAGTCAGTGAGGCTGTGGAGGTGACCGAACAGAAAACCCAAAGCTTCTCTCTGAAACCGGGAGTCAGCTGTCAGCAAGTTAACAATGACGTATCTCTGGCTGTAAACCATGCCAGCTCAGGAGAAGACTGGGAGAATGTTTCTGCTATAATTAGGGAGCAGCTGTTCCCTGGGATTTGCACCAGATCCATGAGCAACTCATCATAAATATATAAAAAAACAGAATGCCCAGCTTCTTATCTCTGTAAACAACTGCCACCTGAAACCTCCCATCTCAGCAATAACAAGCGAGAGAAACTCCGGCATTGGCTGGAAGTGGTACTGTCACTGAATTGGTAATCCAGAAACCGGGGCAGGATCTGGGAACCGGGGTTCAAATCCCACCATGGCAGCTGGTGAATTCAATATTCACCTATGACCATGAAATCATTGTTGATTGTTGTAAAAACTTATCTGGTTCATTAATGTCCTTTAGGGAAGGAAATCTGCCATGCTTACCTGGTCTGGCCTACATGTGAGCCACAGCTTCAAATGTTCTTTGAAACGGAGGCCAACTGGGATGGGCAACAGATGTTGGCCCAGTCAGCAACACCCACATCCTGGAAATTAATTTAAAAAAAATACAAACTATCCAATCATCTGCTTCTGCTAGTTTCCTTTTTTCAAAAGTTCATTTATTAGTATCACAAGTAGGCTTACATTAACACTGCAATTAAGTTACTGTGAAAATCACCTAGTTACCACATTCTGGTCCCTGTTCCGGTGCACTGAGGGAGAATTTAGCATCTAACCAGCATATCTTTTGGACGCTCAAATTCACTTCAGATCCCCCAGACTCAGGGCCTGAAAACATTCTCATTTCTCTCCAAGCCAATTCTGTGCTTGTGAATCTTCCTCATCATCACCCATTTGATTGCCTACTTGCTAATATCTCACCATTCCGAATCTCAAAACCATCCCTTTCTAATTTGTCACCAGCATATACACTTTGAAAAACAACTTCCCCCTTGAACCATTTATCCAGGTGAACTATTGGCCCATCTCCAAGATCTTTCCTCACCAATGACCTAGAACTTCTTGTTGCTTCCCAAGTCTTTCCAACTGCATGTTTGAATCTCTCCAATTAGTATTTAATTCTTGCCACAGCATCAAAATGGTCCAACTCAATACGTGATATCTTCTGGCCGTGGTAGACCAATACCCCCTCCTCATTACATAGTGCACCACACCCATGTGCACCTGCGCCAAATGCAGGCAATTGGGATTAACTGGGAGTGCACCATGGTTGGCATGGGTCAGTTGGGCTGAACAGCCTGTTTCCATGCTGTATTCCCCAAGATATCATTCCAACAAGTGGCTTGCTCCCATTGTCCTGTTCAATCAGAGGTGGGGAAGCATAAGTCCGTGCAGAACTCCCGAGGCAAAAGAGCACTTTGGCTCCTCCTAGAAAAGACATTACTGGAGCTGCCATCTTGATTGTTGATTGGGTAAGACTGGAACCAAACAAAGACAAGCCTATGTAATTGGAGAATTTGAAGCTGCATTTCCCAAGGTGGTTTAGGTGCAAAGTGCTTGCTTTTGACTGGGGAGGGATGTTGATGATGGGCTAACATCATTGCTAGCTCACTATTCTCTACGGGAAATTTAAGGGTGATGCCACAATGGCGTGTCTTAAAGATAATTCTCCAACTGACACCTCAACCAAAAACATCAACTTCTCTTCCTCGCTGCCTCTAATTTCAGCTCACAAAAGCCGAGCGGGTTAAAAACACACACTCCATTTCGTGTAATAATGTGAATGATCAAATTCGACTTCCAACACCTAAAGACAGATTTCCATTAAATAGCACCTTAATGCAAGTCAAAATGTCCCAAGAAATATAGTGCCATATCAATTACAGGTGGAGTGACTGTCGCTATATTGGTAGAATGTCTTGCACACAACGGTCAGTTCAGTGATTGGACAATTCATGATTATTCTCAACACCGGTGTCCCACAAGGCTGTGTTCTCAGCCCCCTACTATACTCCTTATACACCTATGGCTGTGTGGCCAAATTCCCTTCCAACTCAATTTTCAAGTTTGCTGATGACCCCTCCATAGTGGATCTCCGTAGAAGAATCTGGTGAACTGGTGCAGAACAATAATCTCTCCCTCAAATTCAGTAAAACAAAGGAGATAGTCATTGGCTTCAGGAAACGTAAAGGAGAACATGTCCTGACTACATCAACGGGGATGAAGTGGAAATAGTCGCAAGCTTTAGGTTTCTAGATGTCCAAATCACCAATAACCTGTCATAGTTCCCCCAATGTCGACACTATAGTCAACAAAGCCCACCAACGCCTCTACTTTCTCAGGAGGCTAAGGAAATTTGGCATTGCCGCTACAATTTTCACCAACTTTTACAGATGCACCATAGAAAGCATTCTTCCTGGTTGTATCACAGCTTGGAATGTCTCTCGCTCTGTCCAAGACTACAAAGGATCGTGAACAAAGCCCAATCCATCACACAAACCAGCCTCCTATCCATTGTTCTGTTTACACTTCCCGCTGCCTCGGAAAAGCAGCCAGCATAATTAAGGAGCCCACACACCTCAGATATTCTCTTTTCCACCTTCTTCCGTCAGGAAAAAGCTACAGAAGTCTGAGATCACGTACCAATTGAATTAAGAAGAGTTTCTTCCTTGTTGCCATCAGACTTTTGAATGGCTCTACCTTATATTAAGCTGATCTTTCTCTACATCTTAGCTTTGATTGTAACATTACATTCTGCACTCTCTCCTTTCCTTCCCTATGAATAATATGGTTTGCACAGCGGGCAAAAAAACAATACTTCTCACTGTAAACTATTACATGGGATAAAAATAAATCAAAAATTAGTGATAAAGGCTGATAGAGAAATGTTGACCAGGACACCAGCAGGATTTCTTGCTTTTCAAATTGTGCTGGAGGGTTTATAGAATTCTAGCTGGAGCGGTAAAACATGTAGGCAGGTGGGACAATGAAAAGATTTATTGTAATGCTAGTGGGACTTGTTGGTTTGAGATATAAGGAGAGGTAGGATAGACTGGGATTTTTCTCCCTGCAGCTTGGATACTTAGGGTCTTATAGAGGTCGATAAAATAATGAGAGGCATAGATAAGATAGAAGTCAACATCTTTTCCCAGAGGCAGGGGAGTCCAAAACTAGAGGACATTAGTTTAAGGTGTGAGGGGAGAGATGCAAAAGGGTCCAGAGGAGCAATTCTTTTCACTCTGAGGGTGGTGGGTGTCTGCCAGAGGTAGTAGTAGAGGGGGATACAATTTTGTCTTTTTGAAAAGCATTTAGACAATTACATGGGTAAGATGGATACAGAGAGATATGGGCCAAATGCAGGCAATTTGGACTAGCTATGTGATAAAAACTGGGTGGCATGGACAAGTTGGGCTGAAGGGCCTGTTTCCAAGATGTAAGACTCTATGACTTGTCCAAAACACACCTCAGGTGATGACACCAAATTTACAGAATCAGGCCATTTGGCCCATGATATTTGTGCTGCCCTCTATATTTCACACAAGCCTCCTCCAGGCCAGTTTCCACATCTTTCCATTCCTTTCTTCTTCATCTGCTTGTCTGGCATCTACCTCAAGGCATCAATGTTATTCACTTCAATTCTCAGCAGCGTACTGAGGTGTCATCCTGGATTATATGCCGAGGCCAGCGAGTGATGTTTGAACCCACAGCCTTCTGCCCAGCTGGCAACTTAACACCCATCCCCAACATACTAATCCTACAAAATGTGAGATTTGTACACTCAATATGAAAGGTTATACGTTTGGAATTCAGGAGCATTGACTGTTTAACCCATCACATGCACAGCGCTGTCAGGATGACTACTTAATATGGGCTTCACACTGCATTTGGGAGAGTATCACAAGTTACTAAAGCCAGCAGTGACTGAGGCATAGGATCACGTAAAGTGGAAGCAGGCTACTCCCACTGTACCCGCTACAAGGGGGCAGAGTGTAGCGGAGCAGGAGAACCTTCCCTTCAATACAGCAGGCAGCAAAACAGCATCAATTACCTGAAAAGCAAAAGCTTTTGTACATCGGAAGCGTGGTGATCAGTGGGGAGAGGTATTTCAGCACTTAGTAAGGTAACAACATTCACGAGGACTAACTCAAACGTCAAGGTGGCTGGGTATGCACGTAATTGGGAGAAGCTGTATTACAGGCTGCACAGAGTTAAGTGCACTCAGTAGCCACACTGACAAATACCAAACTTGTCACACTTGCTTGTTTCACATGTCAGCTTTATTCATCAATTCAGCTGTAAGGGTGCACTTAATTATCACTGGTTAAAAGTGGATGCTAACATGTCGAAGTCTTGTTTCCTCTGGCAAGTCTGACGGGGTAGGTGAGGGAGAATCGTGTGTGAGGGATAAAAAGGCCCTCTCTCTGTCTCCAAGTAGTTTCTCTTCACAACACCAGGGATCCGGTTCGACTCCCGGTTTGGGTCGCTGTCTGTGTGAGGGCTGCACCTTCTTCCTGTGTCTGTACAGGCTGGGTGCTTAATATTGTCACATGTATTAGCATACAGTGAAAAGTGGCTTTCTTCCGAGTTTCGCCATGGTAAAAGTGAAAAGTGGGTTTCCTCTGCGATTCGCCATGGTAAATGCGTGGAGATACAGGGATAGGATGGGGGAAGAGAGTCTGCGTGAGATACTTTGTCGGAGAGTCGCTGCAGACATAATGGGCTAAATGGCCTCTTCTGCATCTCTTCTATGATTTCTCATTGTCTCCCAATTGGCTCTTGCTCCTCTTAACATCCTCAGCCAAAGAAGGCAGATCTTCATAGTGCCAGCCCAGGTACGAAGGGCCAAATGGCCTTGTTTGGTGCTTTGAGATTCCATCCACACCTCACCAATGCTGCTCTGCATTTCATTCAGAATCTGAAAGCCCTCAAGATGTCCCAAAGTACTTTCCAGCCAATGAAGCATAGTCAATCTTGTAACTTGGAAAGCATAACAGAAAACTGAAGTTTTAAAATTTATTTATTAGTGATTCATTTTGGTAGGAATGCAGATTACAGGGTCAACGACAGGATTCTAAGGAATGTGGAGGAACAGAGAGGTCTTGGGGTTCATATCCACAGGTCTCTGAAGGTTGCCACTCAAGTGGATACAGCCGTAAAGGCTTATAGTGTGCTAGAGTTTATTAACAGGGGGTTTGAGTTTAAGAGCTGTGGGGTTATGCTGCAACTATACCAGGCCTTGGTGAGACCACATTTGGAATATTGTGTGCCATTCTGGTCACCTCACTATAAGAAGGATGTGGAAGCATTGGGGAGAGTGTAGAGGAGATTTACCAGGATGCTGCCTGGTTTGGAGGGTAAGTCTTGTGAGGAAAGGTTGAGGGCACAGGGACTTTTCTTTTTAGAGCGGAGGAGGATGAGACGCAACTTAATAGAGTTTTATAAGATGATGAGGGGAATAGATAGAGTGGATGTGCAGAGACTATTTCCTCGGGTGGATGTAGCTGTTACTAGGGGGCATAACTATAAGTTCATGGTGGGAGATAGAGGAAGGATGTCTGAGGTAGATTGTTTACTCACAGAGTGGTTGGAGTGTGGAATAGACTGCCTACTATGATACTGGAGTCGGACACTTTAGGAACTTTCAAGCGGTTATTGAATAGGCACATGGAGCACACCAGAATGATAGGGAGTGAGACAGCTTGATCTTGGGTTTGGACATATCTCAGCACAACACTGAGGGCCGAAGGGTCGGTACTGTGCAGTACTGTTCTGTGTTTCTACAAGTAGGCTTACATCAACACTTGCAATGATGTTACAGTGAAAATCCCCTGGTCGTCACACTCCAGTGCCTGTTCGGGTACACTGAGGGAGTATTTAGCATGGCCAATACACCTAACCAGCATTTCTTTCAGACTGTGGGAGGAGAAAACCAGAGCACCCACAGGAAATCCATGCAGATACGGGGAGATCATGCAGAATTCACAGAGACAATGGCAAAAAAAAATCATAGAATCCCTACAGTGCTGAAGCAGGCCATTCGGCCCATCGAGTCTGCACTGACCACAATTCCACAATTCTATACCTTTCAGCCCACATATTTACTCTGCTAATCCTCTGACACTTAGGGGAAATTTAGCACGGCCAATCAACCTAACCTGCACTATGGACTATGGGTGGAAACCGGAGCAACTGGAGAAAACCCACGTGGACATGGGGAGAATGCGCAAACTTCACACAGTGGCCGAGACTGAAATTGAAGCTGGGTTCCTGGTGCTAACCAGGAAGATGTATGCACAATGAACCACAGTGTGAGGTAATGACCAGATGACCAATCTGTTTTTATTGTTGATGTTGATCGAAGGGTTGTATGTTGGCCAGAACACTGGAGAGATCATCACCACCACAGCTACTTCCAAATGGCACTTTGGGATGACTGAGGACCAGCCGGTAGAGCAGACAGTGCTCAGAATGCGTAGGAGCCCACCCTTGGATGACTTTCCCCTGGCCTCTGCTGACTGCTTGACTCCTGATAACAACAATGAACAACTCGGGCATAGAGCCACGTTCAACCCACTCTCTGTGGCACAGCACACAAGAGGCTCCAAACACACAGCCTACACACCAGAGCTGCTGAAATGGAACCCTCGCATCTTTCCCATCCTCCTGCCTCTGTAGAGACTTGCTATTCAATACGGTGCTGAGTCTCACAGAATAGGAAGATCCCAGACTCGATGTGGAGTTACTCGATACGCATGCACAACGGCAACTGTTAACTTGACTCAGTGCTTGAGCAAAAAATGTAGAAATGGAAACTTTCCAGTGCTGGGGGAGGCCGTTCAACCCATCATGCTCCTGCCATCTGAAATCCAGAACCTCAGCTCATGTTCTGGAGACCTGGGTTTGAATCCCGCCAGGGCAGATGATGAAATTTGAATTCAATAAAAAAAAATCTGGAATTAAGAAGCTACTGATGACCATGAAACCATTGTCGATTGTTGGAAAAATCTATCTGGTTCATTAATGTTCTTTAGGGAAGGAAATCTGCCATCTTTACCTGGTCTAGCCTAAATGTGACACCAGAGCCACAGTAATGTGGTCGACACTTAACTACACTCTGAAATGGTCTAGGAAGTCACTCAGTTTAAGGGCAGCTAGGGATGGGCAATGAATGCTGACCAGCCCATGTTCCATGAATGAATAAAAAAAACACCATCCAGCCTAATTCAACCTTTCAAATCTTGGTCTGTAGGTCTGCCAGTTGTGTCCAATGCAAAGATTCCGGATTCACATCCCACTCGAGGATTTAACTGGCCAACATCCCCCCATGCAGTAATGAGGGAATGCTACACGGTTGAAGGTGCCATGTTTCAGATGGTAGAGAGATATGAGGAGAAAATGGGTGTGATCTTACTGACCAATCACACCACAATCCAGCCCGCCAGAATGGGAAAATCCAGCCAACATGAATGACGGTAACATTCCAGCCTAAGTCAGTTAGGATAGTATTCATTGGAGTTTAGAAGAGTGAAAGGGGATCTCAAAGAAACTTATAACATTCTAACAGGGTTGGACAGAGTAGATTCAGAAAGAAATGTTCTCGATTGGTGGGGGAGTCCAGAACTAGGGATCATAGTTTGAGGATAAGGGGTAAACCTTTTAGAACTGAAGTGAGGGGAAATTTCTTTACCCAGAAAGTGGTGAATGTGTGGAATTCACGACCATAGAAAGAAGCTAATGCCAAAACATTGTCTGATTTCAAGAAGAAATTAGATATAGCTCTTGGGGCTAAAGGGATCAAGGGATATGGGGATAAGGGACAGTATTGAATTTGATTATCAACCATGATCAAAATGAATGCCAGAGCAGGCTCAAAGAGCTGAATGGCCTACTTTTGCTTCTATTTCTCTAAGATGCTAAAAGTGAGGTCTCATTTGCCCCTTCAGGAAGGTGTAAAAGAAATCACCACACTATCTTAAAAAATAGTTCTTCCTGTGGCTGGTTACAAGATTTATCTTTTGATCAATTTTGCAGGAACAGAAAACATGGAAAAGAAGAAATTAACTTGCATTTATATAGCGATTTTTGTGATCACTGGGTGTCTCGAAGCACTGTACAGTCAATGAAATATTGTGAAGTGTGGGTAGTGTTGTCGGTGATGCAGCATCCAATTTACACACAGCAAGATCTCACAAACAGCAATGTAATAATGGCCAGTTAATTTTTTTTGGCTGATGTTGATTAAAACTCAAATATTGGCTGGGACTGTCTTGTTCTTCTTCAAAATGATGCCATGGGATCTTTTACATTCATCCAAGCAAGCATATGACATCTCATCGAAAAGGCGGCACCTTTGACAGTGCGGCACTCCCTCAGTACTGCATTGGAGTGTCTGCGGCTCTAATCATTATCACATTGTTGGCGTTTTGTCAGCTAAGGAGAAAAATATCTTAATTATCTTGTCCTGGAGGATTTCTCAAGTGCTTCATATGCACCAGCTGTTATTTGACGCAGAGTTACTGTAATTTTATGGCCAAAGATGGACCTCCGTTCACATACAGTAAGATCCCACATGGAGTCAACTATAGGAGTAGCTGGTTAACTTGGTTCTGGTGATGCTGGTTGAAAGATGAATGTTGGCCAGGATGCAATAATATACAACCTTCTGACTCAACAAGAATGCCTCCCACTGAGCCACAGCTGACACACTCCATCTCTCCGCCTGGTCCCCATAATCAATGCACAAGGAGCTCCACACGTTTTTTTAAAATGTTAAATGATGGAAGCGCTGAGATGTCTTGACAGATGGGTTTGCTTTGTGACTAAACCTTTCAGACACACCCCACTATGAAGAGGACAGTGCCCCCTTCCCTGCATTCACTTATGCAGCTTTCTCAACCCAACACAGTGTTGAAAGATTGATCAGGCTGGATTAAGGCAACATTAGCTCACTCACCCTTGTTGCTGAAAATCCAAGCAACGGAACAATTGTTTTACACCACAGCTGTGGAAAGCTGAGCCTTAGATCCTTTTAAATTTATTTATTAGTCACAAGTTGGCTTAAATTAACATGACAATGAAGTTACTATGAAAATCCCCTAGTTGCCACACTCTACTGTCTGTTCAGGTACACTAAGGGAGAATTGAGCCAATGCATCTAACCAGCATGCCTTTCAGACTGTGCGAGAAAACCGGAGCACCCAGGAGAAACCCATGCAGACATGAGAAGATGCAGACTCTACACAGTTACTCAAGCTGGGAATCGAACCTGGGTCCCTGATGCTGTGAGGCAGCAATGCTAACCACTGTGCCACCACTCATGCTGCTCCTTGGCGGAGTAATCTTTTACTCCAGATTCTAGGGTGTGTGTGGGGGGGATGCATAGGGGCTGGGAATTAAATGGCCTGAACCCGGGTACAAACAGAAATCTGGAGGCTACTTTGAAGCAACTCTGTCAGCAGCTATTTGGCTGCTGCTTGCTCTACTGTGATCAGTAGATTGGATTGAAGAGGTCAACGCTGTCTAGCTCTGCAATCCAATTTAACAAAACGCAATGATACAGCGGCATTTAATAGTAGGCTTTTTCCCGAAATTGGCAATAGAATAGGTATGCAGCCAGTGCAAACAGATCGAAGCAAAAGCAATACAAGAAATAGGAACTGGAGTAGACCGTACAATCCTGCATGTTCCTCCTGTGCCTGCTTGGGTTTCCTGCAGATGCTCCAGTTTTTTCCCACTGTCCAAATACATGCTGGTTAAGTTGATTGGCCATGCTAAATTGATCTTAGTGTTTGGGAGATTAGCAGGATAAACATAAGAACAAGGAGCAGGAGACGGCCATACTTCACCTTCAACTTTCAATAAGAGCAGGTCTTTAAGTTTAAAAGTTTTTTATTAGAGTCACATGTAGGCTTACACTAACACTGCAATGAAGTTACTGTGAAAATCCCTTAGTCACCATATTCCAGCACCTATTTGGGTACATGGCCATGCTAAATTCTCTCTTAGTATCAGGGTAACTATGTGGGGTTATGGGGATAGGGTCTGGGTGGGATTGTTGTCGGTGCAGGCTAGACACTGTAGAGATTCCACTAGAATCAGAGGCACAACCTCAGGCCAAAGCGACGATCCTTTCATACAGAGAAGAGAGGAATTTCTTCAGCCAGAGAGTGGTGAATCTGTGAAACTCTTTGCTGCAGACAGCTGTGGAGGCCAAGTCACTGAGTATCTTTAAGACAGAGATAGATAGGTTCTTGCTTCGCCTTCCAATAGAATTACGGCTTATCTTCAACCTCAATGCCACATTCCTACCTATCCCCATAATCTCTTGATTTCCTTCATAGAAACCACAAAAAAGTTACAGCGTAGGAGGAAGCTATTTGGCCCATCTTGTCCATGCCAGCCCAAGGACACCCAAGTGCCCTTTCTAATCCCACATTTCTGCACCTGGCTCATTGCTCTGTAACTTATGGCACTTAAAGTGGGGATCCAGAAATGAAAGTCTACATTTGATTTATTATTGTCACATGTATTAGCATACAGTGAAAACTATTGTTCCTTGTGCACTATACAAAAAAAATCCTGTTCATAGGGAAGAAAAGGAGAGAGTGAAGAATGTAGTGTTACAGTCATAGCTAAGGCGTAGAGAAAGATAACTTAATGTGAGGTAGGTCCATTCAAAAGTCTGATGGCTGCAGGAAAGCAGCTGTTCTTGAGTAGGTTATTATAGTCAAAGGATATCCAAGAGCCATCACAGAGCATCCATAGCTTTCTAGGGAAGAAAGCTCCACAACCCTCTGACTGAAGGGATTTCTCCCCATTTCCCTCCTAAATGACTGACCCCTTATCTTGAAGCTGTGCCCCAAGTTCCAACCTCTCAGCACCTACCTTGTCAAGCATTCAAGGAAAGTTTGTTCCATTTCTCAGTAAGACCAATTCCCATTCTTCCAACGTCGAGAAAATTTAGAAGTGAAAACAGAAAATGCTGGATAAACACAGTAGCGCTGGCAATGTTTGTGGAGAGAGAAACAGGGTTAACAATTTGAGTCCACATGAACCTTCTACAGAACCGTTCTGTAGAAGGATCAATGGACTCAAAATGCAAACTTTTCTCTCTCCACACATGCTGCCAGATATGCTGCATTTATCCAGCATCTCCTGTTTTTATTTCAGATTTCCGGCATATGCATTATTTTACTCTTTTTCCCCCCAGAGAATATAGGTCTGTTCTATTCTCAAGTTGTAGGAAAACCCTAACTTCCCAAAAATGAACCTTTGTTACACTGTCTTGAAAGTAAGTACATCCTTAAAGTTTATTTGTGTCATAAGTAAAGCTTACGTTAACATTGCAAAGAGTTCATGTAAAATTCCCCTAATCGCCACACTCAGGCACCTGTTCAGGTCAATGTACCTAACCAGCACACCTTTCAGAATGTGGAAGGAAACCGGAGCATTTGGAGGAAACTCATGCAGACACCGGGGTAGAACGTGCAAACTCCACACAGACAGGACCCAAGTTGGAAATTGAAGCTAGATCCTTGGAGCTGTGAAGCAGCAGTGCTAACCACTGTGCCACCATGTCTTCCTTATATAAGGAGACCAATTTCTTGTATGGCTTTTGCTTCGATCTGTTTGTACTGGCTGCATACCTATTCTATTGCTAATTTCGGGAAAAAGCCTTCTATCAAATGCCGCTGTATCATTGCGTTTCGTTAAATTGGATTGCAGAGCTACAGAGTGTTGACCTCTTCAATCCAATCTACTGATCACAGTAGAGCAAGCAGCAGCCAAATAGCTGCTGAAAGAGTTGCTTCAGAATAGCCTCCAGATTTCTATTTGTAACCGGATTCAGGGCATTTATTCCCAGCGCCTGTGCATCACCCCACACACACAACCCAGAATTTGGAGTAAAAGGGTTTGATCCCTGCATACGTAATCACGGCATGGTCATAGAACACAGAACATAGAACACTACAGCACAAACAGGCCTTTCGGCCCACAAGTTGTGCTGATCATATCTATACCTACCAGGCCATAGAAATATCTGTAACTCCCAATCCCATTAAATCCCATGTACTCATCCAGAAGTCTCTTAAAAGACCCCAGAGAGTTCGCCTCTACCACCACTGATGGCAGCCGATTCCATTCACTCACCACCCTCTGAATGAAAAACTTACCTCTAACATCTCCTCTGTACTTGCCCCCAGCACCTTAAACCTGTGTCCTCTTGTAGTGATTACTTTAGCCCTGGGAAATAGCCTCTGAGAGTCCACTCTATCTATTCCTCTCAACACCTTATAAACCTCTATCAGGTCACCTGTCAACCTTCGTCTCTCCAGGGAGAAGAGACCTAGCTCTCTCAACCTATCTTCATAAGGCATGCCCCCCAATCCAGGCAACATCCTTGTAAATCTCCTCTGCACCCTCTCAATAGCTTCCACATCCTTCCTATAGTGAGGCGACCAGAACTGCACACAATACTTCAAGTGGGGTTTGACAAGGGTCTTATCAAAGCCCAGTATAATCATGACAAGGTTTCCTCTTATACTTCTAGCATTTTGCAACAACGGAAAGATCTGTCTTAGTGCTGTACAACCCAAGTTATTCACTTTCAAATCCTATTGATAGAGGCATGGTAGAAGATCAGCAATTGCCTCATAATGGCTGATCTTTATCTTTGCTGTTGAGTGCATAGAGAGAATATGAATCCCAGAAAGAGATGGTAATGAGTACAGCACACAGAGACACAATCACATTGCCATCGTAGCCAATTTGCACACAGCAAGCTCTCACTAACCGATTAGAAGTCTTTAACAAGATCCCAGCTATATAATAATCTCACATGAAAAGTCATAGATCTTAACGCTGCTTTTCTCTCTCCACAGTTGCTGCCAGCATATTCCCAGCATTATCTGTGTTTCATGGAATCACAGAATCCATAAGAAATAGGAGCAGAATTAGGCCACTTGGCCCATCGAGTCTGCTCTGCTATTCAATCATGGCTTATACTTTCTCATCCCCATGCTGCTGCCTTTTCCCGATAACCCCTGATTCTCTTATTAATCAAGGACCTATCTATCTCTGTCTTAAAGATACTCCATGACCTGGCCTCCACAGCCTTCTGCGGCAAATAATTCCACAGATTCACCACTCTCTGCCTGAAGAAATTCCTCCTCTTCTCCTGTTTTAAAGAATTGTTGCTTTGGCTTGAGGTTGTGCCTCTGGTTCTGGTGGAATCTCTACAGTGTCTAGCCTGCATCAATAACAATGCCACCCAGGCCCTATCCCCTTAACCCCACATAGTTACCTTGAAACTAAGAGAGAATTTAGCATGACCATGTACCCAAATAGGTGCTGGAATGTAGCGACTAAGGGATTTTCACAGTAACTTCGTTGCAGTGTTAATGTAAGCCTAGTTGTGATTCTAATAAAAAATTTTTAAACTTAAAGACCTGCTCTTATCGAAGGTTGGAAGTATGGCCGACTCCTGGTCCTTATTCTTATATTGATCCTGCTAATCTTCCTAATACTAAGATCAATTTAGCATGGCCAATCAACTTAACCAGCATGTATTTGGATGGTGGGAAGAAACTGGAGCACCTGGAGGAAACCCATGCAGACTCCATACAAACAGCGGCCCGAGACGGGAATCAAACATTGGTCCCTGGCGCAGTGAGACAGCTGTGCTCACCACTGTGCCACCATGCCGCCCAGTTTATTCCAGCTACACTGTTCCTTGAACTGTTATGGTCTGTCCAAATGGACACTTAAAGTGCCTCAACTTTCCTGTTCCCTGATTTTGGATTTGCCCTGGGTTTAGGGCAGGACAGTTTGAATTTAGACATGCAGTCAAGGTGTGTGTCATTCACACCTTGGTGAGTAGCACTCTCAGTTCTCAGTCACAGGGCTCCCTGATCAATTCCTGCTCCAGTACCCGAACACTAAAATCATGGCTGAGGGAGTGCAGTGCTGTCAGAGGTGCTTCCTTATGGATGAGATGGTAAAACAAGGCTCCACCTGCTTGCACAGGTGGACATTACAGAATCCGTGACATTGATTCAAAGGTGGGCACTGGACTTTCAGCCGTTGTTCTGGCCAATACTCATCCCATACTTACAAAAACACAGAGTCACTATCACTTTAATATTTGTGGGAGCTTGCTGTGCACAAATTGGCTGCTACATTTCCCATATTACAGCAGTGACCACACTTCAAGAATTACTCTGTTAGTTTTGTGAGACGACCAAAAGTACTGTGTAAATTCCAATCTTTTTATCATTATTAAAGCAAAAACCAAAGATATAGACCAGTGCCTCATAATGAGGAGGAGTCTTTTTGGAGAGTTTCTGCTGCATTTTTCCAAGTATAATAATCATCTGAATTCAAACAGTATAGAATGGCTACAGTGCAGGAGGCCATTCAGCCCATCGAGTCAGCACCGACCACAATCCCATCTAGACACTATTCCTGTAACCCCACATATTTACTCTATTAATCCTCTGGCACTATGGTCAATTTACTGTGACCAATCCACCTAACTTGCACATCTTTGGATGGTGAGAGGAAACCTGGAACACTTGGAGCAAATCCACACAGACACGGGGAGAACGTGCAGACTCAGCAGAGACATTGACCCAAGCCAGGAATCGAAACTGGGTCTCTAGCTCTGTGAGACAGCAGTGCTAACCACTCTGCCACTGTGGCTTCCTTCCCCTCCTCGAGTCAGGATAAAGCAACATATGTACCACAAATGGAACTGTCAGCATTGTGGGTCAACCCACAGCATGTAAACTGCAGCGATTTAAGATGGCGGCTCACCACTACTTTCCCAAGGGCAACTAGGTGTGGGCAGTAAACATTGGTCAGCCAGTGATGTCCATATTCCATGAATGAATTAAAAAACGACCCATTCAATTCAGAGAGTAACAGACAGAGCAAGTGCATTCAACGTTCTACTCACTTGCCATAGAATGTAGCAACGAAGCGGTCCATGTTCAAATGCAATAAAATCTGGGCAATATCCAAGCTTGTGCTAACAAATAGCAAGTAACATTCACGCCACACGAGTGCCAGGCAATGACGGGCTCCAATATGACAGAATCTCGCTATTTCTCCTTGCCCACACCCCCCCACCAATATTCAATGACAACACCACTAAGGAATGCCCCACCATCAACATCCTGGGGAGGGTAACATTGACCAATAGCTGAAATGGGGCATAAATACAGTGGCTGCAAGAGCAGGTCGGAAGCTTAGAATATTGCTTTGAATAGTAATTCATCTCCTGATTCCCCAAGACTTCTCCACCATCTACAAGGCACAAGTCAGAAGTGTGATGGAATGCTCCCCACTTGCTTTGATGAGTGCAACTCTAACTACACTCAAGGATTCAGACATTGTGCAATCATCCCCACTTCTGACCTTATGATAGAAGGAAGGTCAGTGATGAAGCAGCTGAAATTATTTGGGACTTGGACACTACCCTGAGGAACTCCTGCAGTGACGCTCCAACCAACATAAGCCTCCTGATACCCTTTAATTCTAGTTTTCCTAGCGTTCCTTGATACACCATCGGTCAAATACTGCCTTGATGTCAAGGGTTGTCAGCCTCACTTCACCTCTGGAATTTAGTTCTTTTGTCTGTGTTTGAAGCACAACTGTAAAGAGGTCAGAAGCTGAGTCACCCTTGCAGAACCCAAACTGAGCATTAGTGAGCAGATTATTGCTGAGTTTGCGCTGTTAGAGAGCATTGTTGATGACTCTTCCATCATTTTACTGATGATCGAGTGTAGACTGATGGCACAGTAATTGGCTGGGTTGGATTTGTCCTGCTTTTTGTGTTTGTGTACAGGGCATACTTGGGCAAATTTCCACATTGCCGGGTAGATGCCAGTGTTATTGCTGTACTGAAACAGCTTGGCTAGGGGTGCAGAAGTCCTGGAGCACAAGTCTTCAGGGCTATCGGCCTAGCCAGCGATGCCCACATCCTGCAAATTAATTTTTTAAAAAGCTGACAGATCCCAATGAAAGGTCATCTCTTTCCTCAGAAGCTGCCAGACCTGATGAATATTCCCAACTTTTGGTTTTTTTATAACAGCAGCAGAATAAGATGTGAGCAGCTCGTCAAACTGCATCTGCATCCAGCAGCATCGAGGAAAGAAATTACATATTCAAGAGTCAAGAGCTTGAGAGGCCAAGCTGCACGCAATGTTCACAGCATACGTGCAAGTGTAAGCAGTAACTTGGAAGAGATGGTGCAAGCCACACACAAGAAGTCCTGTTTCTGATGCCAATCAGCAAACTTTAAAGGCACCAACCATAGAATTGAACTGCCTGTCAAAAGAAATTAGTGTGCACATTGAAGGAAGGGATCCAATCTGTTGGAAATGCAAAGTTGGTGATACAATGGCGATGCATGTGGCGGTTTGTTCTGCATCCCTAAGATTTCCGCAGTGAGAACTCCAAAAAATAAAAAACAAAGAACAGTACAGTACAGAAACAGGCCCTCCGGCCTCCAAGCCTGTGCTGATCATAATGCCTGCCTAAACTAAAACCGTTTGCACTTACAAAGTCCGTAAGCTTTCATTCCCATCCTATTCATGTATTCATTTAGATGTCCCTTAAATGCTGCTATTGTACCTGCTCCCACCACCTCCCCGGGCAATGTATCCCAGACATTCACCACATTCTGTATAAAAAACTTGCCTCACACATCTCCTCTAAACTTTTTCCCCACACACCTTAAACCTATGTCCACTAGTACTTGACATTCTACCCTAGGAAAGAGTTTCTAACTATCCACTCTGTCCATGCCACTTGTAATCTTGTAAATCTTTATCAGGTCGCTGCTCAACCTTCGTCGTTCGAGTGAGAACAAACCGAGTTTATCCAACCTCTCCTCATAGCTCATACCTTCCAGACCAGGTAACATCCTGGTAGACCTCTTTTGTACTCTCTCCAAAGCCTTCACATCCATCTGGTAGTGTGGTGACCAGAATTGTACACAATATTCCAAATGTGACCTAACTAAAGTTCTGCACAGCTGCAGCATGACCTGCGAATTTTTATATTCAATGTCCCAAATGACAAATACCATCTTGACTACCTTATCCACCTGTGTTGTCACTCTATCTCAGATCTCTCTACCTGTTAATACTCCTAAGGGTTCTACCATTTACTGTACAACATACATTGGACCTTTGAAAATGCATTATCTCAGGAATTGCAATCTCAAAATATAAGATGCTTCAGCTTTGGACTCAGACTCCCCACTGCAGTCCACACGTGCAGTCCACCCATGCAGCACAGGAACAAACTATGGATTCAAAGCTCAGAGACTCTCTTTCTCCACAGCTTTCCATCAACAACCATTTATATTTATATAGCACCTTTAAATGTAGCAAAACACCCAAGGGGCTTCACTGCAGTGGCCAGATACCTGGCATTTTACTGTCCATGCAATTACTGATGGATATGGTCACTGCTGATACCAGATGGTTTCATATCCAGCATTTTGGCACTTGCCCGAGGACAGCACTGATAAGGATCTGTATTCATCCCTGCTCCATCTGCAACAGATTCAATGTGACCAGGGACACAAATGTCAGCATTTCTTATTTATTTATTCTCTCATGGGATGTGGGTATCACCAGCAAAGCCAGTATTTGTTGCCCATCCCTAACTGCCCCTGAATATCTCACCATTTCGGAGGGCATATAAAACACATTATATGTGTGTTAACCACACATTGCTCTGGCTCTCCAGTACATGTAGGTCAGACCGGGCAAGGACAGCAGATTTCTTTCCCTAAAGGACAATAAATTGATTCTTCCAAATAGTTCCTTGGGCTAGCTTTCAATTCCATAGTTTCTTTCTTAATTGAATTTCAATTTCACTAGCTCCCATGGTGGGATTTGAACGTGGGCCAGTGGATTACTCAGTCAGTGGCATTATTACTATGCTGCCATCTTTCTTTGATCTGATATTTGTCTCATCACCTCCCCTTCCCAATCCCCTCCCCCCCATCTCACATTACTTGAACGGCACCAAGTCTCCAAAGGGAATGGAATCATTGCATAGGCAATGATATTATCCTCATGCAATAGCTCTCTTAGTGAAGATCGCTCTTGGTGCCCGCCATGCTGGCCATCCTAGACTCTATGGGAGTGAATAGCAAACAAAGCCTGACAGTGAGCCATCCAAAGAGATATCAAAAGAGGTGAACAAAATCTTGGACCAAAGATCTCAAATTTAAGTAGGCTCTTAAAGGAGGAAGGTTTATTCATTAGTGTCACAAGTAGGCTCACATTAACACTGCAGTGAAGTTACTGTGAAAATCCCCTAATCACCACACTCCGGCGCCTGCTCAGGTACACTGAGGGAGAATTTAGCACAGCCAATGTACCTAACCAGCACGTCTTTCGTACTGTGAGAGGAAACTGGAGCACCATGGGTTCCATGAAGAGGAACGTGCAGACTTGCACAGACAGTGACCCAAACTGGGACCCGGCGCTGTGAGGCAGCAATACTGACCACTGTGCCACCCATGAAAGCTGAAAGGGTGGTAAAGGAGGTCCCAATGTTTTAGGGAGAGGATTCCAGAGCTTCCTGACCCAGGCAGCAACAGTAACGGCTGCCAAACCTACAGCAATGAAAATGACAGATGGAGGCTAGATGCCAGGACTGGAGGTGCACAGGGATCTCGGAAGGTGACGGGGCTGGAGGAAGTTACGGAGATCATGGTGGGCGAAAATCACGGGGAGATTTGAGCATGAGGATTTAAAACTGATGCAATGTTGAACTGGCGGTCAGTGTGGGTAAGCAACAGGGCAGTGGGTGGAAGTTAGGATAGGGTACCAGAGTTTTGGATTCTGGATCTAATGATTATTCAATTTTAATTATAAATGACACAGTAAAACTCAACCGCCCACATCTTTGGCAATTATACAAGAAAAAATAGTATGTTTGCATTCAGGCAGGTTTCACACCAGTTGAAAATTCAGCAGCAGCCACAGGGGATCTGGGGAACACACATTCAAGAACTAAAGGTTTAAACTCAGCCAAGCCTGTTGCCTGCAATAGTCCACACAATTGTGTTTAAAAGACTCCAAGTTGGCCAGTGTGGTGAAAATGTTACATGGGGCTGCACTTCTGAGATTCAGGTTGCTTCAATCTTAATGACAGCCCACTCCCTTGAAATGAACCCTCACTCCCTGAACATAGTCCTCTCACATAGCATCCCTAACCCTGGTCTATAGAACTGTTTATCTGCATATGCATTTTGTAGCAGCCAAAAGCTTGCAAACTTGCATCTTAAAAATTCATTTTACACAGGAGCCTTCCACATGTGTGAAACCAAACACTTCACCACCAAGCTCCTGAGGGCTTATAGTGAGGGCAGGTTATAATGATACAATTCTTCATGCTGAGAATAGAGAGGACGAAGTCAGTCACCCGTCAAGGACACAGTACATTTGTGTTGACTGACATAGGCTTGAAGGGCCGAATGGGTTCCTCCTGCTATTAGTTTCAATGGCACAGTGGAGCCAATAGATCAACTCTAGGTAATGGCATTGGGTGGGCAATGAGAGTGCAGGAAAGACTGAAATTGATTGTCCACACTGACCTCCAGCAATGCCCCCCACCTGCCCAACTCCCTCACTCCTCTGAATGGAGACAGTTTTCAGCCTCAGTTCGCTCTATGCTGAGATTGCTGCATGTCCATATTTAGTTTCTTCAGGGAATCACAATGGAATCAATAAATGATGCGGAATAGACGGAGAACATTCAACCCATTGCTCCAGTGCCATTCTTTCACAGAGACATTCAACCAGTCAAATCTCTGGCTCTTTCACAGAGACAACCAACCAGTCCAACTCCAAGGCACTTTCCCCATAACCTTGCAGATATTTTCCCTTCAAGTATCTATCCAATCCTTTTGAAAGTTTCATGGAACCTACTTCCTTTGAGTGATACTTTCTGGATCACAACTCACCGCATAAAAGGGTTGGCTGGTATTGACAGGGTGGATGTGGAGACGATGTTTTCCCTTCGTAGATAAGTTACAATAGGGATCCCTGTTTAAAAATAAGTGTTTGCCTATTTAAGACAGGGATGAAGAGAAATGTTATCGCTCAGAGGGCCATGTTTCTGGAGCACTCTTCCTCTAAAGACAGTGGAAGCCATATTTTTAAGACTGACCTAGGTAGATTCTTGATGAACAAGGCACGTGAGAGGTTATCAGAGGCAGGCAGAACTGTGCGTTTGAGGTTCCATGAGCTTATTGAAAGGGTGGAGCAGGCCCGAGGGGCTGAATGGCCTACTGCTGCTCCTAATTGGTATGTTCATAGGTAAAATAAAATTTCCTGATGTTGCCTCCAGTATTTCTGTCAATCAGGATAAATGTGACCCTCTGGTTTGCTAACCTGTCTACCTGTGCAAACACTCTCCCCTGATTTATTCAATCAATATCATTTGGATCGGAACAACTTTCTCAATAACAAAAGTTTGAATCTCTTGGGTTTCTCAATTCTAAGAATAACAATTCCAACCTTTCCCAGTCCTACAGTCCAAGTCATCATTCCTGTTTAGAATTCCTACAGAAAGAGGCCATTCATCCCATCGAGTCTGCACCGATCATAATCTCATCCAGGCTCTACCTCCATATCTTGACATATTTACCCACTAATCCCTCTAACCTATGCATCTTAGGACATCAAGAGCAATTTTAGCATGGCCAATCAACCTAACCTATACATCTTTGGACTGTGGGAGGAAACCGGAGCACTCGATGAAACCCAGGCAGACATGAGCAAAATGTGCTAAGATAGTGACCCAAGCTGGGAATCGAAACCAGGTCCCTGGAGCTGTGAAGCATCAATGCTAACCACTGTGCTGCCCTATCCCGTAACCCCACATATTTATCCTGCTAATCCCCGACACTGAAGAACAATTTAGCACGGCCAATCGATCTAAACCACATAATCTTTGGATGGTGGGAGGAAATCGGAGCGTCTGAATGAAACACACATAGACCATGGGAGAACATGCAAATTCTACACAAATAGTGACCCATGAATTAAACCTGGAAGTCTGGCGCCGTGAGGCAGCAGTGCTAACCACTCTGCCAACATACCGCTCTCTTGTACCCCTCCCTCCAGCCACTAAGTGAATAAGAACAAGGGGATATAGGATGGCCAATGCGATTTGCCCTTTAAGTCTGCCTCTCTCCCCTTCCCCTTGCAGAGAGATTGCCAACTCTCAGTCTCTCTTGGGGGAAATCCAGAGGCTGGCAGAAAACTACCATTCTGACCTTCAACATCTTCACGGGATCAGAGGATACGGTAACTCTCTTCAGTTACTTCCTAACAGAGCAGGCCCACAGCATCAGATGCTATCTATGAGTATAATCCAGGAATGGAATAAGGCATCCCCCACCCACCAATCCCACAGACAAATTGGACACTGTATCGTTCACACGGGCCTTCGAGCGTGAATCTTCAACCTCCCAAATGTGGAATTCACAAACATTGACAAAATGAAGCCAGACACAATTCATTAAATTGCTTTACTTTACACCCAGTGAGTGAACGTACACAGCACACACATGAATTGGGTTCATTTAATTCAATCAACTTGCCTTCAAGTAATACAAAATAATGAACACGCTTTGCTTCTGCAGATGAGTAGGTTGTCTTACTTGATTTAAACAAAATAACTCCTAACTACATTCTTGCATGTTAAACATCTGATCCCAGCCAATGCTTCCTGTTTGAAGATCTGACTGATAACATGAGGTTCTATGTCTACAGCCAAAAGACAAGTCCCTGCACCAAGAACACGATGAAGGAGAGAGGACTCCTCGGCTCTTCATAGGCTGAATGGAGGCTATCTAAACTGCTTCGCTGCCACTAGACCCTATCAGGCCAGTCCACTGCCACCTGGCCTAACGAGGCCATTCAGCCCCTTGAAACTGCTCCGCCATTCGGCCCTTCGAAACTAATCCGCCACTCGGCCCCTTCACAATGATCCGCCATTTAGCATCTCAAAGCCATGCCATCATTTGGCCTCCCTAGGCTGCTCCCCTGTTCAGACCCTCGAGCTTGCTCTGCCATTCAATCAGATCACAGTCAATCTGAGCCCACTGACCTGCTTTGGTCCACATCCTTGATATTCTTAACTAATAAAAACTTGGATTGGAGTCAGAAAATTTTCCTTGACCTGCAAACACTCAGTGTTGTGTGATGTGGATGGGGGAAATGTGTTCTACATCTCCACCATCATCTTACGTGTAAAAGATCCTTCCAGACTTGGCTCTAAAGGACCTGGCTCTAATTTTATGATTGGGTTCCTAATAGATTTCCCACCAAAGAAATCGTTTCTCATTATTCGCTCTTCCAAATATTTTGATCCCTTTTTCTTGCTGACCCTTTCAATTTTCCAAAAAACACAAGGGATCAAAAGTCGGGGGTTAGATGGAACTCTTTGCAGAAGGTGGTGGAGGCCAGGTCATTGAGTGTCTTTAAGACAAAGATAGGTTCTTGATTAATAAGGGGATCAGGGCTTATGGAGAAAATGCAGGAGAATGGAGATGAGAAAAATATCAGCCATGGTTGAATGGTAGAGCAGTCTTGATGGGCCGAGTGGCCTAATTCTGCTTCAATGCCTTATTGCCCTTTGAACCTGATCTCATCATTTTAACTCCTTTCGGTTGTCATAATCCTGGTGAAAACTCCCTGTGCCAGATAAGCCTTCCAGCTTTTAAAATTAACAAACTCCCTTTTCTTCCGTTCACCTGCTTCCCTTGGCCCTTACACTTCTGCTCTGAACAGGGAATCAATTCACAATGCTACATGTGCCCTGTTGTGTGACACTCTGCCAGAGGCTGGCTACACGTTGGCTGCAGAGGCATGTCAGGCAGAAGGGGGTTCCCATGGGCAACTTCATCGTTTCAGATGATCAACATGCTGCGGCGAGGGGCACTTTCGTCATGTCAAAATCACAGCTGCAAGCTACATTATTCCAAATGGCAGGCTGGGGGTGGGGGGCGTTTGTCTTGGTAAGCAATCTGATTGATAATGAGCAGAGCAATCGGTAAACAATGCAGACAGACATACAGCAGATCCCAGATCTCTGCTTCCGATTAACTTTAAAAACTTTAAAGTATAAAAAGTTATTTATCAGTGTCATAAGTAAGCTTACAATAACATTGCAATGAAATTACTGTGAAAACCCCCTGGTTGCCATACTCCAGCGCCTGTTCAGGTACACAGAGAGAATTTAGCACGGTCAGTGCACCTAACTAGCACGTCTTTCAGACTGTGGGAGGAAACCTACGCAGACATGGGGAGAACATGCAAACTCCGCACAGACAGTGACCCAAGCCGGGAGTTGAACCCTGGCCCCTGGCGTTGTGAGGCAGCAGTGCTAATCACTGTGCCACCTGGTAAACACTTCAGAATGTATATGGAATAGCTCACAGTAAGATGCCATCACATTGGCTGAAAAAATAACTGTTGGGACACAAAGTTGAGGCCAGAATTGGAGGAGCTGAGAGATGTGGGAAGGTTGCAGGGAGAAGTTAAGAGTGAGGATTTTAATGGAGGTTTTGCTGGACCCAGAGAATCAATGTAGGGCAGCTCACACAGGGTGTGTGTATATATGCGTGCATGTGTAAACGTTTGCTGACGCTCACATTTAATTCTCACTGAATCAGAGGCTTTTGCTGCACTGCTCAGCTGTACCTTCGACTGAGTCACCACGAACACCATGTAGCAAATCTGCAGCTTCATGGATGGTTAGGAGAGTCTACGTAAAGCCAAGGGAGATTGGCAAGTGAGGACTAGGTGATTACTCCATTCCCAAGTTGCATTTTTCACCATTTTTAGCAAGTTCTATGAGTGTATGTATTAGGAGAAGATGAACATGAAAACAGGTGACCTAATAGAAGTCTTTTAAACTGTGAATGTTGGATACAGTGGGCACCGAGGAAGCATTTGCACTTGTAAAGAATAAAATTACAGATTGCAAGTATATCAACAGAAAATCAAACCTGGAATCTTGAAGAAACTTGTTTAGCCAGAGTGTGGTTAGGATGTGGAAGTTATGGGCAACACAGTGGCACAGTAGTTAGTCTGTTGCCTCACAGCAAGAGGGACCTGGGATCAACTCCTGGCTTGGATCACTGTCTGTCTAGAGTTTGCATGTTCTCCCCCCCTGTCTGTATGGGTTTCCTCCAGTGCTCCAGTTTCCTCCCACAGTCTGAAAGATGTGCTGGTTAGGTGCATTGACCTGAACAGGTGCCGAAGTGTGGCGAATAGGAGAATTTCACAGTAATTTCATTGGTGTTAATGTGAGCCTTACTTGTGATTAATAAATAAACTTTTTATTCCCTCACTGGATAATCCCAGCAAAGAATATGAATTCTTTCACTTTGATTTGATTTATTATTGTCACACGCATTGGCATTGAATGAAAAATATTGTTTCTTGCATGCTATACAGACAAAAGTGTATCATTCGTAGAGTACAGAAGGGAAGGAAAGGAGGAGGTGCAGAATACAGTGTTACCGTCACAGATAAGATAAAGAAAGATCAATTTTTTTTAAAGGGTTGGCTAAATAAGTGTGTGAAGGCGATAGAATAAAGGTTTACTCTGATAAAGGGAGATGAGAAAGGAAGAGAGGAGGCTCAAATGGATCATTAAGGCCAGCATGGACTTGTGGGGCCAAGTGGCCTGTTTCGTTGCTGCAAATTCTGGGATTTAATGGAGTCATGATGCTTTTAAGAGAACTGCATTATTTTGGGCTAACTACAACAACTTGTATTGTGACTCTCTTCTGTAACTAGCCGACTGTGAATAAACTTGCCTGTTTCAATCTGTTACGCAGTTTTAAAAAAAATATTGACAGGATGTGGATGTGTAGGTTAGATGGATTAGCCAATGATCAACGCACAGGGATGCAGGTTTAGGACTGGGAATTGGGGCTAGGTGGGTAGGTGTTCTTTCGGTGCACTGTCAGTGCTAGGATTTATTGCCTGTCCCCAGTTGCTCTCAGAAGCGTGGTAGTGAGCTAAAAACTATAAGATGGAGGTCAACCCACATTGATATCAGACTGGCAGGCTCTGCTTTTCCAAAGCAAAGGTCAATACACGCCCAAGTTGTTGGACTCAGGGCTGTAGTTCGACATACCTGCTGCTCGTGTCCACGTGGGTGAGGTCGCGAGCTTCAGAAATATCAGCAAAGAAGCCTGGGCAAGTTGTTACAGTGCATCCAGCTGTTTGCTATTCACTGTCTTCTGCAGTGAAGTTAGTCTGTGTTGAAAATACAACTGCAAATCTAAGAAGGTTATAAACAAGGCTAAGGAACTTCCAAGGGCAGTAATGCCAGATTACTGAGGGCATTAGATTTCACCAGCTTGTCTGTGCATGCTGGTTCCTGGATCAGGCATAAAGTAGGAGGTATCTGGAGAAACCTGCATTGTAGAAGGTGCCAAGGAGAGCGCAAGTGAGGAAGACTGGAAGGTCAGGGTAAATCATTTGGAGATTTGCCCTCCAAGCAGTAGCAGTTAAGATGCTGTGTGGACATTGGAAAGAGAGACCTTCCAGCCCCTCAAGCTTGTTCCAAAATAAGACAATTTGTGTAGTGAAGAAGACCAAAGAGTGGAGGGGAAAGAACGGAGGATGGAAGAGCAGCTATTTTCTAAATCTTTGATACTGCATTGTAGCATTAGTGAAGTCATACGACCAGCGAAGTGGTGCTAGTAAACCTGGAGAACTCTGCTGACCAAGTTCCAGATGAGACATTGGGCACATAATAATAATTTAGAAAGTCTGAAACTAATGGCAGACGAAGAATGACCTCTTCGAAGAGCCTCACAAATTGGATGAATGCACCACGACCAGAGATGACCCCCATCTCCAGGACAGGATTAACATAGAGTTCCATAGTCTCCAATGCCTTCTAAGGGCGTTTGGTACCTGAAGAGAGAGAACATTAATGAAAAGGCAGGTGTGATATATTGTTACTTTTTTGATTTAATTTATTATTGTCACATGTATTAACATACAGTGAAAGGTATTATTTCTTGCACGCTATACAAAGCATACTGTTATAGAGAAGAAAAGGACAGAGTGCAGAACGTAATGTTACATTCATACCTAGGGTGTAGGGAAAGACCAACTTAACACGAGGTAGGTCGATTCAAAAGTCTGACAGCAGCAGGGAAGAAGCTGTTCTTGAGTAGTTGGTACATGACCTCAACTTCTGTATCTTTTTCACAAAGGAAGGAGGTGGAAGAGCGAATGTACGGGGTGCGTGGGGTCCTTAATTATGCTGCCTGCTTTGCCAAGGCAGCAGGAAGTATAGACAGAGTCAATGGATGGGAGGTTGGTTTGCGTAATGGGACTGGGCTTCATTCATAACCCTTTGCAATTTCTTGCAGTCTTGGACAGAGTAGGAGCCATATCTGGTGTGACAGACCTGGATTTGGTCAGGACGATTAAAATATTTCACTGACGCCCTGCGTTTTTCAAAGAAATACCTTTTGGAGACAGAGGTCGGGGAGAAATTTTATAGCATTATCATTTTGTGATTTGTTCATCTGTAGTAATTACTTTCTTCAGGATCTGGACCAGTTTGCAGAATTCATCAATACTTGCAAGAGGGATCTGGAGTGGAGGAAAGAAAGAAGCAGCCACAGCTGAGAGTACAATAAAAATCCCACAGAAGTTTCCAGAAATGTACAGGTCAGTCAACAAATAAAAATAAATGATGCTTGAAGTACAACCCTTTACTGACCATTCTTCTGAAATGTTGACTGACCTTCTACACACTTGCAGCACTTTCCAATTCATTTACAGTATAAATCGTACACAAGGCCACTGGGACAACTGGGCCCAAATGGCCAACTGACCTTTCTCCATTCCACACTGAGCAATCCACCCTTTGACAGGGTTATCTTTCCTGATAACATTTCAAGGTTGGCAAGGGCAACGTCTGGGCCAGACACGTACAAATCCTCAGTGGCTGGAGAACAATAAACTAAAAAGTTCATCAATAATACCCTTCCAAGCCATGGGTTTCCAGACAGCAATTGCCAAACTATCTTGCCAGTCTGCACTAACTCTCCGACAAAACATCTTACCCAGGATCTATCCCTGTAACCTCATGTATTTATCCCACTAATCCCCCTAACCTACTGGCAAGTTAGCATGGCCAATTCACCTAACCGGCGCGTCTTTTGGACTGTGGGAAGAAATCAGAGAAAATCCATGCAGGCACAGGGAGAATGTGTACAGGCAGTGGGGAGAAACTGGAGCACCCAGAGGAATAGACATTTGGAGAACATGCGAACTCCACACAGACAGGGACCTGAAGCCAGAATTGAACCTGGATCCCTGATGCTGTGAGGCAGCAGTGCTAACCACTGTTCCACTGTGCCAACTCATGGCTGGCTCATCTCAAGGGCAATAAGTAATGGGCAAAAAATACTGGTTTTGCCTGTGATACCCATGTCCTGTCAAAGAATATAAAGAAAGATGGTGTGGGACTTGCAGAAGTGGATGCTGCTACATCGCAACAGCAACCATTTTCCTTCCACTTTGTAGAAATCACAAGTTTTGGATCTGCTTTGATATTGATTTGATCTATTATTGTCACATGTATCAACATACAGTGAAAAGTATTGTTTCTTGCTCGCTATACAGACAAAATATATCATTCATAGAGAAGAAAACGAAAGTGTGCAGAATATAATGTTACAGTCTTGGCTAGGATGCAGAGAAAGATCAACTTAATGCGAGGTAAGTCCATTTAAAAGTCTGACAGCAGCAGAAGAAGCTGTTCTTGAGTCGGTTGGTACTTGACCAGACTTTTGTATCTTTTTCCTGATGGAAGAAGGTGGAAGGGAGAATGTTCAGGGTGCATGGGGTTCTTAATTATGCTGACATAATTATGCAGCGGGAAGTGTAGATAGAGTCAATGGATGGGAGGCTGATTTGGATGATGGACTGGGCTACATTCATGAACTTTTGTAGTTGCTGTCTTGGGCAGAGCAGGAGCCATACCAAGCCGTGATACAACCAGAAAGAATGCTTTCTCTGGTGCTATCAAAACAGCTGAAGAGTGAGGGAAAAATATATTTATTTTTAAATGTTATTCTGTTGTAAGCAGCAAGTGAGTTGCTCATTTACTTTGTAGAAAAATAATTTCTTTGCACTTTGAGAATTTCTCTCAGAGCAAGCCCGTGGCTCTACACGTGGAAGAATAAACAAGGAATACTGAATGGTAGCTGGGCTTAGGGCCCAGGCTGAGAGCTAAGAGCCTGGCAAACTCTTCAGCCAGAACAGCAGGGAGAATGGAGAGGCACGCACTTCAGCTCTTGAGGATTGGAAGAGTGGTTGTCCTTGACATTATCAGAATGTCACCAAGTCCCTTCAGCACGCAAAAAAATAAAAATTGCATTTAAGCCGTGTCACTGCATCATCACACTTCATGGCCTATATTACTCCCATTAGAACATGTCTACCAGTTAGTAACAGACCTTCATTAACACACAGTCATTACAGTACAGATAGAAGCTATTCGACCCATCATGTCTGCACCCGCTCTCTGAATTAGCATTTCACCTTGTGCCAGTCTCTTGCCTTCTTCCCGTAACCCCACACATTCTCCTTTCAGTTAACAGTCTTATTTCCTTCTGAATGGCTCGACTGAACAAGCCTTTGCCTCACTTTTGGGCAGGTACCAATTCCCCTCTCGGGGCGAAAAAAGATTTTCCTTGCGCTTTCTCACTCTTGATCATTTCACAAGTTTCTCCCATCTATTCTGTCCAGACCCACTGTGATTATGAATATCTCCAGCAAATCTCTCAGCCTTACGTTTCTAAGGAAAATAATCCTAACTTCTCCAATCTGCCTTCAAAGTTCCTCATCCAAGGAATCACTCTCGTGAATCTTTTGGAAACTGGTGTATTGTTTGTGGGGGAGGAGACTCTGAAAATCTTGACTTACACTTCACCATTACACAGATATAATTACATTATGTTTTATTATTTCATGGGACGTGGGCGTCTTTGGCAAGGCCAACATTGATTACCTATCTCTACTTGCCCATGAACTGAGTGTCTTGCTTAACCATTTTGGAAGGCAGTTGAGAGTCAACTACATTGCTGTGTGAGTGGAGGCACATGTAGGCCAGACTGGGAAAGGACAGTAGATTTCCTTTCCAGTGAACTAGATGGATTTTTACAACAATTCACGATGGTTTCGTGCTCATCATTATTGAGGCTAGCTTTGAATTCCAGTTTTTTTTTTATTTGAACTTAAATTCCTCCAACTGCTACTGTTATTTCATAGAATTATAGAATCCCTACAGTGCAGAAGGTGGCCATTTGGCCCATCGAGCCTGCAGTGCCAACAATCCTGCCCAGGCCTATCCTTGTAACCCCACATAATTACTCTGCTAATCCCCCAAAACTAAGGGGCAATTTCGCATGGCCAATCAAACTAACCTGCACATCGTCGGATTGTGGGAGAAAACAAGGGCAGTCACGATGTAGAGATGCCGGCGTTGGACTGGAGTAAACTCAGTAAGAGGTCTGACAATTTATTTGATAAATCAAATAAATCAGTTGGATTTAAAATTGGTGTTGTCAGACCTCTTACTAAAAACAAGAACACCCAGAGGAAACCCCCACAGTCATGGGGAGAATATGCAAACTCTATACAGAAAGTGACCCGAGCCAGAATTGAACCCGGGTCTCTGGTGCTGGGAGGCAGCCATGCTAACCACTGTGCCACCGTATCGCCCCTATTTAAATACGGTAAATAGGTTTGGAATTTGATGACCATCCATAACGAAAATGAATGGGGAAAGAGGCTCAAAGGGTTGAATGGCATTAGCCTGAGCCTCGAGGATTACTAGATCAGTTAAAAACCAATGCCAACATCTCCCTACAGTCCGGCTCAATAATTATTGGAAGATTTGTGTAGGCAAGAGTTTTATTTTTTGAACAATCCTAGGAGACAGAAGTGTAGGTGAGAAAAGAAAAGCTGCAGAGTTATGCAGACAGATCAGGGACAGTGGAAATCGTTGGATAGTGAGAGCCAACACAGACACAATGGGCCAAATGGCCTCAGCTGGCGCTTTAAGATTTTTATGATAATTCTATTGCTCGTTTTCAACAAAGAGTGGCTTTTATGAGCCTGACTTCACTGGTAACATCTGCTGACATGCTGCAATTTTCCTAGTTAACATGGGGAAGTGTGACTTCACCTGTACGTGTGAACGAGTGATTGTGATTTAATTGGCACATGAGACAGAGGGAGGGAGGGAGGTATGGGGAGGAAACTGGTTATTTCAACAGTGTCTCCATATGGAGTGGGAGTGTGCTATTACCAGCCGGAGCAACGCTGAAGTAAGGGGTGCGTTAGCACATTTGTCAACACTTTCCTGTTTACGGGGAGGAGGGAAGGGGTCGGGAAAGGGGAAAGAAATATAAATAATCCAGCATGGTAGTCACTTAATCACATTATGTCCCCTTGTCTGCTGTTAATTACTGTGCATAGCTTTTTAATCTGTCTTTATTGCTCTGGTGAAAGTGTACGGCACTCACTAATTTAGGCCACTTTGGTTGCCATGGTATGATTTTCTGCAATTAACATGAGTTAAATGATGTAATCACGACTTTGCAGCTTGTGCGTGAAGTCCCCTTCTCCCAACAATTACATCAGTTACCCTATTTAAAAAACAATGATGTCATGGACAAACATGGCCGATGGTGCTTCGTGGTACTAATCAGCCGGGGGGTGGGGGGGGGGGGGGTGTGTGTGTGTGTGTGTGTGGAGGTGGAGAGGGGCACGGGTTCAAAATTCAGGAACTTCTCTTTTTTTAAATTCTTAAAGTTACAAAGCCAATGTTCAGAGTGGACTTGGCAAAACCCACATCTATTCCTCGCTTGCTCCAAATTCAAAATCCAATCAAGTCGAATTCATGGCCCCACGAGGGAGACAAACAAGATCCAAGCTGACAAGATAAGGCAATGCACCCCATCATGGGCTTTTTTTGATGCTTGATCTTAGCCAAAAGACCGAGAAGTTCTTGACACAAAAGAAGTTATCAAGACATGGTATGGACACTGGGTAGGAGATTGGAAATATGAAAGTGGGGTGGCACAATAGTGAGCACTGCCACCTCACAGTGTCGGGGACCTAGGTTCGATTCCTGGCTTGGGTCTCTGTCTGTGTGGAGCTTGCACATTCTCATGTCTGCGTAGGTTTCCTCCAGGTGCTCCGGCTTCCTCCCACAATCCAAAGATGTGCGGGTTAGGTGGATTGGTCATGCTAAGTTGCCCCTTAATGTCAGGGGGACTAGCTAGAGTAAATGCATGGGGTTGTGGATATAAGGCCTGGGATTGAGGTTGGTGCAGACTCGATAGGCTCCTTCTACACTACATTCCCTGAATGTAGTATTATAGTCATAGCTAGGGTGCAAGAAAAGATCAACTTAATGCAAGCTAAGTCCATTCAAAAGTCTGTAGGGATTCTATGAAAAAGAGGGAATTATTTCATAAAAGACTGGAGGCGGAAAACTGGATGGCCTGTGGCAAAAAGGAAGGAGTTCTTGGATGTGTTTTTAATTTTGGAAGCTTTCTCTTCAATTCAGTAATACATATGGAAATTTAAATATGAATTACTTCCTGATCATGATGCAAAGTCAACTTGATACAGCACGGTGCCTTTTAACCCAGTAAAAAAAATTGTGATTCATGGAGAAAGAATTATCAGAGCAATAAATGACACTAAGCCAGAGAAGGCAAAATGATGGCAGGTGATCTAAGGAAATATTTGGGCTGGTTGTTCAAGGAGATGGGTTTTCAGAAGCAATTTCTAAGGAAGAGATGGAGACAGAGGAGGTCACCACTGAGTGTAGAGGCTAGAGGGAGAAATCAGACCACATTCAAAATCTTGATGTGAAGTTGCCAGTGTTGGACTCGGGTAGGCACAGTAAGTAGTTTCACAACACCAGGTTAAAGTCCAACAAGTTTATTTGGTAGCACAAGCTTCTGGAGTGTTGCACCTTCATCGGGTCATTTAATATCAGCCAACATGTATTCCGTTGTGTGCAAGGCTGAGGTAAACATTACAATCAAGAACACATCAAACCACTTTAGTTGGTTGGAATTGCCAAGGAGCCAGTTAGTTCCCAGATTTAGAAGGCGATAACAGATACAAACAACAATGTCCCAAGGGGCTTCACAAGAGCTGCAGCAAACAAATTCAACACCAAGCCACACAAGGAGAACACCAGGCAGGTGAACCAAAACTTAGTCAAAGTGGTAGATCTGAAGGAGCATCTTATAAGAGAAGAGACAATTGGTAGCAGAGACGGAGAGGTGTAGGTGGGGCATTCCAGAGCTCGGAGCCTAGGCACCTGAAGGCATGAGTGCCAAAGGTATTGGGATAGATATCAATGATGAGAAAGATGATTAGGGTTGGAGAGGCTGAGTTCTCAGAGGCTTGTGGTTTGGAGGAGCTTTGAAAGATGGGGAGGACCAAAGCCATAGCCATGTAAGGATCAACTGTCCAAGTGGTAGCACAGAGATAATGAACATTTGTTACTTTCTTTTCAAGGACTGACTTGATTCACAAACGGGATATTACGATCTGAAAATTAAACTCGGGCACAAACAAGAAGGTAAACCGGTCAAATTGCTCAAGATATTCAGCTGCTATTCTGAATTCTCTGAATTTTGCTATTGTCAACCAGGCTTACAACATGGTAAAAACCAGAAAGCCTATGCAAGCCCACTCTCAGTTGGTATCAGCTCTTTGTGAGGAGCACACTGCAAAATCAACTGCAAATACAAATGCTCTGTATCACTTAGCTATTCACCTGCCCATCCATTGTTCAATAAATTTTACATTAAACTCAGAAACTAGGTCAGCTGTGATGATTTGGCACATTGCAGAAATGTGAGAACTATCCTGTGGAGGCACGCGATAAAAGCAGTGACCAAAGACAAGTTGAAAGCAAGGTTTTTCTGTTTGCTATCCTGGACACATCACCAAATTACAGCAAGATATTGAGAGCAATACTCTCGAGATGCTGCAATGAGCTAATGTGCAATAATCGCCGTGGAGAGTAAAACACTGAAGCCAAAGTATCTGAAGTAAGAACGATGAACAATGCCCAAAATCAACACAACCTTGGCTTGCTTGTCCATATCTAACTTGTGATTCAGGCTGAAGGGGTGTCCTACCGAGAGGAATAGGCAACAAATAAATTCAGTGCTTGATTAATTGGAAGTAATAGTTTTGGAAAGAATGATTGTGCATTTAAAAGGAACGCTGTGATAATTCCTCCCCACAATGCCATCACCCCCCACACAAAGGAGCAGTGAGTAAATGGTGTACCCCATTTCCAGTTTGTGACTTCCATAGATCACAAAATCCCTATAGTGCAGAATGAGGCCATTCAGCCAATCGAGTCTGCACTGACCACAATCCCACCTAAGCCCTATTCCTGTAACCCCACATATTTAATCTCCTGACACTAGGGACAATTTAGCATGGCCAATCAACCTGACCTGCACATCTTTGGACAGTGAGAGGAAATCGGAGCACCCAGAGGAAACCCAAGCAGACATGATGAGAACGTGCAAACTCCACACAGACAATGACCCAAGTCAGGAATTGAACCTGAGTTTGTGGCGCTGTGAGGTAGCATTGCTAACCACTGTCGTCATTTATTCATGAGTAACGCGTGCATCAACATCATACTATTCCAAGCTAAAAATGAAAAACAACAAAAATAAACAAATCAAACTCATAGAATCACTACAGTACAGAAGAGATCATTCGGCCCATCAGGTCTGCACTGACACCAACCTACCTAGGTCCAATTCCCTGCCCTAAACCTGTAACCCTGCACATTGATCATGGCAAATCCATCTAACCTACACATTTTGGGACACCAAGGGGAAATTCAGCATGACCAATCCACCTAACCTTCTGATCATTTTAAGTTGAAATTTACTTATTAGTGTCACAAGTATGCTTACATTAACATTGCAAATACGTTACTGTGAAATTCTCCTAGCCGCCACACTCTGGCACCTGTTCGGGGACACTGGGAGAACTTAGCATGGCCAACGCACCTAACTAAAACATCTAACCCAGGCTGTGGGAGGAAACCAGAGCACCTGGATGAAACACATGCAGACACGGGGAGAATGTGCAGACTCCACACAGACAGTGACCCAAGTGGAAATTAAACTCGAGTCCCTGGCGCTATGAGGCAGCAGCACTAACCACTGTGTGACTGTGTCTACATAATTTTTCTCCTAAATTCTTTTCTTGGAGGCAGGTTTGGAATAAAAAACCTGATTTAAATGTATATGCATAACAAAATTATGTTTATTTCAATGGAATATTTTAATGATAGGAAGTGCTATTGCAGAGATATTTGTTAAAAGGAAAATGCAAATTAGATTAATTTTAACTTCAATTTATTTATTGATGCTTGCGATCAAAACCCACGTTCCAAACATATGGACAGTAAAGGCAATTCTTTCCTCCTACACAGGTTATGATTGATTTATTTACCTGCAGAGAATAAGAAAAGTATTCAACTCCTTGCTTAGTTTCTAGAAATTGATCTAAAAACACGTCACCATTTCAAGAGCAATCTCTGACAAACATCTTTCCAAAGTGTTGCTTTGGAAATGTGCCAATCTCACCTCATGCATTTTCCCATCTCAGCATTGTTCCTTACACTGATATAACCTCAAGTTCACCTGAGGAATATCATGGGGACAGGAACATAAGAACCAGCCTCCCATCCATTGACTGTCAACACTTCCCTCTGCATTGACAAAGCAGCCAGCATAATCAAGGACACCACACATCCTGGACATTCTCTCTTCCACCTCCTTCCGTCAGAAAAAAGATGCAAAAGTCTGAGGTCACATACCAACCGACTCAAGAACAGCTTCTTCCCTGCTGCTGTCAGACTTTTGAACGGACGTACCTCACGCTAAGTTGATCTTTCTCTACACCCTAGCTATGACTGTAACACTACATTCTGCACTCTCTCCTTTCCTTCTCTATGAATGGTATGTTTTGTCTGTATAGTACACAAGAAATTATACTTTCCACTGTATACTAATACATGTGACAATAATAAATCAAATCAAAGAGTAGGCCATTTGACCCATCGAACCTCCTCCTCTATTCAAACAGATTATGGTTGGCCATCTATCTCTCTGCTATTTTCCCCCATACCCTTTGATGTCATTGGTGCATAGAAATCTATTGATTTCTCTCTTGAATGCACTCAATGATTGATTCCACTGCCGCTAGGGGAAGAGGATTTGAAAGGTTCACCATCCTTAAGAAACAGAAACCACCAACAGAAAGAGAACATGGGCAGCATGATAGCACAGTGGTTAGCACTGCTGCTTCATAGTTTCGATTTCTGGCTTGGGTCACTGTCTGTGTGGAATTTGCACATTCTCCTTGTATCTGCATGGGTTTCCTCCGGGTGCTCCAGTTTTCTTCCACAGTCCAAAGATGTACAGATTAGGTTGATTGATCATGCTAAAATTGCCCCTTGGTGTCCTGAGATGCGGAGGTTAGAGGAATTAGTGGATAAATACATAGGGACATGGGACTGGCCCTGGGTGAGACTGTGGTTGGTGCAGACTCAATGGGCCAAATGGACTCTTTCTGCACTGTAGGGTTTCTTTGGTTTCACCCTTAGTGAAGAAATTCCTCCTCAGCTCAGTCTAAGTTTAAGTTTATGTAGCTTATTTATTAGTGTCACAAGTAGGCTTACATTAACACAGCGAAGAAAATCCCCACACTTTGCCACACTACGGCGCCTAATCAGATGCATGGAGGGCGAACTTAGCATGGTCAATGCACCTAATCAGCACGTCTTTCATACTGTGAGAGGAAACCAGAGCACCTGGAGAAAACCCACACAGACACAGGGGAGAACGCGCAGACTCTGCATACACAGTGACTTAAACCGGAAATCGAACCTGGGTTCCTGGACCTGAAGGCAGCAGTGCTCACCACTGTGTCACCATGTCGTCCAGACTGTCCTGGTTCTAGACTCGGCATGATGTGGAGATGTCAGCGTTGGACTGGGATAAGCACAGTAAGTCTCACAACACCAGGTTAAAGTCCAACAGGTGTGTGGGAGTTCTGATCACAAATAGGGCATATAAAGACACAAACTCAATTTACATAACTAATGATTGGAATATGAGTCTTCACAGCTAATCAAGTCTTAAAGGTACAGACAATGTGGCTGGAAAGATCATTAAGCACAGGTTAAAAAGATAGAACAGCCACGAAGACCAAATTCATACCTCAATATGCCAACATCTTCATGCACAGATTTGAACAAGACTTCTTCACTGCACAGGACTTTCAACAGATGCTATACACTAGATACTTCGATGACATTTTCTTCCTTTGAACCCATAATGAACACTGAAACAACTATATGATGACATCAACAAGTTCCATCTCACCATCAGATTCACCATGGACTACTCTCTGGAATTCTTGGACGCACGCATTTCCATTAAGAACGGTCATCTCAGCACCTCACTGTACCATAAGCCCACAGATAACCTCATGATGCTCCACTTCTCCAGCTTCCAGCCTTAACAAGCCATCCCCTACAACAAGCCCTCTGTATACACAGGATCTGTTCAGATGAGGAAGATTACAACAGACACCTCCAGACACTAAAAGATGTCCTCATAAGAACAAGATATGATCCTCGAATGGTTTTCCTTTATCTAGGCTACAAGTAATATCGTCAAAAAATTCCAACCAGTTTGTCAAATATGGCCTCCCTTTCATAAGTCCATGTTGCCTCTGGTCAATTAAATCATTATTTTTTAAGTATCCAGTTATCACAACTGGGAGATAATACTTCCAAGATTACATAATTTGTCCATCACAGCTGCCTGAATGTAAACCCTCAAGGACAGACCAGGAGTCCCCAGGAAAGCCTGGACACTGCTGCCAGCAAGCCAGAGAGAAAATTCACCACATGTATAACATTTCATTCCATTTTCTTTCACAACTTTTGTTCAGCTTCTCTTTTTATTTCATGGAATGTTGGTATCACTCAACAGAATAGCCCAGCATTTATTGCCCATTCCCTATTTGCTATTGGTTTCAGGGTGGCACAGTGGACAGTGGTTAGCACTGCTGCCTCACAACTCCAGAATCCGAGTTCAATTCTGGGCTTGTGTCACCGTCTATGCGGAATTTGCACGTTCTCCATGTTGCATGGATTTCTTCTGGATGCTCCGGTTTCCTCCCACAGTCCAAAGATGTGCAGGTTAGGTGGATTGGCCACACTAAATTGTCCTGTAGTATCCTAAGATGTGTAGGTTAGATGGGTTAGCCGTGATAAATGTATGAGATTGGATAGGCTGGTTGGACCTGGGTAAGAAGCACTGTCAGAGAATTGATGCGGACCTGATGTATCCAATGCCTTTTCTGCATTGCAAGGATTCTGTGATAGCTGAGGTGAGCCACCTTCTTGAACCACAGCCTAACATCTGATGCACCTACAGTGCTGCTAGGAAAGAAGTTCCAGGATTTTCATCCATTTTTATTTCCAAGTCAAGACGCTGTGTGGCTTGGAAGGGAACTTGCGGACAGGTGGTGGCATTCCATGTATCTGCTACCCTTGTCCTTGATGACAACGGCCATGAGCTTGGAAGATGTTTGTGTAGTAGGTTTGGTGAGTTTCAGCACTGCATCTCGTATATGGATATACCACTGTGGCTACATGCTGCAGTCGGTGGAGGGTATGCATATTTATGGTGTTGGATGGGATGCCAACCAGTCTGACTGCTTTGGCCTGAATAGTGTCAAGCTTCTTGAGTGTTGTTGGAGCACAATATGTGAAACTACTGGCCTTACTCCATAAGGTGAAGTGTCGCAAGCAAACAATAATGGAAGCTTCTTGTTAAAATGAACTACAGACTTCTGCAAAGCATCTTTGACATCCTTGAATGCCTTCTCACATTCTACTGTCCAATCCTATGACTGTTTCATTGTAATCAGAATATCTTCCAAGTAACACTGTACACCAGAGAGACCACTTCAAATCTGATCCATTAATTTTTGGAATAGGGCTGATGTGGTTATTATTGCAAAAGGCAATCTTTCAGAATGAAAATGAGTAACGATGGGAAGCAATGATTGAGATTCGGTGGCTGCATTCATCTGTAAATATGCCTGTAAAAATCAATCGTGCTGAATTTCTACCTACCTGATAACCTAACAAATAAATCTACAATTAAAAGAAGAGGATATTGATCAGCGTACCAACACTGGATTGATGATTATTTTAAATCACCACAAATAGAAACTGAACGATCTGGTTTCATGACAGGTACGATGCAAGTAGCCCAATCACACATTGCAACTGGTTCTAACACATTAATACTAACAAGTCCTACTTATTCTTCTTTGAGCTTTTGACAAATTCCATATAGTCCCATTTTAGCTTCAAGATCTTTTCGTCGACTATCAAGTTTTACCTTGAGTTTCACTTTAACTTTCTTCATTGAACCAAGTATCTCTTCGAATACATTATCGTATTTATCCAGAAGGCGCTATGGTCTGTTTTAACATTGACCAATCTATTGCCAGTGCTCCAGTTAAGCTTTAACTTCTCCAACCATGATCGCCCAAAAAGAACTGGAAAACTACCATGGACCACACAGAGAGGGAACTCCACTGTTTGTCCACTCAATTTTACATTGACAATAATGTAACATTTTAACAACACAATCTCTTCTGTGTGTCATTATGATCACATTAGCTGGTTTTAAAGGTACATGCTTTAACTTTTGTTGGTATGTAGTCTCAGGAATTCAGCAACACCAATATCAACCTTCATCCTAATAGATAGTCCACTTAACTTTGGAATCATCCAGAATCTATGTGACTCACACTATATGGATAAGATGTTCAGTCAGAGTTCATCATCATGTTTCTGGACATTCTCAGCTTCATGGTTCTAATTCTTTTTCTACAATATTATTTTTGTAGAATGCAATTTTTTCTTCTTCTTCTTGAAGATACCAAGATTGTTCTGCTGAATATTTTTTCCATGGGAAACTGGTCCAGCCCTTACCATAGAAACATACAAAATTACAGTTCAGAAACAGGCCTTTTGGCCCTTCTTGTCTGTACCAAATCCATTTTTTTGCCTCGTCCCACTGACCTGCACTTGGACCATATTCCTCCACACCCCTCTCATCCATATACCCATTAAAGTTTTTCTTAAATGTTAAAAGTGACCCTGCATTTACCACTTTATCCGGCAGCTCATTCCACACTCCCACCACTCTCTGCATGAAGAAGCCCCCCCCTAATATTCCCTTTAAACTTTTCTTATTTCACTCTTAACCCATGCCTTCTGGGGTTTTTTCTCCTCTAGCCTCAATGGAAAAAGCCTGCTTGTTTTCACTCTATTTATACTTATTAAAATCTTATACACTCTATCAAATCTCCCCTCATTCTTCTATGCTCCAGGGAATAAAGTCCTAACCTATGCAATCTCTCACTTTTGCAATGTGATCCCATTTTGCAAAATTCTTGCACTGAAAATCCTTGCTCCAGCATTCACCTGCTGAATAGCCCATTTTGGCACATCTATGACATGTTATTGCGGATTTAACTTCTTATGGGCAGTTCCCAGATACTGGATCTTCATTCCTGCACCAAATTGTGAAGTCTCTTTTGCAGCCAGTTTCATTGACACTGCAATTTATTGCCATCTTCTCTGGGTAACCTCATTTAGGAAATCACAAACTAGACAATCTCAAAGCTCTTGAAGGGTAATGCTCTTCAAGTATCTTCGTCAAGTCATCATAAGTTTTAGTTCCTGGCCTTGGTGGATGAACCAAGCTCTGGAGCAAACTGAAGGCTTTATTTCCTATTGTACTGAGAAAAACTTGTATAAATTACTCCTTTGCAATTTTATTTGCTTGTACAAAGTACTGAAAACACTTGGCATAGGAATGCCATGAATCATTTTCTTCATTGAAAGGACCTAGGGATCCTAATTGGCCCATCATTTCTTTTGCAGGCATTTGCGACTTGAAATTGCTCAGTATATAGTTTTTTTTTACTATCTTCCCTGTACTCCTCTTTTTACCTTGGAAATCATTGACTTGATGTATTCTTTTTTTTTTCCAAACAATTTCAGCCGTACAGTAAAACATCCCTTCTCTTATATGCCAGATACTGCCCAGAATCTCACCTTTCTCTGATTGGAAAACCCTCTCTCTTAAAACCACACAAAAAGCTTTTTTCTTACTTGTCTTCCTGCACTGGCACTTCAGTCTTTAATCCTGTTGTTGCTTCTCCCTAGCTTTCTCATATTCAAAGTGTGAGGATCCACAAAATTTTTTTCTACATAATATCTTCTTTCAATGTTGTTGATGAAACAAAATCCCCACTTGCCGCCAAATTTCTTTTTGCAATGCCCTAGTTATGTTAGGGCTTGTGGGTTTTGAACAGAAGAAAAGATCTGGTTTGTACATGTAGATTTAAACTGACGCACAACAGATTTATTCTGCCTGTACAGAGTACAAACTGAAGCAGGAGCCTCTGAACCACTCTAATGACATCACATTTAACCCATGTAATCTCCTTTTAAAGCAAACATGCAACCATTTAAATATATAACATGAATTTAACAGGCTGAATGGCCTACTTTGCTGCAATGACGGTATGATTATGACCCTAAATGCACCAAGATTGGACTTTCATCATGGCTTTGTTGCAGTGTTGATGTAGGCTTACTTGTAACACTAAATAATGTTACTTAGTCTTTCACACTGAGAAGGGTGGAAGAATCAATTACTAAGGGGCACAGGTTTAAGGTACGAGGGGCAAGTCTTAAAGGAGATGTACAAGGCAGATTTTTTACACAGAGAGTAGTAGGTGCCTGGAACTTGTTGTCAGGAGATACGATAGTGGCTTTTAAGGGACATCTTGACAAACACATGAATAGGATGGGAATAGAGGAATATGGTCCCCAGAAGGGTAGGGGTTTTAGTTCAGTCGGACATGGTTGGTGAAAGGCCTGTTTCTGTGTTGTAATTTTCTTAGTCTTGTTGTAATAAATAAATTGGCAGATGTGTGGGAGGTGCAGCAGGTGGTGATGGAAGGTCATGTGGTAATATCTCTAGGAAAATATCCAACCACTGGTTTCTCCAAAACTGGGTGGGGTTGTTGTTGCTGCAGACTCAATAGGCCAAATGGCCTCCTTCTGCATGGTACAGATTCTAGGATTCACATTTGAAAACAACAAAACAGAATCATACCCAACAGATAGAGAGCAGATGACAAATATTAATTAGAAGCAGGAATACTAGCTACATAAAATGCTTATTAAAAGCAAAGTGGAAATAATTAACAATAAACATCAGCAAAGAAAACAGATGGGTGACCAATGGAACTGCTTCAAACATGTAAATGTTTTAAACCCTGTTGTGTGCTTTCAACTCTAGATTGCTGAGTTGTAGCTGGAAACAAGGTTTCTAACATTGTGATAGAGAGATAAATTACAACATTTACAAGATGATTAAGCTTGAAATGGTTCTCACTGGAAAGTTTCCTTATGGACACTGGACTGGATTTAGCTATGGTGCTGAACATGAAAAACAAGATAGAGTCATAGAAGTTTACAGCATGGAAACAGGCCCTTCAGCCCAACTTGTCCATGCTGTTCTTTTTTTTAAACCCCTAAACTAATCCCAATTTCCCGCATTTGGCCCATATCTCCCAATACCCATCTTACTGGTGTAACAGTCTAAATGCTTTTTAAAAGACAACATTGTAAATGTTAAGACTTGAACCTAGAACTCCCAAAGCATTGATGTGGGTTTGTGGTTTCCCTACTCAGTGACCTAAACCCCAAATGTTGCCTAGTTAATTAATTTATGTTGAAGTTGGTTTGCGTTGATGGACTTGACTTCGTTCACAATCCTTTGTAGTTTCTTGCAGTCTTGGACAGCGCAAGAGCCATACCAAACTGTAATACAACCAGAAAGGTTGTAAAAATTGGTGAGAGTCATAGCAGACATACCAAACTTCTTTAGTCTCCAAGTGTGTCATGTGATCTAGATTTTGTTTCACCTTTGCTTTCCGGCAGGGCACACACATACAGCTCTGCTGGTGATGTCTCTGAGAGATGTTCCTTATATAAATGTTCCCATGTGCCTGATCTCAATAAATGAACCCACAACATGTTTGCACAATCCCTAATGAATGAATGGTGCTTTTTATATCATTAAAGAAATGCAACAATTACTTGTGCCCCAACCAACATTGTTAAATTGGATTACCAGCCATTATCTTTCTCGATAGCACCCTTAAGGAATAAAACCTACTTTCTCAGGAGGCAAAGGAAATTCCGCATGCCCACAACGACACTCACCACTTTTTATAGATGCACCGTAGAAAGCATAGAATACAGAACATAGAATACAGCACAAATGAACACAGAATTCAGCCTACGAGTTGTACCGATCACATCTACCAATCCACAGACCTACCTATAACCCCCTATCCTATTCTTTTCCATATACTCATCCAGAAGTCTCTTAAAAGACCCCAGTGAGTTTGCCTCAACAACCTCCGACGGCAGTCGGTTCCATTCACTCACCACCCTCTGAGTGAAAAACCTACCCCTGACATCTCCTTTGTATTTGCTTCCCTGCACCTTAAATCTGTGTCCTCTCGTAGTGACCATTTCAGCTCAGGGAAATAGTCTCTGAGAGTCCACCCTATCTATTCCTCTCAACATTTTATAAACCTCTATCAGGTCGCCTCTCAACCTACGTCTCTCCAGTGAGAAGAGTCCCAGCTCCCTCAACCTATCTTCATAAGGCCTGCCTTCCAATCCAGGCAGCATCCTTGTAAATCTCCTCTGAACTCTCTCAATAGCCTCTACATCCTTCCTATAATGAGGCGACCAGAACTGCGCACAATACTTCAACTGGGGTCTGACAAGAGTCTTATAGAGCTGCATCATTACCTCCTGACTCCTAAACTCTATTCCTCGATTAATGAAGGCCAGTACACCGTACGCCTTCTTGACCACTTCCTCTAACTGCGAGGCCGATTTAAGATCCTATGGACCCGGACCCCTTCTGCTCTACAAAGCATTCTATCTGGATGTATCTCAGCTTGCTATAGCTCCTGCTCTGTCCAAGGCCGCAAGAAACTACAAGAGGTCACGAGTGTAGCCCAGTCCATCATGCAAACTAGTCTCCCATCCATTGACTCCACCTACACTTCCCACTGCTTCGACAATGTAGCCAACATAATCAAGGACCCCACGCACCTCGGATGTATTCTCTTCCACCTCCTTTCATCAGGAAAAAGCTACAAAAAATACTCAGATGTTTGTTGACATGGAACAATCAACTAAAGAACAGCTTCTTCCGTGCTGCTGTCAGACTTTTGAATGGACCTACCTCGCATTAAATTGATTTTTCTCTACACCCTAGCTATGACTGCAACACTACATTTTGCACTCTCTCCTTTCCTTTCCCATGAATGGTATGCTTTGTCTGTGCAGTGTGCAAGAAACAGTACTTTTCACTGTATTTCAATGCATGGGGCAATAATAAATCACATCAAATCAAAAAAAGACTCGCTCTCCCCTTTCTAAAGCCACCTTGACTGCAGTTTGCTAAATGCTTTCAAGGACAGCATGATCCCTCTCCCCAGAATAGGTTGCCATATCCCTTTCGCCTATATGGTCACAGTACTCCATCCATGAGGTCCTGCTTTTGTACGCTACAGGATACCTAACTGCGGCAATCACCAAACCCAAGAGGGTTTGAGAAAATAAAATTGGAATAAAACTATAATAATGGCTTATTCATCAGTGTAAACGTCATTGAGCATCAATGGCACAGAGCTATGAGACAATCACTGCCAGTAGTGATTGATACTAAAGGCAAGAAAACAGGCTTCCAAACTTGAATTATAGATGGGGGGAGGGGGCAGGAAATACAGCCAACCCTAGAGGATTTCAAGGCAATAATCTAATCTCAGAGTGCGAAGGCTGTTGTAAAGTACTCAAGCTTCAGTTGCGCAGTTTAGAATGTTGTCTGGACCCTCACGCCAGTGTGCGAGTTAACTCCCTACAATTCACTGAAGATTGAATTCCAGCAATCTTGTAGCGATTACATCACAAATTGAATCCTTCAGTCGTTGCACATCAATTGAATACAATGCCCTGTCGACACTCTGCACCCTCTGGCTGAGAGTTGGGGAGGTGAAATTGCCTTTCAGCCAGCACTCGGTAACAAGGAGTCAGCCTTAATTGTTATAAATGACACAGCTATGGGAATATATCTATTATGGAAAAAAAAATAATGGGCAGGAGAGAAAGATCACAATGAAAATAATCTCATCCGAGTCTTCGCAGGACAATAAACTGCTTGAGCTTTGCTTTCAGTCTAGACAGGAGAAGGATTACTGGGCAAAGCACTTGACTTTCACCAAGTTCTGTTTGGAGGAGTGGGGGAGTTTTACTGCATTCACCATGGCAACCGAGCATCCAGGTTTGCTGCCGTTGTGCCCCTAGGGGAGGGGGCTGTGAGTACAACGTGTGAACAAAGTGAGGCAGGGAACATGCAATCCTTTCTCCCCCATATCAGTTCACAGTTAAACGCTCCTTCCTGGGCTGCCCTTCTGACTGAACATAAAACATTACAGCACAGTACAGGCCCTCGATGTTGCGCCAACCAGTGGAACCAATCCAATGACCCTCTAACCTAAACTATTCCAATGTTATCCATATGCCTATTCCACTGACCATTTGAACGCCCTTAAAGTTGGCGAGTCCACAACTGCTGCACGCAGGGCATTCCATGCCCTTACTACCCTCTGAGTAAAGAACCTACCTCTGACATCCGTCCTATAACTATCAGCCCTAAATTTAAAGCCAAGTTCCCTCATGCTAGTCATCATCATCCAAGGAAAAAGGCTCTCACTGTCCACCCTATCTAACCCTCTGATCATCTTATATGCCTTAATTAGGTCACCTCTTAACTTTCTTCTCTCTAATGAAAATAACCACAAGTTCCTCAGCCTTTCCTCATAAGATCTTCCCACCATACCAGGCAACGTCCTGGTAAACCTCCTCTGCACCCTTTCCAATGCCTCCACATCTTTCTTATAACGCGGCGACCAGAACTATACGCAATACTCCAAGTGCAGCCGCACCAGAATTTTGTACAGTTACAACATGACCTCACGGCTCCAAAATTCAATCCCTCTACCAATAAAAGCTAACACATCGTACGCCTTCTTAACAATCTTATCAACCTGGATGCCAACTTTCAGGGAGCTATGCACATGTACCCCGAAATCTCTCTACTCGTCGAAACTGAGATAAAAGCAAATTACTGCCGATGCTGGAATCTGGAAGAAGTACAGAAAATGCTGGAAGATCTCAGCAGGTCTTGCAGCATCTGTGGCAAGAGAAACAGAACTTAAGTTTAAAGTTTATTTATTAGTCACAAGGCTTACGTTAACACTGCAATAAGTTACTGTGAAATTCCCCGGGTCACCGCAGTCCAGCACCTATTCGGACCTAACTAGCACGTCTTTCAGATTGTGGAAGGAAACTGGAGCAGCCAGAGGAGAATGTGCAAACTCCAAACAGACAGTGACCCAAGCCAGGAATTGAACCCAGGTCCCTGGCACTATGAGGCAGCAGTTCTAACCACTTTGCCACTGTGCCATCCCCTTTTAAGTGTGAGTGACCGCCCACCAGGATGAAAAAGAATCATCCAGACTTGAAACATTGGCTGGAATTCTCTGATTTCATTGGCCCTCTGATGCTTCTGCCAGCGAGAATGGAGAATTTGCCACAGAGCTAAATCCCTATTCACTGCAACGGGACTGGAAATACCAACCACAGATGAGGTTGGAGAATTCTGGCTCTGTTCTCTCTCTACAGATGCTGTCAGACCTGCTGAGATTTTCCAACATTTTCTATTTCTGCTGTAGTACTTCCTATTTACATTTGCAGAGGTTAGCACTGCTACCTCACAGCACCAGGGACCTGGGTTAGGTTCCCTGCTTGGGTTGCTGTCTGTGTGGAGCTGGCACGTTCTCCTCCCCGCCCCCCCTCCCTGCAGCCAAGTCTGCCTGGGTTTCCTCTGGATGCTCTGGTTTCCTTCCACACTCCAAGGATGTGCTGGTTAGATGCACATTGGCCATGCTAAATTCCCCCTCAGTGTTCCCGAATTACAGCCAGAATATGGCAACTAATTCATATCAGGAACAAGCTGCCAGAGGCAGTAGTTGTGGCGGGTACAATTTTGTCTTTTAAAAAGTGTTTAGATAGTTACATGGGTAAGATCGGTGTAGAGGAATATGGGCCAAATATGGGCAATTGGGACTAGCTTAGTGGTTAAAAAAAAGGGATAGCATGGACAAGTTGGGCTGAAGGGTCTGTTACCATGCTGTGACTTTATGACTAGGGGGGTTTTCACAATAAGTTCATTGCAATGTTGATGTAAACCTACTTGTGACAGCAATAAAATAAACTTTAATTCAAGTACTCTCTCTTTGTTTGAAAACTTGCCCTGTGCTTTTGAAAGCGTCAGCCTGTATGCTGGGTGTCCAACTACAAACCTGAAAGTTTCGGAGAAAGGTCAAGAAGAGGCAGGCAGGCAGACGGCCAGAGAAAATGGAGTGATTTTGGAATTGCTGAGAAAATGTGTTTGCTTCACCACAGAATATTTGGCCCATTCGACCTGTCATTGTTTGCACCAGAATTAATGCGGTCTCATGGTCAGGCAAAAGGGTCAGGCGGACCAGAGAGACCCCCCCGATACCATTGGACAAGCACAGGTATGATGGGGCCAAATGGCCCCCTTCTGTGACTGTAACCATTTTCTGACTGTAAGCAGACAGAAAATAGTGACATCCTCAGAGAAACAGTAAGAAGAATGAATGGTCCTACACTCAATAGATTTTATAGGAAGCAGAGGTTATCCAACTGAAATGTCAGATGGGACTCTAAAGCTGGAGATCCACTCACTGCAAACTTCACAGCAAATTATCCAGCTTTAAACCAGGCACAAAGATCTAGTTTGACACTTCTAGTGCATTACTGGGGGAGTTCTGCACTGCCAGAGGTGCTGTTTTCCCAATAAGCCATTAAATTGACGTTGCATTTGTCCTCTCAGCTGCAAGCTATAAATTTCCATGGCCCTGAGCAGCGGGGCCTTCCCTCCAGTGACCTGCTCACTGACAGTGAGCTCCCAGCCCATGGATGGTCGGTGCCCGACAAGGTGTTCCTCGGGACCTTTATGGAAGCCCTAATGCACTGACTCTAAAGAAATTGCCTAGGAAGTTTGAATTTCCAATGGGGAATTCCGTAATCGCCTCCCCGCCCCCGATTAGAGTTGGAGGGTCGAAGCATCAGAGAGATGGGACAGTTCCGTGAAACATCCTGATCTAAACCTGGATAAGTGTACAACTGGCAACACTGGCTTTCCCCTCAAATCCTCCCAACGCCTGACCCAACCTGACTGTCACCATTACCCAACTCCCTCCCTAACCCCCAGACCCAACCTCACTGCCCATCTGATAAGCTCTCAAATTGACTACCCCTCCTGACCTGACTACACAAGGCCCACTTCCCTCACCCACTGTACCCACTCGTCCACCTGCCACCTCACCCACTCACCACCTCTCCCACTCTACCCTGCTCACTTCTGCTCGCCCACCCTAGCTCATTCGCTCATCCTGCCCTGCTTGTCCACTGTACCCCGCTTGCCCACTCTCACCCACTCACCAACTTGCCACATTACCCACTTATTTCACCCACCCTACCCGTTTGCACACTTCCACATTCACTCATTCACTAACAGGGGAAAAAGCTGTTGAAATGGCTCAAAGCTTTTGTGTCAGTGAACACGTCTCCAAATGTGGCAGCTGGTGCCATAAGTAGGGGGGCACAACGAGTCTCCTGCCACCCCATTGTTCATGTGCCATGATGAAAGCAGCTTGAAGAAACAGCACATTTCTGAAGAAGCTGGGATCAGAAGACATGGCCAGAAACATAGATAAGAAACAGAATGGCCGAAGTGGAGTGGAGTGGCTTCCAATATGGATTGGTTACCATTCCTCAGAAGTAATTACCACACTGCTGCTTGTGCAAGCTTTCTGTGCATTAATTCCCTATAAATGTGACTGAACCTTCAATGTTGTTTCATTGATGGCCAAATGCTTTGAGACTCCACACTGGGTAGGGCGCTATACAAATGCAAGTCCTTCTCTTTTAAGATAGCAACACTTTACATTGCTTCAGTGTTCTGAAATTTATTGGCATCGCAATGCAAAAACAAAGCACATAACCATTATTGTTTTTCTGTCACTGTCAGAGGAGCACAGATTAACCTAGACACAACGAAGCCACAAATCAAAGTTTAAAGGACCCAGAAATCCAGGGTGATCCCCTAGAAAAGGGGCACATTTTATTTTATTACAACACCCCCCCTGCCCCAACACATCACCACTGCAGCCACCACCACTGGTCTTCAGGTTCCTCTCTCAAGGCAGAGAGAGTGTGCCCACAGCAGGAATGTTTCTATAGCTGCTGTAACTGCCTCTCGACAGCTCCCAACAAAAGGGACATGCAGTTTCACTGCAGCAAGATGTAAAGCAGCATTTCTTCCAAGTTAAATTTTATTTATTAGTCACAAGTAAGGTTTACATTAACATTGGAATGAAGTTACTGTGAAATTGCCCTAGTCGCCAAAGTTTGACACCTGCTCAGATCAATACACCTAACCAACACGTCTTTCAGAATGTGGGAAGAAACAGGAGCACCTGGAGGAAACCCACACAGACATGGGGAGAACATGCAGACTCCATACAGACAGTGGCCCAAGCCAGGAATCAAACTTCAGTCCTTGGCACTGTGAAACAGCAGTGCTGACCGCTGTGTCGCCCATAACATCTGTTAGGAATATGAACCTTTCTTCATGGATACTCCACTTAGCAGCCAAGCTAGGGAAGTGTCTAAAATCTATTGCTATTTCATGATGGAATCTCCCCCTTTCCCCTCCCCCTGTCCCATTTCCCACTCAAACATCAATGCACTCTGGCACTCAACTTGTCCTGTTTCCAAATCATTTATCTGAACGGCAGACAGATACACTTCTCCGGAATGATTAAATGAGCTAGTGGCAAACAGCATTCTCAAGGCTATTTATGCGTTATGGCGATTAGTCGAGCTCTTCATCAAGAGGCCAGGCAACAGTCTCAGGCATCCACCCGAAATATATCTCGTTAAAAATAAACCACAAGCGGCTCCTCTCCAGGTCGATTGCCCTCTCCTGAAACAGAGAGCCACAATCTCAGCGTTTCCAATAACCGAGGAAAGCAATAACCAAACGGGGGCCCCAGGCACTTTTAAAGCAAAGTGACCATTTTCCCCACGTCGTTAAACTTGGATTGAGCGATTAGATTCCTCGCATACTGCTGTGCAGTGGCATTAACTCACTCGCGTAAAATCCCTTTGCTCACTATTTTAATGAAAGGCATTAACCAATTTATTTTAAACAAGTTAAAAATGATGGACGTACCAATTGTTTGAGTTTTTGAATGTCATTAACCAGCGTTATAATTTCCAAGCACTGATTTCAGTTGTCAGAATGTGACAGGCCCCACCGAGAACATTCGCTTACTGCTTTTCCCAAACAAAATCATAGAATAGAATCCCTATAGTGCAGAAGGAGGTCATTAAGCCCATCAAGTCTGCACTGACAACAGTCTCACCCAGCTCCTATCCCTATATATTTATCTTTACTAGTTTCCCTGATACTAAGGGACAGTTCAAAATGGCCAATCCACCTAGCCCACACATCTTCAGAAATGGGGAAGAAACTGGAGCAGCTGGGAGAAACCCACACAGACACAAGGAGAATGTGCAGATTCCACACAGACAGTGACCTAAGCAGGGAATTGAACCCAGATCCTGGCGCCGAGAGGCAGCAGTGCTAACCACTGTGCCATCATGCCGAATGAAGGATAGATATTGGCTATATATCATTCTCCTGCTCTTCTTCGAAAAAACTGACAGGAGATCCTTTACACCCACCTGGTTAGACAGATAAGGACTGCCCTAAAAGATCCACTTTCATTTAAAAAATGCACAAGTATTTTTCCCAGAGTTTGACAAAGTAAAAATGAAACTCCTCAAGATCATTGAACGTAGCAGCATGGGAGGCCACTCGGCCCATCGAGTCCATGCTGCCTCTTTCAAAGAGTTATCTGGTCTACCCATTCTCACTTCCTCTTTCTCCTGTATCTCTGCTACTTATTTCTTCTTCCCCAAGGATTTCTTCAATTCCATTCTGAGGGCCACAATTGAATCTTCCGCCAATCCATTAGGCACTGCATTCCCAATCCACACACTCTGTCATCCCGGAAAAACAAAGAAAATCACATGGTAGCACCAGATTTTCCATCACACCTTCCATCGCTACACCTGCACAAGTCCGTCCTCTTAACAACAAAGCACTGGCTCCCAAAGCTACATCCCAGCACAGAAGCATGTCTGTAAGGAATTAGGAAGTTTGCACACTGGCAATGATCCTTGTAAGGCAATGAAGTCTGTTTCTGGGATATTTCTAATTAACAGCTGTGTACAAGAATATTGCACTAATTATGTTTTCTGCACCGATTTACCTTCAGGCCCCAAGGGAGGCAGTAAATTAGCAGATGCAACTTGTTTGTTGCTACCTTTAATTTTCTCTTTAAACAAACTATTGTGTCTCGCTTCCACTGTTGAGAGGGACAGGAGTGGGCGTCGAGGCTCGGGGGAAGTCAACTGAACATTTCCGATCCGAGACTGAAGAGGTTTTGTTGTTCAGCCAAGGTGTTAAGCTTTGCGGAACCCTGGGTGTCTTTAATACAGAGACAGATAGGTTCTTGATTAATAAGGAGATCAGGGATTATGGAGAAAAGTATCAGCCATGATTGAATGGTGGAGCAGACTCGATGGACCGAGTGGCCTCATTCTGCTCCTACGTCTTATGGCCTAACCCAAAGCCTGCAGCTTAAGTTAAAGTTTAAAGTTTCATTATTACTGTCACAAGTAGGCTTACATTAACACTGCATTGAAGTTACTGTGAAAATCCTCTCTTCGCCACACTCTGACACCAGTTCGGGTACACTGAGGGCGAATTTAGCATGGGTTATGCACTTAACCAGCACGTCTTTCAGACTGTAGGAGGGAACAGGAGCACTCGAAGGAAACACATGCCAACAAGGGGGAGAATGTGCAGATTCCACATAGACAGGAATTGCTAGGAATTGAATCCTGGCCCCTGGCACTGTGAGGCAGCAGTGCGGTCACTGTGCTGCCCTAGGTCATGATCAAACTGAATGGGAGAAATAAATTTGAGGGACTGAACAGCCTCCTCCTATCTCAGGTCACGCCCTTGACCATGGAGGTAGTGTGAAGATGGGGTACATGGTAGACTATGTTAGCGCCAGAGAATCACGTTATGAGGAAAGGCAAGATTCAATTCACAGCCAATCTCTATGAAAGGCTGTAAGAGGAGAGGTCCAGAAAGCATCAATGATGCATTGGAAAATATTCATCTGGACTACCTGTTTAAAGGATATTGACCAAACTGTTTGAAAGGATTTGCAATAAATATGAAAACTCATGAATAGGCCATTCAGCTGCTTGAGCCTGCTCCGTTACTTAGAAACAGAAAATAGGAACAGGAGGAGGCTACTTGGCCCTTCAAGCCTGCTCCAGCATTCATTAAGATGACTAATCATCCAACTCAATAACCTGATCTCACTTTTCCCCATATCCTCCGATGCCCTTTGCCTCAAGTACAATGTCTAACTGCTTTTTGAAAACATTCAATGTCTTGGCACCAAGTACTTTCTGTTAGTGAATTCCATAGGCTGACCGCTCTCTGGGCGAAGAATTCCATAGGCTGACCGCTCTCCGGGCGAAGAATTCCATAGGCTGACCGCTCTCCGGGCGAAGAATTCCATAGGCTGACCGCTCTCCGGGCGAAGAATTCCATAGGCTGACCGCTCTCCGGGCGAAGAATTCCATAGGCTGACCGCTCTCTGGGCGAAGAATTCCATAGGCTGACCGCTCTCTGGGCGAAGAATTCCATAGGCTGACCGCTCTCTGGGCGAAGAATTCCATAGGCTGACCGCTCTCTGGGTGAAGATAAGATCATTGCTGAACTCCCACTCAACTCCACTTTGCTGTCTTCTCCCCACGCCCCTCGATTCTCTTAGATTCCAATAATCCTGAGTGTATTCATCAATGGAGCATTCCACAGCTCTCTGAGTAGAGAAATCTAAAGATTCACAACCCTTTGAGTGAAGGAATTTCTCCTCACCTCAGTCCAAAATAGCCAACCTATCATTCTGAAACAATGTCTCTTCAGTATTTAACATTCCAGCCAGAGGGAAACACCTAGTCAAGACCTCTGAGAATTGTATACCTTTCAATGAGATCAGCTCTCATTCTTACAGGCTACAGGGTACAGAGGAGGTTTACCAGGATGTTGCCTGGTCTGGAAGGTAATAGCTATGAGAAGAGATTAGATAAACTGGTTTGTTCTCACCGGAACCTCGGAGGTTGAGGCGTGACCTGATAAAGGTTTAAAAGATTATGAGTGGCATGGATAGAGTGGATAGTCAGATGCTCTTTCTTAGGATACAAAAGTCAAGTACTAGTGGACACAGGTTTAAGGTGCATTGGGAAAAGTTTAGAGATGTGAGAGGTAAGTTTTTTTTTTATGCAGAGGGTGGTGAATGTCTGGAACGCGCTGCCTGGGGAGGTGGTGGAAGCAAGTATGATAGCGGCATTTAAGGGACAACTAGACAAATAGTTGGTGGGAATGGAAGGATATGGACTCAGTAGGTGCAGACAGTTTTAGTTCAGGCAGGCATCATGATCGGTGCAGGCTTGGAAGGCAGAAGTTCCTCTGCTGTGCTGTTCTTTGTTCTTGTTCTCCAAAATTCCAAAGTATAAGGGTCCATTCTACTCAATCTCTCCTCATTGGGTGACCTGCCGATCTGTGAGAATCAACTTATTTGTATCTCTAACAATCCATGGGTGGGGGAGACAAGAGAATGAAGGCTGGAATCATTAATGAGGGAGTAAAGGCAGATGGATCATTTGCCTTTATCAATCGAGGCACAGAAATACAAAAGCAGGGCAGTTATGTCAGAGATGTGTAGAACTGTTCTGAGGCCTCAACTAGAGTACTGTGTGCGGTTATGGTCACCACATTATTGGAAAGACGTGATTGCACTGGAGGGGATGCAGGAGATTCCATCCCAGGATGCTGCCTGGAATGGAACATTTAAGTTATGAAGAGAGGTTGGGTAGGTTATTTATGTTGGAGCAGAGAAGTCTGAGGGGGTAACCTGATCAAGGTGTACAAGATTATGAGGGGCATGGACAGAGAGGATAAGGAGCAGTTGTGCTCCTTAGTTGAAGGGTAAATCATGAAGGGATATAGGTTGATGATGAGGTGTGGGAAGTTCAGGGGGGATGTGAGAAAAAATGTTTTTACCCAGAGAGTTGGAGGTTCAGAAACTTCAGAAACTGCGGCTGCAGAAGTTCACCTGGCAAAAGACAAGTTGAAGTGTCCACAAAACCATCTTGCCTCCAGTCACTAGGGAGAACTCATGTATTTGTGACAGTCCCAAGCCAGCTACACACACCGACACCACCAACGGGGCACAGCTGAGGTGAATAGAATAGATGTAATTAAGGGAATCTAGACAAGTGCACGTGGGAGAAAGGAATAGGGTAGGTTGGTGGAGTGAGAACTAAGGATGGGAGGAGTCTCTGGTCGAGCTTAAACACCAGCATGGGTTTGAGAGATTTATTTCTGTGCTATAAATCTTTTGTAATTTAATTTGCATTTATAAGATTGTTATTAAGGTACTAATGGTGCCATTCATTCTGAGGATAGCAGGTCATCGGCGTGAAGGAACCACATCCAGGAATCACAGACTCCACAGAATTGCAGAATCCTTACAGTGCAGGAGGCCATTTGGCCCATCGCGTCTGCACCAACTCTCTAAAGGAGCATCCCACTCAGGCTTCCTCTCCCCTCCACCAAGTCCCCATATCCCAAACATTTACCATGGCTAATCCACCTAACCTACACATCTTTGGAGTATGGGAGGAAATCGGAGCACCCGGAGGAAACTCATGTAGGCACGAGGAGGATGTGCATAGACAGTTATCCAAGGCCAGAACCAAACCTGGGGTTCCTGGCGCTGTGAGGCAGCAGTGATAACTACTGTGCCATCATGCAGCGCAACCCATCACATTTGCTTGGCCGACTGATTAGACAATCCCCTGGGGACAGGGAAAGATTCCTATATCAGCTGTTAGTTTCTGGTCCACATGAATAGGAATAACAATGTGCAGGTCACTTTGGGCAGATGGGTTCCCAGTTCGAAAACAAATTGCCAGGTTTGACAACAAGGTTTCACTAAGCCTCCAAACAGGAAGGGCATCAACACGGGCATTACAAACTGCTGCACGCCACAAACTGCCTTTGGAGTGCAGTCAATACTGCACAGCTATTGTACAGCTATTTCCTGTACAATAAGATCCCATAAAGAAACACGAGATGAGTCACGGAGTAATCTGGTTTTTTTTTTGCAGTGATATCAAAGAGGCCATTAAAGGAAGGCTGCTTCTGAAAGCAAGGAGAGATCTTTTAATCCACCTGAATTGCTGTAAAAAGATAGATGGAGCCTTGCTTTAACCTCTTATCAGAAACAGCATGCAGTACTTACTCAATGTCACCTGAGATTGTGCGCCCCAAGTCCTGAGTCGGTCTTGAGCTGACAACCTCCTGACTGAGATACAACAATGCTACCAAGCGAGCAAAGCTGAATCATATCTCAAGTTGAGAGATCCATTCTTTGGGGAGAGAGAGGAAACAAAATAGCTTACAATAGAAACCAATAAAAATCGCTTAACTTCTTGTAACCTGTCAAATTACAAGATAGAAATGACATTGCAATCCCCACAGGAATAATTGGGAGAATCATCCGCCTACAGTATCAGGTGTCAGCACTTAAAAACCCTAGCAGTGCCAGATATTGTCAAATTATGACTTATATTCCATTAATGTCTTTGTTTTAGATACAATAAAACTACAATGCGACATGTGCGTGAATTCTGCACTGTTGGAAGTGCCGAATTTCAGATGAGGCATTAAGCCTGGGCCCTGTCTGCTCTCTCAGACGGACATTAATGGATCTCGTTTCGAGCAAGAGTAGAGAAGTTGTCCCCCGTGACCTAGCTGACATTTATCCCACTACAAATGCTACAAGAATCAGATTATCTGGCTGTTACCATATTGCTGCTTCTGGGGCTTGTTGTGTGACAATTAGTTGCTGTATTTCTAACATCACAATAATTGCCCACTGGCAGACTTTACCAACATTCAGGGCAAAAGTTTGTTTTCTTTTTCTCGGAGGGTTTGTGAAATAAGCGGCAGTGATTCCAACTTGAGAAATTCCCAAGGCTTTTGCATACCAGAGAATGCCTTAATTAGTTCCATCATAAACTTCCGGTATCCAGAAGCCTTTTGATCCTTTAGTTGATTTTCTTCTGACCTGTTACTGGTCTCTTACCCAAGATCACAAAAGCAATAGATTCGGGAGGATCCGGCTTCGAGATAGTGAATGTGCAGAGTGTGACACCAAGATAAAAGCAAATTACTGCCGATACTGGAATCTGAATCAAAAGCAAAGTGTTGGAAAATCTCAGCAGGTCTGACAGCATCTGTAGAGAGACAGAATAGAGTTAATGTTTCGAGTAATAGAGCTAATGCTTCAAGTCTGGGTGACCCTTCGTCAGAGCGAAGGGTCATTAAAATTTGAAACGTTGGCTCTATTCACTTTCCACAAATGCTATCAGACCTGCTGAGATCTTCCAGCACACACTGCATTTGCCCTGGAGAGTGACATTGCTGCTCTTTGATGACATCATGTCTCGCCCATCACTGACAAGCTTCTTTCTCTTTCCACATCTGTGAAATCAATTTTCATTTGACTGAAACTACACATCTTAATCATCCTGCCTTGGTACAAACGAGTACATTGGCATTGCAGCTATGTTACTGCGTTAGTAATATAGAGAAGGCCATTTCAAATCCCAACACAACAGTTTGAGGGTTTAAATTCACTTTATCATAGGATATTTACAACATCCTAAATATTGAACTTTTTATTTTATTTTCCAGATACTGATGGACCCAGATTTTTTTGTCTTGCCTTCCAACTTCCAGCATTCACAATTTATTCTCCATCTCAAAGTGAAGAATAAGATTCTTTCCCTGAACCTATAAAAACTAGATTGTCACAACATAAATCATTTTGCGGAACATTATCTAGGACATTGCGCAGGAGGTAGCTATTTGGCCCATCATGACACTGGCAGTTCCTTGACAAGAACCATCCAGTTATTCCTACTGTCCTGTCCTTTCCTAGTAAGAAATCTCACAACACCATGGTAAAGGTATAGTAATCCCAAAAAGGCCAAAGTCCTGTCATCAAGTTACTTTATTTACACCATACCACTATCCACAGCCAGCTCTCCAGTTGCTCCCTGCTGAATGCAGTTGGGAGTCTGATACACCTGTCTTAAGTAGGGAGCATGAGGCTCCTTGATTTAATCATCAATTAGAACTCATCAGGTAGTTCTTTTAATCACCCAACAAGTAAAACAAACTCAAATTAACTTAGGGACAAATTAAATGAGGCAGTCCCCAAAAAGGAAGGGGGGAGCAAAAGGAAACTTAAAACATTAAATCAAAATGTGATTGTCGGGGTCTATAACACACTCCAAACCCTGTAGGGCCCAGCGGGCGAGGACTCATTAGGTAGTTCATACTCTAGCAAGCAAACCTCATTAGCCTGGCTGAAGTCATCACAAAACTCCAACAGGTTTATCTGGTATCACAAACTTTCGGAGCGTTGCTCCTTCAACTAGTGAGTCACCACTCACCTGATGAAGGCGCAGCACTCCAAAAGCTTGTGATACCAAATAAATCTGTTAGACTTCAACCTGGTGTTGTGAAACTTCTTACTGTGTCCATCTCAGTCCAAAGCCGGCATCTCCACATCATGGCCTGTTCTTCCCCAACAGCCCTGCACTATTTTTTCCTTTTCAAATGTGTATCCAAAATTAAACCTTGGTTCATTAACTATCAAATAAACTAATATTTATATCTGATCAGACTAATGGAAATGTGTATTGAGGGACACAGATGTTGGTGAAGATTGAAAACGATACTACTTTTGATAGCCTGTTTTCCATTATGCGATATAACAGTTTGGCAAAAGGCCGCAACACCAGAATTTTAAAAAGTCACCAAGATGTAGCTTGACTGGTGTTGAGAAAGGTCCTCCCCATCAAATCCTTCCTACACATCCAAGTCTCACTTCATCTGCACGTTGGCCTTGAAGTGACTGGTGGGAAACAGGCTGTTGTCCATCCCCTTGTGGAATGTGCCTTTGCAAAGAAAGTCTGGAAAGATATGAGATGGTTTTTGTTATGGTTCGTTCTTAGTAACTCTGTGACGCAGGATTCTGTGCTCTATGGGCTGTTACCAGAGACATACTCTGAAACAAACATCAGCTATTGCTGGAGAGTCATCAACTCAGTGGAAGACGCTCTTTGGTCTGCCTAAAACTCATTGGTTTTTCATTACAAGAAGTTGTCCCCAAGTGAGTGTTGCAGATTGGCACATTCCAAAGTGCAGGTTCTTGTACTGAGGGACGTACCAAAATTGGGACAGCTCTACAGAGGTGCAATAGGGAAAGATCACTGTCTAGAGCCTGGAGAGGATGGGAACTGGATAAAACCCCTGGGGCTATTACGTTTGACAAGTATTGAATAGTAAATATTGAAAATTGAACTGTATTTGCACTTTATATAAAGTCAAATTTGAACTATGTAATTGGGAGTCTTATTTTGAATAAAATATAATTTTGTAACAAAAAAATACAGCACAATATAGATGGTAACCATGAGAAATGGGAAGTGGCCTCCAATGTGAAACTGTACTCAAGTTGACATTTGCCTCAGACAGAAGGTTGTCTGAATGTCTATACTGATCTAAGCATAGGATCTGACAACTCAGTGCATGGGCCGCAGGAGTGCCACACTGTTGGGATACATTGGACTGAAGTCCTGTCTGTCTATACAGGTGGACTCAAGGCACCACTCACGGACAAGCAAGAAGTTGTCCCAGTATCCTGGCCAGCATTCCTACCACAGCCAACAGCACCCAGAGCAACTGGAACTGCTCACTGACTTTGTTGCTGCTTGTAGAATCGCGCTGTGCTGTCACGTTTGTCTACAGAACAACAGCCACTCACTTCACAACAATTTGTGGTATGGGAAAGGAATGTTAAACTATGCAACCAAAAGAGTAAAACATCTGGCGGGAGATTAGAATCAAAATATGCAATTCTCCATCCAGTCAGATCATATCTTGCAGAGGGGTTTCAGTCTGGAATGGAGAAGGCATTGAACCTTTTGAAGGAAGATCAGAGAAAGGCCTCAAGATTGATTCCAATTTCTCAAGGGCTTGGTTATTTTCAGAGATTGGACAAACTTTAGCTTTTCAGGCTAGTGTCAGCCATGGTGGGAGGGCACCATGATTGGCATGATTTTGGCTGATGGGCCTACTTCCGTGCTGTACTGACCTATGGTTCAGTGAATACTATTACACGAGAGACTGAAAAATACAAATCCACACCGATACTGCCAATGCAATACTGAGGGAGTGCTGCAGTGTCACAGGCACTATTTTCCAGATGGGATTTAAACTGAGGTAATGGCAAAATACCATGGATGCTGGAATTTGAAACAAAATCAGAAAATTGGAAAAACTCAGCAGCTCTGATACAGGATCATCCAGACTCAAAACATTGGCACTATTCTTTTTCCAAAGATGCTATTGAACTGAGGCCCCTCGTTGGTGTCTTGGGTGGACATAAAAGATCCTGTGGCACTATGGTAAATATGACAGAAAAAGTTCTCCATGGTGTCTTGGACAGTGCTTATTTCTCCATCAACAAGGCAAAAAACAGATTACCTTGTTATTATCACAAGTTGGTGGGAGCTTGCTGTGCACAAATTGGCTGCCATGTTTCCCAGACTACAACACCAACTGCACTTCCTAAAATCTGTGGGACCAACCTCCTCACCGTTATCTCAGTCGCTTCTTACTTCAGCTGTTCCTCTTTGACAAAGGAGCACACTTGGATGAACCATAAGCAGTAGTCATCAATTACTGCCAGTTACAAGATACCTTACTTTGCTGCATCAAGTCGAATCAGGCAAAGGATCGCTGCAAAAGCAAAATACCGCAGACGCTGGCAATCTGAAATATGAAGGGAGGGAACTGGAGACGTTTAGCAGGTGGAAGGATAGACACCATTTCAGGTCAATGAGCTTTTATTATAGCTGTGCCAATTGTCTGCAGTGAAACTGTATAGCCAGAGTCTCAGAAGACTCGCTGTAACCACCACATACTTTATAATCCCAGAAACCGACCATTCAACTCTCATAACCTTTCTTTTTTGAAGTGGGCACAACTGTAAGCGTGCTTGTCGGATTCTAACCAGCCCTCACCACACCATCTCCGACTCTAACTGCCTCCTTCCCAGAGTTTCAAACCATTGAGGGGCCAAATGGCCTGCTCCACATTCGTACATTTGTATCTACATATTTCTCACGTGCCTCTCGCCTTCTCACAATCTGGAGGCTTTAAAAGTCCAATTTTGATGTCATCCAATAATTATTTTGATTTTATCTTTCTGGAATTATAACAGCAGGTGGCAATTCGGCCCCTCTGGCTTTCTCAGCAATTTAAGTTGACCATTGCTGGCTCTGTAACCCTCAGTATCCCCTTGCTAAACAAAAATCAGTTTGAAAATGTTTTATTCATCCCTAAGCCTCCAGCGATTATTGGGGGACAGAGTTTCCACTGACTTCTGTGTGTGAAAAAGTACTTCTTGACCTCTGGACAGCCAAGCTGTGACATTCAGCTTATGGCCTCTTGTTTTGGACTCCCCTCGAATGCTATCAAAACTATCACATTAACACTGCAATGAAGTTACTCTGAATCACTGAATCACCTGCAATGAATTTGCATCCTGTTCCAACATCATCATCTCTGGTGTCCTCCAAAGGTCCATCCTCTGCTCCCTCTTATTTAAAGTTAAAAGTTAAATTTTTGTCCTATCAAATATGTTAATCATCTTAAACTCTTCCATTAGATCACTTTTTCATCTTTACAAGGCAAGTCAATGTAAACTAATCCTCCTACCCAGAAATGTCAGGAGAGAGTCTGGTTAATGTCATTTTTCTGATTGATGGTTACAGAACCAAGGAAGGTGAATGGAGTTAAGATGCCGATCAGGCATGATTGAATTGAATAGTGGAACAGGCTCAAGGGATTGAAAGATCTCTTGTGTCACATTCTACAATGTGGTAATGCCTTAGGTCACCTACGATAACCTATAATATCTGACTGTTCCCCCAGGTTGCTGCTCAAGATGACACAATCTTCCAGCTGAGAGGAAGCATTGCGCCTCCTCTTTATGTTCAGTGTTGAAATCAGGAATCATTTCACCATCCTCCTATTCCAGAATGAAGAAATGTTTGACATTTCTCAGTTGCCCCACGTAAAATTTACAGGCTTCCAAAAGGCAATCTTGTTGCCACTTTTCTGCTTTGTCTTCTCCTGCTCTTTTTCCACGAACTGGTTATCCTGCACCATGAGTCAAACAAAGAACAGTACAGCACAGGAACAGGCCCTTCGCTCCTCCAAGGATGCGCCGATCACATTGTCCTATCTAGACCAACCACCTGTATCCCTCTACTCCCTGTCTGTTCATGTGCCTATCCAGATAAATCTTAAATGTCACTAACGTAACTGCCTCAATCACCGCACTTGGCAGTGCATTCCAGGCCCTCACCACCCTCTGTGTAAAAAAACTTCCCCGTACATCTCGACTGAAACTTTCCTTCCTTATCTTGAACCTATGCCCCCTTCTGATTGTCATTTCTGCACTGGGAGAAAGCTTCCAACTGTTACCTATGCCCTTCTTAATTTTATAAACTTCTACCAGATTGGCCCTCAGCCTCTGTCTTTCGAGGGCTAACAATCCCAGTTGATTCAATTTCTCCTCATAGCTAATACTCTTCATACCAGGCAACATCTTGGTAAATCTTTTCTGTGCTGTGTCCAAAGCCTCTGCCAAGTTCTTGGGCCTTGGGCTATTCTTAAATGATAACAGCACAAATAGAGGCTATTCAACCCAATACTCATGTCCCAGTTCCTTGGCACAATCATTCAATTAATCCCCATCCTTTGTCTCACAGCCCTACACCCCAATTCCCTTTTGGAAGTTTCTCCTGAATCTCTTACCACCACCCTTTCAGGTAGCATGCTCCAGATCATAACAACTTGTTGCTGTTCCTGAAATTGCCTGTGGGTCTTTTGCCCATTTCTTTGTCCTTCAGTTAACAAACATTCCACCACTGGAAAAAGAACATTGCCACTTACTAATGTCTGTGCTATTAAAAAGGAAATATGCTTCCTATAGGGGCAGATGTCCTGTGATCCAATGGTTTGCAGGGAAGACGTTAAATCCATTTTTTTATTGCATGGACTACAGGATTTTTTCCCAATATTTTTACAGGATGACGTTCCCAGCACTCTTGTTTTTCTCCTGTGAAAATGGAATATGATGCAATGGTTTTGCTGGTTTTTTCCACCAGCGAGAAGTTATTCTACACAAACACCCACTTTTTAATTCAGGTTTCAAGTTGGTGTCACAAGTGAGGCTCACATTAACTCGGCAATGAAATTACTGTGAAAATCCCTTAGTCACACACTCCAGCACCTGTTTGGGATTGAATTTAGCACGGCCAATGCATCTAACCAGAACATCGATCAGACTGTGGGAGGAAACTGGTGGAAACTCACACAGGCACGGGGAGAACATGCAGACTCAGCATAGACAGCAACCTAAGCCAGGAATCGAACCCAGGTCCCTGAAACTGCGAGGCAGCAGTGCTCACCACTATGTAACCATGCTGCTCCTTGTAATTGCAAAGTCAAATTTTGCTTTGTTGACTCAGGTTTTTCTCACCCGCTTCAGAGATAATATCCAGTAATTCTTGACATTGGATTTAAAGAGCCATTGTGCCCGTTCCCCAATCCCATACAGCCCAGTTCTCGCCTTCAAACAACATTGGAAAATTCCCACATCGAGGAGAAGGACACAGCAGTAACAACAAAAGCAACATTAAATGGTGGTTCACCGTCTGCTACACGTTACAGTTAAGTGCCCAGTGAGTGAAGTGAAGGTAGCAGCTATGTCTCCAGGGTTCAGCTACGACAAATATAAACCACTCAAAGCTTCCCTCGCACAGTTTATGACACTGAACATGTAGCCCATTATCTTCTCTTTAATTCCTTCAGCTAATTAGGAACCAAATTGAGTCACTGACAAAGCTGTGAATTGTAACATCTTGACCCATTACTGCCCTGTAAATTTGATAGAAAAAATAACCACCCGACCAATCACGTCGTCCTTAACACCACACAAACCTAAGCAACTGATGTCCTACATTCTCCACAAGTGCTGCATCTAGTCAGATCTCCTTTAATTACTTACAAGCCCAAACTGGCCCTGCGGATTTGGTGCTCAAAGCTGTTAATTTAATGAGTTGTTGTCCTACCTTTCGATGATATCAGCGATCGCGCAGGCAAACATCAGGAGTCCTTCAGGCATCTGGAGGGCGACTAAGCAAGACATGGAAAATAGAATTTTTAAAAATTGGTTGTTCTGAGTTTTCCCATTTGTGGTCTCACTGGTGCTCAGTGTCTGAGAGTGAAGGTACTGAAAATGATTGGTTCCTCCTCCCTACATTCTCACCGCTTCAAACCATCTCTCTCTCTGAGTGACTCCTTATTCAGACTTCAGAACTGTCAACTCCTTGTGTGCCTTGTGGCTACAACTCCAAGACTTGAAGAAGTTTGACACCATCCAGGACGAAGCAATCCATTTGATTCTTACCCCATCCACTACTTTAAACATTCACACCCTACACCAGTGATGCACAGTGGCAGCAGTGTGTGCCATCTCTAAAGCTATATCAAGATTTCTTTGACAGCACCTTCCAAACCATCTCAGAGAAAAAGGGCAGCAGATACTTGGGAATACCACCATTTGGAGGTTTCTCTCCAAGCCGCTCGCCATCCTGACTTAGATATTGGCTGTTCCTTCGCTGTCACTGAGTCTCCTTCACTAACAGTGCAGTGGTGTCCCTACACCACACGGACTTTAGCGTTTCAAGAAGGCAGCTCATCACCACCTTCGCAAGGGCAATTAGGAATGAGTAATAAATGCTGGTTTAGCCTGCGATGCCCACATCTCATGAAAAATAAAGCTCTCTCCTCCTCAGAGCCCCTCACTGACATGAGTCTCTGACCTGTTCACAAAGGCGAGCCACAATCAACCCATGTCTCATCTTACCTGGGATAATGTGCTGCCATCACTGATTACAAAGGGAGAAAATGTGTCATTCACACTGAAATTTCAACTTGCTGAGATGACACTTAGATTACAGGGGAGGCAAAGATTCACAACCTTCTGCGCAATATTTACAAAGCAAAGACACAGATAACAGGTTACAGCCATAAAATACCATCCCTCATTTGCTTGTCAATCACCAACTCATCTTACGGTGTAACTGCAATTCTGTCTTTCCAACTCCTCCAGCAAACTGTTTCAATGTCGCAAATTTAAAACAGCACTGCAGGGCCCCTGATCAGAAATGAATGTCCATCACAAAGGAGGAGCTCTTAAATGGCGTGACTATAATATCATAGAATGCCTATAGTGCAGAAGGCTATTCAGCCCGTCGAGTCGGCCACAACCACAATCATATTTACCTTGGCACTAGGGTTAATTTAGCATGGCCAATCCACCTAGCCCGCAAATTTTTGGGCAGGAGCAGGAAATTGAAGTACCCAGAAGAAACCCACGCAGACACAGGGAGAATATAAAAATTCCACACTGACAGTGACTCGAGGTCAGAATTGAACCCGGATCCTTGGCACTGTAAGGCAGCAATGCTAACGATTGTGCCACCGAAAGGCAGTTTCAGAAGAGGGTCTAAAGGAGCAGAGGCAAAGCGGGCTAGGGAGGGAATTCCAAATTGTGAGATCCAGGTTAGAAATATTGGAAAGTTACACTCGAGAGCCATATTTGTGTTAGATTGGTTAGCAACTGGCATGGAAATGATAATTAATTCTTCCTCCTATCCCTGTTCCTTGCAAGTATTCTTGCTAATCACAGTATACCAAATCCATTTGGCTGCATACCACACTGCAACAATCTCTGCAAACTGACCAAACTGAAACAAGAACTAAATCCGACTCAAGATCGACTGAAATTCAAGATTTTACAAACAAACGCAGCATATAATAAGAAAGGCAAATGGAATCTTGGCATTTATTGCAAAAGGACTAGATCTTAGAAACAAAGAATCATAGAATCTCTACAGTGCAGATGGAGGCCATTCAGCTCGAGTCTGCACTGACAACAATGTCACCCAGGACCTATCTCCGAAACTCTACATATTTAGTGTGCTAATCCCTCTAACACACACATCCCGAACACGAAGAGGTAATTTAGCATGGCCAATTCACCTAAACTGCACATCTTCGGACTGTGGGAAGAAACCAGAGAACCCAGAGGAAATTCACGCAGACACGGGGAAAATGTGCAAACTCCACACAGAAGTGACCCAAGCCGGGAATCAAACCCAGGTTCCTGGAACTGTGTGGCAGCAGTGCTAAGCATTGTGTCACCCATAAAGAAGTGCTGTTACAATTGTATATGGCATTGGTGAGACCATACCAGGAATACTGTGTCCAATTGTGGTCTCCTTACTTGAGGAAGGATGTAGTGGCACTGGAGGCAGTTCGGTGAAGGTTCACAAGATTAATTCCAGGAATGAAAAGACTGTCATAAGAGGAGTGGTTGAATGACTTAGCGCTTGTAATTGCAGGAGTTTAGAAGAATGAGGGGAGATCTGATTGAGGTACATAACGTGCTAAAGGGGATTAATAAGATGGTCCCCCTTGTGGATCAGTCTAGAACAAGAGATCACAGATACAGAGTGAGAGGAAGAAAGTTCAAAACTGAGATGAGGAGAAACTACTTCACTCAAACAGTTATGAATCTGTGGAACTCACTACCCCAGAGTGCAGTGGGGGCAGAATCAAACAACAGATTCGAGAAAGAGACAGATACGTTCTGATGAAAAGCTGGTAAAAGAGCAGGCAGGAAAGTGGTATTGAGACCAGGATAAAATCAGCCATAATCATGTTAAGTGCTGGAATGGGCTCAAAGGATCGAACTGCCAACTCCAGCTCCTAATTCTCATGTTCCTACTTGCATGAAGGTTTGGATAAAAAAATTCCAGAATACTGAAGGCCACCCAAAAGTAATATTGCTTCATTCAAGATGTCCCGGGCCATTGACTGAGGGTGTTGGTTCTTGCCGAAGCTTGGAGCCATAGACCCACCCTGAGATCTCAGCAAACTGTTCAACCTCCAACCCTCTGCTCTCCTCCTGGGCACCCCACTTTTCATCGTTCCACTATTCAACAGTTGGGCCTTCAGCTGCTTGGGTTCTTTGCTTTGGAATTCTCTGCCGATAGGGAGGGAAGTTAGGGAGGAATTGAGATAAAAGCGTGGAGTTACAGGAAATAGAGCTGGGTAGTGAGCCTGCATAAGATGCCCTCTTGGACAGCTGATGCAGAATTAATGGACCGAATGGCCTCCTTCTGCACTGCAGAGACACGAGGATCCTGTGAAACCTCTCCGATTCTCTCTCATACCAGGGGTGCAGCAAAGGAGAAGGCCAATCAGCCAGTCGTGTCTACGCTGGCTCCTTGCAAAAGCAACTCAACTGATTACACTCTCCTGCCTTTTTCTCCACAGCCCTACAGCTTGTTTTCTCTTCACTGAAGGTGTACTTTGAACCCTGCATCTCTGACCAGACACTATAATATCTCCATATGTGCCCTGGTGTGACATTTTGCCTGATAATCCCACCAAGTGAAACGTTTTGGGACATATTATTTCATTTAATGCATCACAAGGGCTGCAGTGTTTCGAGAAGGAGGCCCATCAGCACCCTTTCAGAACTGTTTTGGGATGAGAAGTAAGTGCTATCTTTGTCCATGCACGTCCTGCAAACATACAAATTTAATTTTAAAAATTCAGAGCAGCACACGCTTTCCTTGAAGCAATGTCAAATCAGTCAGTTATCAGCTTCAGGGGTCATACTATGGCCACACATCTCTTGGGTAAATAGATTGAAACCGTGGCATTGACTCCATTACTGGCATAACTAACATGCCCAGCTTGAGAAACATGTCCCTGGGGTACGGCAAACCTATATATAGGCTTCTCACTCTTACTTCTCAGCTCTGTGCAATGAGTGAGACTTCGCACCCACACACCCGGACTGGAATTTAATTCTCTTCTCAGAGGTGCCAATTGTGAGCCAACGGTCACAGCTGTGACTGGCAAGTGTTACATCCTGGCAGAGAGGAGCTGGGAAATACTGTGCAGTCTCCGAAAAAGCTGCAAGCAACACTGGATTGAAGACAGTGGGCATCTATAAAACCCTGCAATATGAGAATGCACACAATACTCTGCAATCCTTCTTGGGAACACAAGCACGGTGGCAGAGCAGTTGGCATTGCTGCCTCACAGCGCCAGGAATCCGGGTTCCATTCCAGGCTTAGGTCACTGCCTGCACGGAGTTTGCATGTTCTCTCCATGTCTGCGCAGATTTTCTACAGTTTCTTCCCCTTAGTCCAAAGATGTGCAGGTTAGGTGAATTGGTCATGCTAAATTGACTCTTGTGTCAAGGGGATTAACAAGGTAAACGTGATTGTGATCATAACAGGTGCCGGAGCATGGCGACTAGGGGTTTTCACAGTAACTTCATTGCATTGTTAATGCAAGCCTACTTGTGAGTAATAAGTAAACTAAAACTAAGCATGTATATTTATTCAAGCATACGGATTAGAAGCAGGAGGAGGTCCTCAAACCCACTCCACCATTCTATATAAGATCATGGCTGGTCTGACTATAACTTTAACCCCACAGATCTGCACACCCCCGATAACCTTTCACTCTCTTCTTCATCAAGAAACTATCTATCTCTGCCTTAAAGGTATTCAAACACTCTGTTTCCTCTGTCTTTTGAGGGAGCTCCTCTGACAGAAAACATTTCTTCTCATCTCTATCTTAAATGGATGACTTTTTTTTTACAAACTGTGACCCCTGGTTCTAGATCCTCCCTGAAGAGGAAACATTCTCTCCGCTTCCGCCCTGTTCAGTATCGCTCAGGGTTGATCAAGTTGCCTCGAACGTCTCCAACTTTCCTCTACAGACAACCTGCCCAGTCCAGATATTAGTCTAGTAAACTTTCTCTGAACTGCTTCCAATGTACTGACATTTTTCCTTGGATAAAGAGACCAATACTGTACACAATAAAAAAAGAATGTCTGAGGAATTAAATTTTTACTTTGCTTCAGTCTCCGCAAACGAAGATATGAATAATGCAACAGAAGTGCTGAGAGAAACACGTTTTAGTGAGGGGCTGAAGGAAATCAGCATTAGTTGACAAATGGTTTTCGGGAAATTGGTGGGATTGAAAGAGGATAAATCTCCAAGTCCTGATGTGCTTCATCCCAAAATATTTAAGGAAGTGGCCCTCGAAATAGTAGATCCATTCATGACTATTTTACAAAACTATTTGGATTCTGGACTAGTTCCTACTGATTGGAGGGTAGCTAATGTAAACCCACTATTCAAGAAGGGAGGTAAAGATAAAACAGGGAACTATAGATCAGTGTGTCTAACATTAATACTGAGGAAGATGCTGGAGTCTATTATCAAGGATTTTCTAATTGGGCATTTGGAAGGCAGCGGTATAATTAGACAAAGTTAGCATGGATTTACAAAAGGGAAATCATGCTCGACGAAAATATTGGAATTTTTTTGAGGATGTAACTAGTGGAGTTGATTGAGGAGAACCAGTGGATATGATTTATTTGGACTTTCAGGAAGCTTTCGGCAAGATCTCACATAACAGACTATGTAAAGTTAAAGCACATGGGATTGCAGTAATGTCTTGAGATGGATAGAAAGCTGGTCAGCAGATAGAAACGAAGCAAAGAGTTGGCAAAAATGGGTCTTTTTCTGATTGGCAGTCAGCGACTAGTGAGGTTCCGCAGGGATCTGTGCTAGGACCCCAAATGTTCACATTATATCTTAATAATTTGGAAGAGGGAACGGAATGTATTATCTCCTAATTTGCAGAACGATACAAAGTTGGGGGGGGGGGATGAACTGTGAGGAGGATGCAGAGATGCTTCAGCATGATTTGGACAGGCTGAACGTGTGGCCATCTGCATAGCAGATGTAGTGTAATGTGGATAAATGTGAGGTTATCCACTTTGGTAGCAATAACAAAAAGACAGATTATTACTTGAATGGATGTAAGTTGAGCAAGATGGATACTCAATGAAACCTTGGAGTTCTCGTACATCAGTTGCTGAAAGCAAGCGCGCAGATGCAGCAGGTAGTAAAGAAGGCAAATGGTATGTTGGCCTTCATAGTGAAAGGATTTAAGCATAGGAATGTTTTGCTGCAGTTGTATAGGGCGTTGGTGGGACCACATCAGAAGTGTGCAGTTTTAGTGTCCTTATCTGAGGAAGGGTGTCTTTGCTATACAAGAAGTACAGCAAAGGTTTACTAGACTGGTTCCTGAAATCATATAAGGAGTTTAGAAGGGTGAGAGAGGATCTTTTAGACACTTGTAAAATTCTAACAGGATTTGGCAGGGCATTTCAGAAAGAATGTTCCCAATATTGAAGGCGTCCAGAACTAGGGGTCACTGTTTGAGGATAAGGGGTAAACTTCCAGAACTGAGATGAGAAGAAATTTCTTCACCCACGGAGTGGCAAATGTGTGGAATTCAGTACCATAGAATAAAGATGAGGCCAAAACATTGCGTGATTTCAAGAAGAAATTAGATATAGCTCTTGGGACTAAAGGAATCAAGAGACGTGGGAGAAAGGAGGATATTGAATTCAACCATCAGCCAAGATCAAAATGAATGGCAGAGAAGACTTGAAGGGCTGAATGGCCCACTCCTGCTTCTAGTTTCTACAGAGGTGTTCTCACAAATGCCCTGTACAACTGATGGATAGCCTCCCTACTTTTGTCAGCAATTTCCCTTACAATAAACGATAACATCCTACTAATTTTCCTAATTATTTGCTATATACCAGCTTTTTGTGATTCATCAACAAGAACACTCAGATCCCACTGCATCTCAGAGCTCTGCAAGCTCTCATTCTTTAGGTAATAAGCTTCTTTTTTTTATTAATTCTATCAAAATGGACAATTTCACATTTGCTTACATAGGATAGGTTGCCAGTTTAACATGAAATTGTGGAGAGGGTATACAGTACCATTTGACATAATAATTGGAGTACAGTTACAGAGTGCATGTTATGAGAGTGCAGATACAGAGAGTGTTTATTATGGGAGTACAGATACAGAGGGCGTATATTACGGGATTATAAATACAATGAGTGTATATTATGGAATTACAGGTACAGTGAACACATGTAATGGCACTAAAGATACAATGAATGTATGTATGTTATGGGATTACAGATACAGTGAGTGTATATAATAGGATTACAGATTCAGAGAGAGAGTATATGATGGGATTACAGAAGCATAGTATTTACTATGGGAGTACAGCTACAGAAAGTGTACAATATAGCATTAGAAGACATCAGAACATAGAGTAAGAGTGTAACAGTCTGCAATATGACGGTCTCCCTGGTCTGTGCGTTATTTTCTCATCTTTGCCAAGATCGAGTATAATCCTGGGCTGCAATGGAGCAGCAAGAATGATCCACCTGCCCCCAGGGCATGCGAGGTCCTGGGTGTTCAACTAGCATTTACTTTTACTATCACTGCCCAGAAATGGACTCAGTGACATTCATGGTGTAGGCTCTCATATCATCTTGCATTTAGATAACACTCAGAGAAACCTCCCGAGGCCTTTCACAGGAGCGATTATCAGACTAGGTTTGGCACCAAGCCACACGAGGAAGTTATCAAAAGCTCGGTTTTAAGGATTGTTTGAAAGGAGAGAGAGAGAAAGAAAGAGAGAGTTTTAAGGAAGAAATTCCAAAGTTCACTGGCCAGGCAATTGAAGATAAGGCCAGCAATGATACAGCAATGAAAATCTGCAATGGTTGCAGAAAACATCAGAATTGAAAGAACTCAAGGTAAAGATTTGGGCAAGGTCCCAGAGAATATGTGAGGTTAACTTCAGCAGTAGTCAGGACTTTACGGGAGGAGCAGCGAGAGTTAGGGGCAACATGGTGGCACAGTGGTTAGCACTGCAGCCTCACAGCGCCAAGGACTCAGGTTCAACTCCGGTCTCGGGTCAGTGCCTATGTGGAATTTCCATGTCCTCCCTGTGTCTGCATGGGTTTCCTCCAGATGCTCAGGTTTCCTTCTATATTCCAATTTAGCACAGCCGATCAACCTAACCAATACCCTTGGTGACTACAGTCCACGATTAACACATTCTGCCTCATGGGGGCCTTTTGGCATTGCCATGATGTCAATTACAAAGACACTTCTCACTCCCATTTAAAAATTCTGGTTATTTCAAATATAGGCAATCTTCAAACAGCTTTGAAAAACTCTTCGCACCTCATTAAGGTGCGATTACCTTAATTAATTAATCCCTTGCATTTAACGTTTTAAAAGCTTTTCAGGAAAGCCCAGCACCTGTTCCATCTGCTTTATGAACATCATAAAGATGTGATTATTTTAGCTACCTACTGGAATGAGATACCCATCACCGTATGCTTGCTGACCTACACCGGCTCTGACACATTTTCATCGTCAAGTTCAAATCCTTCCCTATGTCACCCTCCTTATCCCTGTAAATACCTCCAGTTCCAAGTCCCTTCCATTGACTCAGTCTACATTTCCCGCTACATCGGAAAAGCAGCCAGCATAATCATCAACCTCACCCACCCTGGACATTCTCTCTTCCACCTTCTTCCATCAGGAAAAAGATACAAAAGTCTGAGATCACTTACCATCTGACTCAAGAATAGCTTCTCGATTTGATTTGATTTATTATTGTCATATGTATTAACATACAGTGAGAAGTATTAGCCAGGAAGGAACATACAGTGAGAATATTAGCCAGGAAGGAGGTAAAAAGTGAATTGAGGAGAGCTAAGAGGGGACACGAGAAGATGTTGGCTGATAGGATTAAGGAGAATCCTAAAGCTTTCTTTCAATATGTTAAGAATAGAAGATTGGTTAGGGCAAGATTAGGGCCAGTCATAGACAGCAGTAGGAAGTTGTGCGTGGAGCCTGAAGAGATTGGTGAGGCACTGAATAAATATTTCTCTTCGGTATTCACGCAGAGTGCTGGAAATGTAGCTATGGAGAGCAATGAGGTACAGGGTTGCAAATTGGGAAGTATTGTAGTAGATAGGGAGGATGTGTTAGAAATTCTCGAGGGTTTGAAGTTGGATAAGTCCCCTGGGCCGGACGGGATTTACCCTAGAATTCTCTGGGAGGCAAGAGAGGAGATTGCAGAGCCTCTGGCTCTGATCTTCAGGTCCTCGTTGGTTAAGGGTGTGGTTCCGGAGGACTGGAGGATAGCGAATGTGGTCCCATTGTTTAAGAAGGGGAAGAGAGACCTTCCTGGGAATTATAGGCCAGTGAGTCTTACTTCTGTGGTGGGCAAGGTATTGGAGAGAATTATAGGGATAGGATTTATAGTTATTTAGAGAGAAATGAATTGATTGGGGATAGTCAGCATGGTTTTGTGAAGGGTAGGTCATGCCTTACTAACATCATTGAGTTTTTTGAGAAAGTGACCAAAGAGGTGGATGGGGGTAAGGCGGTTGATGTAGTATATATGGACTTTAGTAAGGCTTTTGATAAGGTGGCCCATGGAAGACTTCTACCGAAAATGCAGATGTGTGGAATAGAGGGTGATTTAGCTAATTGGATTAGGAATTGGATGGCAGATAGAAGACAGAGGGTGGTGGTTGATGGGAGATATTCATCGTGGAGTTCGGTGACGAGTGGTGTGCCTCAGGGGTCTGTTTGGGGGCCCCTGCTGTTTGTAATTTTTATAAATGATCTGGATGAGGGTATTGAGGGATGGATCAGTAAATTTGCAGATGATACTAAAGTTGGTGGTGTGGTAGATAGTGAAGATGGGTGTTTCAGTTTACAGAGTGACTTGGACAAGTTGCAGAGCTGGGCCGAGAGGTGGCAAATGGAGTTTAATGTGGAAAAGTGTGAGGTAATGCACTTTGGCAGGAACAATAAATGTGTAGAGTATAGGGCTAATGGTAGGGGTCTTAATAGTGTTGAGGAACAGAAGGATCGTGGTGTATGTGTCAATAGATCCCTGAAAGTAGGCAGTCAAGTGGATAAAGTTGTTAAGAAGGCATATGGAGTCTTAGCTTTTATTGGTAGGGGGATTGAATTTAGGAGCCGCAGCATCATGTTGCAGCTGTACAAAACTCTAGTGCGGCCGCACTTGGAGTATTGTGTGCAGTTATGGTCGCCACATTATAAGAAAGATGTGGAGGCATTGGAGAGGGTACCGAGGAGGTTTACTAGGATGTTGCCTGGTATGGAGGGCAGGTCCTATGAAGAGAGGTTGAAGGATTTGAGGTTGTTTTCGTTAGAAAGGAGGCGGCTAAGAGGGGATCTTATTGAAGCATATAAGATGATTAGAGTTTAGATAGGGTGGACAGTGATAGCCTTTTTCCTAGGATGGAGAAAGCTAGCACGAGGGGACACAGCTTAAAATTAAGGGGTATGAGTTATAGGACGGATATCAGAGGTAGGTTCTTTACTCAAAGAGTGATTAGGGAGTGGAATGCCCTGCCTGCAGCTGTTGTAGATGCGCCAAGTTTGGTGGCGTTTAAGAGGTTAATTGCTAAGTATATGGAAGAGAAGGGAATGGTTTAGTTTGGAGGGGCATTGCTTTTTATTTTGGTCGGCACAACATCGAAGGCCGAAGGGCCTGTTCTGTGCTGTATTGTTCTATGTTCTATGTTCTAAGTATTGTTTCTTGTGCACTATACAAACAAAGCATACTGTTCATAGAGAAGGAAAGGAGAGCAGAATGTAGTGTTACAGTGAAAGCTAGAGTTTAGAGAAAGATCAATCCAATGCACTAAGTCCGTTCAAAAGTCTGACAGCAGCAGGGAAGAAGCTGTTCTTAACTCAATTATTACATGTACTCAGACTTTTGTATCTTTTTCCCAAAGGAAGAAGATGGAAGAGAGAATGTCTGGAGTGCGTGGGGTCCTTAATTATGCTGGCTGCTTTTCCGAGCCAGTGGGAAGTGTAGACAGAGTCAACGGATGGGAGGCTGATTTATGTAATGAATTGGGCTACATTCGCGACCTTTTATAGTTTTTTGCAGTCTTGGGCAGAGCTGGAGCCACACTAGGAGTCTTCCCTGTTTCCTTCAGACTTTGAATGGACTGACTATATATTAAGCTGATCTTTCTCTACACCCTAGCTATGACAGTAACATTATATTCTGCACCCTCTCCCTTCCTTGTTGTCTATGAACTCTACGAATGGTATGTTTTGTCTGTATAATGCACAAGAGACAATACCTTTCATTGTATCCCACTACATGTGACAATAACAAATCAAATCAAACTATCAGATATCTGTCGCTCTCCAACTCTAACATCTTCAGCACTCCCAGTTTTCATCCCTCGAACAATGATGGCCATTCCTTCACTGCCTGGATTTGGGATTCCCTCCCGAACCTCTCCATGATGAATGACACTGTTGAATCAGAGGGGAAGGAGTTTTGTTGTGCTCTGTTCATGTTACACCTGATCTAAGAATACTGGAGAATGATATATGGTTGAGAATTATTCTTTTCCCTCCTCCAGCATGGACAGCACTCTGCTACCCCCACCCACCCCTCCCCAGGCAAACAAAACAACTATGAAAAAAACAGAAAATGCTGGAAATATTCAGCAAGTCTGCTAGCACCTGCAGACAGAGAGAGACACTTTCTTCTAAATCTGAAAAAGATTCAAATGTCTGTGGTCACGTACCAACCGACTCAAAAACATGTCTTCCCTGTTGCTGCCATCAGACTTATGAATGGACCTACCTTGCATTCTTCTCTACACCCCAGCTATGACTGTAAACACTGCATCCTGCACTTGCTCCTTTCCTTCTCTATGAACGATGTGTTTTGTCATTATAGCATGCAAGAAACAATACTTTTCACTATATACTAATACGTGTCCAAAGATGTGCAGGTTAGGTTGATTGGCCTTGCTAAATTGACCTTAGTATCAGGAGATTAGCAGGGAGACTACGGAAATAAGGCCTGGGTGAGATTGCGGTTGGTGCTGACTCTATGGGCCAAGTGGCCTCCTTCTGCACTGTAGGGATTCTTTCCCATTCTATATAACAATAATAATCAAATCAAACAGAGAGACATAGTTAATGTTTCAAGTCAGTGGCCTTCTCTCTTCCTAGCTGCAGTCTGCTATGGCTCCATTGTTCATACTCTGGCCTTGAATTCACCTCCTCAGGTGGAGGTGAAAGATCTCATGGTGACTATTTTGAAAAGGAGTGGGGAAATATCCCCAGTATCTTCTTTTGTTATTCATTTGTGAGGTATGGGCATTGCTGGCTGGCCAGCATTTATTGCCCATCCCCAGTTGTCTGAGGACAATTGAAAGTCAATCACATTGCTGTGGCCCTGGAGTCACATGTGGGCCACACTGGGCAAGGACAGTAGATTTCCTTCCCTAAAGGATTTTATGAAACAGAAGGAATTTTCCAATAATTGACAATGGCTTCATGGTCATTAGTAGATTCTCAATTCCAGATATTGTTTTTATTGAATTCAAATTCCACCATCTAGCTTGGTGGGATTCTAAGTCGGATCCCCAGAACATTAGCTGCATTTCTGGATTAATCGTCTAGCAATAATACCACTGGGCCATCGCCTCACCAGTTCTAGCCAATATTTATCCCTTAATCAACATTTACAAAAACAGATTATTCGATCATTATCACATTGCTTTTTGTGGGAATTTGCTGTGTGTAAATTGGCTGTCGCTTTTTCGACATAACAGCAACTACACTTCAAAAAATGTTTCACTGGATGTACAGTTTCTCTTGTCGTAAAAGGAGCTAAATAGATGCAAACCTTTCATTCAAAAACTGAACAAAGCAACAAAAGGGTTAATAAAACCCCAGTAGACAAGTTACTCACTCAGAAAAAAAATCCAGTTAAACCAAGAGGAAGAATAAAGAGACTAATGGAATGCCAAAACATTGCAATCATTGATCTTTGTAAAAAAAAAATGCGATTATCTCCTCTCCCCCCTACCAATCTAATCAAATAGAGAAATAAAAACAACCGTCAAGCATCATCCCTGCAGCTTGCTGTTGTACAAAAAGCACTTCAGCAAACATAACCCACCTGTGAACCTCAAGCAATCAGATGGCTCTCGACAAATCCATTAAATTCGTCAGACAGCTGACACACAAGATGCAGATGGCAATCCAAACGTGTACGTGCATTAGGACAAACCAAAGACACTGTATTTAAAGGCCAAAATTCCCGCCAAACATACATACAAATGTACACACATGTATACACGTACATATGGGCACCACATGCACATTCGCACACATGTGCATTCACATGTGCGCACAAACATAAATGTGTGCACACGTGTATACACGTGCATATGCGCATTCACATGTGCACAAACATAAGTGCATGTGCGCATGCATACATCTGCATATATGTATATGCACTCGTATACACACACATGTGCATGTGCTTTCACACATGGTGCACATACATTTATCTGCATGTGGCACCTATGTGTACATATATACGTGCGTGTTTGCATGCGTGGAGGGAATTTTGGACCTTAAGTACAGTCTCTTTGTTCGTCCTAATGCACTCACATATACGAATGCGCACGCGCGCACACGTACACACACACACACACACACACACATGCATATATGCAAAACTAAAAATATAATTAATTTGCTACTGCAGTGATATGGTTGTGCGCTCTGACTCAGAAGGTTGTGGGTTGAATCTAGCTCCAGAAGCTAGAGCACAAAAATCTACGTTTACACTCCCATTGCAGTACTGTGCTGCGCTGTCAGCAGTTCCATCTTTCAGATCAACCATTAAACTGAGGCTTTGTCAGCCCTCTCAAGAGCCAGTCAGTCCATGTCTATAGCTATCCTCTAAGCGATCAAGCAGTTCAAGGACACAACAGGCGAAGGAAGAGAACACAGGTGGAAACCCCCAGGTTAAAGGATGATGACCAAATAAGAGCCAACTGGTTAAAAAAAATACTTTTCTTCACACAAAGTGATTTGAACATTAAAAACACAAGTAGGACCTAAGCCTGCTTCATCTTTCAATGTTTAAGCTCAGCTCCCATTTCCCCACTCAATCCCCATATCCCATGGTTCCCTTAGTGTCCGAAAATCTGTCAATCTCATTCTTGAACATACTCAATGATTAAGCATCCATAGTCCTTTGGGGAAATAGAATTCCAAAGAATCACAATCCTTTGAATGAAGAAATTTTTCCCCACCTCAGTCATAAAATGGGCGATCCTTTTGTCTGAGACTGTAACTGCATGCTCTTGACGCTTCAACCAGGGGCAAATGGCCTCTCAGCCATTAAGAGTTTTACATGATTCACCATGATCACCTTTCGTTCTTCATAATTATAAAGAACATAAGCCCATTTTACTCAATTTCTCCTCAAAGGTCAACGTTCTTATCCCAGGAATCAATCTAATTACATTTAAACAGCCTGGTTGCATCTGCCATCAATTCTCTTCCTTCATTCTATTATCCAATTTAAACTCTGAACATTGACGTAGCCTCTGCCTCAATCACTGATCCTGGAGGAGATCTCCTCAACTATCTTTGTGAGGAAATTTCTTCTTCAGTCTGCTCTATATCTCTTGCATTTAACCTCGAATCCATGGCCCCTCTTCGTGAGCCCTCAAGGACTGGAATCAGTTTGTTGCTGCCTATCCTGTCTCATCCTTTCATAACTTCAAACACTTCAAAGAGAAATAGTCTTCAAATCCGTACTGCTGAAATGGGAGTGCACCCAATTTTGTCCATGTGTTTTCCTTGCACTTGTATGAAGGTCCATTGCTTGAGTGGATCATGGAATGCTCCATTCCATTATAGGGACACTCTGGACTGGTGTGGGGAAAAGCATTACAGATAAGCCATGACTTAATGGATAGAGCTCTTACCTATAAGTCACAAAGCTGCATGCCATAAATCCCAGGGATTAATGCGTTCAATTAATACCACATACCTTTCCAAAAGTAATTAGAAACCATGAAAAAGTGACAGCACAGAAGGAGGCCATTCAGCCCCACCTTATCTATGTCAGTCCAAGGTACCCTTTCCAATCCAATCTTCCTGCACCTGGTCCATAGCCCTATAGCTTACAGCAGTTAAGGTGCAGATCCAGGTCTTTTTTAAAAGAGTTTGGCGTCTCTGCCTCCACCACCAACTCAGGCAGTGAATTCCAAACACCCACCACCCTCCGCATAAAAACATTCTTCCTCAAGTCCCCTCTACACCTACTGTCACCTATCTTAAAGTAAAATTTATTTATTAGTTACAGGTAAGGCTTATATTAACACTACAATGAAGTTACTGTGAAATTTCCCTAGTCGCCACATTCTGGCACCTGATCGGGTCAATGTATCCAACCAGCACATCTTTCAATCTGTGGGAGGAAACCAGAGCACCTGAGGAAACCCATGCAGACATGGGGAGAAGATGCAAACTCCATGCAGACAGTGATCTAAGCCAGGAATTGAACCCAGGTCCCTGGTGCTGTGAGCAGCAGTGCTAACCATTGTGCCACTCTATCCTGAATCTATGTTCCATTGTTCTAGAATTCTCTGCCAAGGGAAACAATTTTATCTTGCCCCCTCTATCTCTTCACCTCATAATTTTGCACATCTCTATCAAATGATCCCTCAGTCTTCTTTGTTCTAAGGAAAATAACCCTAACCTCTCCAATCTCTCCTCGTAGCTATACTTTTCTAGCCCTGGCAACATTCTTGTAGCACTGTCAGAGGTGCCATCTTTCAAATAAGATCTAACCTGTTCTCTTGGTGGGATGTTCCACATCACCGTTCAAAGGAAAGCAGGAGTGTCTGGTCAACTTTCATCCCTCACTCCACTTCACCAAACAAAGCGTCTTGTTGCTTTCTGCATTGTTGTTTGCTGGATCTTGCTCTCACCACATTGGCTGCTGAGCTTCCTCACATCGCAACAGTGAGAGAACTTAAAAAGTAGGCTGCAGATACTCAGGACTGGCTTGCAGCCATCAAAGGTACAACATAAATGCAATAAAGACAGAAAATGCTGGGAAAACTCAACAAGATGTGGAGAGTGAAATGTGGAGAAATAGCACAATCGTTTCAAAACACACCACTCTTCTTCATAGCTTAGTTTCGAGATCTATGATTAGACTCGATTAATTTTCCTGTCCCACCACCATGGGAGTCGTAGTGGTGGGACAGGACTATGCAACGGGTCCACTGACCTCAGGCAGGATTTTCCAACCCTACTCCAGCAAGACTGTAGAATCCCGCCTCATGACTCTTTTCTATTCAGAAGGTATTTAGACAGGTACATGGATGGGAAAGATTTAGAGGGACATGGATCAAATGCAGGCAAATGGGTCAAGTTCAATTTAGAAAACCTGATTGACATTGATACGTTAGGCCAAAGGGCCTGTTTCCATGCTGTATATTTCTATGACAGGCACTGGCAAACCTGCTAAGCTTTTTCAGGATTTCCCCTTTTACTAGATTTCCAGCATCCGCAGTAATTTGCTTCTACATGAATGCAAGTTGATTAAATATTGTAGTTGTTCATATGCACTAACATACATTCTAACATATGAATTCAGATAAGTAGGCCACTTGGCCCCTCGAGCCTGCTCCACCATTCAATAAACTTATGGTTGATCTGATTGTAACCTCAACCCCACAGTCCTATCTACCGCCGATAATCTTTCACCCCTTCATCATTCAACAATCTATCTGCCTCAAAAATATGCAAAGTCTCTGCTTCCACTGCTTTAGAGGAAGATAGTTCCAAAGACTCATGATCCTCAGAGAGAAAAAAACTCGTGTCTTAAATGACCCCTTATTTTTAACCAATAACCCCTAGCTCTAGGTTCTCCCACAAGAGGAAACATCCTCTCCACAGTATCATCCACAGGATACTGGTGTCGCTGGCTAGGACAGCATTTACTGCCCATCCCAAATTGTGCTTGAAAAGGTAGTGGTGAGCTACCTTCTTGAACTGTTGAAATCCATGTGATGTAAATACATTCAGAGTGCTGTTAGGGAGGGAGTTCCAGGATTTTGACCCAACGACACTAAAGGAACAGCAGGCAGCACAGTGGTTAATACTGCTGCTTCACAGTGCCAGAGACTCTGAGTTTGATTCTAGTTAGGTCACTGTCAGTGTGGAATCTACACGTTCTCCTACTATCTGCATGCTTTTCCTCCCATAGTCTGAAAGACATGCTGGTTAGGTGCTTTGGCCATGCTAAATTCTCCCTCAGTGTACCCGAACAAGTGCCGGAGTGTGGCGACTAAGGGATTTTCGCAGTAATTTCACTGCAGTGTTAATGTAAGCCTACTTGTGACACTAATAAATAAACTTAAATAATTAGGATGGTAAGTGGGTTGGAGGAGAAGTTGCAGGTGATTCCATGCTTCTGCCTCTCTTGTTCATCTCAGTGTAAGTCACAGGTTTGGAAAGTGCTGTTCAAGGCAGTTTGGTAAGGTACTCAACTGCCTCTTGTGAATGATACAAACCGTTGCCACTATGTGCCACTAATGGAGGGAATGAATATTTAATTTGATGGATGGGGTGCCAATCAGATCCTGGACGTGTTATGTTCCTTGTTGGAGCTGCAACTCATCCAGGCAAGTGGGCAGTATTCCATCACGCTCCTGGTTTGCACCTTGTAGGTAGTGGATAGGTTTTGGGGTGTCAGGAGGTGAGTTATCCCCTGCAGAATTCTCAATATGTTCTTGTAACTACAATATTTATATTGCTGGACCAGTTCAGTTTCTAGTCAATGGTAATTCCCCAGGATGCTGACATTGGGGGATTCAGCAAAATGAGAGTTTTACAGTGCAAAAAGAGCCTTTTGGCCCACCATATCTACACTGGCCATCAATGGAGATGGTTAGAATCGCTCCTTATATACTATTTCTCAATAATAGCGCACCATGGCTCTATCTGAACAAGAAGTAAATAAAGACCAGCACATACGGGTCTGCAATTTCATCTCTGCCATTACAAGGCAACAGAAACCACTGACTCCACAACTCACATTTCCAATCTGCCACTGTGGTAGTGCAGTATCGAGGAGTAGCAACAGGCTTCCCGCAGATCCCCACTATGTAGTCACCTTTCTCGTTAATCTTCTCTTCTTGGTGGTGTTGACCTCTTACTGACCCCAGTTCCAGACCTGCTTTGTCTAAAAGCCACCTACCTGCCAGTCTTGCTGAAGATCTGATGGGGAAGATCAGACAGAGAGGAATCCAAACCAAACTTCTGTCTCAGGATTCTCCCGATTGAGAGCAAGATCAGAAACCCCTTTGGTTCTAACCCCAGGACAGAGATCAAGTCTGGGGCTCCTAATCCCGCTCTGGAGGCCAGGAATCCAACTTAACGTCTATGTGATTTTTCTCATAGTTAAGCCATAAGATACAGGAGCAGAATTAGGCCATTCGGCCCATTCAATCATGGCTAATGTGTCTTTCAACCCCATTCTACTGCCTTTTCCCCGTAACCTGTGACCCACTTACCAATCAAGAACCTTTCTATCTCTGTCTTATACAGGAGCATACACCTCCACACAAATCCTGTGCTTAATAGTGAGGGGGTGGGAAATACCCATACCTCTCTTAGCTTCTGCTTGCTTTATTTTCCAGATAGTCTTGGGGATCTCAAAGTTGTAGTTACTGGGCAGCACGCAGCCAGCCTCTTGTAGCTCTCTGTCATTTAGGATTTCTTCCGGAATCTGATTCGCCACTCGACGGCGAGGACCTAATCCCGAAGAGGGAGCGGGGGAAAAACAGATAGTTATGGCTGTGTTTAATCAATCTTCCCTCATCAGCCCTCATGAATCAGCTCCAAAGTGTTTCGTGAACAGCTCTGCTGTATGATAACAAAAGCTCTGTCTTGCTCAGTTAACCCATGATCTGCAGCACTCCCACAGCAAACCCACTGACTGATGCCATCAGCATTTAGTGTGTCCCCTTATTTAGCACACATCACGGGGACATCTCTGTCGACTGTCCTGTGAACACATTCAGGTCTTCCGCTGCTACTGACTGAGAAATAAGATTTTATTTTATTTATTGATTTTATTTATTAATTGGTATACAGTGAAAAGTGTTGTTTCTTGCGCAATCTCTGGAAAAAGCGTGCCATACATAGAGGAAAGTGCAGAATGTTACAGTCATAGCTACGGTGTAGAAAAAGATCAACTTAATATCAGGTAGATCCATTGAAGAGTCTGGTGGCAGCAAGAAAGAAGCTGTTCTTGAGTCGGTTGATACGTGTTCTCAGAGAGGCCCTTTTGAGGTATTTTTAAGCCATCTTTAACGATCAGCCTTGTAATACAGCACAGCCCTCTCCTCTGCTCCTGGCCTGTACATCTATTGGAAGAGCACTGTTGTATCTGCCTGTCCCTCTGCCCTACTGGAATCACTGCTCCAATATGTCAAACCTGCCAACTGGTGATACTTTACTGAAAGATTATTTAAGTGTACACATAGTCATGTGGATCTGTGGCCCGAGGTGCATCGCTACAGGTAATGGAGCATTCTGACTACAGGGTAAACAGCAGTAGCCCTGCCGACAGGTTACCCAGCCTCATCTTCTCTCACTTTCTACCAATCAACACTCTGGGCTCAGCATGCTCCACTCCACGTGAGCAAGCCATGTATCAGTGTGACTGATACACACACAATTCTGCCACATGCCATTTCCCCCAGAAATCTCCCACAGTGCTTCGCCTAGGTGTCGGCTGTGGCTCAGTGGGTAGCACTCTCACCTCTGACTCAGAAGGTTGCGGGTTCATGTCCCGTTCGGAGACGCTCGCAGCGGTATACTGAAGGAGTGCTACACTGCTGGAGATGCTGCCTCAGTCATGTCACATATAAGATCATGAAGGATATGGACAGGGTGAACAGGAAGTAGCTGTTCCCCTGGATTGAGGGTCAGTCAGGAGGGGACAGAGTTTTACAGTATGAAACAGGAGATTCAAAGGGAATTTGAGAAAAGCGTTCTTCACTCAGAGGGTTGTGGGAAGGTGGAATGTACTGCCTGGCAAGAGGGGGATGGAGGGGGAGGGGAGGGGAGGCGGCGGGGGGCTAATGAGGCCAGGGATTGGTGGGGGTGAAGATGAGGTTAAGGGATGAGGGGGCAGTTGTTGAGATTGTCTCAGCCCTCCCTCTCCACCCCAGCCTAACATTCCCACCAAGCAGGTTGGGGTGCTGGGGGAGGTGAGGCTGGGGGTGCTGGGGGGAGGAGGCTGGGGGTGCTGGGGGAGGTTTAGGCTGGGGAGGTTAGGCTGGGGTGCTGGGGAGGTTTAGGCTGGGGGTGCTGGGGAGGTTTAGGCTGGGGGTGCTGGGGGGTTTGGGTGAGGCAAGGCTGGGGGGGCGGGTGATGGGAAAGGTAAGGCCGATGTCAAAGGAGGGGGCTAATTAGGACAGGGATGGTGGGGGATTGAATATGAGGCTAAGGGGTGGGGGAGCGGTTGCTGAGGCTGTCTCATCCCCACCTTGGTGCAGTAAGAAAGCATGATAATACAAATAGGTCTCAGATTAACCAGCAGAATAAGACTTGTAACCTAACCATGCCATAGGGAAAGTCTGCAGTCTGCTCTATAATTGCCCTGAAAACATATCTCAAATGAGTGGATAATTAATCCTGGTTTAAGAAACGCAAGCTGCACAGCAAAAAACTGAAGACAGCGTTGGAATATCAGATCATTTGAATTAAAAGCAACCGCTACAAGTTGACTGCTGTGTGCATAGCCTCAGTACACACAACTCTCACTTCCTTCACAGAGTATAGTTTTTACACCTCATGCACACAACAGACTTTCAACCATCCGATTTTTATCCCTGTCTCAGTGTGCACATTCACCAATGCAAATCCTGCCATTGTTTATCACAACACATCAACTTAACACCTTAGCTGTCAAGAGACACCAAGATTCTGCAGAAAGTCCAATCCAAAGTATTATAAATAAAACAGTGTTCCTTTAAAATCATTTGTTTTACAAACTTTTTTATTTCTTCTCTTGAAAGTTAAAGGAAGTGTAGCTTTTTTTAAATATGTGCCTCAGTGGATCACCCAGGTAGAGAGAAAGAGAGAGAGAGAGAGAGAGAGAGAGACTGGGGATTGTAACAGGTACTCTGGGACCAAGGCCGTTCGGAGAGGCATCACCACTGACAGTGCCTCAATCTCCCTAAAGCTGCCGCTGTATTTGGGAGTGAAAACTACCCTTTTTAAAACATCTCTTTCTCAACTCTATAAGGACACACAATCAAAACTCCCCCCAAAGGACTTCACAGCCAATGAAACTCTGAGCGTTATGTAGGGATGCAAGACATTCAATTTTCAAGTAGCAATATTATTGTGGGTTATATATTCCACAATAACTGTCTGTGGGGAATCTACACGTTCTCCCTGCATCTGCGTGGGTTTCCCTCAGATGCTCCGGTTTCCTCCCACACACCAAAGATGTTCAGATTATGTGGACTGACCATGTTAAATCATTCCTTGGTGTCAGGATGTTAAGTATCAGGGTAAATATGAGAGCTTATGAGGATAGGACATAGGTTGATTGTTGTCAGTATAGGCTTGATGGACCAAATGGCCTCCTTCTGCACGGTAGGGATTCCATGAGTGGGAAAACTGAGAGAACGCCCCTGCAGTTTTTTTCCACAAATCATAGAACCCTACAGTGCAAAAGGAGGCCATTAGGTCCATCGAGCCTGCACTGACAACCGCACCCAAGCCCTATCCCCATAACCCCATGTATTTACCCTACTAATCACCCCGTACCAAGGGGCAATTTAGCATGGCCAATCCACGTAACCCAAACATCCTTGGAATATGGGAGAAAAACCAGAGTACCCAAGGGTAACTCACGCAGACAGGGGGAGAAAATGCAAACTCTGTACAGTTACCCAAGACTGGAATCAAACCTGGATCCCTGGCACTATGAGGCAGCAGTGTTAACAACTGAGCCACCCTAAACCTGAATTTAAATTCCCCTGCCACTACCTCCTCACCTTGCCACATGATCTTTTCTACCCATCCGAACAGGCACAAGAACATAAAAAATACACAGGAAGAGGCCACTTAGCCCATTGAGCCTATTCCGCCATTCAATAAGATCATTTCTGATCTTGAGCTTTAACACCGTTTTACGCCCCTCACCCCACATGTCCCTTAATTCCCCGAGAGTGCAAAAATCTCTCTCAGTCTTAAATGTATTCAACAATGGAACATCCACAACCCTCCGTGGTAGGGAATTCCAAAGATTCATAACCCTTTGAGTGAAGGAAATTCTCTTCATCTCAGTCCATAAGTCTAGGAGCAAAATTAGGCCACTCAACCCATCGAGTCTGCTCCACCATTCAATCATGGCTGATATTTTTTTCAGCCTTTTCTCCTGCGTAAATGATCACCCCCCTCTTACCCTGAGGCTGTTCCTCCTTCCCATCCCCCGTCCCAACCTTCCAAGGATTAGGCTCTCCAACACGAGGCAACAGTTTTTCAGTGACTATCTGATGATAAAGACTATTAACCACCTGTATGCATTTGAGAAATTCCATTATGCACTCTGGGAACTTTACGACGCAATAAAATACTGGGCAAGTGCAAATTCCGCATTGTAATGCAAAGATGAGTGCTGAACTTCAGGGACACAGGAACAAGAGTAGACCATTCAGCCCATCAAATCTCTCTACCATTCGACACAATCATAGCTGATTATCCATTTCAATGCATTTTTTTTTTACAGCATTCCCATATTCCTTTCACAATGCTGTGAGTAAAAAAAAAAATTCTCATCTCAGTCTAAGTAGCTTCCCCTGTTTTCGAAATTGTACCCCCCTTGTTGGAGACACCATTTTCAATTTTCTCTCACCAACTTTTCCAGAGGCACCATAAAAAGCATTATTTCTGGTTGTATCACAGCTTGGTATGACTCCTGCTCTGCCCAAGATCGCAAGAAACTACAAAGGGTGTTGAACGTATCCCAGTCCATTGTGCAAATCACCTCCCATCCATTTACTTCGTCTACACTTTCCACTGCTTCAGAAAAGCAGCCAGCATAATTAAGGACGCCATGCATCCCAGACTCTCTCTCTTCTGTCGGGAAAAAGATACAAAGGGTTACGCACCAACCAACTCAAGAACAGCTTCTTCCCTGCTGCCATCAGGCTTTTGACTATTATTTATATTAAGCAGGTTTTTCTTTACACCCTAGCTATGACTGTAACACTATATTCTTTCCTTCCCCCCTGTGTACTCTATGAACAGTATGCTTTGTCTATACAGTGCAAGAAACAATCCTTTTTACTGTACATTAATACATGTGACAATCATAAATCAAATCAAATCAAATCAATGAGACATTAAACCAAACAGAATCTGTATAGCTTCTCAAGTATTAAAATTGAGCAGGTAAATTCTCCCCACTGTCTTGGCCAACATTTATCCCTCAAAGTTATGCATTACAACAACAATTTGTATCTGTATAGCAGCTCTATATTACAATGCTTCAAAAGCATTTTATTTGCCAAAAAGTGTCCAGACAAGGCACATGGTCACGAAAAGCTCCAGGTAAATGGAAAACATTACCAAAAACATGACATCAAAGCAACTAAGTGACATCAGGGCAGATGAACAAAGCACTTGATGAAAGTGGTAAACTTAAATGTAAATTTAAATAAGACTAAGAGGTAGAGAGAGAAAAAGGAAGAGAGGGAGAGTGGGACAGAGACAAAAAGAATAAGAGAGAAAGGAAGGCATAGGGTGAGACAGAGAAGTGGAGAGACAGAAAGGAAGAGAAAGAGAGAGTGGTAAAGACAGAATGGAAGAGAGAGAAAGAGGCAGAGAGACATAGTAAGAGAAAGAAAGAGAGGTAGAGAAACAGATAGGAAGAGAAAGAGAGAGATAGAGATAGAGAGAAGAAAATGATGGAGAGAGAGAAAGGAAGAGAAAAAGAGACAGATTGGAAAATAGAGGTTGAGAAACTGACAGGAAGACAGAGAAGTGGAAAGACAGTTAGGAAGAGAGAGAGGAGTGGAAGGACAGATAGGAAGTGAGAGACTCAGAGTCAGACTGGAAGAGAGAGAATGAGAAACTAATTGGAAGAGAGAAAGGTGGAGAAACAGATGGGGGTGGGGGGGAGAGAGAGAGGTGGAGAGACAGAAATGTTTGTGGAGAGAACAGCAGGGTTTATGGCCCAGGTAGCTGAAGACATTAATGATGGGACAACTGAGTTTGGGGACTGTGTAAGAAGCAGATTTGGAGAAGTACAGCTAAGAAGGCCTAGCGAAGTTACGGAAGGGATTTGAAAGCAAAGATGAGGATTTTAAAATTTAGTCAGGAATTAAGGTAATGAACACAAAGCTGGTAGTGGGTGAATATACAGAGAAAAATAGAAAATAACAGGAGATCACTCGGCCCTTTGAGCCTGTTCCACCATTAAACATGACCAGACTTGAAGTAAGTAATCACAGACAGCAATGTTTTGAATGGGTTTAAGTTCATGGAAGATGAGTGGCTGGTCAGAGGTCCATGGAATAGCCAAGTTGAGAGATCACAGAGACATGGTTTTAGCAGCTAAACAGCAAGCCATGTTACCAAGCTGGAAATAGGTGGCTGTGGTAATGTAGATGATATGCGGTAGGGAGCAAATCTCAGGAAAGATTACAACAGCAAGGTAGCAAACCGTCTGGTTCAGTCTCTGACAGCTGTCAGAGAGAGAGGAGATGATCAGGTCAGTGTTGTGTGTGGGAGCTTGCTGTGTGCAAACTCACAGCTGCTATTCCCATAACACTCACTACACCTCAAACAGGTAACATGCTTTGGGATATCCTGAGGATGTGAAAATTGTGATATAAATATAAAGCTTTCTTTTTTTATCCCTCTGTAGAAGTTTAAATGACCCTGAATATTTCCAAGATACCAGCAACTCTGCCTCTCTAAATACTTGCATTGAGTCAGAGTTGGAATAATTCAGATAGAAATACATCCCCCACATACCACCATCCTCTGTACCCACTATCAATCTGATGTTACCCCCATCCCCCTCTCTGTCAGGAGACACAGAGTGATACTATCCCATGTCTCTTTCTTTGTCAGGGGATCACAGGATGATGTTACCCCCATCTCTCTCTCTGTCAGGGGACAGAGGGTAATATTACCCCCGTCACACTCATTCTCTGTTCAAGAGACACAGGGTAATGTTACCACTGTCTCTCTCTCTCTCTGTCAGGAGTCACAGGTGATGTTACCCCCCATCATACTCTGTTGGGTGGACAGAGGGTGATGTTACCCCTCTGATTCTCGCTCTCTGTCAGAGGATGATGTTATTCCCCGCCCCTGCCCGTATCTCTCTGTCAGAGGGACAAACAGGGTGAAGTTACTCCATGTCTCTCTCTCTATCAAGGGGCACTCAGGGAGACATAGGGTAATGTTCCCCCCCACCCCCATTGCTCTCTCTGAGCCAGGAAGGGTCACGGGTGATAGTACACCATGTCTCTATGTCTGTGAGGGAGTCACGGGATGATGTTACTCCCTATATCTTTCTCTCTGTTAGGGGGACACAAGGTGATGTTATCTCCTGCTTACCTCTCTCTCTCAGGGAGAGGCATGATAATGTTACCCCCATCTCTTTTTCTCTCTCATTGTCAGGGGAACCATGTTACACCACCCCCCCCCCCCCCTCAGGGAGAGGCATTGTGATGTTATCCCCCGTCTCTCTCTCTCTATTAGGGGGACCATGGTAATGTTACCTCCCTCCCCTCCTCAGGAAGACACATGGTAATGTTACCTCCCCTCCCCTCAGGGAGACTCATGGTGATGTTACCACCCCCCCATCTCTCAAAGGAAGACATGGTAATGTTACACCCTTCTCCCTCAGGGAACACATGGTGATGTTATTCCCTGTCTCTCTCTATGTCAGGGGACCGTGGTAATGTTACCCCCCTCCCCGCCTCAGGAGGACACATGGTGATGTTATCCCCTGTCTCTCTCTCTCTATGTCAGGTGAACAATGTTAATGTTACCCCCCCACCTCATGGGGACATAGGGTAATGTTACCCCCCCCACCTCATGGGGACATAGGGTAATTTTACCCCCCCACCTCATGGGGACATAGGGCAATGTACCCCCCCCCCACCTCATGGGGACATAGGGGTAATGTTACCCCCCCACTCATGGGGACATAGGGTAATGTTACCCCCCCACCTCAGGGGGACAAGGGGTAATGTTACCACCCCGCCTCATGGGGACATAGGATGTTACCCCCCACCTCATGGGGACATAGGGTAATGTTACCCCCCCCACCTCATGGGGACATAGGGTAATGTTGCCCCCCCTCAGGGGGACACATGGTGATCTTACCCCGTCTCTCTCTCTCTCTCGCTGTCAGGGGGACTATGGTAATATTACCCCTGTCTCTCTTTCTGTCTCTCTATGTCAGGGGGACCATGATAATCTTACCCTTCCCCCCACCCCTTCATGGGGACACAGGGTAATGTAACTCCCCTCAGGGGGTGATGTTACCCCCTGTCTCTCTCTTTCTCCCTCCCGGTCCCTCAGTCGCACCTGCCGCTCTCCCAGTGTTTTTGGCGCCAGTGGGGAGCAGCTCCCGGCGGGAAGCCGCGTTCTGGCCCGGGGCTCCGCTCTCTCCCCGGATCCGCTCCGCCATCCGCTAAACTCAACAGCGGGGCCGCAAAAAGACAACCGCAACAGAGCCGGAGAGATCGATTCAGACAGAGTTAATCGCAGCCGAGCGAATGGATCAAGTGAACTGGGAGGGAGGGAGAGATAGTGAAGGAGGGACATATTGAAGTAGGGAAATAACGAGATAGGGCCATATTGAGAGAGGAAAATATTTGAGGGATTGGGATAATGAGGGAGGGAAATATTAAGGAGGGGGACATTGGGGGATGAGGCTAATGAAGAAGGGACATATTGAGGAAGGAAAATATTGAGGGATCAGGTTAATGAGGAAGGAAAGTATTGAGGGAGAGGAATATGAGAGGGTCTTAATGAGAAAGGGGTAATATTGAGGTATAGTAAAAGAGAATGAGTGAGAGAAATATTAAGGAATGGGAATAATGGGATAATAGGAAGATAATGAGGGAAGAGTTAAAAGAAATGGGAATAATGAGGAAGTAGTTAAAAGGGGGGAAATAATGAGGGAAGGAATTTTGAGAGAGGGTGCTAACAACAGGAAAATATTGAGGGGAGACATAATAAGTGAGTGATATCGAGGGAGGGAAATATTGAAGGAAGCTGATAGTGTGGGAGGGAAATAATCCGGGGTGGAGATATTGAGGGAATAAGATATGGAGGGATTAGGTTAATGAGGAAGGACTATGTTGGTAGTATCTCTCAACAGAGATGTCGATAATCAGGTCCAAGGGAGTTATCTACTTTAAGTCCCATTAGTTTTTCTAGTATTCTTTTTACTAATATGAATATTTTGCAGTTCCTTGTTTACACTAGTCCCTTGATTCTCCATTATTTCAAGGAGCTTTTAAAAATATTTTTCTCCCTGAAGACAGACACAAAGTTTTCCAGGTTATAAATTCTTATGACTACACTTGTAATGAATCTGCATTTGTTTTGTTTTTGTTAAGCTTTTCCTTTTTACATTACTACAGAGGTGTTTATAGTCCATTTTCATGTTTCTCGTTAATTAACTCTGATATCCTATTTTCTCTCTTTTAACTTTTATTTCGTCCTCCTCTGCAGAATTCTAACATACTCCCAATCCTCAGGCTTACCATTTTTTTGGTACTTTTCACGTCTTTTTCTTTGATCTAATGCCATCCTTGATTTTTTTTTATTAGCCGCAGTAGATTTTTGTACATTAAAGGAAGATATATTTGTGGTGAACTATGTATTAGTTCTTTAAATATTAGCCTTTGCCTGTTCTGCCTTCATAACTTTAACATAATTTCTAATTTACTACAGCCAATTTACCCCTCATAACTTAATAGTTTCCTTTGTTTAGATTTATGATCCTAGTCTCTGATCGATATCAGTTGCAAACAATGTAACATTCTGTCATATTATGGTCACTCTTTCCTAAATGTTCCTTTACAACAAGATTCTTAATTAGTATAACATTAAATCTAAAATCTCAAGTTGGTTCCTCAATGGACTGCTCTAGAAAACCATTTTGCATAGATTGTAAGAACTTATCCTTCGCAACTTTAGTACGTATTATGTTTATCCAGTCTATATGTAGGTTGAATTCCCCCCATGTATTATCCTTGTTATGTGCACCACTAATTTCCTGATTAATACTGTGATTTACATTATCACTTCTGTTTGGTGACGAATGAATGTGGGGTGGCACAGTGGTTAGCACTACTGCCTCACAGTGCCAGGGACCTGCGTTTGATTCCCGGCTTGGGTCACTGTCTGTGTGGAGTCTGAATGTTCTCTCCATGTCTGCGTGAGTTTCCTCTGGGTGCTCCGGATTCCTCCCAAAGTCCAAAGGTATGCAGGTTAGGTGCATTGGCCATGCCAAATTCTCCTTTAGTGTACCTGAACAGGAGCCAGAGTGTGACAACTGGGGGATTTTCATAGTAATTTCATTACTATGTGAGTGCAAGTCTACTTGTGACTAATAAATAAACTTTACTTTCTAACTCTCACCAATGTTTTCTACGCTTTGCTGTTTCTTGGTTCTACCCAAACTGATTTTATGGGCAGAATTTCACAGACAATGTGTGTGCTTTGCAGACGGAACCGGGAATAGCTGCAATTCCCAACTCCAGCCTTGACCAATTTAAACTTCCCATCTTACACTGACTTTTTTATTTATTTGTGGGACATAGGCATTGCTGGCTGAGCCAGCATTTATTGCCCATCCTTTGTTGCCCAAGGGCAGTTGAGAGTCAACCTCATTGCTGAGGCTTTGGAGTCACATGTAGGCCAGACTAGGTAAAAATGGCAGATTTCCTCTCATTGGTGAACCAGATGAGTTTTTCTGACAATCAACAATGGTTCCATGGTCAAAATAGATTTTTAATTCAAGTATTTTTTATTGAACTCAAATTAATTATCTGCCGTGGTGGGATTCAAAGCCGGGTCTCCAGAACTGAGTCTCTGGATTAATAATCTAGTGATAGTACCATTAGGCCATCGCCTCCCCTGTTTGCATGAATTGCACCTGCAATGGGTGAATGGACTTGTGGGGGCAGACAGCATGTTCAATGTTGACCTGTCCTGAGGTTTAAAGATGCTGCATTGAAGCCGCTGTAGAAAGCAGAGCCTGCAAAATGTCGTCCAATGGAAGACCAAATGAGAGTGAGCCAGCAAACCCCTCGTTTCTCTGATAACTGTCTGCAAGCTTAGATGGGGGCAGTGAGAGCCAGACAGGACATCTTCATACCTAAGAACAGAAGGAGGAAACCATCCCACGTCACCAAGAACACTTGGGCAGAGGTGGCAGCTGAGGTCAGAAGGCACAACCTGCTCTGACACACCAAAGCACAGTTTTGGAAAAGGCTCATTGACCTTCTGTGCTTAGCAGGGGTGAGCTTTGCGTGCACATTGGTCCAGTGTTGAGGACAGAGGAAGGATGCCTGTCCATCGTTGCAATCGTGTGTATGACATTTACGGAATTTCAGAGCACACATCTGTCCCTGCGTCTCAAGGCTGGAGAGAAGAATCTGCAGCACTGGGTCCATCGTAGGGTCAACTGCGCATAAGGGTGGGAACAGTCTCTGGCTTCTCATAAATGACCTGAATTGAGGGACAGCGTGGTATGGAAATGGAAGGTTGAGCACTTAATGGACATCTGCACTTAGATTCAGGAGAAACATAACCACAATGACTGGGTGAGTGCAGCCACTGGTGGTAAGATGCCACCTGCTTATCCTCATCAGCCATGAGCTAGAAGGCCTGGAACTCAGTCTGGGCACAAAGGGAAGTCACCAGGTGAGGCTGGCATCTCAGAGGAAAATGAAAGCCCAGTGGACAGGATGAGTATGGAAATGATGTCTGGGCATCTCACCTCTCAGAACAACCTCAGTGATGTGCCGGTTGTTGAGACACTTCAATGTAACTGAGGCCAATCGCACTGGGCAGCAGGTGTTGGAAGTTGACTCTGTGTAATGTAAGTAATGTCTCAGACCAATTGTCTTCATCCATCAGTGGAGCCATCCACCAGAGGCAGCAAGGAAGGTCGACAACCTTCCACTGGCAGTGGAGCAGGAAACCTCACAAAATATCCCTGCAGCATACTCTCTCAGCACAAATCATCGGTGCAGATACTGGCACAGCAGAGGACATATTACATTTGCTGGAGCAGATAGGGCTCCAACAGTCAGAGAACTGCTGGAGACCAAGACCATGCTGAATCAGAGGAAGAAGATGAGCCTCTAGAATCGTCAATAAGGGAGATCTCTGAGGGTCTGTGTACTTTTGGTATCTGTCAGTGAAGAATCCCTGCAGAGGATGACTACTGGGTTGGCCCTTAGCTTCGAGCGCACAGCCTCATGCATTGGGAGATTGGTGACCCTCATGAAGAGGCATATCTGGGAATACAATGATGCGTTACTGGGGTTGCAATCAGATTTGCAAGCCCTCACGCAGTTGAACTATAATCAAAAGGAATCAGCATATTTTTACCAATTGATGTGATGTCCCAAGGTATGGTAGATCGGTGAGTCCATGTAGATGCTACAACAATGGATGAATGGACACTGCTGGACAATGACCAGGCAGAGATATCCCTTCCTACCAGAGAACACTTCAGCAGTCAAGGGCATTTAGCCTCTGATCTTCGGGTAAGCATTCTCCAAGCTGGCCTTCAAGATACACAACAATGCAGAATCGCTGAGCAGAAACTGATAGCCAGGTTTGGCACACATGAGGATGGCCCCAACTGGGATCTTGGGTTCATGTCACACTACTTGTAACCCCAATGACTTGTCTGGGCTTGCAAAATCATACTAACTGTCTTGCCTTGAGACAATTCATATCTCTTTAACCTGAAGTTATTTCTCTCTCCACTTGTATTGTCTGCACCTGTAAAGACTTGGTTATCTGATGAGACTCACATTCCAACCATTATCTTGTAATTGAGTTTTTGTCTATATATGCCCTGAACTAAATCCTGCACTCATCTGATGAAGGAGCTGCGCTCTAAAAGTTCATGCTAACAGATAAATGTATTGGATTTTAACCTGGTGTTGCGAGACTTCTTATTTTGCCAATTGAAATATTTAAACATGACAAGCTATAATTCTTAACTGCTAGCCTATCCCTATCAGTTCCAATTTAAGCAATATTCCCCATAGCCGTAAATTTCTCCTCAGAATCAACTAGCAAAAGTACACAGGCTTATGTAATTCGCTAGGCCTCGAGCCTCTTTACACCTTTGGACAGAGATACAGAGAAATCCTGTCTTCTGACTCTCAGACAGCAGTCTCCAGAGTAAGACCTGTCTTCACACTGCAGAACTCCAGAAAGAGAGAAAACATCTTTTGCAGACCACTGGATAAAGATATCTGTATCCTGGCATGGTGGCATAGTGGTTAGCACAGCTGTCTCACAGTGCCAGGGACTCAGGTTCAATTCCGGCCTCGGGTCACTGTCTATGTGGAGTTTGCTCTTTCTCACTGTGTTTGTGTGGGTTTTCTCCTAAGACTGCAAGGAACTACAAAAGGTTGTGAGTATAGCCCAGTCCATCACACAAACCAGCCTCCCATCCATTGACTCTGTCTACACTTCCCACTGCCCCAGCATTGTTAAGGACCCCACACACTCGCGCTCCGGACATTCTTTCTTCCACCTTCTTCTTTTGGGAAAAGATACAAAAGTCTGAACTTACCAGTCAGCTCAAGAACAGCTTCTTTCCTGCTGCTGTCAGACTTTTGAATGGACTTACCTCGCATTAAGTTGATCTTTCTCTACATCTTAGCTATGCCTATAATACTACATCCTGCACTTTCTCATTTCCTTCTCTATGAACAGTATGCTTTGGCTGAATAACACACAAGAAACAATACTTTTCACTGTATGTTAATGCATGTGACAATAATAAAATAGTTCAAAAATGTATGGGTTATTTGATTCCCATGCTAAATTAACTTTAGTTAGCAGGGAAGAAGCTGTTCTTGAACTGACTGGTAAGTTCAGATTTTTGTATCTTTTCCCAAAGGAAGAAGGTGGAAGAAAGAATGTCTGGAGCGCGAGTGTGTGGGGTCCTTAACAATGCTGGCTGCTTTGCTGAGGCAGTGGATTAGCAGGGTAAATGAGGGTTATGGGAATAGGGCCTATGCGGGATTGTGTTAAGTACAGATTTGGTAGGCTCAATGGCCTCCTTCTGTAATGTATGGATTCTGTATTCTGGCAGGTCCAAGATTTAATTTCCAGAGAGAGAGGGGAAGAAGGAACTACTGCTCCTTCTAAATTCAAACAACCTGTTTGTAAGCCTAGCTCCACCCATTCACATGACTCCCTCTTGTCAATCGATCCAATTATACCCTACTCTGAAACCCCAGGAGACAACCCTAAAAATAACAGAACTGCTTTAATTCAGGTTAAACCAAACATTTCAATAATTAGGAGCAATTACTTTTCTCTATGCTCAGCAGGTGGGCTGACAGTTGGAGACAATTGGCGCCTAATCAGAGCGGAAGCACAAGCCAACCCCCTCACAAGAAATATATCACAAGTAACTTTTTAAAGGCACAGTTTTGCCACACGGGTATAACCAAGGATGAATCAGATCCATTTGAGCTGCTCAATCATTATGCAATTATGTACTATAAATGGTTATACCTCTTTTGAAGGTGGATCTTTAAAAATAAAGGGTTATGTTGTGATGTACTTTTCAGGGATTGCTGTATGACATCACCAAAGAAAGCATTTGATTTGATTTATTATTGTCACATGGATTGGGATATAATGAAAAGTATTGTTTCTTATGCACTACGTAGACAAAGCACACCATTCAGATGATACATAGGGGACAAGAAGAGGGTGCAGAATGTAGTGTTACAGTCATAGCTAGACTGTAGAGCAAGATCAACTTAATATGAGGTAGGTTCAATGAACAGTCTGATAGCAGCAGAGAGTAAGCTGTTCTTGAGATGGTTGGTCTGTGATCTCAAACTTTTATATATTTTTCCCAATAGAAGAGAATGTCTAGGGTGCATGAGGTCCTTGATTATTGCTGGCTGCTTTTCTGAAGAAGCAGGAAGTGTAGACAGAGTCAATGGATAAGAGGCTGGTTTGTGTTGATGGATTTGACTTCGCTCACAATCCTTTGTAGTTTCTTGCAGTCTTGGACAATGCAGGAGCCATAACAAACTGTAATACAACCAAACAGGTTGTAAAAATTTGTGAGAGTCATAGCAGACATGCCAAACTTCCATAGCCTCCAAGTATGTCATTTGATCTAGATTTTGTTTCATCTTTGTTTTCCAGCAGAGCACACACATACACCTCTGCTGGTGGTGTCTCTGAGCCTTTTGCCTGAGAGAGATGTTCCTTATATAAATGTTCCCATGTGCCTGATCTCAACAAATGAACCCACAACATGTTTGCACAATCCCTAATGAATGAATGGTGCTTTTTATATCATTAAAGAAATGCAACAATCACTTGTGCCCCAACCAACATTGTTAAATTGGATTACCTAGCCATTATCACATTGCTATTTCTGGAAACTTGCTGCAGACAAAATTTCCTACATTGCAACAGTCAACACCATAACATAATTAACAAGGCAACATTTGGGGTTTAGCTCACTGAACTGGGAAACCACAAACCTACATCAATGGAGTTCCAGGTTCAAGTCTTAACATTTACAATGTCGTCTTTTAAAAAACATTTAGACAGTTACATGAGTAAGATGGGTATAGAGAGATATGGGCCAAATGTGGATAATTTGGATTAGCTTAGGGGTTTACAAAACAGGGCGGCATGGACAAGTTGGGCCAAAGGGCCTGTTTCCATGCTGTAAACCTCTATGATCCTCACCACTGTAAATGGTTAAATTTGAATCTTGTGGTCATGAAAGGTGCTATATAAATGCTAGATCTTCTTTCTCGAATTGATAATTAACTGAGTTCATTCTTGAAATTGAGTGATTGGGAATTCCCAGCACTTTTAGAATATAAGGAGCTGTCCTGCTCACGGAAAGGCTGGTGTTTGAAAAACCCCTGCGAGGCAGGGGGGAGCAGTTTTGAAATCTTGGAGAAGCAATGTGGTTGTTTGAAAATCTCAGAATAAATATATTGACATTCTTGATCGACAGGAGGGACACAGTGTATATTCAAAAAGGCAACTTATCGAATGCCTTCTGAAAATCCATATACGCAGTATGTACAGCATTCTCTTTATCTGTCTCATCAGTAAATTATTCAAAACACTATTATGTCTGGCAAAAGCAACTTGCCTTTAACAAGATATTGTCAGTTATCTATGATGAACCCATACATTTCTGGTTGCTCACTCATTTTTCTGAATTGTTTTACACAGAAAGTGATGGGTGCCTGGAACTCGCTGCCGGCGGGGAGGTGGTGGAAGCAGATAAGCAGATACAATGGTGACTTTTAAGAGAGGTCTGCACAAATACTTGAATAGGATGGGAATGGAGGGATAAGGACCCTGGAAGGATTGGGGATTTTAGTTCAGATGGGCAACATGGTTGATGCAGGTGTGTAATGGCCGAAGAGCCTGTTCTTTGTCCTTTAAGGATCCTAAGACTTTGAGTGGAGGTGGTGTCAGGCCAACAGTTCATTCGAATCCCCAAAACAGTTGACCTAGCCATTTCCACATCACCGTTTATGGGATCTTGCTGTGCACACAGTGGCTACGTTTCCTGCATTAGCAAAACGGGATTTGGTTCAAAGCAAAAATACTGCAGATACCGGAATCTGAAACGAATACGGAAAAAGCTGGAAAATCTCAGCATCTGTGGAGAGAGAATGGAACCAATGGGCAGAATTTTACTGGCATATCTGCCCCAGGTTCATACGATCCCACCTGAGGCCAAAGGAGACTGCCGTTCTCTGAATTTCGCCCATCCCCGAATCAGGGCAGGTATGCCGGTAAAATTCCGGCCAACGTTTCAAATCTGGATGACCTTTCCTCAGAGGCCTCTTTTGTACTGTATGACTTGATGACAACAGTGACGGCACTTCACTGACTGTAGGGTGTTATGAGGTGTCCTGAGACTGTGAGTGACACTGTATAAATCCAAGTCTTTCTTTCTTTGTAACATGGTGCCAGGAATGATGGACTACAGGTGAATTTAAACTAATAAGGCAGGGGGATCCACAGCAGTGGGTCAGAGAGTTCAGAGACTGTGGAGAACTCAGTAAATGGATCCAGTAAGGCTAAGAAAAATAGAACATAGGGAGAGTGTACAAAACATGACAGGGCAGATGGTTTGAAGTGTGTTTGTTTTAATGAAAGGAGTATGACAGGTAAGGTGGGTGAACTTAAAGGTTGGATTACAACATGGAATTACGATGTTGTGGCAATTAAGAGGCTTGGATGAAAGAAAGGCAGGACTGGCAGCTCAACATTCCAGGATTTAGATGCTTCAGGCGACAGAGGGAGGGTGACAAAAGAGATGGGGGTGTTACTTTACTGATTAGGGAGAATGTCACAGTTACACAGAAGGAGAACACCTTGGTGGGATTGTGCAATGAGACCTTGTGGATAGAATTCAGCAACAGCAGTGGTGCAATCACGTTGTTGGGGTTGTTCTATGGACCTCCCAACAGCCAGCGTGAAGTGGAGGAACTGACATGGCAGCAGATTATGGGAAGATGTAACAACAACGGGGTTGTTGTAATGGTGATTTTAACTTTCCAACATAGACTGGATTCCTTTAGTGCCAGGAGCTTGGACAGGGCAGAGTTTGGTCAGTGTGTCCAAGAGTGCTTATTGAGACAATTTGCAGCTTGTCCATCTTAGAAAAGAACTATCTTAGACCTGGTCTGGGAAACAAGTCTGGACAGGTGATTGATGCCTCAGTGGGGGACCATTTTGTCAACAGTGATCACAATTCTATAAGTTTCAAGATACTTGTAGAAGAGGATAGATGTAGTCCTAGAGTGAAAGTACTAAACTGGGGAAGGCAAACTACCACAGTATTAGGCAGGAGTTAGGGAATGTAAACTGGAAGTGGCTATTTGTGGGAGTTAGTTGCTAACAATTCAGGGCAAGTATGTCTGTAAAAATGAAGGATAAAAATGGCAAGGTTCAGGAACCCTGGATGACAAGAGATTGTGAGATTACTGATAAAGAAGAAGGAGGTGTAAATAAATTTCAGGAAATTGAAAACAGATAAGGCTCTTGAGAAATACAAAGAGAGCAGGAAAGAGCTTAATCAGGGACGTAGAAGTCTAAAAGGGGTCATGAAATGTCCTAGACAGGCAGGATTAAGAGAATCCCAAGGCTTTTTATACATATACAAGGAGGTAGCTAAGGAATGGGTGGGTCCACTCAAGGATAGTGGAGGGAATTTGTGTGTGGGGCCAGATGGGTGGGTGAGATCCTTAATGAGTACTTTGCATTAGTATTCACAAAGAACAAAGATGTGGTGAATGGTGAGTGTAGAAAGGAGAATGTTGATATTCTAGAACCTGTTGAGATAAAAAGGGAGGAGGTATTGGAGGTTTTGAAAAACATTAAGCTGGACAAGTCCCCAGGGCCAGATAGGGTCTATCCCAGAATACTGAGAGAGGCAAGGAAAGAAATTGCTGAGGCCTGGGCCAAAATCTTTGTATCCTCTTTAACCACAGGCAAGCGACGAGAGATTTGGAGAATAGATAACAATTTCCCTTTGTTTAAGAAGGGTAACAGACACAGCCGAGAAATTACACACCTGTAGCCTTATATCAGTGATGGGAAAATTATTGGAGAAGATTCTTAGATACAAGATGTACTTACATCTGGAAGAAAGTAAGCTAATTAGCAAGAGGCAGCATGTTTTTGTGAAAGGAAGGTCATGTCTCACAAACTTTATTGAATTTTTTTGAGGAAGTGTCAAAAAAAAAATTGACCAATGCAGGGCAGTGGATGCTGTATACATGGACTTTAGTAAAGCTTTCGAGAAGGTTTTTCATTGGCAAGCTGATACAGAAGGTGAAATCTGATGGGATCTGAGGTGAGCTGGTATACTGAATATAAAACTGGCTTGGGCATAAAAACTCAGTAAGAATTTAGCAACACCAATTTTAAATCCAACCGATTTATTTGATAGTAAATTTGCGAGCTTTCGACGCTCTGTGTCTTTGTCAGGCAAATGCAGTGTTCTGGTCTGCAATAGCACACATATCAACACAGACAGTCACAGATTGCTGATTAGAATGCAAATCCTTACATCTAACCTGCTATTCAAGTGTTAAAGTGGCTAACAATGTGTGTGAAGGGAATCCTGAGCATTGGTTAGAGAATTGTGTATTTTCTCCAGACAGCACAGTAAGTGAGGTTTTTTGCTAACTAATAGTGGACCAATGGTTTTTTGCTAACCAATAGGCCAATAGCGGACTCAATGAGACAGCTAATGAACCAGAACAGCCGACAGAAGGATCCGCAGTGCAGCAACCGAAGAGGAATGAATCCAATTGGACTCCTCCGGAAGGCCGCTGCCCCCGACTGAACATGTATGCCCAAGCCATCAGGAGGTGCGTGAACACCAGATTTATCAACCGCACTTACAAGACAGTCCCGAACATCACCCAAGCACAACGCAAGGCCATCCGTGCTCTCAAGACCAACTGCAACATTGTCATCAAACCAGCAGACAAAGGAGGCGCCACCGTCATACTGAACAGAACGGACTACTGTGAAGAAGTGTACCGACAACTAAACAATGAGAAACACTACAGACAGTTACCAGCAGATCCGACCAAAGAACACACTCGTCAACTCAACACTCTGATCAAAACCTTTGATCCGGACCTTCAGAACACCCTCCGGGCTCTCATTCCACGTACTCCCCGCATTGGAGATCTCTACTGCCTCCCAAAGATACACAAGGCAAACATACCCGGCCGTCCCATCGTATCGGGCAATGGGACCCTGTGTGAGAACCTCTCCGGCTATATCGAGGGCATCCTGAAACCCATTGTACAAAGAACTCCCAGCTTTTGTCTTGACACTACGGACTTCCTACAGAAACTCAGCACACATGGAGCAGTAGAACCAGGGACACTCCTTGTCACAATGGATGTCTCGGCGCTCTACACCAACATCCCCCACGACGATGGTATTGCTGCAACTGCCTCAGTACTCAATGCCAACAACTGCCAATTTCCGGATGCAATTTTACAACTCATCCGCTTCATCTTGGACCACAATGTCTTCACCTTCAACAATCAGCTTTTCATCCAGACACACGGAACAGCCATGGGGACCAAATTTGCACCTCAGTATGCCAACATCTTCATGCACAGGTTCGAACAAGACTTCTTCACCACACGAGATCTTCAACCAAGGTTATATACTAGATACATTGATGACATCTTTTTCCTTTGGACTCATGGTGAACAATCATTGAAACAACTGTATGATGATATCAACAAGTTCCATCCCACCATCAGACTCACCATGGACTATTCTCCAGAATCAGTTGCATTCTTGGACACATGCATCTCCATCAAGGACGGTCACCTCAGCACCTCACTGTACCGCAAACCGACAGACAACCTCACAATGCTCCACTTCTCCAGCTTCCACCCTAGACACGTTAAAGAAGCCATTCCCTGTGGACAAGCCCTCCATATACACAGAATTTGCTCAGATAGGAGGATCGTGACAGACACCTCCAGACGCTGAAGGATGCCCTCGTGAGAACAGGATATGGCGCTCGACTCATCGATCAACAGTTCCGACGTGCCACAGCGATAAACCGCACTGACCTCCTCAGAAGACGAACATGGGACACGGTGGACAGAGTACCCTTTGTTGTCCAGTACTTCCCTGGAGCGGAGAAGCTACGACATCTTCTCCGGAGTCTTCAACATATCATTGATGACGATGAACATCTCGCTAGGGCCATCCCCACCCCCCCACTTCTTGCTTTCAGACAACCGCGCAACCTCAAACAGATCATTGTTCGCAGCAAACTACCCAACCTTCAGGAGAACAGTGACCACAATATCACACAACCCTGCCACAGCAACCTCTGCAAGACATGCCAGATCATAGACATGGACGACATCATCAAACGTGAGGATACCATTCACCAGGTACACGGTACATACTCTTGCAACTCGGCCAACGTTGTCTACCTAATACGTTGCAAGAAAGGATGTCCCGAAGCATGGTACATTGGGGAGACCATGCAGACACTACGACAGCGGATGAATGAGCATCGCTCAACAATCACCAGGCAAAACAGTTCCCTTCCTGTGGGCGAACACTTCAGCAGTCATGGGCATTCGGCCTCCGACCTGCGGGTAAATGTTCTTCAGGGGGCCTTCGTGACACACGACAGCGCAGAGTTGCTGAGCAGAGACTGATAGCCAAGTTCCGCACACATGAGGACGGTCTTAACAGGGATCTTGGCTTCATGTCACACTATCTGTAACCCCAGTAACTTGCCTGGGTTAGCAAAAAACCTCACTTACTGTGCTGTCTGGAGAAAATACACAATTCTCTACCAATGCTCAGGATTCCCTTCACACACATTGTTAGCCACTTTAACACTTGAATAGCAGGTTAGATGTAAGGATTCGCATTCTAATCAGCAATCTGTGACTGTCTGTGTTGATATGTGTGCTATTGCAGACCAGAACACTGCATTTGCCTGACAAAGACACAGAGTGTCAAAAGCTTGCAAATTTACTATCAAATAAATCGGTTGGATTTAAAATTGGTGTTGCTAAATTCTTACTGAGTTCTTACTACCCCAGCCCAACGCCGGCATCTCTACATCTTGGGCATAAAAAGCAGAGAGTAACTGTGGAAGGGTACTTTTCTAACCGGGGTTCATGATGTGGAGATGCCAGTGTTGGACTGGAGGTTACAAGCAGAGTTCCACAAGGACCAGTGTTAGGACCTCTGGTGTTTGTAACATATATAAATGACTTGGAGGAAAATGTAGGTAGTCTGAATAGTAAATTTGCAGGTGATATAAAAATTGGGGGAGAAGCAGATAGTGAGGAGGATTATCAGAGGGTTGTTTTTGAAGTTTGAAAATGTCCCCAGAAAGGGGGTGGTGCACCGTTCCCAGAGATACTGCAATACCGGGCCGATACGTGGAGTGGATAGAGCAAGCCCCTATTCATCTCCCTGCTCCAAAAATCAATTTAATATATGGTCGCCAGATAAGGGACGTATCAGATATTAAACCAATAATAAAAGATACTACACTTGATCTTAGCCTAAAGGCTGAAAGCATACAGCAGGATATAAATTGGCTGAAGATCTGGACTGAAAGATAGCAGAAGGAATTTAACCTGGACAAATATGAGGTGGTGCAATTTGGAAGTCTACTGCAGAAAGAAAGTATACAGTAAATGATAAAGTACTTAGAAATATTAGCATATAGAGGGATCTAGGCGTGCAAATTCATGGTTCCCTAAAAGTGGCAACTCAGGTGGACAAGGTGATCAAGAAGGCATATGGCATGCTGGCCTTAATTGGTTGGGGCATTGAGTGTAGGAGTTGGAAAAGACTGGATAAGACTTTGGTTGGACTGCATTTGGAATGTTGTGTACAATTCTGGTTGCCACACTACTGGAAGGATGTTGATGCATCAGAAAGAATGCAGAAGAGATTTACCAAGATGTTATTTGGTTTGGAGGGTACAGATTACGAAGAAAGGTTGAACAAACTTGGATTGTTGTCATTGGAGCGTCGGAGGATGAAGGGGGACCTGGTAAAGGTTTACAAGATTATGACAGGCTTGGATAGAGTGGATAGTCAGAGGCTTTTTCCCAGGGTCAAAGGGTCATTTACTCAGGGGTGTAAATTGAAAGTGAAATGGGGAAAGTTTAAAAGAGATGTAAGGGGCAAGTTTTTCACACACAGGGTGGTGAATGCCTGGAACACGCTGAGGGAGGAGGCAGTGGAAGCAGATTCTGTAACAACTTTCAAAAGGCATCTGGATAGATACGTGAAAAGGCAGGGAATAAAGGGATTATGTACCATATAGAGGCAAGAAAATATTAGATTTGAGAGGCATTTGTGTCGGCACAGACTTGGTGGGCTGAGGGGCCTGTTTTTTCTGCTGTACTGTTCTTTGTTCATTGAAGTGGAGAAGCATCGTTTCTCCTCATCGCACAGAAGTCCAAAGCAAGATTTTATTGAGATGTTCAAAATATTGAAGGGTTTTGACAGAGTAAATTGATAGACCATGAATAAATAATAGTAAATGAACTGTTTTCACTGCCTGGAGCGTCTGTAACCATGGAAAGCAGATTTAAGACAATTGGCAAAAAAGTCAGATCAGGGTTGAGGAGAATTTTTTTTAAGTCAGCAAACTGTTATGATCTGGGGCACAAATACTTTTTTTTACTATTCTTGGGACACGGGCGCCACTGGCTGGCCAGCATTTATTGCCTATCCCAGGTCGCCCTTAAGCTGAGTAACTTGCCAGGCCATTTCAGAGGAGCCGTTGAGAGTGACCCACATTGCTTTGGCTCTGGAGTCACATGTAGACCGAACCGGGTAAGGACAGCAGATTTCCCTTCCCTAAAGGACACTAGTGAACCAGGTCGGTTTTTCCGACAATGGACAATAGTTTCATGATCATCAGTAGATTCTTAATTCCAGATTTTTAAAATTGATTTCAAGTTCAATCGTGAAAGAGAAAATGACTCAGTGATTTCTTTTCGAATGAGAATTAGATTGGTATTTAAGGAGGATAAATTTGCCGGGCAGTGTATAAATAAGGAAATGAGATGAATCAGCTTCCTCTTTTAAAGAGCTGAAATAAGTATGATGGGCTGAATTGCCTCCTTCTGTATTCTATGATTCTAATATTGGAAGTTTATTCTTCAGTCTCTCCTTGAATAAAGGTGGTGCATTGGCTGTTCTCCAATTCCACTATACAATTTGCATTTTTTAGGCCAATTGAAATGTTGTGGCTGCTTTTATCTCCACTTTGATTTCTTTCAAAAGACTCAAGATCTTGTTATTTCTTTTTTAGAGCCAGTATCTTCTTTTTGCAGTTCATCTCTAACAATCGTTCCAAATCCTCCTCCGGTACACCTACATTCTAATTTCACCATTATTTGTAACGACGTATTGTAAGTGTTTATTTATTATCTCTACTGTGCCATCATTTTCTGCAGTTAGTCTCATTTCCTTCAACCCACAAAGGTACAACAGTCTCCTTAACTATCCTTCCACCTTTCTAACAAGCCTATTTCATTGCATATAGGACCACAGTATGACTGGACTGATAATCCACAGGTCTGAACCAATTATCCAGAAGATTTGAGTTTGTAATCTCGCTATTGGCAATTGGAAATCTTAAATCAGTTAAAAGAAAAATCTGGAAAAGTTGTATTCAGTAAAAGTGATCGCGATTATAGTGAAAATCCAGTTGAGACTGGGTTCATCTACAGATTGACACATTCTATACCTTTTCCCTCTATGATCACTCACTGTTTGTCATAGAAACAATCTTTAACCGAGTCGGGCAGTACAGTGGCTCAGTGGTTAGCACTACTGCTTCATAGCGCCAGGGACCCAGGTTCGATTCCCCAGCTTGGGTCACTGTTGTGCGGATTTCCTCCGGGTGTTCTGGTTTCCTCTCATAATCCAAAGGAAATTTGGCATGTCAGCTACGACTCTCTCCAACTTTTACAGATGCACCATAGAAAGCATTCTTTCTGATTGTATCGCAGCTTGGTGTGGCTCCTGCTCTGCCCAAGACTGCAAAGAACTATAAACGGTCATGAATGTAGCCCATTTCATCACGCAAACCAGCCTCCCATCCATTAATTCTGTCTACTCTTCCTGCTGCCTCAGCAAAACAGCCAGCATAATTAAGGACCCTACACACCCCAGACATTCTCTCTTCTACCTTCTCCCTTTGGGAAAAAGGTAAAAAAATCTGAGGTCATGCACCAAACAACTCAAGAACAGCTTCTTCCCTGCTGCTGTCAGACTTTATTCTTTACTAGACTTGTATTAAATTGATCTTTCTCTGTGCCTTAGCTATGACTGTAATACTACATTCTGTACTTTCTCGTTTCCTTCTCTGTGAACGGTATGTTTTGTCTGTGTAGGACACAAGAAACAATAGTTTTCACTGTAGACCAATACGTGTGCCAATAATAAATCAAATTAGTGGCCACCAAAGCACAATGGGGAAAGGCCACTGTGCAAGGGCTTTCAGCCAATGTAGACCAAGATGTTAGTAACCAGAGAGCGGCACAATGGTTAGCGCTGCTGTCTCACAGCGCCAGGAACCCGGGTTTGATTTTCGATTCGGTCATTGCCTGTGTGGAGTTTGCATGTTTTTTTTTTTTTTAAAGCAACACAGCACGGGAAACAGGCCCTTCGGCCCAACGAGCCCGCGCCACCGTAATACCAAATCATTATCCTATTTTAATAGTCCTATATAATAGTATATATATTAATCCTAATTTGGAAAATTTTCACCATAGGGACAATTTGTTACCCAATCAGCCTAAGAGCGAATTTTTGGGTTGTGGGAGGAAACCGGAGTGCCCGGAGAAAACCCACGCAACCACGGGGAGAACGCGCAAACTCCCGCAGACACCGGCCCAATTCCAAGTGTCTGCACAGCCACATCGATAGTCTCTGAGCTGTCATGGTGCCCTTCAGATGGTCCACATAAAGCACTCATATACGACATGAGGTACCAGGCAACCCATGAATCAACATCCAAGAGCTGTACCCGCACCACCTGCCGAATGCGTGCTCAAATTATGGACCGAATTACCTGTGGAAAAAAGCCGTAGTTAAACAGTCCTAATATATCCCTCTATCTGCATACCGCTCATGTGGCTGTCCAAGAGACCCTTAAACAGCCCCAGCGTGCCTGCTCCCACCACCTTACTCGGCAGTGCATTCCACACCCCCACTACCCTTTGTGTGAAAAACTGCCCTCTAATATTCGTCCTATACATAGCCCCCCTCACCCTATGGCCATGACCCCTCGTCCTATCCATTTCTAAAGGTGGAAAAAGTTTACCTCCATTTACTCTATCTATACCCCTTATAATCTTATACACCTCTATGAGATCCCCTCTAAGCCGACGTCTTTCAAGGGAAAACAACCCCAGTCTATCTAATCGTTCCTCATAGGACAGTCCTTCCATACCAGGCAGCATCCTGGTAAACCTCCTCTGCACTCTCTCCAAGGACTCCACATCCTTCCGATAGTACGGAGACCAGAACTGGGCGCAGTATTCCAAGTGAGGCCTAACCAAAGTTGTATACAACTGCAACATCAAACTCCTACTCTTATATTCTATACCCTTTTCTATGAAAGCTAACATACTATACGCCTTCTTTGTCACCTTCTCCACCTGTGAGGACACCTTCAGAGACTTGTGAACCTGCACCCCCAAGTCTCTCTGCGTCTCTATGCTCCTTATAGTTTTACCTTTTATCCTATAATTCTCTTCTACATTTTTCCGGCCAAAATGCATCACCTCGCATTTTTCCGGATTAAATTCCATTTGCCATCTATCTGCCCAATCTACCAACCTGTCTATGTCCTGTTGTATTGCCTGACACTGCTCTTCTGTACCCGCCAATCCAAGCATCTTGGTGTCATCAGCAAATTTGCTGATCTCACCACCTACCCCTACTTCCAAGTCGTTTATGTAGACCACAAATAGAAGAGGACCTAGTACTGAGCCTTGTGGCACTCCACTAGTGACAGGCTTCCAGCCGGAAAAAGAGCCTTCCACTACTACCCTCTGTCTCCTCCTCCCGAGCCAGTTCTCGACCCATCTACATACCCGACCCTGTATCCCATGCGCCTTCACCTTCTCTATCAGTCTACCATGAGGCACCTTGTCAAACGCCTTACTGAAATCCATGTAGACGACATCAACAGCCTGTCCTTCATCAACTGTTTTTGTCACTTCTTCAAAAAATTCCACTAGATTTGTAAGACAAGACTTCCCCTTGACGAAGCCATGCTGCGTATCCCTGATCAGATCGCAGCGCTCCAGATGCTCATACATCCTGTCCCTAAGGATCCTCTCCATTAGCTTACCTATAACTGAAGTCAAGCTCACCGGCCTATAGTTCCCTGGGTGATCCCTCTGACCTTTTTTAAACAACGGTACTACGTTTGCTATCCTCCAGTCCTCTGGGACCTCACCTGTGTCCAAGGAAGAGACAAAGATTTGCGTCAGAGGCCCAGCCAAGTCTTCCCTCAACTCCCTTAGCAGCTGGGGTAAATGCCATCAGGCCCCGGAGCTTTATATGTCTTTAAGCTGCCTAACAGCCCCAACACCTCTTTCCTCGTAATCCTTATTTCCCTCAACCAATCCTCAACTTTGTCAACATCAGGCACAGACATCTGTCCAGTCTCCTGCGTGAATACCGACGCAAAGTATTCATTCAGGATCTCCCCCATTCCCTCAGGCTCTAAGCATAGATCCCCTCCACTGTCCCTAAGAGGTCCAATCTTGCCTCTAACCATCCTTTTGCTCCTTACATAGGTGTAAAATGCCTTTGGATTTTCTTTAATCCTACCTGCCAGAGCCACCTCATGGCCCCTTTTTGCCTTTCTAATACCCCTTTTTAGATCCCGTCTACACTCTCTATAAGCTTCCAGCGCTATCTCAGTCCCTAGTTGCCTAGATCTAATGTAAGCCTCTCTCTTTTTCTTGATCAAGTCCTCAATCTCCCTGGTAAGCCAAGGTTCTCTAATCCTACCTTTCCCATCCTTCCTCCTTGCCGGCACATATCTTTCCTGCAGAGAGTTTAGTTTTCCCTTGAAAGACTCCCACATGTACCTCGTCGACCTGCCCTCAAAAAGCTTATCCCAATCCGTATCTTTAAGATCTTGCCTAATCTGGCCGTATCTAGCCCTCCCCCAGTTAAATACCCTCCCTTTTGGGCCAGTCTCGTCCTTTTCCATTAATATCCTAAAGCAGACAGAGTTGTGATCACTATTTGACACCTGCTCTCCTACCTCGACGTCAACCACCTGGCCTGGCTCATTCCCCAGAACCAAATCCAGTATAGCCCCCTTGTTCTCCCAGTGTCTGAATGGGTTTCCTCAGGATGTTCTGGTTTCTTCCCACAGTCCAAAGATGTGCAGGGTAGGTTGATTGGCCATGATAAATTGCTCCTTAGTGTCAGTGGATTAGCAGGGTAAATATGTAGAGTTATAGGGATAGGGTCTGGGTGAGAGTATGGTTGTTGCAGGCTTGATGGGTCAAATGGCCTCCTTTGGCACTGTAGGGATTCTATGTATAAAATCCCTCAGACTGTTGGTATAATTCTCATTGTGTATAATTTTAGTGAAGCACCACTGAGTGCAATTTGACCAATGCATATAGTTTGCTATGAATTTTGCATATTGTAATATAAATATTGAAACATATATGTAATGTTCTCAAACTGAAAACAGCAAGAGCTTTGATCTCAGGGAAGAATGTTCGAACTTTACTGTTGTAGTGAGTGGAAATGTTTCTTTCAATATGTTTTTCAGAGTTTATATGAATAAAGTATATTTTTGGGGAAGAGAAATTAGGGATAGACACCACATGCTGACTCGGCTAACGATGCCTACACTCCATGAAAGGAGAGAAAGGTATACGTTGAAAAGGAGTTTGTACCTTTTCCTACCTCACTGTATAACGGATGATCCCAGAGCATTGCGCCCTGTGGCAAGATGACAGAGTAGAAAGGTGGCCAGTTAACACAAGGTGTATGTTTGGTTTATCGGTAATTGGGTCCAACTCAAATTCCCTCTCAGTTTAACTGCTGCTCCTGTAGGCATCACGTGACTCTGTCTGCATATCACCAACGTTCTGCAGCACTGCCAATTTCGTGCAAAAAAAATCACAAAAATCATTAAAAATTCATAAATTGTGGAAAAGTTATGAGATTTTACAGTTGCCAAGTAACAGATTCCATACCCTTTTCCCCAACTACCGCGTTCTTCTTAATTTTTAAGTGTTTCTCTTGGGACAGTTTTGATTTCCAGCGGAGATTCTTTTTAATAGAATCATAGAATCCCACAGTGCAGAAGGAGATCATTTGGCCCATCAAGCCTGCACAGACTACAATCCCACCCAAACGCTATTAGTGTAATCCCACATATTTACCCTGTTAATCCCCCTGACATTAGGATCAATTTAGCATGGCCAATCAGCCTAATCCGCACATCTTTAGACAATGGGAGGAAACCAGAGCACCCGGAGGAAACGCACGCAGACACAGGGAAAACGTGCAAACTCCATACGGACAGTCACCCAAGGCTGGAATTGAACCGGATGCCTGGCGCTGTGAGGCAGCAGTGTTAACCAGTGTGCCACCGTGCCACATATACTGCTCATTTATTTTTCCAACAAGAGTTTTGAAACGAGTTCTGGGAAACAAACGTATTTTAATTCATTTGCAGGACATGGACATCCTGTTCTTGGGAAAGTGATGCTGAGCCACATTCCTTAAAGACATCAGCGAGACTTGCTGAGATCCTTCCAGAGGCCATTTGATATTCAACCATGCTACTGTGGATTTGGAGTCACATACATATCATGGGTAAGTACAACAACTTCCTTCTTTGAAGTATGTTATTTTGTTCTCGTCTCTCTGGCAAGGCCAGCAGTTGTTGCCCATCCCTAGTTGCCCTTGAGAAAGTGGTAGTGAGCTGCCTTCTTAAACTGCACTGTAAGAAGTCTCACATCACCAGGTTAAAGTCCAACAGGTTTGTTTGGAATCACAAGCTTTCGGAGCACTATCCCTTCCTCACGTGTGTAGCCACTGAGTAGTGGATGGTGGACAGTTCCAGGGGTCAGGCAGTGAGTTACTCACCTTATAATTCTGGAATTAGCAGCCACTCACCTGAGGAAGGAGCAGCAGTCCGAAAGCTCATGATTCCAAATAAATCTGTTGGACTTTGACTTGGTGTTATGAGAGTCCTTACTATGCTCACCCAGTCCAATCGCCACATCATTCTTAAACTGCTGCAGTGCATATGGTTTCCAATCGCATTTGGCAAAGGAGTTGCAGGATTTTGATCCAGCAAGAGTAAAGAAACGGGCGATATATTTCTAAGTCAGGATGGTGTGTGACTTGGAGGGCAACTTGCAGGTCATGGAAACCTTGTCCTTCTAGGTGGTAGAAATTGCGGGTTTGGAAACTGCTGTCAGACGAGCCTTAGTAAGTTGCTGCAGTGCATCTTACAGTTGGTACAGACTGCTACTGTGCACTATAGTGGAGGGAGTGCTAAATGATTTGATCTGGATGGTGTTAAGCTTCTTTAGTGTTGCTGGAGCTGCAGGCAAGTGGAGAGTATTCCATCAAACCGCTAACCTGTGTCCTATAGATGGTGGATGGTGGAAAGTTCTCAGAGTCAGGTACTGAGTTACCTTAGAATTCTGGAATTAATGAACCAGATGGGTTTTTACAATAATCCGGTAACTGCATGGTCATCATTACTGAGAACTACTTTCTATTCAGCTTAATTAATCGGCTTTAAATTCCCCAACTGGTGTGGTACATGGGATTTGAACTCATGGCCCATGCTGATTAGTCCAGTGTTCTGGATTACTAGACTGGTAACATAACCACTATGCTATCATAAGGCTAGTAGTGGGACATGGAATAGGGAGGTAAAAATAGAGAGAAACAGGCAGGAAAGCACAAGGCTGAGAGGAAATTGCACAGTAAATGTTGTAGATGCAAGTAACAAAGTACAAAGGGACATTGGCACAGAGTTCAATGTGAAAAACGCAAGGTCAGCCACTTTGAATCTGAGGAAGACAAATCAGAATATTTTCTTAATGGTGAGAGACTAGGAGCTATGGAGAAGCAAAAGGAATTATGTGTCCAGGTACACAGCTCACTAAAAGCTAGTGCACAGGTACGAGAAGTAATCACAAAGGCTAATGGAATGTTGGCCTTTATATCAAATTGATTGAAACACAGGAATGAGGAAGTGGTGCTTCAGTTATACTGAGCTGTAGTCAGAACCTATTGGAATGCTGCACCGCATCACAGCAAAAATAAATTGGCCAAAGTGGGGGGTACTTCACACTCTTTCCAGACCACCTTCAAAGTGTCGCTCCTCTTTACCCCATCTTAGCTTATTTGTGGCTCATCCCTGTCTCCATTGTACTTTTCCAATGTATTTTTTGCCAGTCTCCCACATTCTACCATCTGTAAACATCAGGTCATTCAAAACTCTATTGCCTGTGTCTTAACTTGCACCCAGTCCTGTTCACCATTCACCCCTGTGCTCACTGACTAATGCTAAGTCAAGTAACATTTTGATTTTAAAAGTCACATCCTTTTCAAATCCCTTCATAGCCTTATCCCTCCCTATCTCGGTGATTTCCTCCAACCCCACAAACATCTGAGATATCCATACTCTAATTCTGGGCTCTCAGGCATTCCCAATGGTAATTGCTTCACCACTGGGGGCACTGCCTTCAGCTACCGTAACACCATTGATAGCATTGTACAGGTGTCCCAGAGTGACACTGATATTTGAAGGCTATCACCATTAAGTCATAGAATCCTACAGAGCAGAAAGAGGCCATACAGCCCATTGAGTCTGCACTGACCACAATCTCACCCAAACCCTATTCACTCAGCTGATAAAGAAGCAGCGTTCCGAAAGCTCCTGCTACCAAATAAACCTGTTGGATTTTAACATGGTGTTGTGAGACTACTTGCAATGAGACCATGGCTGAGATAATTTTGGCCTTTCCTACGTTTTTTTACTTGTCCTCCATGGCTCCCTTGTAGAACAAAAATATGCCTGAATATATTCAATTAACCACTGGAGTCTGTGTTATGAAGTGCTGTTCAGGTGGGAATTCTGGGATTTTGACCCAGTGGCAATGAAGGAATGACAATATATTTCCAAGTTATTATGGTGCACATTACTTGGTGGAAACTTGCAAGAGATAGTCTTCCTATAATCCAGATAGGGAGAGATGTAATCTGCAAGGATCTCTGTTTCTGAAGCTTGACACTTGACAAAAGGTGTACACCAGGATTGAGAATAGAAGCTGGATCCTACTTCTGCAGATAATACCTTGCCTCATCAACATACACATGAAGAGTGATCCAGCCAATAGTCGACCAACACAGCCAATGTTAACCATACTGATTTCCAGAATGGCAGGACTGACAGGTGAAGAAAGACTGGATCGACTATGCTTGTACTCACTGGAATTTAGAAAAATGAGAGGAACCCTCATAGAAACATATAATATCGTTATGAGACTAGACTGGCTAAATGCAGGAAGAATGTTTCTAATGTTGGGGAAGTGCAGAACTAGGGGGCCACAATCTAGGAATAAGTCTTCAGGACTGAGATAAGGAAGAACTTCTTCACTCAGAGAGTTGTGAAGCTGTGGAATTTCTTAACTCAGAAACTTGTTGGGGCCAGTTCATTAGCTGTGTTCAAGAGGGAACTGGACATGGCCCTTGCGAGGGGTATGGAGGGAAAGCAGGAGTGGGATACTGAGAGTGCATGATCAGCCATGATCATATTGAATGATGGTGCAGGCTTGAAAGGCCGAATGGTCTATCCTGTGTATGAGAGTGGTTGGATGTAGTGGGAGAGATGCTGCCAGACCTTCATCTGTGGGATGCAAATCAGTTTAACTCCCCACCAGCACCCTGCCCACCTACCCACACCCACCCACCTACCTATCCACACCCACCCCACCTATCTACCCACACCCACCCACCTACCTACCCACACCCACCCACCGACCCACCTACCCACGCCATTGAATCCGGCAGCAGCAGCAGAAGAGGATTCCATTCAAAGCTCAACAGTTTTAAGGATCTTGTTCATTCAAGGTCCAAATTTAAAATTTGGAAATAGCAACAGTGATATATTTTTATAAATAAATATATATTTTATTACAATGCACAGCGTGAGATCTTAGCCCACGCCGACCATCTTAAAGCAGGAGCATGTGGGGGAGAGACAGGGAGGTTTTGAAGAAGGTTCCAGAGCTTCAGGCCTAGACAGGTAAAGGCTAACTCGGTTTTGACTCACAACTGAGGAAGCAATGAAGGCCGGCAAGAATCAAAGGGCAAGTGGAGAAAAATGTGAATTTTATATGTTATTGTGATAAGACATGAACCAATGATCATTAGAAGGTTGGGAGTAGTGGGTGAGGAAAGTTACTCAGCCAAACGGTGTAGGAGTTAGCTGGTTTAAAGAAATAACTTATATTTATATAGGGTCTTTGATGCCACAAGGTGCTTTACGAATAACTTTTAAAATGTATTCACTGTTATATAAGCAAAAATCGCAGCCAATTGAAACACGGCAAGGTCCCATGACTAACAAATGAAGGCATGATCAGTTAGTCTATTTTTGTTGCTGTTGGTTACAGGAGGGATATTGGCCCACTTGTGCTTCCTTGAATGGGATCTTTTACATTTACCCGAGCGGGCAGGAATCCAAGCCCCCTTCCCCCTGCAGCCACCCACTCCCCCTCCCTCACCCTCCCCACATTGCTATGTCTCTGGCAAAAGGCAGCATCTTCTGTCAGTGCTTAATTGACATGTCGGCCGAGATGACATGCACAATTAGAGCAGAGATGCTTCTGACTCAGAGGAAAGACTGCCAACAACTGAACTAAGCTGGCACTGTTAAACGTAGAGGCACTCTTAATATTAATTAAATAATGCAAGTTACAATTGAATATTGATGAGATGTTTGGGAGGTACGAACCCACAGAGTCACATTAACATGCATAAATACAATCTCCTTTTAATGTCTTAATTCCTTGAACTGTTCTACTGAGTAAATTCCCCCAATCCAGTAACCTGAGCCAAGTCACCCTCACTCCCTGATTGAGCAGAATTATTCGAGAAATAGATTGAAACAGATGAAACAAAAGACAGCGATAATGAATCGGGATTTATCTATTTGATTTATGGAAAGAGCTTTCGATGAAGTGGCATTCTCTTCAAATTGAAAGGATTTAAAAATGAAAGTCAAAACATCTACAGAAACATGAAAGGAGTATTTTTAGAACACAGCTCCTTGTTTTAAACATAAAGATTAGATTAGTTCGGGTATAGAAGCCTGTCAACCATTTGATTTCACCCGCGCAGTTGTTGTTAGCGCATCCTCACACCCACACTGTTTTTTTTAACTCTTTGAAGTGCAATGGAGGCAGTATGATCATCACCTTGGGTGGCAGGGTTGGGCGGCACAGCAGTTAGCTTTGCTGCCTCACAACGCCAAGGACTTGGGTTCGATTCCCGGTCTTGGGTCCCTGACTGTGTGGAGTTTGTACGTTTTCCCCATGTCTGCACGGGTTTCCTCCGGGTGCTCCGGTTTCCTCCCACAGTCCCAAAGTCGTGCTGGTTAGGTGGATTGGCCATGTGAAATTTTCCCTCAGTGTACCTGAACAGGTGCCTGAGTATGGCAACTGGGGGGATTTTCACAGTAACTTCATTGCAGTGTTAATGTAAGCCTTACTTGTGACTAATAAATAAACTTTACAATTGAATGCCTTTTCTGTGACCAACAAGCTCTGACGTTGGACTCAAACCCACAGCTTCTGCTCCAGCAGCACAGGCACTACCACTGTGCCACAAGACCTCCATCCATGTAGCATCTCAGCACTTTCCCACAGCTACTTCTGAATGCGACCACACAGCAGTTTGACCAGGACCTTTGCTTAACCTCTCAGCTGAAGGACAGGATCTTTTGACTGAATGCCACAGCTCCTGGATATTTGTGTTCTGAACGCCAAAAACATCAGTCTGTGGATTGCAATTCTTCAGATACTGAAGCAGTCCAGGTTCACGTGCAGCAAGGCTTGGGTTGAACATTGGGTTGAAAAGTGATAAGTAACATTTGTGTCACACAAATGCCAGGCAATTTCCACCACCAACAAGAGAAAGTCTAACCTTCTGTCCTTGCCATTCAATAGCATTATCATTGTTGAATTCCCCATTATCAACATCCTGGGGGTTACCATTGACCAGAAACTGAACTGGACCAGCCACATAAATGCTGTGGTTACAAAGAGCCAGGTTAGAGGCTGAGAATTCAGCAGAGAGTAACTCACTTCCCAAAGCCTGTCCATCATCAACTATTCAAACGTTTAGACAATTACATGGGTAAGATGGGTATAGAGGGATATGGGCCAAATGCAGGCAATTGGGATTAGCTTCGGGGTTTAAAAAAAAGGGACGCCATGGACAAGTTGGACCAAAGAGCCTGTTTCCTTGCTGTAAACCTCTATGATTTGATGACTCTATCTACATGGCACAAGTCAGCAGCATATTGGAATAATCTCTACTTGCCTGAACGAGTGCAACTTCAACAACAATCAAGAAACTCAACACCGTCCAGGATAAAGCATCTTATCCATTACTTTAAGCACATTCACTCCCACCATCACCGACTCACGGTAGCAGCTGTGTTCACCTTTTGTAAATGGAACAGCAACAACCTACCAAGGCTCCTTCAACAGCACCTTCCAAATCCATACCTCTTTTGCTAGAAGGACAAGGCAGCAAAAATATGGGAACATCATAACCTGTGAGTTCCCTTTGAAGCCAGACACCATCCTGACTTGGAAACAAAGGTAAAGTTGCTATAGTCCCAGATGACTCTTTGAGGGGAGAGCTGACTGGTGGTGATTTAACCTGAGGATCACCACACCTCAGGCATGGATTGAGAAGGCAGGGCTTTCATGAATAACCTCAGCTGGCATGGGAATTGAACCATGCTGTTGGCATAGCTCTGCTTCATGAACGAACTGTCCAGCCAAATAAGCTAAACTGACCCTAGGCTATCAGCTCCAGGACATCACTGCAGGAATTCTCACGGAAATGTCCTAGACCCAATCATCTTCACCAATGACCTTTCCTCCAATACAAAGGTCAGAAAAGTAGTTGTTCACCGATGATTGCACAATATTCAGCACAGTACACTGCTGCCTCACAGCATGAGAAAACCCGGGTTCGATTCCCGACTTGGGTCACTGTGCGGAGTTTGCACGTTCTCCCCGTGTTTGTGTGAGTTTTCTCCGGGTGCTCCAGTTTCCTTCCACAGTCGGAAAGACGTGCTGATTAGAGTGCATCGGCCATGCTAAATTCTTCCTCCATGTACCCAAACAGGTGTTGGAGTATGGTGACTAAGAGATTTTCACAATAACTTCATTGCAGTGTTAATGTAAACATACTTGTGACAATAATAAATAAATAAACTTTGCAAATATATTGTCATTCCTTTACTGTTGCTAGGTCAAAATCCTGGAACTGAAATTCTCATGCCATGCCAATTGTAGCAGGCAAGACAGAAAATTCAGCAGATCATTTAAAGGTCCATGAACTCATGTGGAAATTTCTAGTCTTGGGGCTCATGAAGAATCCAGCTCTGGAATTCCCTCCCTAACTGCCCTGTTGATGTATCTACATGTAATGAGGAGATAGCGGCATTGGACTGGGGTAAATACAGTAAGAAGTCTCACAACACCAGGTTGAAGTCCAACAGGTTTATTTGGTAGCAAAAGTTACTAGCTTTTGGACCTTTGACCCTTCGTTATCTACACCACATGGATTGCAGAGGTTCAAGATGACAGCTCACCACCACCTTCTCAAGGGCATTTAGGCTTGGGCAACAAATGTTGGTCTAGCCAGAGACATGCAAATCCAATGAATGATTCAACAAAAAGTTGTCCCACAACAAATGGATCAGCGTGAAGATGCATAGCCTTAATATAGCCAGTCAAGAATGATGGTAAACAAACTACCAACCTGCTCATGGACGTTGAGTTTGGGTTCCATCAGGGTCACTCAGCTTCTGATCTCATTACAGCCATGATTCAAGCATAAATAAAAGAATTTAATGCCAGAGGTGAGAAGAGAGTGACTGTCCTTGACATCAAAGCAACATTTGATGGCATCAAGGCATCAAGTGTGGCATCAAGGAGCCCTAGCAAAACTGGAGTCAATGGAAATTGGGTGAGAAAACTCTCCATTGGTTGAAGTCATACCTGGTGCAATGTTTAGCACCATTTGTGAACTCTTCTGACACTGAAGCAGTCCATGTCCAAATGCAACAAGATCTGGACAATATCCAGGTTTGGGCTGACAAGTAACATTTGTGCCAGGCAAGTGCCAGGCAATGACCATCACAACAAGAAAGAATCCACCATTGGCCCTTGTCATTCAATGGCATTACCATCACTGAATCCCCCACTATCAACATTTTGCAGAGCTAACCATTGACCAGAAACTGAACTGGCCTAGCCGTATAAATACTGTGGCAACCACAGCAGGTCAGAGGCTAGAAATTCTGCGGCAAGTAACTCACTTCCTGATCCCCAAAACCTGCCTACCATATACAAGACACAAGTCAGGATTATAATGGAATGCTTTCCCATTGCTTTGATGTGTAGAGCTCCAGCAACACACAAGAAGCTCCACATCGTACAGGACAAAGCAAACAGTTTGATTGCTATCCCTTCCACAAACATTCACTCCCTCCACCACCAGTGAACAATGGCAGCTGTGTGTACCATTTACAAGACATACTGCAGAGACTCTCCTCATCTTGGTTCTAAAGGGTTGTCCCTTCATTCTGAGGCTGTGCCCTCAGATCCCAGTCACTCCTACTAATGGAAACATTTTACCCACGTCCAATCAATCCAGATCTTTCAGTATTCTGAACATTCATGTAACAGCAATGCACCAATAAGCTGCTTATTGATGTTAGATTACAGTTAGAAATAATTGCTCCAGGCCTCCTAACACTCCTGGTCCAGTCATGGATGCAACAGCAGTTTGTTAAAGTGGACATTTGAGGAACATTCCAATATCAAAGCAATTAATACCAAGAGAGGTTACCAAAATTGTGGATATATTGGGAAAATCTGAATTGATGGTGCCATTATTGATACAAAGAATATTAGAATCATAGAATCTATGGCATGGAGACAGACCCCTCAGCCCAAACTGGACAATGCTGACCAAAAAGCCCATCTAAGCTAACCCCATTTGCCTATGGAAATTGCTGTGGTTTTTGGAAGTCAAGGACATCAGGACAGGCGTTCTTCAGGAAATCCCTCAGTTTGGCTACCGTTAGCCAGACCCTGAATGATTTTCCTTCCGTCCCCTACATTTGCTCTGTTAATTCCACATTGTTCAACTCTGTTTGCACCTCTTCCAATAATGATGTGGGCCATGACAGCAAGGCTTGGCTATTGTCCAGGCTTCAGCTGACAAAATAACAGATAACAGTTACACCACATAGATGTGAGTCAATGACCATTTATTGCGATAGAATCGCAGAATGGTTACACAGCACTATTTATCCCATTGTGTCCATGCCAACTCTCTGCAAAAGAAACTCAGCCAGTATCACTCCCTCTGCCTTTTCCCTGTAGCCATTAAACGTTTTTCGTCAATCCAATTCACTTTTGAAAGCAACAATTGAACTGGCCTCAACCACACTCTCAGGCAGCATGTTCAAATTTTCAGCACTCTCTGTGAAAATAAGATTTCCCCTCAAGTCGCCATTGTTTATCTCGCCAGTCACCTCAAATCAATGTCCTCTAGTTCTTGATCTTTTTTTTCATTCATTCGTGGGACGTGGGCGTTGCTGGCTGGCCAGCATTTATTGCCCATCCCTAATGCTATTGGAGGGCAATTGAGAGTCAACCACATTGCTCTGGCTCTCATGTCACTTAATCCATAAATTGGAACAGTTTCTCTCTATTCCCATGCCCCACCATTTTGAACATCTCTATCAAATCTCTCAATCTTCTCTAAGAACATTCCCAGTGTTTCTAAGTAACTTTATCCCTGGAACCATTCTTGTAAATCTTTTCTGAACACTGTGTAAAGTCTTCACATCCTTCCTGTAGTTGAGACTGAAGCAGTGTTGGTATTGGTCAATGTGCTGAATTTCTTATGAGCACTACACAGGATCACCATCAATACCTGCTCAGGTAGAAAGGAGGCAGTGGTATTATGGTATTGTCACTTGGCTAGCAATCCAGAAACCTAGGATAAAGCTCTGAGGACCTGGGTTCAAATCCCAACATGGTCAAAGACGTAATTTTATTTGAATTCAATAAAAATCTGGAATTAAAAACTTAATGATGACCATGAAACCATTGTTGATTGTTGTTAAAAACTCATCTGGTTCACTAATGTCCTTCAGTGAAGGAAATCTCCCACCTTTATCTAGTCTGGCCTACGTAGATCCACAACATTGTGCTTGACTCTTAAATGCTACTGCTATTGCCAAGCAAGTCATTCGATTCAAGGGCTATCAGCGATGGGCAACAAATGCAGGCCCAGTCAATAATGCCCACAGCCAACGTTTGGCTAAGAAAAAAGACAAACTATAAAAGATGTGTGGGTTTGGTGGATTTTTTAAAAATTCATTTGTGGGATATGGGTGTCGCTGGCTGGCTAGTATTTATGCCCATCCCAATTTGCCTTGTGTTGAATGGCTTGTTAGGTCTTTTCAGAGGGCAGTTGAGAGTCAACCACATTGCTGTGGATCTGGAGTCACGTATAGGCCAGACCAAGCAGGAATCGCAGATTTTCTTCCCTAAAGGATAATGGTGAACCAGATGTATAATTTCCACAATCAACAATGGTTTTGTGGTTATCGGTAGATTCTTAATTCCAGATGTTTTTTATTGAGTTCAAATTCCACCATCTGCTGTGGTGAGATTCATACCCTGGTCCCTAAAACTTTAGTTGAGTTTCTGGATTAATAATCTAGCGATAATACTACTAGCCCATCACCTCCCCTTTGGCTGTGCTAAATTGCCCCTTTATGTCAGGGGGCTTAATAGGGTAAATAAATGGGAGTTATGGGAACAGGGACTGGGTGGGATTGTTATTGGTGCAGACTCGATGGCCTGAATGGCCTCTTTCTGCACTGTAGGATTCTAAGGGTGGATTTTCCTGTCCCACCTGCCACAGAAATTGTCGCAGGTGAGACACAGACCATGCAAAAGTGTGGTGACCTGGGGAAGAATTTTCCGTCTTTGAGGCAAGTGTGGCTGGAAAGTCCCGCTTATGATTCTGCCAGCACAGTGCACAATCCAGCAACAAATAAAAGATACGTAGATGTCAGAGGGGAAAGGGTTTAGTTCTTTGATGACTCCAATGTTTGAATAGCTGTAGGCTGCCCATAAGCACTGCACAGGGCCATTAATCAGTTCCAGTGCTCAAACACAGCAAGTGAGCCCCACTGACACCTTATCAGACATAATCCCTCACATAGAGAAACATGACCAAAAGAGGTCAGTTTTAATGAGTGCCTAAAGGAGGAGAGAGGGATGGAAAAGTTTAGCAAGAGAACTCCAGAGCCTGGGGATGAGACAGTTGAAAGCAAATTTGTGAAGCCGTGAAAATCGGGGATGCATTAAAGGTCAGGATTAGAAAAGTGCAGTGATCTTGGAGGAGGAATTGACAACGATGCAATGAGGTGCAAAGCTGTGGAGAGATTTTCATATAAGGAATGATTATGCCGACACTATAGTTAAGAAAGCCCACCAACACCTCTGCTTTGTCAGAAGACTAAGGAAATTTGGCATGTCAGCAATGACTTTCACCAACTTTTATAGATGCACCATAGAAAGCATTTTTCTGTCGTATCACAGCTTGGTATGGCTCCTGCTCTGCCCAAGACCACAAGGAACTACAAAAGATTGTGAATGTAGCCCAACCTATCAGGCAAACCAGCCTCCCATCCATTGACTCTGTTTACGCTTCCCACTGCCTCGACAAAGCAGCCAGCATAATTAAAGACCTCTCGCACCCGGATATTGTCTTTTCCACCTTCTTACCTTCATATTCTTGGTGTGGCCTCACCAAGACCCTGTGAAGTCATAAGAAAGTGCCCCAGTAAGCCATCCCATGTGTTTCAAAAGACTGGCTCCAAGCTATGGCAGCAATAGAACTGTAAAACATGATATACCTTTAAGGAGCTCTGAAAATTCTCACCAATGACTAGTTTACTCTTAATCAGTTAGTTCAGTCATAGAATCCCAATGGTGCAGAAGGAGCCCATTCAGTCCTATAGCCTGCACGAACAATTTCGCCCTGATCCTATCCCCCTAACCCTACACGTTTATGTTGCTAATCCCCCTGACAATAAAGGGCAATGTGTAGGTTAGGTTGATTGGCCATACTAAATTGATCTTAGTGTCAGGGAGATTAGCAGGGTAAATACGTGGAGTAATGAGAATAGTGCCTGGGTGGGATTGCTGTTGGTGCATACTTGATGGACTGAATGGCCTCCTTGTGTACTGTTGGGATTCTATGATTCTATGATCTTTGGAGTGTGGGAGGAAACCGGAGCACCAGGAGGAAATAAAAGCAGACACGGGCAGAACGTACAGACTCTGCACAGACAGTGACCCAAGTTGGGAATTGAACCCAGGTCCCTGGCACTAAGGGGCAGCAGTGCCACCATATCACCCTGTCTTTAAAAGAGGGCATTAGGTCAAGTCGTTACCCAGTAAAATGCTGTGCTGACTCATTAATAATGAGTCACCAGTTAATAATTTAAATGACAATTAGCTCTTAATGATCCATCAGGCTGCCACCCAGAGTGTATCCTGACTGATGCACAATCACTCTTTAAGCCCAGGACTCCCCCCGCCCCCTTCACCACTTGGCCTACTCAAAGGCTTTTCAGTCCCTGAAAGAGCTGTCAGAAATTCCTCCCTGTGTGTCTGGAAAGTGATGACTCACAAAGCCAGTAGTCGCTCCACAATCTCCCAGATATTTTCAGTCTGCCTCCCCAAGGCCATGATCAGTCCATGTGAAACCCAGCAGACTGCTGCTGAACTGACGATTTTTTTTTTGAGGCAATTGCATACGGTACTTTCAGTCTAAAGAACTATTTACTCATGGGATAATGGACATTTGATGTGGAGGAAAAAAAATTGGCAGTGAGCTATAGAACAGATGATAGCAAACACTGCGTGAAATGCATGAGGTTTGAAAGGCATTGAAAAGTGAAGGACATTCAAGGATGTCTCTAACCAACTTTAACAGAAAGGATTGCCTCATAATTTCACACTCCGCCTCTTTATTTTGCCTCCATTTTCCTTTCTTATTTCTCTCCCTCTATCAGTGGCCATATTGGGAATCTAATACAGACACAGCCCCCACTATACCAGGACCTCAAGTGGCCATTCTTGGACAGCAAGTGTTAGTAGTAAATCCAATCTGTTCTTACCTGGCATCAGTGCTCTCAGCATTAGGCAGCTCCGACCCTAGCACCGAGGGCAATGGTGCTCTCCCATCCCCGTCTCTCCCAAATTGCAACCTGGGCCGAGATCACTTACCCTGGTAGAAGTTGAACCAAGAACGTCTGCACCTGGCACTGCCCTGCGCCGTGACCTGTTTATGTGAGGGAGGGATAGTTGTCTGTTTAATGAGGAAACTAATGAAAAAGTAAATGGATCAGTATGTAAGACAGACTCCTGATCCGGTATGGCCTGTTTCATACTCGGGTTGAATATCAATTGTACTCTTTTGCTGAGTGTTAAATTCCAGATAAGGTTGTGGTCAATGCATTTTTAGATCAAACATTTGTTGGCGTAGTGTGCTTGTTTCACCAGCATAAAACAGGTTCCTGGCATCCAATATGGCATGGTGGCACAGTGGTCAGCACTGCTGCCTCAGAGCGCCAGGGACCAGATTCTATTTCTATTTCTGTGGAGTCTGCACATTCTTCCCATATCTGAATGGATTTCTCTCACTGTCTAAAAGATGTGCTGGTTAGATGCATTGGCCGTGCTAAGTTCGGCACCGAACAGGCACCGGAATGTGGTGACTAGGGGATTTTCATAGGAACTTCATTGCAATGTTAATGTAAGCCTACTTGTGATTAATAAATAAACTTTAACTTGAGTATGTGTACCCACATTACACACCGAGAGTATGGTGCTAATCATATTGGTAATGGCAGGAGCATTGGCGTCCAAACCCAGAAAGAAGCTCCACATTCTTTGCGTATGTTACTAATATAACCAGGAAGGCACCATGCATGTTTCAGAGCCTCTTCTTGAAATTGGGCTGCTGTATGCACAAAAGATCATTGGAAACTGCCACCAAAACACTAGGTTTACCAAAATAAATTAAACCAAATATGGAGCCAGAGATTCCAGCAGACTCTTTCCCTCTTGTAATCGAACCGAACAGCAATGTAGGGAGCTGAAACTTAAATATTGGTGCACCATCTGGGATCATGGCACAGGCGTCTGCAGATTGGCAACTTCTCTTAAACAAAGGCCTTGGACCAATACTGAGTGGGCCCCAGGGCCTACCTATTTGGACACCAGGATTGTTCCCTGCATTCGGTTCACTTTCACAGGCCGTGTAATCCAGTTTCTACTCTATTATGTAATTGATGTAGGGAGGGGATTGTCAGTGTTTTTTTGTCAAACTTTCACCCTTAGCTCCACCATTGGCGACTGCGCATTCATCTTCCAAGGCTCTGAAATTCCCTTTCTAATCCTCTCCCCCCTCACCCTCCTCATCTGCCTCTTTGAAACCCATCTATCTGATCAAACATTCATTCATTCGGCCTAACGTCCCAATGTGGCTCTGTGTCAAGCTTTGTCTAATTAGGCTCCAATGAAATCCCTTGGAACACCTAACTCCATTATAAGCTCAATCCAAATGCAATTGTTATTGTTGGCATGGGAGATTTTCAGTAGACTTAAATTGGAGCAGCATGGTGGGCACAGTGGTTAGCACTGCTGCCTCACAGTGTGAGGGACCCCAGTTCAGTTCCTGGCTTGGGTCACTGTCTCTTCGGAGTTTGCACATTCTCTGAGTGGGTTTCCTCCCCCCCCCGTGCTTCGGTTTCCTCACACAATCTGAAAGACGTGCTGGTTATGTGCATTGATCCGAATAGGCACCGGAGCGTGGCAGCCAGGGGATTTTCACAATAATGTGAGCCTACTTGTGACACCAATAAATAAAACTTTAAAAACTCAGTTTGAATCTACAAATGAACTGGAAAAATGTGTCCAATTCTGGGCACCACACTTTAGAACCATAAGGTAGAATTTACCCAAAATTGCATTAAGTGTGGAGGTGGGCATGAGAAAAGATGTTTTTCCCTTCAGCTGCACAAGCAGATTTTTGCACCATATTGCCTGTTTCCTGCCTCATTAATTATGCAGGGACAGGAAACACACTGTGTCACTGGTGGGCAGCATCTCAATCACCCCGCCACACCGTCACCTCACTGTTTGCCATCTCCAGGTGCCATGTCTAAGCTGTAACCATGCACACAGTTATCAGTGCTCACAGCCCAGGATTCCTCCAGTGAAGACATGACCCAGTTAACCATCCCTGGAAGGCCGTTAGGAGGCCTGTCCTCAACCCCTGATTCTCGCAACGGGAAGTGATCCAGCAACTGATCATTCCAGCTTGGTAGGTGGAAGCACCAATGGTCAGTTCCAGTGCTGCACAGAGAAGGTTAGCCACCCTAGTGCAGGAAAAGGATGAATGATCTCATTAGTGTGGCCAGGGAAAGTCAACCATTCCATCACTCACCAGCCCAACACACAGAGAGAGATGGTGCTGGAGTGTGGCGATGGAATGACTGATGTTCTCTTGCAAGCTGTGCCCATCTAATTCTAATCCTAATTCTAACCCTTTTAAAGCATACCTCCTAATTCTATCTTTCACTCTTGTTCTATGCTTCTAAAGTTTCATTCTAATTCTTTTAAACCCTCTAACAGTACTCTAATTAAATCTTCTCACCAAGTTGATCTTTCTCTACAGCTATGACTGTAACACTACATTCTGTATTCCCTCCTGGAATACAATGTGGAAAAGTGTGAGGTTATGCACTTTGGAAGGAGGAATGGAGGCATAGACTATTTTCTAACTGGGAAAATGTTTAGGAAATCAGCAACACATTGGGACTTGGGAATCATTGTTCAAGATTCTTTTAAGGTTAATGTACAGGTTCAGTTGGCAGTTAGAAGACAAATGCAATGTTAGCATTCATGTTGAAAGGGCTAGAGTATAAGAGAACGGATGTACTTCTGAGGCTGTAAAAGGCTCTGGTCAGACCCCATTTGGAGTATTGTGAGCAGTTTTGGACCATATATCTAAGGAGGGATGTACTGGCCTTGGAAGGGGTCCGGGGAGGTTCACAAGAATGATCCATGGAATGAAGACCTTGTCGTATGAGGAACATTTGAGGACTCTGGGTCTATACTAGTTGGAGTTTAGAAGGATGAGAGGGGAATCATATTGAAACGTACAGGGTCATGTGAGGCATGGATAGAGTGATCGTGGAGAGGATGTTCCCACTAGTAGGAAAAACTAGAATCAGAAGGCACAACCTCAGGCTAAAGAGACGATCCTTTAAAAGAGATGAGGAAGAATTTCTTCAGCCAGAGAGCGATGAATCAGTGGAACTCTGCCACAGAAGGCTGTGGAGACCAGGTCTTTGAGTGTCTTTAAGATACAGATAGATAGGTCCTTGATCAATAAGGGGATCAGGCGTTATGGGGAAAAGGGAGGAGAATGGGGATGAGAAAAATATCAGCTATGATTGAATGGCGGAGCAGACTTGATGGGCATGTGGGAATGAGTCAAATGAGCAAGATTTATAATGAGATTCAAATCTATTGGAATTAACTTCTTGGCCTGTGGCAGTGGGAAATGTGGGCTACCATTAACAGATGGAGTGGATGATCACAAACTGGTTTTACAAATACACAAAACCGATTTTTGCAATCTCCCGTTATTTTCCTCTCCCGTCAGCTGTGACACCCACTGCAAATGACAGCAGACATTCTGGCTACAGAATCCTTTGAATGCCGACAGCACAGAAAGAGACTACTTGGCTCATCGTGTTTCACCCAGCTCGGCTGAAAAATGAACAACCCACTTACCCCCTCACCCCCATCGATCTCACTCTCTGACATTTTGCAGGTTACATCACTCAAAATGCAAATAAAGATACCATTACAATGGGTTGAAGGTTTCTGTCACTACTACCCTTTCAAACTGTGAGTTCCAGATAGACCAGCACAACTACAGAATCCCTACAGTGTAGAAAGAAGTCATTTGGCCCATCGAGTCTGCATCAACTCTCCAAGGCCATCATCCCAGGACAATAAGGGGCAATCTTTGAAAATTAACGGACAATTTAGCATGGCCAATCCATCTAACCTGCACATCTTTGCACCGTAGGAGGAAACTGGAGCGTCTGGAGAAAAGATACACAGTCACCGGAGAATGTGCAAACTCCACACGGTGATCCGAAACCGGAGTAGATCCCGGGTCCCTGCCATTGTGAGGCAGCAATGCTAACCAACAACCCTCTGGATGAAAAGGCTTTTCCTCTAATCTTTCTACCCCTCAGTTTAAATCAATACTCCCTAATTAAAGACTTTCCCATCCACTTTATTCAGGATCTTTACCACTTCGTACCTCTCAACTAATGCCTGCCTTTGGGAAGGGTGTGAAGGCACTGAAAGGGTGCAGAGAAGATCCACAAGAATGGAAACAGAGAGGAGGGACTTCAGGATTTCAATAGATTTCGGAAACTGGGGCTGTTCTCCACAAAGCAGAGAAGCTTGAGAGGAAATTTGATGGAGGCGTTCAAAACTATCTGGAATCTGGACAGAGTAAACAGAGAGGAATTGTTCTAACTGGAGATCGGATCAAGAACTAAGGGCATCGATTTAAATCAGACAATCTTTACAATGAAGAAGAAGGTCTTTCAGCCCCTCAAGTCTGCATTGACTGTCCAACAGAGTATCTTACACTATCTCCATCCCACATATTTACCCTGCTAACCTATGCATCTTGGGACAAGCAAAGGGGCAATTGAGCATGGCCAATTGTAACATATTTATTTCATAGAATCTCTGAGTACAGAAGGAGCCCCTTAAGTCTGCACCAACAACAATCCCACCCAGACCCCATCCTCGTAACTCCACACATTTACCCTGCTAATCCCTCTCACCTATGCATCCTGTGACACTAAGGGGCAATTTAGCATGGCCAAAGCACCTCACCCCCACATCTTTGAACTGTGGGAGAAAACCGGAGCACATCTGGAGGAAACCCACACAAACACGGGGAGAATATGCAGACTACACACAGATAGTGACCCAAGCTGGGAATCAAACCCAGTGCTTTGTGCCACCATGCCACTCAGCACAAAATATACAGTGCTGATCTGGAATACGCTGCTCGAGATAGTGGTAGAGACAGATTCAGCTGCAGCTTTAAAAAAAGAACTGAATATAAAATTGGATATGAAAGTTGGATAATTAAATATTTGCAGGGCGGGAGGATGAGGACTCGCTGAGTCTCTTTCGCAGAGAGCCAGTTCGGGCAGTGACGGTTGAAGTGGCCTCCTTCTGCATTGTAACCATGCTGTGATCCTGTGAAAAGACCCACAGCAACAACTGAAAAATCCATCTCATCACTAAACACTAATTTTAAGAATCTGTAAAAAAAAAACGCTCCAGGGCATAGAATTGAGAAGCTCTTATTTAATTTCATTCATTCAGATCAAACTGATTTATTTTCGGATTGCTCTCTGACAGATCTTGTCAGTAAGTTTTGTAATATCACCAGCAATAACAAGACCAGGGCCTTGGACTGTTTCCCCAGACACTGCAGATACAGTCTGACAGGAGCTGAATGGAATTTCCCTTCGTTCTAATAGAAGCCTTTAATGCAAGCAGGAGTTCTGCAGAGTACTGTGTGAACTGTTAGAGGGGTATATCTACACCAATGGAAAGTTTTTTGATAATCATATTCCACAGAAGTTACTCCATTGATTCCCTTTCTATTTTGTTTAGCTATCAAACTTCTGCCTGAGGTGATTTGGGGGTTAGTACCTCACCACGTCTTTACAATGAAACATCAACTATCTGACACAGTTTGGGGCTTTTTTTTTAAATGCTTTTATCATAGAAACGCCATGAACATATTTAGTGCCCTTGGTCTCATCACTCCCTAATGGAAACCCGCAACTGTCACTCTCTGTCCAATTAATTCTTGGCAGCCTGGGCTAGCAATTAACCACAGTCACTGTAATGACTTACCAGTGTATAGAATGTCCACTGTAGTTGCTGTCAATCAGAGGGAGAGAGAGCTCAGGACATTAGAGCCACTTTTGAATGACTATTGAACAAATTACTTACGATTGAAAAAGTTCAGAAAATTGGAAATATGGATAAAACATTACATGGCACGCAGAAACCCTACAGTGCACCAGGAGGGACTGCCTCATATTGCCAAGGATGCAGGTTCAATTCCTGGCTTGGGTCACTGTCTCTTTGCACGTTCTCTCCGTGTCTGCGTGGGTTTCCTCCAGGTGCTCCGGTTTCCTCCCACAGTCCAAAAGTGTGTGGGTTAGGTGGATTGGCACGCTAAATTGACCCTTAGTGTCCCGTCATGTTTAGATTAGGGAGGTAAATGTGTGCGGTTGCAGGGATAGAACCTGGGGTGGGATTGTTGTCAGTACAGACTCGATGGGCCAGATGGCCTCCTTCTGCACTGTGGGGTTTCTATGAGGCTATTTGGCCCATTGAGACTGCACCAACAACAATAATGAAGATCCTGGGTGATATGGTGGCACAGTGGTTAGTACTGCTGTCTCACAATGCCGGGGACCTAGGTTCGATTCCTGGTTTGGGTCATAGTCTGTGTGGAGTTTGCATGTTCTCCCCATGTCTGTGTAGGTTTCCTTTGAGTGCTCTGGTTTTCTCCCACAGTCTGAAAGACATGCTGCTTAGGTGCATTGGCTATGCTAAATTCTTCCTCCACGTACCCGAACAGGTGCCGGAGTGTGGCGATTAGGGATTTTCACAGTAACTTCATTGCAGTGTTAATGTAAGCCTACTAATGACTAATAAATAAACTTTTAGAAATAACATATTTTAAGGGGTGATCTAATTGGTGTATTTAAGAAGATTGAAAGATTTGGCAGATGGACAGAAACCATTTTCCCTTCTAGCAGAGTCCAGAAAACATAATGTCACTTTAAAATGAGAGCAAAGGCATTGTGGGCAATGTTAGGAAGCTCCGATGTCAGAAAGTTGTGAAAATTTCCAGAGGGCAGTTAATAAAGACAATGAAATCTCTGCAGCAATGAGCAGATATGGGAAGGTGGTGGAGTAATGTAACTCCATTGGACCAGAGGCTCAGGCTAAGTGCTACGGAGGTAAAGGGTTCAAAACGCACTAAAGCAGCTGCAAATCTGGGATATAAAGTGGCTCATGATGTTGATGGTCATTCAAAATCCAATTAGTTCCCCTTCAGGTAAGGAATTCTGCCATCATTGCTCTGGCCTACATGTGACTCCAAACTCACAGCAATACAGTTGACTCTTATCTGCCCTCTCCCTCCCTTAAGGTGGTACTGAGACTTGCGGTCCTTTGAATAATCCCAAACTAAAATTGTTAGATTTTTGTTAGTAGGAGTATTCAGGAAAATGCTGCAGATATGCATAACATTGAATACAGGAGTTGGAATGTCTTGTACAACTTATTGGTAAAGTCACACTTGGAATACTATGTGCAATTCTGGTCTCCTTATTATAGAAAGGATATTATTAAACTAAAAAGAGTACAGAAAAGATTTACTAGGATGCTACTGAGACTGGATGGATTGAATATAAGAAGAGACTGGATAGACTGGGACTCTTTTCTCTGGAGCGTAGGAGGCTGAGGGGTGACTTTATAAAGATCTATAAAATAACGAGGGGCACAGATCAGCTAGATAGTCAATATCTTTTCCCAAAGGTAGGGGAGTCTAAAACTAAAGGGTATAGGTTTAATTTGAGAGGAGAGTGATACAAAAGTGTCCAGAGGGATAATTTTTTCACACAGAGGGTGGTGAGTGTCTGGAACAAGTTGCCAGAGGTAGTAGTAGAAGTAGGTACAATTTTATCTTTTAAGAATCTTTTAGATAGTTACATAGGTATGATGAATACAGAAGGATATGGGCCAAATGCAAGCAATTGGGATTAGCCTAAGGGTTTAAAAAAAAGGGCAGCATAGACAAGTTGGGTCTGTTTCCATACTGTAAACCTCTCTGACTCTACCTAATCAATGGAATTGAAGTAGTGATTAGCAATGATCTGATTCAAGCGACAAGTTGGGAGTGCATAGAAAGTGAGCTCTACAGCGCAGGGTTAGGAAACATTTAGATCCCATCTCCAACAGAGGGGAGGGAGGATTTGTAAGAGGTCAGAGGGCCATAGGGCAGGGATCAGGGAGCAGGGCTGGAGGAGTTGTGGAGAAAGTTCTGTGAAACATTCTGTCAGTAAGGGCAAGGTCAAAAACATATTGAGGGACGGGAGACAAACTAGGACATTGAGATGGTGAGTGCTGGAGAAGTGGAAGTCAGAATTCTACAGGATGGTGGTGGCACAGTTTTAGATGAGTTATTATTTCTGTAGGGTGGAATACAGGAGACAATTGGGAAATTCAAGCCTGGATGCAATGAAACGTCTGCAGCAATGAGCAAGCGTGCAGACATGGGAAGATGGTGGCGCAGTGGTAACTTCACTGAATTGGTAATCCAGCGGCCCAGGCTGAATGGTGGAACAGTGGTTAGCACTGCTGTCTGACCATTTTAGCATGGTATCTACTGACTCACCTGTCTATACAATTCACTTGCTGACATCTTTCTGAATCACTGTACTGTAAGGGATTTAGACACATGATGTGACAATTCTAATAATACCACTAGATCTCTTCCAAATTCACTGTTGCCTATTTTGACACCCTTGATGTCAACAGGTAAAGAATGGCCACTTTTGTGTAAGAGAGAGTCTGGGACGTGGCCAGCATCTACGGAATCATATTCCGGCAGTCAGGAAACTAATGAAGAAGAGGCGTTGTCGGGAGAAAAGGATTATATGCTCATTATTTTGTTGCAAAAAAAAACACATTGCATTTCCCCTGGGAAGTATTCTGCAACTCATTATATCTTCACAGGAAACCTGTGGATGGAATATTTAGTTTCTCTGGATTTGATCTTGGTGTAACTGAAAATAGTTTAATAATGAATTAACACAGGCATGGTGCCGCTTCATTGCAGCTTTGTGAATGTGTAAAAATGTCCTACTCACTTTCCCTCCTCACTGTTTCAGAATCCAAACTCAATGTCGTGACTCCTCCTCATGCTTTCCCAGGACCCTGAAACCATCAGGATCATCACTCCACGTCCATTCCATCGCAGCTCCCCCACCCTCCAGCAAACATTTGAAACTAGTCTCTTTGTTGTAACAGTCCCTCGAAGTTCTTCCAATATTATATCTTTCCATGCTTCTCATGGCAGCCCTTGTCATGCCATACTCATCCCATTCTTTATATCCTTCTGATAACATTCTCATCTCTTCCCACACTTTTGTTTCTATGTCATCCCATCCCTCATCCCATCCCTTCCTTCATTTCTTAAAATGCTGTCATTGGGTAGAAAGAAGAATAAAAAAGCTCAAGGAATGCTGGCCTTTACCTCTAGAAGAAGAGTACAAATGGTATACAACAAATTTATGAATCTCTGGTTAGACCACACAGAATCACAGAATCCTACAATGCAGAGAGGCCTTTCAGTCCATCGAGTCTGCACTGACACATGAAAGGCCCTGACCTGCCCACCTAATCCCACTTGCGAGCACTTGGCCTATAGTCTTGAATGTTACGGCGTGCCAAGTGCTCATCCAGGTACTTTTTAAAGGCATCTCGCCTCCACCACCCTGCCAAGCAGCGCATGCCAGACAATTACCATTCTCTGAGTAAAAACATTTTTCCTCAAATCCCTCTAAACTTCCCACCTCACTTTTACCCTGTGTTCCCTCGCAACTGACGCTTCAATTAAGAGGAACAGCTGTTTCCTATCCACTCTGTTCATGAGCCCCTCTATCAGGTCCCCCTCAGTCTTCTCTGCTCCAGAGAAAACAACCCAAGTCTAAATAACCTCTCTTTATAACTTAAATGCTCCATCCTCGGCAGCATCCTGGTGAACCTCCTCTGTACCCTCTCCAGTGCAATCACATCCTTCCTCTAGTGTGGCAACCAGAACCGCACACAATATTCCAGCTGTGGCCTTACCAAAGTTCTACACAACTCCATCATGACCTTTTGGGCATGCCGTGAGCAGTTCTAGACTCCAAATCCTTGGGGGTTAAAGCAAACATTTTATTTTTCTTCACTCCTTTAGTTGGTTTGGGTATCATTGACAAGGTCAGCATTTATTGCCCATCCCTAATTGCCCTGGAACTGAGTTTCTCACACAGCCATTTCAGAGGGCAGTTAAGAGTCAACCACATTGCTGTGACTCTGGAGTCGCTTGTAGGCTGGACTGGGTAAGAACGGCAGATTTCCTTCCCTGAAGGACATGAGTGAACCAGATGGGTTTTTACGACAATTGATTATAGTCTCATCTTTACCAATATTGAGACAAGCTGTTCAGTTCCAGATTTATGAATTGAACTTAAATTTCCTCAGTTGCCGTGGTGGGATTTGAACTCAGGTCATGAGCCAGGGCTTCTGGATTGCGACTCCAGTGGCATTACCACTGCACTACCATCTCTGCATTTACCAAAATAGTACGTGAGCTCCAAGGGGTTAAGTTACGAGGAGAGAATACACAAACTAAGCCTGGAATGTTTGCACTTCCTCCCCCAACCCCTGGAAAGCCATTGGAATCTCTGTTCACATTGATGGGACTGGAAATTAGTAGCTTAATAGAACATGGAACATAGAACATTACAGCGCAGAACAGGCCCTTCAGCCTTTGATGTTGCGCCGACCAATTAAGAAAAAGCAATGACCCTCTAACCTAAACCATTCCTTTTTCATCCATAAACTTATCTACTAACCTCTTAAACGCCCCCAAGCTTGGCGCATCTACAACTGCAGCAGGCAGGGCATTCCATACCCTTACCACCCTCTGGGTAAAGAACCTACCTCTGACATCCGTCCTATAATTACCACCCCTTAATTTAAAGCTATGTCCCCTCGTGCTAGCTTTCTCCATCCTAGGAAAAAGGCTATCACTGTTCACCCTATCTAAACCTCTAATCATCTTATATGTTTCAATAAGGTCTCCTCTTAGCCGCCTTCTTTCTAACGAAAACAACCTCAAATCCCTCAGCCTCTCTTCATAAGACCTTCCCTCCATACCAGGCAACATCCTGGTAAACCTCCTCTGTACCCTCTCCAATGCCTCCACATCTTTCTTATAATGTGGGGACCAGAACTGTACACAATATTCCAAGTGCGGCCGCACTAGAGTTTTGTACAGTTGCAACATGACGTTGTGGCTCCGAAATTCAATCCCCCGACCAATAAAATCTAAGACTCCTTATGCCTTCTTAACAACCTTATCGACTTGATTGCCAACTTTCAGGGATCTATGCACATATACACCAAGATCCCCCTGTTCATCAATACTATTAAGAGTCCTACCATTAGCCCTATACTCTACACATTTGTTATTCCTGCCAAAGTGAATTACCTCACACTTTTCCGCAATTTGCGATTTGATAGATCAATTTCAAGATATAAAGGGAAAAAATATAAAAGATAGGAGCAAAGAACAAAAGAGCAAAGAACAACACAGCACGGAAAACAGGCCCTTCGGCCCAACAAGCCCATGCCGCCATTTTAACATTGTGAGTGCCCTTTTCTGCCTATGACCTTTGTCTGTGCCTCGGCCATTCAGCCCTTCGAGCCTGCTTCACCATTCATCACCATTATAGCTGATCATCCAACTCAATAGCCTAATCCTGCTTTCTCCCATTAACCTCTGATCCCAATCGTTGGGGTGGATTGGGAGAAGTTTCTGCATGTTGAGATGCCTAGGACAGGTTGGGGTGGGGGGGATATTTGAAAAAATAAAGTCAGACCTTTCTGGAGTGAAATTAAGAAACACTCCTTCACACGCAGGGGTGGTAAGGCAGAAATAGAAAGGATCCTGATTGTTAAGGGGAAAAGGGCAGGAAAATGGGGGGGGCAGGGGGCAGTTGGTTGAGAAATATAATATGAAAGCAAAACATTGCAGATACTGGAATTGAAGCAAAAACATAAACTGCTGGAAACTCTCAGCAAGTCTGACAGCATCTGTGGAGAGAGAATAGAGCCAACATTTAAAATCTGGGTGACCCCTTGTCAAAGCAGAGAGCAAAGAGAATCAGAAAAGATTTATATTGTGAGCGGGCGAGGGGCTGTAATTGGACAAAGGGAATATTAAGAGGATGATAAAGACTGAGAAAGGTGCTAAAAGTGTCCATTAAGTGAACAGAATGTGTGAATGGCAGAATAGAAGTACAGGTAGTTAAGGCAGTTAGGCTGAAGCGGGTGGGGTAAGAGAGAGGCAAGAAGGAGAGTGGGAATGGAGATGTGGAAAAATGGAAGTGAGAAAGAGGGATGATGAAACCTGATAAATGAGGTGAAAAGGAGAAACAGAATGAAACAAAATAAATGGAAATGGGGTGAGGGTAGTGGGGGAGAGTTCACGGTCTGAAGTTGTTGAACTCAGTGTTCAGTCTGGAAGACTGTAAAGTGTCCAACTGGAAGATGAAGTGCTGTCCCTCCAGTTTGTGTTGGGGTTCGCTGGACCATTGCAAAAGGCCAAGGACGGACAAGTGGACAGGAGAGTATGGTTGGGGGGGAGGTGCAATGGAGTGTGTTAAAGAGGCAAGAGACAGGAAGATCTGGGTCCTGCTTGTGGACGGAGTGAAGATGTTCAGCAAAGCCGTCACTAGTCCACATTTGGTCTCAGCCATGACTGCATGGCGGAGCAGACTCGATGGGCCAAATGGCCTTAAACTGCTCTTATATCACAAGTGTAGAAGTTTGGAACTCTCTTCCACAAATGGCAATTGATGCTAGATGAGTTGTAAATTTTAAATCTGAGATGATAGCTACTGTTAGATGTGGATATGAGCAGCGACAGGTATATAGGACTAGGCTGCAGATCACTGAATGATGGAACAGTGTCCCTAATGGAGGCTAGTAAGTAGAGTTTCTCAAATTGTTGCTGAATGATTTTCCGGAACGTTCTGCCACACAGGCCTGTTAAGTGACCTGTTAGCTGATGCATTATAGGGTCATTATTATCTGTGCATTGTGATTGTTTCCATTTAACATTGCAACATCTCGGTCTCGGAAAACATATGGTACAATGCCACAGATTATTAAATTAAGATGAAAGTGAGCTATGTTTCCATAGTAATGAAAGTGTAACCTTAAACTGGCAATCTCGCCCAGAGAGAACTGTGGAAAGGATTGCACCGATGCGTTAGGAAGTTGTTCTCCAGACTGATCTACATTAAAGGGGAGACAAGTCTGTGACCCCGTGCGGGAGCTGCTTAATTCTGACAATGGGTAAGGGAAGTAATAACTTCCATACACTAGCACTGACATCTGACACCTTGCCAACAACAACAAGCTGCCTCTGTATAAACAAAACACTGCAAAGACTGGAAATATGAACAGACAGAGAAAATGCTGGAAACACTCAGCAGGTCTGGCAGCATCTGTGGAAAGAGAAAATCAGAGCGAACGTTCCAGCTCAGATGCAGGAAGGATGAATTTACATTCATATGACACCTTTCAAACTATCAGATATCGGGGAGGCAATGGCTTAATGGTATTATCGCTAGATAATCAATCCAGAATATCAGCTAATGTTCTGGAGAGAATGGGGGGACGGTGAAGTGTGTTGAAGTGGCAAGAGACAGGAAGATTTGGGTCCTGCTTGTGGACAGAGTTCAAATCCTGCCAGGGCAGATGATTTTAAGTTTATTCATTAGTCACAAGTAAGGCTTACATTAACATTGCAATGAAGTTACTATGAAATTCCTCTAGTCACCACACTCTGGAGCCTGTTGTGGTCCAGCATGTCTTTCAGACTGGGGGGAATTTGAATTCAATAAAATAAACTAGAATAAAAATCTAATAATTACCATGATTGTCGTAAAACCCATCTGGTTCACCAACGTCCTTTAAGGAAGGAAATCTGCTGTCCTGACCCAATGTTGCCAATATGTGACATCACAGCAATATGGTTGACTCACAACTACCCCCTGAAATGGCCGAGTGAGATATCCAGTTGTCACCACCATCTTCTCAAGGGCAACTAGGGGTGAGTAATAAATGCTGGCCAGCCAGCGATGCTCATGTCCCACAAATGAATAATGAAAACATCTCAAAGCCCATGAAGTACTTTCGAATTGGAGTCACAGTGGTCAATTTGCACTCAGGAAACTCTTAGGAATGAAATGTGCAAGTGAGCAGATAATCTGCTTTTAGTGATGTTGATTGAGGGATAAATATTGACTGGGACACCGGGGAGATCTCTCCTGCTCTTCTTGTGACCATGAAATCATTTCAATCCATCCTCAAAGGCAGATGGGGCCTTGGTTGATGTGTAATCTGTAAGATGGCACCTTTGACAATGCAGTGCTCCTTCAACGCTGCACTGAAGCATTGCCTTGATTTCAGAGCTTGAACCCAGGTGTGGGTTGCACAGGTAACCTTGGCTCAGGACACAGGAGAGAGCAGTAAACAGACAGTAATGCCCAGGGAGGACATTTCCCAGCTTTACAAAAATGTTTTGAATTCCGTGACAGAGGGGTCATTAACCAGCTTGAGATAATTGGGAAATCTAAAGGCAACTTGAGGGAGAATTTGACACAGTAGTAAAGGCGGGTACAATTTTGTCTTTCATAAAGCATTTAGACAGTTACATGGGTAAGATGGATATGGAGGGATGGGCCAAATGCGGGCAATTGGGACTGGCTTAATGGTAAAAACTGGGCAGCATGGACAAGTTAGATTGAAGAGTCTGTTTCTATGCTGTAAACATCTGACTATATCTTCAAAGATAGACAACCACAAGTATACTACCAAATGAACAGTTTATTAAAGTCAGTAACGATGTACAAAAGGTAATATAAAGGTGGCCATATTCGCAATTAATCAAAATCACAACCCCTCAGCTACTAGTTGTAACTGAGACAGAAATCACTCGTCCAACCCAATTTCGCTCAATTTCAAATGTTCCTTGTCATGTGGATCAGTTTCCTTCATCAAAGCTATGTAAACTTCCTCCTTTTGGAAGAAAGACAGAGGACCCGGTCTTACCAGCTTATCGTACTGGTCAATCAGGCATACTGGCAAGTGAGGGAAGGTATGGGTGGGAGGCTAAAAATCTGATTTGTACCGCGCCATTCTCCTGGATCCTTTTTACTGGTGAGGGTGGCTTTATGGCCCAGTACTCAATCCAGGATTCACATGGCCCTCTGAGAACTCACTTCTCAAAGGAAGCAGGTATTATGGTCCAGCACCATCTGAAAGATTGGTGGAAGCAGATTCAACAATTTAACTGTAAATGAAACTAAATAAAAGGTGGAAGAGTGTGTTTTGGCAGAGCATTTTAGCCTACGCACTCCAGACATCCTCTCTTCCACCTTCTTCTGTCGGGAAAAAGATTCAAAAGTCTGAAGACACATATCAACTGACTCAAGAACAGCTTCTTCCCTGCTGCCATAGACTTTTGAATGAACCTACCTCGCACTACGTTGATCTTGCTCTACATCCTAGCTTGGCAAATTATGTTATAGTTATATAAAATGTTGGTCAGGCCACGTTTGGAATATTGTGTCCAATTCTAGTAACCGCACTGCCAGTAGGATTTGAAGGCTTTGGAGAGAGTACAGAAAAGATTTACTAGAATGTTGCCTGATATGGAAAGGTATTAGTAGTGAAGAATGAGTGAATGGAGGCTGAGGGAGACCTGAGAGAAGTTTATAAAATTATAAGGGACATAAATAAGGTGAACAGTTGGAAGCTTTTTCCCAGGGCAGAAATGATAATTAAAGTGGGCACAAGTTCAAGATAAGGGGGAAAAGGTTCAGTGGAGATGTGTGGATTAAGTTTTTTTACACAGAGGGTGCTGGGGGCCTAGAATGCATTGCCAGCGGAGGTATTTGAGACAGTTATGTTAAGGACATTTAAGACTTAACCTGAATAGGTACATGAACAGACGATGAAGAGAGGGATTTAAATGGTTGGTCTCTATAGGACAATGTGATTGGCACAGGCTTGGAGGACCAAAGGACCTGTTCCTGTGCTGTACTGTTCTTCGTTCTTTGCTTTGTTCTATGACTGTAACACTACATTCAGAGCCCTCTTCTTTCCTTCCCTGCGAACAGTATGCTTTGTTTATGTAGCACTCAGGAAACAATACTTTTCATTGTATTCCAATACATGTGACAATAACAAATCAAATCAAGTCAAAAGCACTGGGAAGGGGAAAAGGAGTGAAACTAACTGGATAGCTCCATCAAAGTGACAGCACATGCATATTGGGTCGAATGGCCTCCTGGGCTGTGCTGTATGATTCTCGGGGTTTAGGTCTGACCGCAAAATTGGAGAGATGTAAGAAGGCCAGAATCGAAGGAGGGTGATAATGTAGGGTTACAGAAGATTACGTAGAGAGGGATGAGGTCATGGACATCTACGCACAAAGTTCATCCAGAAAGGCCTTCTAAAAATATCAAAGTTTTGAAGGGACTGTGAATACTCTGACCCTGGCGACTTCCCATACAATTTTTTAAAAATTTGTTCATGGGATGCAGATGTTGCTGGAAAGGGCAGCATTTGTTGCCCATTCCTAATTATCCCTTGAGTGACTTGCTAGGCTATTTCAGAGGGCAGTTAAGAGTCAATCACATTGCTATGGGTTTGGAGTCACAACGTAGGCCAGACTGGATAAGGACGGCAGAGTTCCTTCCCTAAAGGACATTAGCGAATCACATAGGATTTTTTTTTAATATGACAATCAACAATTGTTTCATGGTCATCGTTTAATTCTAGATTTCTTTTATTGAATTTAAATCTCACCAATCTTCTGTGGTGGGATTCTGTCCCCAAAGCATTACCCTGGGTATTTGGATTACTAGTCTAATGATAATGCTGCTGCCACTCCTTAATCATGGGCTAAGGCTGACCATGTCATATATACACTCATATAAAACCCCATCCAAGAATGAATCTGAAGTGAATGCTCAAAATGTAAACACTCTAGACACAAGATTATTTAATGAGGCCTTGACTTCCCCTGAGGTCCATTGGAACCAGCACCACATAGGAATACAGAACACTGGGAGTCTTGTTTTTACCTTTTTATCTAATTAACCTAACCCAATTCTTACCCTAATTAATTTTTAACGCATGATACGGTAGAAACAGAATAGATAATGAGGGCCTGTTGGATATCACTTTGATTGCTACTTACGACCAATGACCATGACTTTGGCTATTGAGTAAGTCCATGTATGGGAGATAAATCAAGCTGGTGAGAATTTTCTATTTATCCTCTTGTACAACCTACACCTCAGTTAGAATTACTTTTCGTATGGTTTACTAAGCAAACGCTTGGAAATTTACGCTGAGATCAACTGAATACAACTTTACTGCCTTATGACGTACAAAAGTGTCTACTGGGGACAATTAAGTATGAAACAAGAAACATTAAGAGAATTTGTGATACAAAGCGCGGGAATTTGCATCTTTTAAGGAGCTCTCACGACCTCTGAATGTCCCAAAGTGTCGTTTAAGCCAATCAAGTATTTTTTAAAGGGTAGTTACTTCAATTGCAGAAGATGAGGTGGCCAATTTGTGCACAGCAAGCTCCCACAAGCGACATGCTGTAAAACAGCCAGATAATTTGCCTTTTTAAACTCGTGTTAATTGAGGGATAAATACTGGCCTGTTCTCCTCCAACATTATTTCTGACGGATTCTCTTTAGACCCAGCTGGATGTTGGGGGTCTTGGGTCAGCACTCAGTCCTGGGGATGGCAAAGTGAGCCTGGATTATATGCTCAAGTCAAACATCCTGTCTTGGGCCCTATCACCTGCTTGTTAATCACAAATCTACCTACCTAAGCGGCATGGTGGCGCAGTGGTTAGCACTGCTGCTTCACAGCTCCAGCGGCCCAGGTTCGATTCCCTAGCTTGGGTTACTGTCTCTGTGGAGTCTGCATGTTCTCTCCGTGTCTGCATGGGTTTCCTCCGGGTACTCTGGTTTCCCGCAGTCCAAAGATGTGAGGGTTATGTTGATTGAACAAGCTAACTTAACCCTTCATGTTCTGGGATGTGATAGGTTAGAGGGATTAGCAAGGTAGCTAAATGGATATTGGATCTGGGGGGTTGCAGACTCGATGGGCCGAATGGCCTTCTTCTGCACTGTGATTCTATCCTATGAAAAAGTGTGAGTTTACAAGGATAGAATAGGGGAAAGGGCCTCGCTAAAGTATTCCTTAATGGGTTGAATGGCTGCTTCTGCACTGTAGGGATTCTATGATTTTTTTGATCCTCCCGTGTTCCAGTGACTGGTGCTTCTACAATAAAGGGTGACTCGCTGCATAATGTGTGAAATTCATGAACTGTTGCTGAATCAAAATCTATTATTCCTGACAGAAACGTTGGGAGCTCCTTCTTGAATGATACTGCATCAGAGACCTGATCCAGCTCCGGTATAAAGACTGAGGGTGGCATTTTCTGATCCCTCCCATCACCAGGGTGGTCTGATCCTGTCACCGTACATTTACTGGGCCGTGAGTCTGGAATTCTCCAGCCAGCCCTATCAACAGAATTCTCAGATCCCTCTGCAGTGCCCGGTAATTTGGCTGAGTGTCAAATCCTTGCAGCAGTGGCAGGGCACAAGTGGCTGGATAATCCTGACCCGGATTCTTGCCATGGTGCCGTCGGAAAGTCCCAGCCTAAGTCTTAAACAGGCCAATCTTTGGAGTAGAGCAATTGGCTGATTTTGTAAATTGTAGAGGATTCTGTTAATATATTTTTCTTCACGGCAAAAGATAATGATGAACTGACCACACACCTGGTGGTTTGTACCTCCCAGGCTCTTTGTAGTTTTAAATTAGCTGGCTGAATTTTGATTTTTTTAAGCCAATCTGTCCGATAAGATTGAAACTTCTTTGATTTGGTTTTTGATATTGATTTGATTTATTATTGTCACATGTATTGGTATACAGTGAAAAGTATTGTTTCTTGTGCGCTACACGGACAATGCATACCATTCATAGAGCAGGAAACGAGAGAGTACAGAATGTAGACTTACAATCACAGCTAAGATAAGAGAAAGATCAAATTAATCCAAAATAGATCCGTTCAAAAGTCTGACAGCAGCAGGGGAGAAGCTATTCTTGAGTTGGCTGGTATGTGAGCTCAAACTTTTGTATCTTTTTCCCAATGGAAGAAGGTGGAAAAGAGAATGTCTGGGATGCATGGGGTTCCTTAATTATGCCGATTGCTTTGCCGAGGCAGCAGGAAGTGTAGACAGAGTCAATGGATGGGAGGCTGGTTTGCATGATAGATTGGGCTATGTTCATGATCTTTTGCAGTTTCTTGTGGTCTTGGGCAGAGCAGGAGCCATATAAACTATGATACAACCAGAAAGAATGCTTTCTATAGTGCATCTGTAAAAGTTACTGAGAGTTGTAGCTAACATTCCAAATGTCCTTAGTCTTCTGAGAAATTAGAGGCATTGCTGGGGCTTTCTTAACTATAATGTCAGCATGGAAGGACCAGGAAAAGTTGTTAGTAATCTGGACCCCAAAACCTTGAAGTTCTTGACCCTTTCTGCTTTGTCTCTGTTGGTATAGGCAGGGGCATGTTCTCCTTTACATGTCCTGAAGTTGATGACAATCTCCTTCGTTTTGTTGACGTTGAGGAAGAGATTATTGTCATTGTACCCATTCACCAAATTCTCTATCTCATTCCTGCATTCTGAGCCGTCATTGTTTGAGATCTGACCCATTGCGGTGATGTCGTCAGCAAACTTGAAAATCGAATTAGAGGGGAATTTGGCCACACAGTCGTAGCTGTACAAGGAGTATAGTGGGGGGGCTGAGGACACAGCGTTGTGGGGCGCCGGTGTTGAGGGTGAACCGAGAAAGAATTGAATCTGTGTCCCTGGTGCTGTGAGGTTGCCTATCCTTACTGATGGTGGTCTGTGAGTTAGAAAGTTCAGGATCCAGTCACAGAGGGAGGAGCCTGGGCCTAGGCCTTGGAGTTTGGAGCTTCGGTGTTGAGTTGAAAATCCATTCTTTAGCCTTAAACTTCCAACTACACTGACCCAAGCTGAATATCAGTGTCTTTGATCACTCCTAGAAAATCTTCAAATCGGGAAGGAATCCCTCCTTTTTCTTGGACCGTAAACTGAGTGGGAAAAGACTCTAATTTTCTTTCCTTGAATGTTGTTCTTGATTTTCAAGGTGTTTAAAATGATCAGTCGAGCCACAGCAAAGGCATTCAGCTTCCCGTGACAGGCCGTTCCCATAGCCTATTAGACCTGGAACATTCGAATGCAGTTCTTCCCACTCCCCCTCAATGGTTTTGACTGGATTTTCTGTGGACTTCCCGGAGAACAGAGCTCCTAAACCTGGGCCCACGGACTCTGCTGTGTTTCTTTTTAAGAAACAATCACTGCGTAATTCACTCTCAGAATGTGGCCATCACTGATAAGGGCAGAATTGAATGCCCATCCATAGTTGCCTTGAAAAGTTGGTGATGAACCTCCTTTTGGGTGGCACAATGGCACAGTGGTTAGCACTGCTGCCTCACAGCACCAGAGACCTGGATTCAATCCCTTCTCGGTGTGGAGTCTGCACGTTCTCCCCATGTCTGTGTGGGTTTCCTCCTGGTCAACGGTTTCCTCCCATAGACTGAAAGACGTGCTGGTTAAGTGCATTGACCATGCTAAATTCTCCCTCAGTGCATCCGAATAGGCGCAGAGTGTGGCAAGTAGGGGATTCTCACAGTAACTTCATTGCAGTGTTAATGTCAACCTTCTTTAGGCTAATAAACTTTGAATAAACCTTACCTTGAGGTCAGGAAGGGTAGTCAAATTGCAGAAGGTGTGTTATAAAATACAGAAGGATATAAAACCACCGAATTGGGGTCGAGAGCTCCAGTTGAAGAACTAGACTGGCAAGTCAGGCTGGATGGCCTTTTGTCTTGCAATTATTTCCAAATCAGAAGATGATCCTGAGATGGGCAATATTCTCCCATCACATCACACCCACACCAAGTTTATCTATTGGAGAGAATGAAAGAACAAGTCACATTAAATAATATAACAGTATCAGTCATGCTGAGCAATATTATTATGCAGAGCCTGTCTCTTCAGAGATTTCTTCAGTTATGGGCATTTGTTATTGTTGTCCTCGGATACACTGAGAAAGTTCAAACCTACTAGTTCACCCTTCCTTGTTATGAGGAAGTGATGGTGTCATTTATTATTGCTGGTGAAGTCAGTCCTGAGGGGATGGGGGCGGGTGGGTAACTTTAAACTCCAAAAAAGCAGGTGGCGGCTTGAATACCGAAGAAAAGTTCATTTTTCTAAAGATTTCAAACCAGACCAGTCCCAAGTCTTAATGGAGGTGGGTGGAGTCTGCCGGGATTGGAGGGAAACAGAGGGGGAAAAGGGGGCGGGAGGGTTCAGGGGAAGACCCTCAACCCAGATCTAAGCAGAGGTGGGTGAGTCTGCTGGGGTTGGGGTAGAGGAGGCAGAGGGGATAGGGTTCGAGGGTGTTGGGGATGCGGGGGGAGACTCTACACCCAAATCCAAACAGAGGTGGGTGGGTCTGCTGGGGTCACAGAGGTAGGGGAAAAGGGTGTGGGAGTTTGAGGGTTAGGAGTTTGGGAGGGGGGGCTCACTACGTCGAGGAGGTGGATGAGTCTAAAACTAGAGGGCATAGGTTGAAAGTGAGAGGAGAGAGATACAAAAAGGTCCAGAGGGACAATTTGTTTCACACAGAGGGTGGTGAGTGTCTGGAACAAGTTGCCAGAGGTAGTAATAGAGGAAGGTACAAATTTATCTTTTAAAAAGTATTTAGACAGTTACATGGGTAAGATGGATATAGAGGGACATGGGCCAAATGTGGGCAATTAGGACTAGCCTAGGGGTTTAAAAAAAGGGGCAGCTTGGACAAGTTGGGCCTGTTTCCATGCTGTAAATCTCTATGACTCTAATCGTGGTCAGGGGAGGAGACGGGTGGGGATAGAGGGGGAGGGGAGTTTGTGGGGAGACTCTACACGCAGATCTGAACAGAAGTGGATTGGGCTGCTGTGGTGATGATGGCGGTGTTGGTGATGGGGAAGGGGAATGTTGGGGGGGGTGGGGGGAGAGGAGAGAGGAGATGGAGGGAGAGAGCGAGGGTCAGGGAGAGACTCTATACCCAGATCTAAATGGGCGTGAGTCTGCTGGCATTGGGGAAGGGGGTGGAGGGAGGGAAGTGAGTCAGGGGAAGATGTTCGGTGGAGGGGTAAGGGGGTTGGGGAGAGGGGATGAGACCCCACTCCAGATCTTAATAGAGTGTCTGAGTCTTCTGCTGGGTGTAAGGAGATCAGCAACTGCTCTCTAAAATGGTGGGGGGTGGGGGTGGGTGGGGGAGACGGTTTTTTGCGGAGGATGGGGTTGGGGGGGGGGGAGTCAGTCAGTGAGAATACTCTTGCTACTTCATTGTGGGGTCTTAGCATAGCATCACTGATACTGCTCAACTCCAGGCAGCTAACTGAGCAAATAGATTAGTTTCTCAGGGAACATCAGAACACGAGGAGGCCATTCAGCCCCTCAATCCTGTTCTAATATCCAATTACATCCTGACAAATCTGCATCTTAACTCTATTCAGACCCATACTCTTCATACACTTTAAATAGAAAAAAAATCTCAGTTGTAAATTTTTCAATTGTTAATTTTTAAAATTTTTCACCCTGCCACCAGTGTTTTAGGGAAGGGAGTAAGATTTCCGTTCCTCCCTCTGGGTTAAGAGGTGTCTGACATCGCCCCTGAACGGCCTGCCCACAATTTAAGGTCCTGTCCCAATTGTTCCAGATTACCCCGTAGATCTGGAGGAAATAGTTTCTCTCTATCAACCCTGTCAGCTCCTTCTGTGTATCAGATCACCCCCGCCGCCGATATTCCATATTGCTCTCTCGGTTGTGTCTGTTTCAAAGGCCAGCATCCATTTTCTATCAATATTATATGGATGCAGTTAGCAATGTGATAATGACCAAATATTCTGTATTCTGTCATGTCGATATTGGCTAGGACACTGGGAATAACTCCGCTGCCCAATCTTAGAGTCATCAGAGTTTTAAAGCACAGAAAGAGGCCCTTTGGCCCACCATGTCTGTGTCAGCACCTACCTATTCTAATCCCATTTTCCAGCGCTTGGTCTGTACCCTTATATGCCATGGTGTTTCATCTAAATACAACTTAAATGTTGTGAGGGTTCCTGCTTCTATCACCCTTTCAGGCAGTGAGTCCCAGATTCCCACCACCCTCTGGGTGAAAAAACCTTTCCTCCAATCCCCTCTAAGTTTCCTACCCTTTATCATAAATCTATATCCCGTGTACTTAGGAGAAATGTTTCCTTCTATCTACCCTTTCTGTTAAGAATTAAGAATCTACTGATGACCATGAAACCACTGTCAGAAAAACCCATCTAGTTCACTAATGTGAACTAAAGGACTAATGTCCTTTAGGGAAGGAAATCTTCCATCCTTACTGTTACCTGAATATGAAAAATGTCCAGGGTTACGGGAGGGAAGGCGGGAGAATGGCAGTAAAGCGAATCGCTCATTTGCAGAGCTGTGCAGACAAGATAGACCAAATGTTCTGCACTGAAAGAACTCTGTGACCCTGTGATTTCTCTCCTCCCCTACTGGAGTTGTCTCCATAGGGCAGCACAATGGGACAGTGGTTAGCACTCCTGCTTCACAGCACCATGGACCAGGGTTCAACTCCAGGGTCACTGTCTGTGAGGGGTTCTCCCCATGTCTGTGTAGGTTTCCTCCAGATGCTCCCTTTTCAGTCTGAAAGACATACAGGATAGGTGGATTGGCCATGGGAAATGCGTCGGGTTTTGGGGATAGGGTGGGGAGAGGGCCTGAGTAAGATATCCTGTCATATAGTCAGCAGAGACCCGATGGGTCGAATGGCCACTTCTGCACCATAGGGATTCTATGATTGTACAATTCCCCGAGAACCACTCATACTCCATACCTCTCCACAAACTCAGATTGCCACTGATTTTCTTCCAGGCTGTTTGATCTTCCTTGGCTTTCTATACAGACAGTCAAGGCCAGGTATCACCTTCAGGTGACACAGGGGGTGTGTGAGTGTAATTGACTCATGGTTCCCACAGTTACCATATTTGAAAGCATTACCTTCTGTCCTTATTTTTACACAACACTTTGAATTGAATGTCACCATATACAATTAAATGGCAGAATAGACAGTAACTTCGAAAGTGGAAGTCAAACTTCATTTATTAGTATCACAAGTAGGCTTATATTAACACTGCAATGAAATCACTGTGAAATTCCCCTAGTTGCCATACTCCGGCACCTGTTCGGGTACACTGAGGGAGAATTTAGCATGGTCAATGTGCCTAACCAGCATGTCTTTTGGACTGTGGGAGGAAACCGGAGCCAGCCAGAGCGAACCCACGCAGACACGTGGAGAACGTGCAAACTCCGCACAGACAGTGACCCAAGCCAGGAATCGAATCCCAATCTCTGGTGCCGTGAGGCAGCAATGCTAACCACTGTGCCATGGGCAGGGACATGTAGCTACAGCGTGACCACTTCACTTAAGCAGTTTCTAGAACTAATGTAGACATAGGGATATGTAATGAAGATTTTGGATTATGTATAGACTTGTGTAAAGTATATGTATACTTGTGTAAAGTACATTGTGTCACAATGGAAGCATTGGTAGAACATTACAGCTGAGGACACTCAAGGATGTAATTTAGAAATCAGATGTGAGGGTCGGAATGTGATGAATAAAGTCATAATATCCCAGATGACCATGGGCTGTGACTGTTGGTGATTTAACCTGAAGATCACCATGCCTCAAGGGTTCAGAAGGAGGGGCCTTCATAAATAACCTCAATCGGAACAGAAATTAAACCTGCGCTGTTGGCATTGCTAACCAGCTGTCCAACCAACTGAGCTAAACCTACCCCCATAGATGAGGATTAGAGTGGTGCTATTTGCCATTAAAGCAGAATCTCCATATTTATTTATTAGTTACAAGTAGGCTTACATTAACACTGCAATGGAGTTACTGTGAAAATTCCTTAGTTGCCATACTCCAGCACTTGTACACTGATGGAGAATTTATCATGGCCAATTCACCTAACCTGCACATCAAGTCTGCACCGACAACAATCCCCCCCCCCTCTCCAAGCCCTATCCCGGTAACCTCATATATTTACCCTGCTAACCCCCCTGACACTATGGGGCAATTTATCATGGCACACATCTTTGGACTATGGGAGGAAACCGGAGCACCTGGAGGAAACCCACGCAGACACGGGGAGAACGTGCATACTCCACACAGGTGGTGACCCAAGCTGGAAAATGAACCTGGATCCCTGGTGCTGTGAGGCAGCAGCACTAAGCAGTGTGCTAGCCTTTCGCTCTTGCAGCTTCAGATGATGGCCATGAGTAATTTGTAGATTAGACATTTCTGGGACTCAGAAGATGGATTGACAAGTGGAATCCTGCCTGACTATCATGTATAGCGCACAGTTTGATGTACGGCACGTGCTCAGAACATGTACAGCACATTTCTCAGCAAACTCAAAGATAGATGATGTTACATGACTGGATCCAAGGGCACTTTTAATTGGATTGTTTAAGTCTGAGGCTGAACAACCTGGGCCTTTCCAGCAATAGCGTAGGGTTAGAGGGTGGGGGTGGGGGGAAACTTCAAAGGCACATGTCTGCACTGTGATGTGTGATACAATGGAGCTCCGACTGTTGTGTGCCTCTGGAGGTCCAGAAACCAATTGATAGCTGTGATTCCCCATAGACTCACTTTCCAATCTTATATTGTGAAGTGACAAATTAGCACTGCTGCCTCACAGCACCAGGGACCTGGTTTGATTGCTGGCTTGGGTCACTATCTGTGCCATTCTGAAATCATGAAAGGTGCTCTCTAAATGCAAACCTTCCTTTTCAAAAAGGCCAATTTAAAGTTTTAAGTCTATTTATTAGTTTGCACATTCTCCCCATGTCTCTGTGGGTTTCCTCCGGGTGCTCCGGTTTCCTCCCACACTCCGAAAGATGAGCTGGTTAAGTGTATTAGCTGTGCTAACTTCATGTATTCGAACAGGTTTCAGAGTGTGGTGTCAAGGGGATTTTTACGGTAACTTCATTGCAGTGTGGATGTAAGCCTATTTGTGATGCTAATAAATAAAGTTAAAACTTTAAACTGGCCTTTCTGAAAAGGAAGGATTTGCATTTATATAGCACCTTTCGTGACCTCAGCATGTCCCAGAATGCCTTACAATTGCTTCAGGAGTGTATCTGAAGTGTAGTTACTGTTGCGATTATTGCAAACACAATATGGAAACATATTGTGCATAGCGAGAATAAATGATAAAATCATTTCTTTTTCAGTCAGTTGGTCAGTACACAGGGGAGATTGATCTGGCTGTTCACAGTAGTGTCACGGAATCTCCTCCATCCTTCTGAGAAGCCACACAGGGTCACAATTTAATGTCACATCCAAGATAACAACACCTCGGAGGCTGGCAGCACTCCTCCCACTACCACGCTGAGGCGTTAGCACACACACTTCAAGTGTCTACGCTGGGATTTGAATCCACCACCTTCTAACTCAGGGCTGGGAGGGCAACCACTGAGACACGCAGGCTCTGCCCACTTAATTCCTAGCTGATGAGATCGTGAAGCAGAGGGCTTGGAGGATGCCCTGTTCAATGGACCAAGGAACAGCAAGTGACTGACAGCAGAGAGCTGAATAAAAAGAGCAGATTACAGAAAATTGCCTTCCAAAAATAATAAAACGGTGGCGTTCAGATTTACACTTCTGAACTTTCAGCAGAAAACAGGAGGGAGGTCACAGAGACAAAATGAATTGTTTGCCTCTCAGGATGGACTCATAAACGCCCTAGCTGCAGGAATTATTGCAATCTAATAAAACACTCTGACATATTATATCGTGAAGACTGGCCTGGGCCTTCTGGACACGGAATAGAGACCTGCCGTGACATCCAGATTGTCGGGAAGATTGAGAGTTGGTGAGTGAGGGAGCTTCGGGCAAACCTGGGTTAACAAGTAACGCCTGAGTTTTTAGAAATCAGATAACGTCGCAGACCCTTCATGTTCAACATGCTGTGCGAACGTGCTCTGGAAGGGCAGTGGCCATCATGTTGGTCCAGGCATCACAGCAAGGTGTCCAAAGACCACACTTTTCCCCATTCCCTCACCCTCTGAACACTCCAACTCTCAGGGACCACCTATACTTACAGGGATCTTTGCGACTGTAACTCTGACAAATATAAGTACACTCCATGAATCGCCACTAAATACAGATGGAGGCACAGTAGTTATGTCGCTCGACTTAATGGTAGAATGAACACTGCAGCTAGAATTATGGAATCCCTACAGTGCACAACGAGGCCATTTGGCCATTGATACCGCACTGACTCTGATAGAGTGTCTGGCACGTGCCCAACCTCCCCATAACCCCACATATTTACCCCACTAATCCTCTTAACGCATCCTGCGACACTAAGGGGCAATTTAACGTGGCCAATCCACCTAATCTACACATCGTTGGATTGTGGGAGGAAACCAGAGCACCCGGAGGAAACCCATGCAGTCATGGGAAGAATGAGCAAATTCCACACAGACAGTCACACAAGGCCAGAATCAAAATTGGATCCCTGGTGCTGTGAGGCAATGTTGCTAACCACTGTGCCACCCGCAACTGGTGGAATTTAAATTCCAATTAAATAAATTGGGAATATATCCGGGAACTGAGACCATGACAACTATCATTGAGAGTCAGTTAAAACCCATCTGATTCACTAATCCTCTTTAAGAAAAGAAATCTTCCAAGATGGCATAGGTTCAAGCTACGAGGGGGAAAGTTTAAGGGAGATTCGCAGGGGAAGTTTTTCATGTAGAGAGTGGTGGGATTTGGAACGCACTGCCAGAGGAGGTAGTGGAAGAAGGCACATTGGCAGCATTTAAAAGACTCTCGATGGATACATGAATAGGGAGGGAATAGAGAGATATGGACCGAGTAAGAGCTGGAGGGTTTTTCTTTAGTTTAATTAGGATATCATGATTGACATGGGCTTGGAGGGCCAAAGGGACTCTTCCTGTGCTGCAATTTTCTTTGTTCTTTGTTCTATTAAAAGGCCCCAGGGGATACCACCTTCCGAATGTGTTAACAAGGGTTGCACAGTGACGCTGTGGTTAGCACTGCTGGTTCACGGTATCAGGGATCCCAGGTTCAATTCCGGGCCTCGAATCACTGTCTATGTGGAATCTGCATGTTCTCCCCGTGTCTGCGTGGGTTTCCTCCAGCTGCTCTGGTTTCCTCCCACAGTCTGCAAAACATGTTGGTTAGATGCATTGGCCATGCTAAATTCTCCCTCAATGCACCCGAACAGGTGCGGAGTGTGGCAACTGGAAGGTTTTCACAGTAACTTCATTGTGGCATTAATGTAAGCCATTAATGTGACTAATGAATAAACTTTAATAACAGACCCCTGGGAAGTAAATATCAGCATTCCCCTGGCATCACCGAGCATTTCTTTGGGACCCGTTACTTGTACAAAGACACCCCTGGGATCCCTGCTAGTGTGAGTTAACAGACTCTTGGGATCTTTTACAAATATCAATGCTCCTACAGATATTGAAGCCCAGCCTGGGCGGTGATGGGAACTGAGAAATCTGCAAACAAAGTGGTTTAGTTAAACAAATGTAGCAAATTTCTGAAATCAGTTGCGGAAACTCTTTGCGGAGGTCAGATGACCTCGAATAGCCTCGGGGCATTGCTGCTGAGAAAGCAATGAAAATCCAGCCCAAAATGTTCGAGTGAGACAATTGGCCGGCAACAGGCACAAAGTTTTTAATGTCTAAATTAAGCATGTGGAAAGTGATGAATAATATATCCACCTGAACCAGCTGCTGCGACCAAACTATACAACAAGCACTGATTTAAGCATAATAAATATTTTATCTAAAAACACCCAGTTCAGCAGTTTTCATTCCACGCAACTTCAATTCTGTCTCCTCTCATTTTAGTAAGGGGAGAATGTGCATTTTTGTAGCACCTTCTGTGCACCCCAATGCGCTTGACAACCAATGAAAATACTTTTCAAAGCGGACCAGCTGTCGTAATGCAGGGAATACAGCCACCAATTGGTACAGCGGGATACCACAATGTTCATTCATAGAGCAATGACATAAAACATAGAACATTACAGCGCTGTACAGGCCCTTCGGCCCTCGATGTTGTGCCGACCAGTGGAACCAATCTAATGACCGTCTAACCTAAACTATTCCAATGTTATCTATATGCCTATCCACTGACCATTTGAACGCCCTTAAAGTTGGCCAGTCCACAACTGCTGCAGGTGGGGAATTCCACGCCCTTATTACCCTCTGAGTAAAGAATGGCGTGTCTTTGTACAAGAGGTCCCAAAAATATGCTCAGTGATGCCAGGGGAATGCTGATATTTGCTTCACAGGGTCCGTTATTAAAGTTTATTCATTAGTCACAAGTAGGTTTACATTAATACCATAATGAAGTTACTGTGAAAATCCCCCAGTCCCCACACTCCACGCCTATTCGGGTACACTGAAGGAAAATTTAGCATGGCCAACATTTATTGCCCATCCCCAGTTCCCCGAGAGCAGTTGAGAGTCAACCACATTGCTGTGGCTCTGGAGCCACATGTAGGCCAGACAGGGTAAGGATGGCAGATGTTCTTCCCTATAGAACTTTAGTGAACCAGATTGGATTTTCCTGACAATGGCTTCATTGTCATCAGTAGGTTTTTAATTCCAGATTTTTTTTATTGAATTCAAATTCCACCATCTGCCATGGCGGGATTTGAACCTAGATCCTCGGAATATTAGCTGAGTTTCTGGATAATAGTCTATCGATAATACCGCTAGGCCATCGCCTACCCTTAATAAGCAATAATAACAATAAGTGACAATAATGAGCAGATGACTCTTTTTTTTTTCCAATGATGGCGTTTGAGGGACTAAGACTGGGCTAGCTGGACATATGTGATCTCTCTGTCTCTGTCTGTCTCTCTCTCTCTCGTGATTTAAAAGTGGTTTTTGTTCACAGTTAGCCGACTAACTCAAGAATCAGATTAAGCGCCCAGGGACAGTGAGGAGAAATTATTGATCAAATTAGTGCGAGATTAATTATTTTATATGTTTCAGTGCTTCAGTGAAATTAAATGTTGGTGGCTTAATGGTTTTATTGTTGTTGAATTTAGAACACATCAGCTTGAACTCTTGATTTGAAACTAGAAATGAAAGTAAGTGAGTGCAGTCTCAGTAGAATTAGCCATACATCTGTCGGGCTTGTATGAGGCAGTAAGAAACTGATAACTTTTTTAAATTCATTCATGGTACATGGGTGTTGCTGGCTGGCCAGCATTTATTGCCCAGCTCTATTTGCCCTTGGAGGCAACTTCATGAGATTACTTCATGGGCTTTGAAATGTTTCTTTTTCATTATTCATTTGTGGGACATGGACGTTGCTGGCTGGCTAGTGCTTATTACCACTCACTAGGTGCCCTTGGAGAAGGTCGTGGTGACAAGGTTGTGAAGGTAGCCCAGTCCATTACGCAAACCAGCCTCTCATCCACTGAATCTGTCAACACTTCCCACTGCCTCGGAAAAGCAGCCAGCAACATTTAGGACCCCACGCACCCCGGACATTCTCTCTTCCACCTTCTTCCGTCAGGAGAAAAATACAAAAGTTTGAGGACTCAAGAACTGCTTCTTCTCTGCTGCTGTCAGACTTTTGAATGGACCTGCCTTGTGTTAAGTTGATCTTTCTCTACACCCTAGCTATGACACTAACACTACATTCTGCACTCTCTCCTTTCCTTCTCTATGAACGGTATGCTTTGAGTGTATAGCAAGCAAGAAACAATATTTTTCACTGGTTTTTGTAAAATGTGACAATAATAAATCAAATCAAATGAATGCCTCACTTGACCATTTCAGGGGGCAGTTGAGAGCCCGTCACATTGCCATGGCTCTGGAGTCACATGTAGGCCAGACCAGCTAAGGATGGCAGATTTCCTTCCCTAAAGGACATTAGTGAACCAGATGGGTTTTTATGACAATTGACAATGGTTTCACAGTTGTCTGTAGATTCTTAATTCAGATTTTTTCCTTTATCAAATTCAAATTTCACCATCTGCCGTGATGAGATTTGAAACCGGGTCCCCAAAACATTAGCTGAGTTTCTGAATTAATAGTCTAGCGATAATACCACTAGACTATCTCCTCCCCTGAAACCACTCACTTGAGCCCAGGGCTGAGGGTGATATGGTACCAAGACAGTCAACAGAGTCATTGCTGGTCCCTGTTGGTGCCACAGAATCTCTCCTCCACATGCAGAATGAGTGACTGTGAATATTGTTAGAAGGAGAAAAATAAAGACTTGCATTTCTAGTGCCTTCAAACCTGGTGCCTGATTGCTCACCTCTCATCACTGGTCCAGTGAGAGGTGCTTAGGGCTCTGACTGATTGTAAAAGTTTAAAGTTAAATTATTCATCACAGGTAGGCTTATATTAACACTGCAATGAAGTTACTGTGAAAAGCCTCTTGTCGCCACACTCTGGCGCCTGTTTGGGTACCCTGAGGGAAAATTTAGCACGGTCAATGCTCCTAAGTCAGCACATCTTTTAGATTGTGGGAAGAAACCGGAGCATCCGGAGGAAACCCACATAGACAAGGGGAGAAAGTGCAGCCTCTGCACAGGTAGTGACCCAAGCCGGGAATTGAGCCCAGGTCCCTGGTGCAATGAGGCAGCAGTGGTATCCACCGTGCCACCGTGCCGCCCACGGTGGAAATAAGGCTTGTGTTTATACAATGCCTTTCACAACCACAGGAAATTGCAAAGTTCTTTCTAATCAGTGAAGTGTTTTGTGGAATGAAGTTTCTGTTATAATGTAGGAAACATGGCAGCTTATCTGCACACAGTAAGATCCCACAGCAGCAATTTGTTTTTATCGTTCATGAGATGATGACATTGCTGGCTAGGGCAGCATTTATTGCCCATCCATTGCCTTTAAGGTGGCAGTGAGCTGCCTTCTTGAGCTGCGGCAGTCCATGTGGGGTAGGCACACACTCACAGTGCTGTTAGGGAATGAGTTCCAGGATTTTGACCCAGCAACAGTAAAACAAGGGCCGATATATTTTCAAGTCAGCTTGGTGTATGGCTTAACGGGGAACTTCCAGGTGCTGGTGGTCCCATGTATCTGCTGCCCTTGTCCTTCAAAACGGTAGAGGTGGTGGGTTTGGAAGGTGCAGTCAAAGAACCCCTGATGATTTGTTGCGGTGCATTTTGTAGATGTACACACTGCTGCTACATCGGTGACAGTGGGAGTGAATACTTAAAGTGGTACAGGGGGTGCCAATCAGGCAGGCTTCTTTGTTCTGGATAATGTCAAGCTCTCAAGTGTTCGTTGAGCTGACTATCCAGCAAAATGGAGAATATTCAATCATACTGTAAACTTGCACCTTGTAGATGTTCAACATGCTTTGGAGAATCAGGAGATGAGTTACTCACCACAGAATTCCCAGCCTCTGACCTGCTCTTGTAGCCATAGTATTTATGTGTGGCTAGTCCAGTTCAGTTTCTTGTCAATTATAACTCCCGGAATGTTGATAGTGGGGGATTCAGCGATCGCAAGACCATTGAATGTCAAAGGGCAATGGTTAGATCCTCTCTTGTTAGAGATGGTCATTGTCTGGCACATGTGTAGTGTGAATGTTAGTTGCCACTTGTCAGCTCGAGGTTGAATGCTGTCCAGGTCTTCCTGCATTTGGACATGAACTGCTCCTGTATATACAAAGTCTCGAATAGTGGTGAACATTGTGCAATCATCAGCGAAGATCTCCATTTCTGACCTTATGACAGAGGGAAGGTCATTGATAAATGATCTTGATTTTTCTGTAAAGCCTATCTCCACCCAATTATATGACCTTACCTATCAATCAACTTAATCAAACCCCACTCTGAAATATCCCAAGGGATAACACTAAAATAGCCACCCTGCATTAATCCAGATTAAAACAAACATTATAGCAATTAGGATCAGTTATACTGCTGCAGTAACAATACAGTGCTGCTGAATCCAGACAAAACAGCTCTGAGTGCACAGAACTGCGACAATAGATCCTGCATGATACATTTCTTAAAGGCACAGTATCATCACACAATCACCACAACCATCATCCTTTGTGCTAGGTATGGCTCCAATGGAGAGTTTTCTCCCTGATTTCCACTGACTGCAGTTTTGTGAGTGGTCCTAGGTGTCATATTAGGTCAAATGCTGCTTTGATATCAAGGACTGTCACTCTCACCTCACCTTTGACATTTAGCTCTTTTGTCCACATTTAAGCCAAAGCTGTAATGAAGTCATGCACAGAGGGGCCCTGGCGGAACCAAACTGAGCATCCGTGAGCAGGTTATTGTTAAATTAGTGCTGTTCGATTGCACTATCGACGACCCCTTCCATTAGTTTACTGATGATCAAGAGTAGATGATGGGGCGGTAATTGGCCCTGTTGGATTTGTCCTCTTGTGCATTGCACACACCTGGGCAATATTCTAGATGCCAGATAGATGCCAGTGTTGTGCCAGCAGCTTGACTAGAGGCACAGCAAGTTCTGGAGTACAAGTTTTCAGTACTATAGCTGGAATATTGTCAGGGTCCATAGTCTTTTCAGTATCCAGTGCCTTCAGCCATATCTTGCAGTCATATGGATTGAATCGAGTTGGCTGAAGACTGAGACCTTGATGCTGGGGACTTCCAGAGGTCCAGAGGTCCAGTCGGCACTTCTGGCTGAAGATTGGTGTAAATGTTTCAGCCTTACCTTTTGTACTGATATGCTGGGCTCCTCCATCATTAAGGATGGGGATATTTGTGGAGCCCCTCCTCCTGTGAGTGGCTTATTTGCACACCACCATTGACTACTGGATGGGGCAGGACCACAGGTGTGATGCACGGAATGAATCAAAAAATGATGCCTCTGAAGTTGGACTTGAACTCATAACCTTAGAAGAGAGCTACACCCTGGCTCATAGCTGACCCTAACTATACCTGGCCCACACTGATGATTGATGAAAGCAACACTTCTACTGTCAGGCATTGGCCTGAATTTTTTGGATGACGGGACTTGACCCCCACATTTGGAGAGTTGGCAAGGAACTCATCCCTGTTGACTCCTGCAAAGCTGCTCCCATCTCACATTCAAATGCATGATGATTGGCAACGGGTGGGAACTCCATCTTCACTTGAAAAGACATCCCATCTTGGAGAGCCATTGGCCAATCTGATTGAGGCAGAGTGGAAAAGGCCCTGAAGTGTCCATTATGTGATCACTTAAAGACCTTAATAGGAGCTGGGGGGATTTCCCAATCGAGTCCTTGCCCACCTCACCCTAAAATGGCAACCTGTTGGAGATCCATGCAATCTCACAATCCTCCCATTGGGGAGGCGATGCACTAGTGGTATTATTGCAAGACCATTAATCCAGAAACTCAGCTAATGTTCTGGGAATGGCGGATGGTGGAATTTGAGTTCAATAAAAAACAATATCTGGAATTAAGAATCTATAATTGACTGCAAAACAATTGTCGATTGTCTTTAAAGCTCATCTGGTTAACTAATGTTCTCTAGGGAAGGAAATCTGCCATCCTTACCTGGTCTGGCCTACATGTGACTCCAGAGGCATAACAATGTAGTTGATTGTCAACTGCCCTCAAGGGCAACTAGAGATGGGCAATAAATGCTGGCTCAGCCAGCGACACCCACATCCTACAAATAAAAGAGAGATATTGGTGGCTGTAAAATTCAGGATATGGACGTCATGGTGATACAGTGGTTAGCACTGCTGTCTCACAGGGTCAGGGACCTGGGTTTGATTCCTGCCTTGGGTCACTGTCTGTGCAGAGTCTGCACATTCTCCCTGTGTCTGTGTGGGTTTCCTTCAGCTGCTCTGGTTTCTCCCACAGTCCACAGGACATGCTGGTTAGGTGCATTGGCCATGCTAAATTCTCCTTCAATGTACCCAAACAGGCACCAGAGTGTGGCAACTCAGAGATTTTCACAGTAACATCATTTGCAGTGTTAATATAAGTCTATGTGTGACACTAATAAATAAACTTAAAAAATATATTTTGTGCCATTACATTATGCTTTTCAATTTACACTTAGCCAAGCTGAGATGGACAAAACTCAACTTCTAGAGCAGTGCATACAGTTGTTGTAATTAATGAGTGTATATATGTATCACACACATTACGTAATGCATTGCCCTGAATAATACATTGTGTAATAGCCAGCGATGAGCCACCAATGCCTATTAAATTATTATTTTTTCCAAATAAACCTTCTTAGCAATCCTTTGTTGAAGTGTCAAAGCTTGCTGCCTGCATAAGGCTGCACTTTCTTTTCTGTTTCTTGTTTGTTAAAATAACAAGCTCCTGGGGAAAGAAAAATAGAATAAAAGTCAAGTTGAATAATATCCTGAGCTGTGTCTGCATAGATTAGGAAGATTCCATCGCTGGCATCTACTATTTACTGAACTGAGTTTGTGGGAGGGTGAGAGTGATGCATACACCCATGATTCTATTTCCAGACTTGGCAGAGGAAAGAACTGGCCACGGTTTCAACAACAACTTGCATTTACATAGCACCTATAACCATCCAACACCCCAAGCCACTGGGAGAAAATTTTAACACCAAGTTGTGTGAGGTGGCATTAGAATCTTACAGTGTAGAAGGAGTCCACTTGCCCCATCAATTCTACACTGACCAGAGTCCTATCCAAGTCCTATCCTTGTAACCCCAGGTATTTACCCTGCTCATCTCTCTGACACTAAGGGGCAACTTTAGCATGGCCAGGGCATCTAACCAGCATGTCTTTCAGACTGTGGGAGGAAACCAGAGTACTCAGAGGAAACCCACATGGACACGGGGCATCCGCACGGACAGTGACGTAATTGAACCTGGGTACTTGGTGCTGTGAGGCAGCAGTACTAACCATTGTGCCACTGTGCCAATTCTCTGTCTTGTTTCCAAATCCCTCCATGGCCTCTGCAGGTTCAATTAGCTCCACAAACCTCTGAGATATCTGTGCTTCTCCCATTCAGGGTCTCAGCTTTATCCATCCCAGATTGTAATTGCTCTGCTTGTGGTAGCCATGCCTCCAACAGCCAGGAACCTCAGCTTCCAATTCCCTTCCTAAATCTCTCCTCCTCTTTACTCACTTTCCTTCTTTTAAGACAATTTTTAAGACATGTAACTTCTGCTTCTTCTTCTGCCCTCCCCACGCACTCAACACCCCAACACACACATGATAAAAATACCTTCTCTCAATCTATCTAACCAACTGCTTTAACCCTTTTAAATACCTTAATTAGATCAGCCTTTAATCTATTAAATTCAGGTGTAAATACAATCCTAATTTCCACAACGTATCCTTTACTGGTAGTGAGGGTGAAGGAACCACTCCCCAAACATCACCAATGAAGATGTGCATTCCGTGCGGTCCTGAGTTGCGATGCAGACTGGTTTCCATAGAATCATAGATTCTCTACAGTGCAAAAGGAGGCTATTTGTCCCATCAAGGCTGAATCAACTCCCCAAGGGAACATCTTTCCCAGGCCCCTCTCCCATCCCTTAACCCTGCTAACCCCCTAACCTACACATCTTTGAACACAAAGGAGCCATTTAGCACAGCCAATCCACCTTAACCGCACATTTTGGGGTATTAAGGGGCAATTTAGCATGCCAATCTCCCTAACCAGCACATCTTTGCTTACTAAGGGGCAATTTAACATGCCAATCCACCTAACCTACACATTTTGGGATACTAAGAGGCAAGTTAGCATGGCCAATCTCCCTAACCTGCGCATCTTTGGACACTAAGGGGCAATTTAGCCAATCCCCCTAACCAGCACATCTTTGGACACTAAGGGGCAACTTAGCATGGCCAATCCCCCTAACCTGCACATCTTTGGACACTAAGGGGCAACTTAGCATGGCCAATCCCCCTAACCTGCACATCTTTGGACACTAAGGGGCAACTTAGCATGGCCAATCCCCCTAACGTGCACAACTGTGACAAAAACAGTGGATGAAGGACAGGCTGTTGATGTCGTCTACATGGATTTTAGTAAGGCGTTTGACAAGGTGCCTCATGGTAGACTGATAGAGAAGGTGAAGGCGCATGGGATACAGGGTCGGGTATGTAGATGGGTCGAAAACTGGCTCGGAAGGAGGAGACAGAGGGTAGTAGTGGAAGGCTCTTTTTCCAGCTGGAAGCCTGTCACTAGTGGAGTGCCACAAGGCTCAGTACTAGGTCCTCTTCTATTTGTGGTCTACATAAACGACTTGGAAGTAGGGGTAGGTGGTGAGATCAGCAAATTTGCTGATGACACCAAGATGCTTGGATTGGCGGGTACAGAAGAGCAGTGTCAGGCAATACAACAGGACATAGACAGGTTGGTAGATTGGGCAGATAGATGGCAAATGGAATTTAATCCGGAAAAATGCGAGGTGATGCATTTTGGCCGGAAAAATGTAGAAGAGAATTATAGGATAAAAGGTAAAACTATAAGGAGCATAGAGACGCAGAGAGACTTGGGGGTGCAGGTTCACAAGTCTCTGAAGGTGTCCTCACAGGTGGAGAAGGTGACAAAGAAGGCGTATAGTATGTTAGCTTTCATAGAAAAGGGTATAGAATATAAGAGTAGGAGTTTGATGTTGCAGTTGTATACAACTTTGGTTAGGCCTCACTTGGAATACTGCGCCCAGTTCTGGTCTCCGTACTATCGGAAGGATGTGGAGTCCTTGGAGAGAGTGCAGAGGAGGTTTACCAGGATGCTGCCTGGTATGGAAGGACTGACCTATGAGGAACGATTAGATGGACTGGGGTTGTTTTCCCTTGAAAGACGTCGGCTTAGAGGGGATCTCATAGAGGTGTATAAGATTATAAGGGGTATAGATAGAGTAAATGGAGGTAAACTTTTTCCACCTTTAGAAATGGATAGGACGAGAGGTCATGGCCATAGGGTGAGGGGGGCTATGTATAGGACGAATATTAGAGGGCAGTTTTTCACACAAAGGGTAGTGGGGGTGTGGAATGCACTGCCGAGTAAGGTGGTGGGAGCAGGCACGCTGGGGCTGTTTAAGGGTCTCTTGGACAGCCACATGAGCGGTATGCAGATAGAGGGATATATTAGGACTGTTTAACTACGGCTTTTTTCCACAGGTAATTCGGTCCATAATTTGAGCACGCATTCGGCAGGTGGTGCGGGTACAGCTCTTGGATGTTGATTCATGGGTTGCCTGGTACCTCATGTCGTATATGAGTGCTTTATGTGGACCACCTGAAGGGCACCATGACAGCTCAGAGACTATCGATGTGGCTGTGCAGACACTTGGAATTGGGCCGGTGTCTGCGGGAGTTTGCGCGTTCTCCCCGTGGTTGCGTGGGTTTTCTCCGGGCACTCCGGTTTCCTCCCACAACCCAAAAATTCGCTCTTAGGCTGATTGGGTAACAAATTGTCCCTATGGTGAAAATTTTCCAAATTAGGATTAATATATATACTATTATATAGGACTATTAAAATAGGATAATGATTTTGGTATTACGGTGGCGCGGGCTCGTTGGGCCGAAGGGCCTGTTTCCCGTGCTGTGTTGCTTTAAAAAAAAAAAAAAAATCTTTGGACACTAAGGGGCAATTTAGCATGGCCAATCCACCTAACCTGCACATCTTTGCTCACTGAGGGGCAATTTAACATGCCAAGCCATCTAAACATTTTGGGATACTAAAGGGCAATTTAGCATGGCCAATCTCCCTAACCTGCACATTTTTGGACTGTGGAGGAAAACCACAGCACTCAGAGGAAATCCACCCAGACATGAGAACATATAAGCTCCACACAGTCAATTCCACAAAACTGGAATTGAACCTGGGTCCCTGGCTGTGTGAGGTAATAGTGCTAATCACTGTGCCACTGTACCATTTTAATATCTGAATATTAGTTTCAGTGTGCATTGAATCAAGCTGTAAGATACCACTGAACCCATTACCTCATGAATAACACGAGAATGGACAAAAATGCTGTCCTTGTCTCAGTTTGGGAAAAGTTTTGGGGTGGGGTGGGGTAAGACAAATTGGGCAACTCTTCCAAAGAGTGGGGTGGGCTGAATGGACTTCTACTGTGCTCTGTCATTTGACAATTTTAACTCTTGGCTGATTATTGAAGCAACGAGAGAGGAATGGCTTGGTCAACAGAATAAAATGTATAAAGCATTTATTCTTGCTGAACTCTGCCTGAAGTTAACATCTAAGACAACACAGATATTATAGAAAATCAAGTGTTGGAATCTAAAATTAGGTTATATTGTGTTGTGTCAGGTAGCTCCAAAGAGAATTGGAATATTAATCTACTCCCACCCTGATTTCTTGCTCTGTCACTATTCAGGCTGTTGACATCATATGTGGCACAGTGGCACAATGGTTAGCACTGCTGCCTCACTCAGCACCAGGGACCTGAGTTTGATTCCCAGCTTGGGTCATTGTCAGTGCGGAGTCTGTACGTTCTCCCCTTGTCTGCGTGGGTTTCCTCTGGGTGTTCTAGTTTCCTCCCACACTCCAAAGACGTGCAAGTTAGTTTGATTGGCCATGCTAAATTGACCCTTTGTGTCAGGTAGATTAGCAGGGTGGGGCTATGGAAATAAGGCCTGTGGGCGGTACAAACTCGATGGGCCAAATGGCCTCCTTATGTACAGTAGGGATTCTATGATTCTATCTATGATTCTATCTCCCACACAAACAATGGCGGCCAACACTGACAATCCATAAACAAGTTCTCCAATTCCTGGATCTCTCTCATCCCAGGTGATGGACACGGGGGCACGGTCCCTGAGCAGCTTATCGGTCAGGAGAGGAGGCTCAAAAATGACAGAAGAGAGAATAAAACATCTCCAAGACGGAATTAGGGAATTAAGATTAAAACACCGCATCAACCTTTGCCACGTGCAACGCAATAAGGGCGCCCATCAATAAAAGATGTGCTCACAGTTTGTTCCCCCACAGGCAGCGCCTGACAGTGAGTACTCCTGCATTAAAATAAAAAATGCTGGGGTCATACAGCTGAAAGTTCAGACAGAATAAAATAAACTCAAAATCAGCATGTGTGCAATGTCTCTAAATGTCCTCTAATAATTGGTATTTGATGATAAATGAGTGCTGTACCTAAATGATATGAATGAAACCATTAGGGTGGTTAAGTCTTTATGCACAAATACAGCTAAACAGAGATGGATGAACCTAAATTAAGTTGTCAACTTGAGAAGAAGCATTTATTTAATTCTGTGCCTTTTTGAAAACACAAACAGGATTCTCTTTCCCCGTTCATGTTAGAATGTATTGGCCACTGCCATCAGGCCAGAAAATAGTACCAAGTGCTATTCTGAGGACAACAGCTTGTCACGGACTAGAGAGGGTTCAATTTAGTCAGCCCTGATTTCTCCTCTTGCCTGAAAGGGAAAGGTGTTTTTGATTTCTGGTCCCCCACACTCTCCCCGTCTCCCTCCCCCTCTCTTTATAAGCAGTGGCATGTTTCCCAACCTCTCAGTTATGGTGTGTTTCAAACCTCTGTTTTGTGGGGCGGCACAGTGGTTAGCACTGCTGCCTCATCGCACCAGGGACCCAGGTTCAATTCCAGCCTCGAGGGTTTGCACGTTCTCCCCAGCTTGGAGATCCTCCTCTCCCACCTTCTCCGATTGGGAAAAAGATACGAAAGTCTGGGATCGCGTACCAACTGACTCAAGATCAGCTTCTTCCCTGCTGCTGTCAGACTTTTAAATGGACCTACCTCACATTAGATGGATCTTTCTCTACACCCTAGCTATGACTGTAAGGCTACATTCTGCACTCGCTCACTTCCTTCTGTATGAACAGTATGCTTTGTCTGTATAGTGCACAAGAAACAATACTTTTCACTTTAGACGAATACATGTGACAATAATAATCAAATAATAATGTGTCCATGTGGGTTTCCTCTGGGTGCTCTGGTTTCCTCCCACAATCCAAAGACTTTGCCACTGTCTCAGTAAAACATGCAGCATAATTAAGGACTCCAAGTACCTTAGACATTCTCTCTTCCACCTTCTTCCTTCGCGAAAAAGATACAAAAGTCTGAGGTCATGTACCAACGAATTCAAAAATAGCTTCTTTCCTGCTGCTGTCAGACTTTTGAATGGATTTATCACCATGCATTACGTTGATCTTTCTAGCTATGACTGTAAAATTACATTCTGCAGTCTCTTGTTTCCTTCTCTATGAATGGTATGTTTTATCTGTATAGTGTCCAAGAAACAATACTTTTCATTATATGTTAATACATGTGACAATAATAAATCAAATCAAATCAAGATGTGCAGATTAAGTTGATTGGCCATGCTAAGTTAACTCTTGTGTTAGGGGGATTAGCAGGGTAAATATGAATAGTTATGGGAATAGGGCCTGGGTGTAATTGTGGTCAGTGCAGACTTGATGGGCTGAATGGCCTCCTTCTGCACTATAGGGATTCTATGATTTTAATTAATAACCCTTTGGCAAACTTGGGTTAGGATGAACTCAGAGGGTTAGTTTATTTGCACACTCTAAACACGAAGGAGGGTCGCAGCCTGGCCTCCTTTATATCCATACAATATAGGTGGGAATAGAGAAAAGAAAGTGTAAAGGACAACAGCCACAGACACATGAAGAATTATTGTTTCATATGAGTCCAGAAACAAAGTCCGAAGATGTATTCTTTCCCTGAATCAGCAGGTTGAAGACCGATGCTGGATAATTCACTTTTCCAGCAGAGGTGGTGAACTCCATGACAGGATAAGCACATGGAGAGGAATTTGTCTTGTAGCTGCTGCCACAGAAGTTCAGAGGTTCCAATTGAGACACTGCAGATGTGGAGCCAAGTCTTCAAACCTACATCAGAGCACATTTTCCAGGCCACGGCTTGTTAATGGAAATGGTAATTTGAGCTTTCCAGCCCCCCAGGGCAACATTACTTATTCCACCAGTTTGTTGAGGGGAGGAATGGTCATGTGACACCACATTGATTTGAACAAAGGAAATACATTCTTCAGTCTGAACTTGTGACATTGATAATGTTTCCAACATTAAGGATTTCAAGAGAGATTTGAGGGTCTGATATCTTTGCAGATAGGTCATTGCTGTTGGCCAGAACTGGCCTAAGAATTGTAAATGGTTCCCTTGGAATTTGGTCCCTGCACTTACAAGAGCATTAGTGTATCTTCAGAGATAACAGGAGGTGGGATTTTTGTAATAAGTCTGAAACCTGCAGTTGGTTACAACAGGCAGGAGAGGGTTAACTATGGGAGACTGTGTTTGACTCTGACACAATGGGCAAAATTTTCCTATCCTGCATACCATGGGATTCACAACAGGCGGGGGCAGACCATGCAGAGGTCATTGACGTAGGCGGGAAGTTCTGGTCCTGGGGTGTGTGTGGCTGGAAAATCCCATTCAACTTTGATGAGAGATGAGATTGCCAAATAAATCCTCGGAAGCAGAAGCTCCTTCACCAAAATCCCTTTATTTACAAGTCTGATGACAGCATACAGAGTGCTGTCAGTCAGCAGCCTACACACTCAGAGTGCCAGAGGAACTGACACACCTGGTTAAATACAAAGCAAGAGGTTCCCTGATTGGCTGATCAATTTGGATCGGGGAGTTCATATTCTAACAGGGCCACCTCAATTGCCTGATTAAAGTCGTTACAGAATTGTCCCATGCGCCCCCATGGTGGTGGGGGCGGGCAGTTTGTGGGGGGGAGAATTCAATGGGAGGCATGGAATTACAAGAGAATTTTCCAATGGTCTGGAAATCCTGTTGGAAGCTGAAGTGTTGTTTCCTGGCTGAAAGGATGCAGCCAAGATCCAAATTGTATATTCCTCCCACATTGGCAGTAGTTAAATGTGCCAGTCCTCAACACACGTGGCGTGGAGAAGCTAGGACTTCCAGAAGAAGGCCTGGAGATTCCTCCAGACATCTGGTATGGAGGCTGCCAGTGACCCTGGAACACCATATGAGTGGACAGGGAGAAGCACCTATCAGGCAGATCTCCAACTGCCGTACTATGGAGAAGGTCCATCTTCCAGTCTCAGCATGTTCCTGGGGATGGGGGGGGTCCATCTTCTTTCTCCAGATGTCCTCCTTTTTTTTCAGGAGGATCACCTACTTTCAGTGGGTTGGTGATGTCAGGCATCTGGATGTGATGGCAGGTTGCACTGCATTAAGCTCATGGAAGACAATGCAAAACCCCCTTAACTAATTACACTAAGGCTGGAAGATATGGCATGGCTTCCAGTTGGCGTGTGCACCCCCTGACCCTGCAGGGGCACTCAGCTATTCTGAACTGCAGGAAGTTCCTTTTGTTTGAGTCATGGCTATTTGTGGCTTCACCCATTTTAAAAGCCTTTGTCCAGTTTTCATCAACTAGTCACAATCAGAGAATCAATGAATCCCTACAGTGCAGAAGGAGGCCCATCAAGCCTGCATCAACCACAATCCCACCCAGGCCCTATCCCCGTAACCCCACATATTTACCCTTCTAATCCCCCTGACACTTTTCCTTGTGGGATATTTGACTGTAGCCACACTGTGTGCATACACATGAACCACTGCGCAGTCACAGATGTCTTGTGTGGCCGCCTTGTGTTGGCAGGGGGCACTTTTTTTTGCTAAACATAGCAAGTTATTGTGACCAGGAACACAGAAGCAAAATCAACGTCACCTTTCAGAGAAAGAGAATTGGAAAAATAATTGAAGGGGAAAAGTTTGCAGCATTACGGAGAACAAGTTGGGGAATGGGATTGTTGAAGAGCTCTTTCAAAGTGCCAGAATTAGCACAATGGGCTGAACAGCCTTCTGTTGTTTAAGATTCTATGATGGTGTAACAAATGTGTGTCCACTTTAGGCAAGGAGACGGGATGCATCTTGGACGCTCCGGAAATGTACTTGGTTGCTGTCTTCGGGAAAGGGGAGAAGGTTTGTGGACTTTCTATTTAAATAGAGGGTGTTATTAGTCACAATACGCCTCCTGATCCAATTCAGAATCCACAATCATTCATCATCAAGAGCAGAAAGGATGGAGAACGGGAAACAGCAACCCTGATGAATTTCACTATCATTAATCAGAGAGGAAGATTTTAAGAAATCACGAAACGACCATAAGGCTGAATCCTCATTGACTGTGGGTCAGATGGAGTCCCCGCACACTGTGATGGCCTCTGACCTGTGAAAGGCTTTGATGAGATGATTGCCTTGCAATCACCACCCTGTGTCTATTATTTTCTATCAATTTTTCCTACATTTCTAAGAGTTACATGTTCATTTTCTTTCAAACGATCTCAAGCATTGACAGGCAGACACGCCGAAAATGTGTAAACTCCAAACTGACAGTCACCCGAGGTCAGATTTGATCTCAGGTCCCTGGTGCCGTGAGGCAGCAGTGCTAACCACCGTGTCCTGGGATTTGAAGGGAAGAGAAACCAAAATCTTTCCCTTGTAGGTTATTTCAGGCCAGAAGGAGACCATTCGGCCCATCGAGCTTGCACCAACCACAATCCCGCCCAGTCCCTAACCTTGTAAACCCACATGTTAACCCTCCTAATCCCCCTGACACTAAGAGACAATTTAGCATGGCCAATCCACCTAACTCACACACCTTTGAAGTGTGGGACAAAACTGGAGGATCCGGAGGAAACCCACACAGACACGGGGAGAATGTGCAAACTTCACATTAATGGTGATCCAAGCCAGGAATTAAACTTGAGTCCTGGCACTATGAGGCAGCAGTGTTAATCACTTTGTTATTCTCAGGACCTGTCCGCTAACATCAGTGAATTGTCCATTTTCTATTCTTTTGTATAATGAAATAGAGTTCAGAGGCTGGAATTCTCTGGCCAATGATGTCTCACTGCCACTACCAGCAAGAACGGAGTATTTGGCACTCAGCCACATCTCCACCTGTTGCGGTGGGACCAGAGAACCCTAGCCATGGGAGAGGTTGGAGAATCCGCCCAGTAAATCCTGAGTGCTCAGCTGTGGATGTTTTCTGCTGTGAACTCCCAAACTACTGATAGGGATGTGGTCAAACATGTAACAAATTGTACCTTCCCAACTCCAAGGTAAAGTGAAAGCTTAATAGTCACTAGTAAAGCTTACATTAACATTGCAAAGAAGTCACCACATTCCAGTGTCTATTCAGGTCACTGCACCTAACCAGCATGTCTTCCAGACGATGGGAGGGAACCGGAGCACCTGGACGAAACCCACGCAGACACGGGGAGAATGTACAAACTCCATATAGACAATGACCCAAGATGGGAATAGAATCTAGCGCTGTGAGGCAGCAGTGCTAACCACTTTGCCACTGTGCTGCCCACACAGTGCAAACTCCACACAGATAGTCACCCAAGGCTGGAACCGAACCGGATCCCTGGCCCTGTGAGGCAGTAGTGCTAATCACTGTGCCATCTAATGATTAACATCTGAGCTCATTGTTCCGAATAGCTAATTGATATATAGATATTGTATAGAATTCTCATTAGGGCAGGTACATATCAATATGCTATGGGAACTGCTTGCTGGTATCTGTTTTTGTAGTACTTGCCAGTGCTGGAAAAAAGTTAATTAAAAGTAGTAAAATAGTACATATGGTGCATAGCCTCAGAGAAATTACAAAGACACTGCATACACCAGTCTATAAAAAGACATAAAATCAGTGCATAAAGATGATTGGTGTGCCAAAGTGGAGATAGCAGGGCGCACACATATATATATATATATCACAATCAATTAACACATGTTCCCCGGCGATGAAAATCAGGAGCGCAATATATTTACAAAAAAAAAACCAATCGTTCCTAAGCTTCCAGGACTGAAGTTGGTTACAGGTTGTGAAGGAAAATGACCACTTCTCCTCTTTCTCACAATACTGAAAGTTGAAATGTCTAAACTGCAGGGAGTCCTAACTTAAAGTGCTGGCTGTGTCACAGAAAATCACCACTTTACGTGAAACCCATTTAAGTTTCCCATAAGAACCAAGCCAGAGTTTAGTTTCCGAGGACAATGTTTGCCTGGAAAAATCAATGTAAAAGTGAGAACTCTCCAGCACACAGTCTGAAACACTGTTCTGTATGGTGCAGTAAGTGACATGAAAATTGCTGCCTCACCAGCAGGTCACTTCTTAGCAGAGACTTCTTTACAACAGCAAATGTACAACAGGCCCCTGAAACATAGGTTCTGTACAATACCCTACAGAACAGTCCCCTTTGTATAACAAAGAATTATCTTAAAAACAGAAATCACAGCAGTTTCTCAAGTCCATACCTTGACAGCAGAAGATGAATTTGAAGAATGAAGTTTACAATATCCGTACTGTCTTCCATTGGGAAAAAGATATAAAAGTCTGAGGTCACGTACCAATCAACTCAAGAATAGCTTCTTCGCTGCTGCCATCAAACACTTGAATGGACCTACCTCGCATTAATTCGATCTTTCTCTACACCCTAACTGTGACTGTAACACTACATTCTGCACTCTCTACTATTCTTCTCTACGAATGGCATGTTTTGTCAGTATAGCGCACAAGAAACAATACTTTTCAATGTATGTTAATACATGTGACAATAATCAATGAAATCAAATCAAGACACCGTAAAGTTGGAGAATCCTTTCAAAAGATAAAATCCGCAGAGCTCCTCAATGAATACAGGGTACAGTTAGAAAAACACACAGTATAAAAATGAGATTTAGTTGAGTACAGCGGGGAGAGGCTACCTGTAAATGCAGCAAGACCCAACATTCCTCAAGTGGAGAATGGTGCTGATCATAGAATCCTACAGTGCAGAAAGGGACAATTTGGCCCATCGAGTATGCACTGATAACAATCCCATCCAGGCCCTATCCCCATAACCTCATATATTTACCTTTGCTAATTCCCCTGACATTAAGGAGCAGTTTAGCATGGCCAATCTACCTAACCTGCACATCTTTCGGACTGTGGGAGGAAATTGGAGCAACCAATATAAACCCACACAGACACGAGGAGAATATGTAAGCTCCACATAGACAATGACCCAAGACTGGGAATTGAACCTGGGTCCCTGATGCTGTGAAGCAGCAATGCTAACCACTGTGCTACTGTGCTCCCTCACAGGCTGGATTCCATGCCGTATCTCTGGGCCTGGTTGCACTCCGACTCCATCACATTGGGACATCGTTATGTCATCCCACAAGGGGATACTGAACTTTACATGAAACCTAAATATACAAAATAAATCCTTTTACAATGAAACCACTTAAAGAGGGGACACATAACCTGGGGACTTACTCTACCCCTCAGCTGTTTTGATTCACACAACAGGCTTCTGTATCTTCAGGGGATACACATTAGTGATAGTTGCTACATTCTGGATCCAATCAACCTTCACTGACTTCACAAAACCTTATTGAAGGGCTGCTTGGTGGCACAGTGGTTAGCACAGCTGCCTCACAGTGCCAGGGACCACGGTTCAGTTCCTGCCTCGGGTCAGAGTCTGCATATTCTCCCCATGTCTGCATGGGTTTCCTCTGGGTGCTCCAGTTTCCTTTCACAGTCAGAAAGATGTGGCGGTTAGGTACATTGGCGGTACTAAATTCTCCATCAGCGTACCTGAACAGGCGCCGGAGTGTGGCGACTCGGGGAATTTCACAGTAACTTCATTGCAGTGTTATAAGCCTACTTGTGACACTAATAAATAAACTTTTTTACTTTTTAACACTTACTCTGTTACTATACCCTGGATGGAATTCTCCAATCTCGTACGTCCCAGTACCATGTGAAACTGAGAATTTGGCGCTCAGTCAAATCTCCATTCACAGCAGCGGGAGTGGAAAATCCCAGCCGTGGGGTGAGGTTATAGAATTCTATCCCATTGGATCATTACTAGTTCTTGTCCCGACTGTCTACTTGGGTGCAGCAGTCCCCATAGAGGTCACTCTCCTGGGCACAGCCTGTTGGAAATACCTTTATCCTTCAGGATCCCGCTGTGTTATGCAGTGCAGGGGAGTAACAAAGAGAGGATAGACTGAGAGGCAGAGCTTGGGCTGTGAGACACAGATATTCAGGCAAAGGATGAGATTATCCAGCCATCCCGCACAGTGTTTCCAGTAGTGAGGTAACTCACCATGAGCAGCCTGTGGGATCTTTCCAGTCCTGGTGAGGCCCATAGTGTTTGGCATGGCTCACCCACCCCACCCCCAGGGAACCCGCCATGACAGCATTGGGAGAGGATGTGGTCATCCAGGGAACCCATTGTAGTTGGGGCGCATATGGGGGGGCGAGGATAGAATGGATGGAGGCATTATCTCTGGTGAGACTAGAAGGTCCTGCCAGCAAGGAGAGTAGTAAAACCCCAACAAGAGAATTGACCGCGGAAAGCCTTGTAAAATCTGGTTTCACCAATGGGGAGAGAATAGATGCAACCTGTAATGACTTTAATCAGGCAATTGAAGTAGGATTATGAACTCCCTGATGATGGGACAAATTAATGGGCCCATGAGGGACCCTCTTGCTTTGTACTTAACCAGGCATGTCAGTTCGTCTGGCACTCCGAGTGTGGGCTGCTCACTGAAAGTACTCTGGATGCTGGTGTCGGACTTGTAAATAAAGGGATTTTGGTGAAGGGGCTTCTGCCTCCAAAGATTTATTATGCAATCTCATCTCTATTAATGTTGGGTGGGACATTCCGGCCGCACACGCCCCAATGCCTGAACTTCCTGCCTGAGGTCAACGGACTTTTGCATGGTCCACCCCCACCTGCAAATCTCGTGTTGTGCGAGACAGAAAACTTCCACCCATTGTCTCAGAGTCAAACCCACTTCCCTATATTTAACCCTCTCTCGCCTGTTGTAACCGCTGCAGGTTTCAGATAGAAATGCCTGCTCAAATGAATTATTACTGAGCACAGAGCTTGCAGTTATTTACATAGTAAATCAAATGAAATGAAGTGGTGTGAGACAGTGTTGCCTGCAGGCCCTGCTGGATGTACAATGGACAATATCTGTCTCTCTGGGATGAAATTTGTCTTCCTCTTTCACAAGGTGGAGAAACACCAGAACTGTGTGTGTTTGGTGTAGGCAGCAAAGGCAGCTTTACTGTATAACTTCACATGGCTTGGGGCCATGCGATGTTTCTCACTTATCAAGTAAGGATGCGACTGCAAGCACAGCATGATGCAGAATCATAGAATGGAATCCCTACAGTACAGAAGGAGGCCATTTGGCCCATTCCAGCCTGCACAACAATAATACCACCCAAACCTTTTCCCTGTAACCTCACGTATTTGCCCTGGGTATGGTGGTACAGTGGTTAGCACTATTGCCTCACAGCGCCAGGGGCCTGAATTCATTCTGGCCTCAGGTCACTATCTATATGGAGTTTGCACGTTCTCCTTATGTCTGCATGGGTTTCAAAGAATAAAGAACAAAGAACAACACAGCATGAGAAACAGGCCCTTTGGCCCGATGAGCCCACCTCGCCATTTTAACAGCGTGAGTTCCCTCTTCCACCCGTGACCCTTGTCTATGTTTATGGAAATCCACATTGGAAACCAGACTGGGGAGACAATTTAGGGACAATTTGTTTCACCAGTCAGCCTAAGAGAACATCTTTGGGACGTGGGAGGAAACTGGAGTACCCGCAGAAAACCCACACAACCACGGGGAGAATGTGCAAACTCCCACACATACTGCCCAAATCCATGTATCTGCACAGTGAACAGTGATAGTCACTGAGCTGTCGTGTTGCCCTTCAGCTGGTCCAGCTTAAGTGTTCTTCCAGGTGCCCCAGTTTCCTTCCACAGTCCTAAGGTGTGCAGGTTATTTTGATTGGTCATGCTAGTGCCAGGGGATTAGCATTGTAAATATGTGGAGGTTACAGGAATAAGACTTGGGTGGTATTGAATTTGGTGCAGACTCAATGGGCTGAATGGTTTCTTACTGCACTGTAGGGATTCTATGCTTCTATGATTCTAATCCCCTTGACACTAAGGGGCAATTTAGCATGGCCAATCAACCTAATCCGCACATCTTTGGTGTGTGGGAGGAAACTGGAGCACCCAGAGGAAACCCATGCAGACATGGGAAGAACATGCAGACTCTGCACAGACAGTCACCCATGGCTAGAATTGAACCCGGATTCTTGGCACTGTGAGATAGCAGTGCCACCATGCACCAGTCTCCTGCATTGGGTATAGTTAAGCTATCATCACACTGGGCTGATGGATTGATATATCTTGAATACTTAATCATTACACAGAACAAATTATAAACTAATTGTGAATAATTATTAATTGGAAACTTTTCTACACAGTAGGTTCCATAATAGATGCCCAACATCACTGTCCATTTAACAATCAATCAAGAATTTTCTTTCAGTATAGTATCGTTTAAAGAAAGATTTACATTTATATAAAAGCAAATTACTGTAGATGCTGGAATCTGAAAACAAAAGAGAAAACGCTGGAAAATCTCAGCAGGTCTGGCAGCATTTGTAAAGGAGAGAAAGGAGCTGATGTTTCAAGTCCAGACGACTCTTTGTCAAAGCTTTGAGATTATGGATGCTACCAGACCTGCTGAGATTTTCCAGCATTTTCTCTTTTGACTTACATTTATATAGTGCCTTATGCAACTAAACCTCTTTACAACCGGTTTGATGTTTATTTTAAAATATAGGTCAAGACTTTTCGGCCATATCCATCAGTGGGATCTTCTGGTCTCAGCGATAGTGACCCCTCCAAGACTACTGCTCACCAATTTCCCCCTCTGGCCATGCATTCACTGGTTTAATTTGATTTGATTTGATTTATTATTGTCACATGGATTAGCGTACAGTGGAAAGTATTGTTTCTTGTGCGTTATACAGACAAAGCATACTATTCATAGAGAAGAAAAGGAGAGGGTGCAGAATGAAGTGTTATAGTCATAGCTAGGGTGTAGAGAAAGATCTACTTAATGTAGGTCCATTCAAAAGATTGACAGCAGCAGGGAAGAAGAGGTTCTTGGGTCAATTTGTACATGTCCTCAGACTTTTGTATCATTTTCCTGACTGAAGGAGGTGGAAGAAAGAATGTCTGAGGTGCGTGAGATCCTTAATTTTGCCGGCTGCTTTTCCAAAGCAGCGGCAAGTGTAGACGGAGTCAAGATTGGGAGGCTGGTTTTGGAGGAAGTGCGAACAACAGGAAACATTATCAACAGCAGCAGATCTGGAAGATCAAGCTATTGACCAGTGGCGGATCACCTCTGCTGCCACAAAGCACTTGGGGAGGAGCAAATCCCTGTTGTAAAGAGGTGGCATGCTGGCACAGTTGTTGGCACTGTTGCCTCATAGCGCCAGGAACCCAGGTTGATTCCTGGCTTGGGTCACTATCTGTGCGGAGTTTGCACATCCTCCCCATGTCTGTGTGGTGCTCTTCCAGGTGCTCCAGTTTCCTCCCACAATCTGAAAGACATCCTTGTTAACTGGATTGGCCGTGCTAAATTCTCCCTCAGTGTACTCGAACAGGCGCCAGAGTATGGTGACTTGGGGATTTTCACATTCACTTCATTGCTAATGTAAACTTTCTTATGACAATAATAAATAAATTTTAATATAGGGTACATGGCATCTAATCTGTGTTGAGCAAGATCTCACAATGAGCAATGGGTTAATAATCATTTGTTTTAGCGATGTTTGGGTAAGGGATAAATATTGGAATGGACAATGGAGAGAATTCCTTGAGTTTTTCATCAGAATAGTACAGCGGGATTTAGCTGAGGGGCCAGGTGCAGGTTCAGTTTAACATTTCACAGAGAGAACAGTATCTCCGGCAGTGTGGCACTCTCTCAACACTGCATCGGAATGTCATCTTCGATTTTATGCTCAAATCTCAAGAGTGGGCCTCGAGCCCACAACCTTCTGAATCAGAGGCAGAAGTGCTGCCCACAGAATTGACACCTGAGACTGCATCACCTCACCTCCAGCTTGCCTCCCCAATACAATATGCCGGAGTAAATTCCCTCTTCCGCCTTCTGGGAAGCCTGTGAGAAACAGAGTCATCAGCTGGAACTGGAGAGGGGAACATATACTTGGCTTTGGTAATGCCGTTGTGAATGCATTCTTGCAATAAGACTAAAAGACACCAAGGATCAATGAACAGTTCAATCCTCTTAATTGGCATCTCCAGTTGGATATTAACCTGCTTAATGTGTTTTTAATTAGCATTCCACTTTTTGTATCTGTTCCATTTCGGAGACAAATCTTAAGGTGGACTAGAAAATGAATAAATCTGCAGGCAGCCCATGGCCAAGGAAGTGGGGTGGTGGATGCCAATCTGAGTCCTGCCTTTTTTATGTTTGTTCATGGGATGTGGGTGTCATTGGCTGGGCCACCATTTATTCCCCATCCCCGAGGGCATTTTAAGAGTCAATCACATTGTTTTTCGTAAAATCCCTACATTTGGCCCATCGAGTCTGCACCAACCACAATTCCACTATTTCCATAATTCCACATATTTACCTGCCAATCCCCTGACACCAGGGTCAATTTAGCATGGCCAGTCACCAAAGTTTATTTATTAGTGTCACAAGTGTGCTTACATTAACACTGCAATGAAGTCACTGTGAAAACCCCCTAGTCGCCACACTCCCAGCGCCTGTTCGGGTATGCTATTTAGGTAATTTAATACAGCCAATGCAGCTAATCGGCACATCTTTTAGATTGTGGGAGGAAATCGGAGCACCTGGAGGAAACCCAGATACAGGGAGGACATGACCCAACTCATACAGACAGTGACCCAACTCAGGAATCAAACCTGGATCCCTGGTGTTGGGAGGCAGCAATGCTAACCACAGTGCCACCTTTATGATTCAGGAGTCACATGTAAGCCAGACCAGGTAAGGATGGCAGATTTCCATTCTTTAAGGGCATTAGATGGGTTTTTTCAGCAATCGACAATGGTTTCATGGCCATCATTAGGCTTTTAATTCCAGATTTTTATTGAAATCAAATTTCACCATCTGCCATGCTGGGATTTGAACCTGGGTCCCCAGAATATTACCCTGGGCGTCTGGAATATTAATCCAGCGACAATACCACTGCCGTCTCTGAGGACTGAACCCTTGGCAGATGAACGTTGCAGTGTCTCTCTGCAAACAAAATGGAACATGGTCGGATTGTGAACAGAAGGGTTTGGTGAATGGGAGGATGAAATGTTGCAACTAATGTCTCTTGTGTCACCATTGTGCACAATTCCATAGGTCAGATGCTATTGTTAACCAGCCTTGGAGGGTATAGAGGAAGGCTTATAGAATCTCTACAGTGCAGAATTGAGGCATTTGGCCCATCATGCCTTCATTGACAACAATCCCACCAAGCCCCATTGCTGTAACCTTACGTATTTACACTGCTAAACCCTGACATTAAGGGGCAATTTAGCATGGCCAATCTACCCAACCCACACATCTTTGGAATGTGAGAGGGAACAGAGCACCCAGAAGGATTATTGACCCAAGCTGGGTAAATGGAGTTAAGGTCAGCTGCATTTTAACTGAATGGTGAGCTCTCTTTAAAGAGGTGAAGAAGGGGGAGTGAAGAAATGAATATACATCCATTTCTTTCTCCTTGCTTTCCTTCAGTTACTCAGTTAGAATTATACACAGTCACTGTATTGAGTTGCAAGGAGAGGCTGGATAGACTGGGACTTTTTATTCCCTGGAGCATAGGAAGCTTAGAGGTGATCTTATGGAAACCTGTAAAATCATAAGGAGCACAGATCAGTTAGATAGTCAATATCTTTTCCCAAAGGTGGGGGAATCTAAAACTAGAGAGCGCAGATTTAAGCTGAGAGGGGGAGAGATACAAAAGGGTCTAGAGGGACAATTTTTTTACACAGAGGATGGTGAGTGTCTGGAACAAGCCACCAGAGGTAGTAGTAGAGGTTGGTACAATTTTAACTTTTAAAAATCATTTAGATAGTTACATAGATAAGAGGGATATGGGCCAAAGGCAAGCAATTGAGACTGGCTTAGTAGTTAAAAAAAGGGGCAGTATAGACAAGTTGGGCCAAAGGACCTGTTTCCACGCTGTAAACCTCTATAACTATGACTAAAACTCCTTAGTTAAGAGGAACAGAAGGTTTTTTGATACCAAGGAAGTCCTTTTAACACTTGCTCCCCCCACAAAGAAAATGGGTGGATTTAAGTCAGGTGAATGATTAAAAATATTTTAAACCTCAAATCTGAATCCGACCTACCTAGCGTCGGCCCACTTCCTTTTCAAAAGAGAGAGGGAGCTGGGGCACTGGAGTGACCAACCTGCTCTCAGGAGATGGATGCTGTCTAAAATATTTAAATAAGGGCATGTGGCTCAGGTTTCAAATGTTTCAGACTTCATTTCAGCAGCTAAGAGGATGTGAGGATCACTGCTGGGAAGAAGTTGAAGATTTTCCAGCACTGCTTGTGGGCCAGGAACAGGATTGGCTCCCACCCTGACCATACCCATTTCCTTCTAGCTAAACTGTAACTTACCCATGATAGAAACTTCCGCAAATAACTTCAACCCCACCATCGGATGTCTCCCCTTTGACCAGAAGCCAGGATAATTAAGGACCCCACGCACCCTGGACATTCTCTCTTCCATCTTCTTTCAGCGGGAAAAAGATACACAAATCTGAGGTCACGTACCAACCGACTCAAGAACAGCTTCTTCCCTGCTGCTGTCAGCCTTTTGAATGAACCTACCTTGGATTACGTTGATCTTTTTCTGCACCCTAGCTATGGCTGTAACACTACATTTTGCACTCTCTCCTCTCCTTCTCTATGAATGGTATGCTTTGTCTGTATGGCGCACAAGAAACAATACTTTTCACTGTATACCAATACATGTGATAATAATAAATCAAATCAAATTGAATCAAACCTGTTGCAATATCATTGACACCTTCTATAATCTCAGACTTACCGAATCCCAAGCGATCCCACTGTTAGAATCCACTTCGATACACTGACCCTTGTTCGAACCATTCCGTCCATCTCTCCTGATCCCTATCCCAGCAGAAGCACCTACTTTTCCACAGTATTCCCTTCCTGATATGGAGCCAAGCTGACAATTTAGCTTCCAGGCGTGGAACCCATTGAAAAGAAAAATAAACACACCATGAGTCTCACACAATACATTATTCAGCGAAAAACAGAATTTCCGGAACTAAAATCTGTTCGTGTCATGTTGATTGTATTAAGGTTATGGGGATCTTAATAACTGACCATATGTATATATATATATGTATCTTGACCATATATATATGTGTCCATTTAGTTTGTCTTACTTCGACATTTTGATTTATATTACAATGACCCACTAAGGGCTGCCACCACTTCTCATTTTCATGTAATTTATTGACCATCTGTTCAGTTTACGAAGTGTATAAGTTTCCATTGAAGCGGTTAGCACTGCTGCCTCACAGCGCCAAGGACCCAGGTTCGATTCCCGGCTCGGGTCACTGTCTGTGTGGAGTCTGCATGTTCTCCTTGTGTCTGTGTGGGTTTCCTCTGGGTGCTCTCGTTTCCTATCACAGATAGGATATCAAAGATGTGCTGGTTAGGGTGCATTGACCGTGCTAAATTCTCCCTCAGTGTACCCAAGCAGGCACCAGAGTGTGGCGATTGGGGGATTTTTCACAGTAACATCATTGCAGTGTTTATGTAAGCCTTACTTGTGACTAATAAATAAACTTAAAACTTACTTAGAATTTATTTATTAGTGTCACAAGCAGGCTTACATTAATGCTGCACTGAAGTTACTGTAAAAAGCCAGGAGTTGAACCTGGATTGTGGATTAGGCTAACAACCCACCCATCTAAAAGCACCTATAGAAATGTTTAAAGCGTATTTATTAGTGTCACAAATGGACTTACATTAACACTACAATTAAATTACTGTGAAAATCCCCTAGTTTCCACACTCCGGCGCCTGTTTGGGTACACTAAAGGAAAATTTAGCACGGGCAATGCACCCAAATCGGCACATCTTTTGGATTGTGGGAGGAAACTGGAGCATCCGGAGGAAACCCACGCAGACACGGGGAGAACATGCAGACTCCACACAGACACCGATCCAAGCTGGGAATTGGATCTGGGTCCCTGGCTAACCGCTATGCCACCGTGCCACACATACCTAGAGGTGAGACAGGTTGTTACAGATTGGTCCAGACACGGCTCCATCGAAGAGAATAGTTTGCATGTGAGGCAAGACAATAGTCCAACCGGAAGCCAGTGTCTTTCTCTGGAGAGAAATGGGATGAGTCATCCACCACTCAGTAACTAACGACTTCATCGTTAAGATCTCTTGTAGCTTCATGGGAGCCGAAGGGTCCAAAGTAGTCCTGAAGAGGCTTCTCTCTTCACAGCATTAAGCTGAACATATCGGCCCTTTCACAGACTGACAGCCTGTACTGTGCGTTCTCAGACTCTCAATGTGTTTTCTTTCTCCATTTTAATCCCGCGCTGCGGTCCCTTTTCTGATAAGGGAATCAGCGTTAAGTAGCAAGTAGAACCGCACTTACTTTGATCGAGCATTTGATAGACATCCCTTAAACCCCGAGGTTCGATACTGCTTAACTGTCCCTATTGACAAGAATAAGTTCAATGTGATTCTCGCAGGCTGTCAGACACTTTGTGGTTACTCTCTGAACGGATACAGAGAGAAACTCTTTGGCGAGCGGATCAAGGACCAACCAGACAGAGAATCATGGTGATTGGTAAAAGAACCAAAGGCGACAGAAGTAAACATTTCTATACTCTTGCAAAGTGGTTTAGATCTGGAATTCAGCGCCTGAGACTGTAGGAGAGGCGGATTCAAATGAGGTTGTTAAAGGGAAGTTGGACAAACATCTGAGGATTTTAGTAAGCACAAGTTTTCAGGGAAAGGGCAGGGTTGTGAGTTGAACTAAGTAGCTCTCACAGAGAGCTAGTACAGACTTGGTGAACAGAATGATCTCATTCTTTGCTGTACCCACTCTGTGATTGTAATGGACTATTATCCATTATGACTTTTACTCCTTCCTATGAAGCAACCTGCAGTAACACAATTACAGACTGTAGAATAGGGGTCTGGCACATATAGATTAATGTGGGTCTGAGTACAGTGCCTCCCACACAGTAATGTAAGACAGCACATGACTCAGGCGTAGAGTTTGGTATGATGTTGAGCATGGATGTGTGAAGATCCAGACCCAGTGACCCAGAATCCTGGGTCAACATGGTGGCCCAGTAGGTTAGCACTGCTGCCTTACAGCACCAGAGACCCGGGTTTGATTCTTGGCTTGGGTCATTGTCTGTGTGGCATTTGCATGTTCTCCCCATGTCTCCTTCAGATTTTCTCTGGGTGCTCTGGTTCCCTCCCACATCCAAAGATGTGTGGGTTTGATGAATTGGCCATGCTAAATTGACCCTACTGTCAGGGCAACTAGCTAGGGTAAATGTGTGGATAGGGCCTGAGTGGGATTGTGGTCGGTGCAGACTCGATGGGCCAAATGGCTTCCTTCAAAACTGTATGATTCTCTATGTCATGGAGATAGTTCTTTGCCTGTACCTGTTACTGCCTATGTGTATGCAGTCACGAAAAGTTAAAGGTTTGTCGTTAAGCTACTGAAGAATTCTTTATGATGACTGTAACCAGCATCTTCCCAACATGGTGACAGCTCGGGATCAAAAACCCACAATCTCACTAAAATGCTGAAAGACTGGTAACAAGCAAAAATATTCAATTGAAATTCTGACTGGAGAGAAACTCCCACAGAAGCTGGAACCATTGATAAAATGTGACGGAAAATGCTCCAGAGAAAAGAGGCAGAGATTTGAGTGCAGCAGAATACCCCATTGAATCTCCCCTGGAACATCCACTTCAGAACTCAGAGTCCATGGAGTCTGTAAGGGTGGGCTAAATCTTTTATAGTTTCAGACTGCAGGCAGTCTTGGGACCCTTTCACTCATCTCAAGTTCAGAAACACCATTCAAACAAACCCAATATTTGAAACTGGGGTCCTTGGTTCAAATCCTCAACACAGGCCCCCAGAGCACATAAAACAAAAGTAAAACAAAATCTCTCTGGAATGTTGTGACTATCCAACACAGAAAACAGCAAGCTTACATTTAGATTTGAACATCTGATTACTCGGAAAGAAAATCTGCTGAACAAAAGAATTTGGCAGACAGCCGATGCAGCCAGCCATTGTTAAAAATGCCCTTCCCAGAAACCAACCATTGAACTTGGGTTCGATTCCCAGCTTGGATCACTGTCTGTGCAGAATCTGCATGTTCTCCCCTTGTCTGTGTGGGTTTCCTCCGGGTGCTTCAGTATCCTCCTGAAAGATGTGCTGGTTCAGTGCGTTGGCCATGCTAAATTTAAGGTAAGACATGAAGTAAACTAATGTAACTCCAGATACGTTGAATAAAAGGGGAGTATAATGAAAGGGTCTAGCACATATATAGTCAATGTGGGACTGAGTACAGTGCTTCTTCCCCTTTATTCGACATGTTTGCAGTAACACTACTTTACTTCACGTCTTACTTTGTTATTGGTCATCATGCATTTACATTCTAAGAGAGCACATGATCCAGACCTAAAGTCAATGAGATATTGAGCAGAGATGTGTGAAGACCCAAACATGGAGATAGCTCGTCGTCTTGTATCCTTTACTGTGTATGTATATATGGTTACAAGTGGTCAATAAAGGCTTGTTTTTCACCTACAGAACGCTGCAAAGAATTTTTTAGGAGATGTCATTCTGTAACCAAATCCCTCCCAACAGAAGCAGCCAGGAGACTTCAGGTGAAACTGAAACATGCTGAGGTGTTAAAAAAGGACTGAGCATTAGAATTGTGTGCAACCACAATAACTGAAAAAGTGAAAATACAAAACATAAGTTCATAAGATATAGGAGTAGAATTAGGGCATCTGGTCTATCAAGTCAGCATCGCTGTTCGATCATGGCTGATAAGCTCCTTATCCCCATTTTCCTGCCTTCTTCCCAAGACCCTTCAACTCCTTTACCAATTAAAATATTGTCAAACTCCTCCTTAAATTTACTCACTGTCCCAAAATCAAAGTCACATTGGAGTAGTGAGAATGGCCTCAACTCCACATTCCTGCCGATCCCAATAACTTTGATTCCCTTGTTAGCGGAGAATGTATCTATCTTTGTCTAAAAACTACCCGGATGATCCAGCCTCCCCTGCTCTCTGAGAAAGTGAGTTCCGAAGATTCATTACTGAAAAAGTGTTCCTTCATCTCCGTCTTATATATCCTTGAACTGTGCCCTCTTGCTCTCATCTCTCCCACAAGGGAAACATCTTCTCAGCATCCACCCTGTTAAATCCCCTCACAACCTCCCATATTTGAATAAGAATTTCTCTTATTCTCCTGAATGCCAATCGATATAGGGTCATCGATAGAAATCTTTGGAAAAGAGAGAAGTTTTGAGGAGTTTTTTGACAGGGTGAGTTAGATTAAAAGGTTTAAAGGACAATTCAAAATCCAGGGAAAAATAGGCGAAAGTTTTGTGTCTGATCGCAGGGTGGGAGAGAGAGAGGGAAGGAGAAAGGGTTGACGAAGCTTGCAGAGATTGGGGATTTGCCAACCTAAGGCAACATCTTGAAATCAAATCTCTGTACAATTTGTGTCAATGGGCATGAACAGAAGCAACATCACAGTCCAGCTTCCCTGTTGTTTCTTTTTATTCATTTGTGGGATGTGGGCATCAGTAGCTGGCCAGCATTTATTGCCCATCCCTAGTTGCCCTTGAGGAGGTGGTGGTGAGCTGCCTTCTTGAATCGCTGCAGTCTGTGTGCCGTAGGTTGAGCCACAATGTCACTAGAGAGGGAATTCCGGGGTTTTGACCCAGAGACTGCAAAGGAAGCACGATACATTTCCAAGTCAAGGATGGTGAGTGGTCACTATCTGTATCACATAGTTGACAACTCATGCCATTAGTAACAATCAGATGTGGCCCTTCCTCAGAGTGTGGATACTGAGCCTGATTGTAATGTTCACACTGGGGGCAGGCACAGATACCTCAGCACAGTTCAGCTGAATACTCAACATCGAATTCAACAACTTCAGATGATTAGTTCTACCTCACCTCAATCCCATTGTTTTAATTTTATTTCATTTTTAACTGTTCTCTACTTTTTTTTATTGTCTTCCTTTATTTTTCTTCCTTCCTCTCCCACTCTTTCCCCTTATTTTATCCCTCCTTTAAATACCTGTTCTTCTCCTTTGCTTCCCCTTTCCTTCTTTTCTCTACTTTATCTGCCTTCCACCCTTCAGGTCAGCTGCGACCTTATTGAAAGGTGGGGCAGGTCCAAGGGGTTGAATGACCTACCCTCCAACTCTTAATTCATATGTTTCTTACAATCATAGACACAGTGCAGAAGAGGTCATTTGACCCATCGAGTCTGCACTGACTCTCTGATAGAGCATCCTACCCAGGCCCTCTCCCGCACTCGATCTCCATAACTCTGCAGGTGGCTACCATGGCTAATCTCCCCACACTACACACCTTGGGACATTAAGAGGCAATTTTACCGTGACCAATCCACCTTTAGTTGAGATCTTCTCCAAACTCCTCCTTTGGTACAGCAGGAAGAAAAGAAGGCAAATAGTATATTGGGCTTCTTGGCGAGAGGATTTGAGTATTAGGATAGAGATGTTTTGCTGCAATTGTATAGGGTGTTGGTGAAGCCACGCTTGGAGTATTGTGTATAGTTTTGTTGTCATTATCTGAGAAAGAATGTCCTTGTTATAGAGGAAGTACAGCAAAGGTTTACCAGGATGATTCCTGGAATGGCAGATCTGTCATATGAAGAGAGACTAAGTCAGTTAGGATTATATTCACTGGAATTTCGAAGAGTGAGGAGGGAAATCTCATAGAAACTTATAAAATTTTAACAGGGTTAGACATGACAGATTGACAAAGAATTCTCCCAATGGCATGGGAGTCCAGAACAAGGGGTCATAGTTTGAGGATAAGGATAAACCTTTAAGAACTGAGGTGAGGAGAAATTTCTTCACCCAGAGGGTGGTGAATGTGTGGAATCCACAACCACAGAAAGTAGTTGAGGCCAAAATGTTGTGTGATTTCAAGCAGAAATTAGATATAGCTCTTGGGCCGAAAGGGACCAAGGGATATGGGGAAAGGGGGGAATCAGAATATTGAATTCGATGATCAGCCATGATTAAAATGAATGGCAGAGCAGACTCAATGGGCCGAATGGCCTTCTCCTGCTTCTAGTTTCTACATCAGCCTTTTCAGGAGTGAAATTAGGAAACGTGAGTTTAGTCAGAATTAAGGAAGCAATCACTGGTCATCAAGGCTACCTCTGGAGGTAGCAATTTCACTCAGTGAGGCCACTGGATGGTTAGTGTGGAACATTAGGATCAGGAAGAGGATATTTAATCTAGTTTCTGTGTTTGGTGTTGATTCTTTCTCCTCTCACCCACTGCCCAGCTTCCAGAGGTTGCCGCTTTGAAAGAAGGATGCGAGTGCAAGATGCAAGCCCTCACACAAGATCATGGGAGGGACGGCGGAGAGCACAGAAAGAGACCAGATAGTGCCCTATGTCTGCACCATTCCTCAGTGAGTCACCTCTCCTAATCTCCCTCTCTTTGCCCTCCCTGTGCCCTTCAATAGAGAAATAATTTGCTTCCCTCTCAGATGTAGCCTTGCGATGTTGCAGTTTAAAGAGCCCATGAAGCATGGTGACTTTGCAAGCTAATGGAGAAATATTGATGGCCCACACAATCACACCTCAGCAACAGCCACTGCCCTCTTTGAGAGAAGGGAGTGTGCAGATTTAAGAAGGAGGTGTACCAAGTGTGGGTTTTAAACACACCATTAAAGAAAACACTTTTGCTTTCACAAATTGCGTCAGTAAAGTCCCTTATTAACCATTTAATAAGGACTTTTTTCAGGTGTAAAAATGTATGACACTGATTCCGTTTAAGTTCAAATCCTTACTGCAATAAAGAAAAAGCAAAAATTCTCTCAATGTTGAACTCCCATTTGCTCAAGATGGGGATTTGCGATTAATCTTAATCAAACGCTTCTTGCAATCTGAAGGAGGTGCTTTCCCTCTCAGTTTATTTGACTCTTTTTCAAATGGCCTATGGTTGTTCTGCAGCAGCCTGGAACTACGGAACTATTGAATATTAACTGGAATTTCATTCTCCCCCATGATGAAGAGGGGCTGAACTCTGAAGTTTGGGGCATCTCTGCTATCTCTTCAGGAATCGTCCCACATGCTTATCCTGACTGCTCCAATCACAATTCAATTACATAGAATTAAATCTTTCAAAATGCCACATATTATTTTTTATTGTAATCAATATGTCTTTTTTTTTCAGGTTTCATGCGTTCACTCCCATTTTATCCCTTGGCTTCAACTCCACTCAGGATGTTGTTCTGAGGTATGAATTACAAAGCAGCCGTGATAGTGGGTTAGGGGAAAAGTTTAAAGTTTATTGATTAGAATCATCAAATCCCAACAGTGCAGAAGGAGGCCATTTGGCCCATTGAGTCTGCCCCCACCCAGACCTATCCCCATAACCCCAAAGTCCATCAAGTCCCTATTGACTACATCATCCAGACCCCCATGTATTTATCCCTAGCTAGATCCCCTGACACTAAATGGCAATTTAGCAAGGCCAATCCACATCTTTGGAGTGTGGGAAGAAGTGGGAGTACCGGAAAGAACCCACACAGACACGGGGAGAATGTGCAGACTCCACACAGACGCGACCCATGTCAGGAATCAAACCCGGGCTCCTTGACACTATGATGCAGCAGTGCTAACCACCATGCCACCATCCATCCTGAATTAGTGTCACAACTAGGCTTACATTAATACTGCAATGGAGTTACTGTGAAAATTCCTAGTTGCCATACTCCGGCACCTGTTTGGGTACGCTGAGGATGAATTTAGCATGGCCAATGCACCTAACCAGCATATCTTTCAGACTGTAGGAGGAAACCAGAGCACTCAGAGGAAACCCATGCAGATACGGGGAGAGTGTGCAGACTCCACACAGATAGTGGTTGAAGCCAAAAATCAAACCTGGGTCTTTGGCATTGTGAAGCAGCGGTGCTAACCATTGTGCCACCGGACAGGAACAGTATTTCCCTGCATTTGGCATGGGGGAACATAACTCATAATTTGACCTTGCTGACCTGCAAGTTTTCATGGAGTCCAGAGTCACTAATGAGGACCCCAACCTCCATTCCCCATTCCAACTGCACTCCACCCCCACAACCCGAGTCATAATCAATGTGACTACATCCCACTCTGACAAACCTATATTGCCAGGACTCATGGGCCTGAGTTATTGGGAGACGTTGACCAAACTAGGACCAGAATATTCCTTGGAACGTAGAAGAAGAGCAGTGATTTTATTGAGATGTATAAAATCATGAGGGGTTTAGATAGGATGAATGCACATAGTTTTTTTCTCAGCGAAGGGTGAATTGAAAACTTGGGGGCAAAGGTTTAAGGTGAGAGAGGAAAGATTTAAAAGGGACCTGAAGGTGGTGTGTGTGTGAAATGAGCTGCCTGAGAAAGTGGTTAAGGTGGATACAATAGCAACATTTAAGAAGCATTTGGATAAGTACATGGATGAGGAAGGATTAGAGGGACATGGGCCAAATGCGGGCAATTGGGACTATCTGGGAGGACACCATGGTCAACATGGACCAGTTAGGTTGAAAGGTCTGTTTCAATGCTGCATTGCTTTATGGCTGTATGACAAAATAGTTGATGAAAAAGATATTGAATGTATTCAAGGGGCAGCTGGATATCGCACTTGGGGCAAATGGGTTCAAAGGTTAGAGGGAGAAAGCAGGATTAGGTTATTGAGTTGGATGATCGACCATGATCGTGATGAATGGTGGAGCAGGTTCGAAGGGCTGAACGGCCTCCTATCTTCTATGTTATGCTTCTATGTGATATTTCTACTGCTCTATCCTGCCAGTCCTCGGAACTCCTACAAGTATTGATAAACAGCTAATGGCCACCTTTAAATATTGATAACACATCTATAGAACCCCGGTAAGTAATGACACACTCCTCAGAACCACCTACAAGTAATGACAGGGCCGTGAGGGTCACCTGTACATGCTTATACCTCCCTGAGAGCCATATTCAAATACTGAAATACTCTGGCCTGAGGACAGCAAGGTCTCCTGTAAACATTGCCATATTTCTCGGGAATTTCTGGAAATATTGCAACAATGCTGGGATCCCTAGTAATATAGATATTCTGATGAATACATCTGTAAACACTGATAAAATGCCAGACATCCCTTGCCCCAATTTGAGACAGGCCAATTGCAGAAAACATTTATACTCGCATAGAGATTTATCTGCTTGTGAGTCAACAAATACACAGTGTACAAATTGCTTCTCTTAACTCAAAGTAACTTCATGGAATCATAGAATCCCTACAGTGCAGGAGAGGCCACTGCACTGACTCTCTAACAGAGTATTTTACCCAGGCCTTTGTCCTGCCCTTTCCCCATAACCCCACACATTTCCCATGACCAACCCACCTAACCCAGATATCTGATGACACTAAAGAGGCAATTTCTGAATGAGGTCCTGTCCATCACGCAAACCATCCATTGACTCTGTCTACACTTCCCGCTGCCTTTTCAAAACAGCCAGCATAATTAAGGACTCCACACACCCCAGGCATCTTCCCTTCCAACTTCTTCCATTGGGGAAAAGGTACAAAATTCTGAGGCTATGCATCAACTGACTCAAGAACAGCTTCTTCCCTGTTGTCATCAGACTTTTGAATAGACTTACGTTACATTAAATTGACCTTTCCCCACGCCCTAGCTATGAGTGTAATACTACATTCTGCACTCTCTCGTTTCCTTCTCTATAAACGGTTTGATTTGTCCGTATAGTGCGCAAGAAACAATACCTTTCGCTGAGACTATGTGACAATAATAAATAAAACAAAATCAAAAACTCAAATGAGTGTGACCAATCAACCTAACCAGCACATCCTTGACTGTCGGAGGAAATTCGCGGACACGAGAAGAACATACAAACTCCACACAGTCACCCAAGGTCAGCATTGAACGTGGGTCCCTGGCACTGTGAGGCAGCAGTGCCAACCACTGAGCCACCATACCACCAGTGTTTCGTTGCCTGAGCATCAGCAGGTACAGAGGATATGAATTATTTCTCTAAATGCAAAGTAACTTCAGTCAAATAACCAGAGGTTTTTTTTAGCACCAGGTTCCTACATCACTGCAGTCTTTTGCAAAGATAGGTGACCACCAGATTATTAAATGAATGATTCATTAAGCTCAGTAACTATAGTAAGAAGTCTCACAACACCAGGTTAAATTCCAACAGTTTTATTTGATAGCACGAGCTTTCAGAGCACTGCTGCTTCACAGGTGAATGACTTTAACCTGGTGTTGTGAGACTTCTTACTGTGCCTACCACAGTCTAACACTGGCATCTCCACCTCAGTAAGCATGTACAGAGGGTGATATAAAGGCAACTGTACTCCCCATGTAGGCCAGATCAGATAAGGATGGCAGATTTCCCCTCCCTAAAGGACATTAGTGAACCTGATTGGGTTTTCTGACAATCGACAGTGGTTTCATAGTCATCAATAGGGAAGGAAATCTGCCGTTCTTAACTGGTCTGGCCTACATGTGACTCCAGACCTACAGCAATGTGGTTGACTCTCAATGTCTTCTGAAATGGAGGGCAGTTAGGCATGGGCAATGAATGCTGGATGCACCAGCAATGCACATGTCTTATAAAAGGAACTTTTAAAAAATTAAATTGGAGCAAAGCATTTCTTGGACTTATGGAGTGATTGGCAGTTTCATCATTAGTTTTAATTCCAAATTTTGATTGAATTCTAATTTAATGGAACCATAGAGAATAGAAGCAGGAGTAGCCAATTGTTTAGAGACAGGAATGAACAGAGTCGCAGGACTGTCAATTAACTTTAACAAAAGAATAAAACATATTTTAAACATGGAATGATTGATTATAAAACATTATTTCTTCATCCCACCTATATCATAACACATGTCCACAGATTGATAAGATTTATAACATCACCGACAGAATTTTTCTTGTACTCTAATATTCGTGGTAAGTACACAACCCATGTAAACCAATGGGAAAACTGTGCCCAAATAGACCAAATGACAGGCGCCACCCAATATATCTTCTGTGGATTTCTCATCAAGTCCTCCCAGATAGCTATCACACTGTGAACTGATTGTCCTCACTGAAACTCTAGTTTCCACATTAATCCTTCTAAGCTCCACTTACAAAAAACACGCATGCAATCTTCTCCAAAACAACGGTTTCTTTCTTTCTTCACCAAGGATTCATTTCCAGGATTTCCGCCTTTCCTTTTACTATTCCTGTGCTTTGATTGCCACACGCATTCAAGCTTCCATACAATCTCTCAGGTACCCAGCCACACCGACAGAACACACTGCTTCACAGGCTGCACTAAGATGTCACCAAACTTTTGATTTACCTTTTGATTTGCCTCTGATGTCCTGCTTCTCGCTTCAATGGTGTGACTTGTCCCAAAACCATAAAGTCCTGCCTGAGATCAATGGATGTTCCCATTGTCCTCCCCTCATCCAATCCAATTCATGTGGTGGGCCAGGTGCTAAAATTCTGGTTCATTCAGCTGTCTCTTTAACTCAGAGCACTATCTCTGCTTCACCCAACACACCCTTGTTCAACTTCTTGTTCAACTTGTTCTTTGTTCCTTTACCTCCCTGAGACATTCTTTTTGTCCCAACTCTCTGGAATCCGGACTTTTTTTTGATATTTCGGAAAGTCTACTTTTCTCCAGCTCCCTAGTCCTATCCAGCTCCTCCTGGTTCCGGCTTAAAACTAAACTCAACAGTTATTTCTAAGTATGGTGGTTCCTCGTTGCCGAGCAACAGTCTAGTTTTCCTTGAAACCATGTTTGCTTCCCTGTGGCAAATTCTGAAGATCATGCAGACACCAAACTGAAGTCATTAATCTTTTCAGAGACAGAACCACAAAATTAAACCTACTTAAAGCTGTGTCTTATTTCTAATCTCCACAAATACAAATGTAGATTTTTCTTGTATTTATTCACAGATTACAGCCTAGCTAGCATTTATTGCCTATCCTTGGTTGCCCTTATTAAGCATCAACCAAATATTGCTATGGCTCTGGAGTCACATGTAGACCAGACCGGGTAAGGACAGATTTCCTTCCCGAAAGGAAATTAGTGAACCAGGTAGATTTTTTTGACAATTGACAATGGTTTCAGGGTCATCAGCAGATTTTTAATTCCAGATATTTTTCTAAGTGAATTCAAATTCTACCACCTGCTATGGTGGGATTCGAACCCGGGTCTCCAGAAACATTAGCAGAACTTCTGCATTAATAGTTCATTAATAGTGATAACAGCACTTGGCCATTGCCTCCCCAACTATTTATTTCCTGATACATATTACCTGCAGACTTGACTATCCCAATGTTCTGATGACTGCCCTCTATTATTGCACACTTCCTAAACTCTGCTGCTCCATTCCCTAATTCACATCAAACGCCTTTCACCCATCACCCCTATGCAGATGGATCTACATTAGATCCCGAAATGCCTGGTTTAAGATTGGTAATCTTGTATTCAAATCTCTCCATGGCTTCCCTATCTCTGCCACATTCTCCAATCTTAAACCCCAACCCAACAGGATATCTGAGCACCTCCAATCCTAACAGCTCAAGCAACTCATGATTTTCATCACTTCACCAATGGCAGCCATACCTTCAGCTGCCTAGTTCACAAGCTCAACAATTGCACCCTAACCTTTCTGTCCTCCTTTAAGGCAACACTTAAAATCTTCCAAATTGATTACTTCCCCTTATGTCTCATTGTGTGAGCCAGTGATAAATTTATTTTCTGATATCTCTGTCTTGGGATTCTTTACTATACATGAGATGCAATATTACTGTTGCTATTGGATCCAGGCAGGCACGATGAATCATTATTCATCCTTTGGCAGACAGTTTCAAGTGCATGCTTTTGCAATTAAGGGTAATGCATTCACTGTCTTCTTGAAATCAAGAAGTATCCAATTTGACATCCATTGGTTTTATATTGTAGGTGATGTAAAATCCAGGCCAGAAATTCCAAGGTGTTAGCCTCGACCTTAAGTTTTACACTTGATTTTGGCATTCAGATCAGCATAAAATGTTTCACTCTAGATATGATTCGAGTGAACCAATAGGGAGCTTTTATCAAAACACTTTTATTTAGGAATACAGTTAAAATATAATAAAAAGAATTAGCAGAACTTTTATCAATTACAAAATTTAAACATGACACAGTATACACTTTAACAGCTAGCTATTTCTGTTGTTTCAAAATGAATACAATCCCACAGAAATATATCTTTCTCTAGACTTGGCACAAAAAGCAAGTATGCTCATGTGATGCTGGATCTTCAGCTTTGTAAATGTAGGGAGATGTAAATGTAGTTGTGGAGAACACTGGGATACAGAGTTGTAAACTGGAAAGTATTGAAGTAGATAAGGAGGATGTGCTAGATATTCTTGAGGGTTTGAAGTTAGATAAGTCCCCTGGGCCGGACGAGATTTACCCTAGGATTCTTTGGGAGGAAAGAGAGGCGATTGCAGAGCCTCTGGCTCTGATCTTCAGGTCGTCGTTGGTTACAGGTATAGTGCCGGAAGACTAGAAGATAGCAAATGTGGTCCCATTGTTCAAGAAGGGGAATACAGACTTTCCTGGGAATTATAGATCGGTGAGTCTTACTTCTGTTGTGGGCAAAGTATTGGAAAGAATTATTAGGGATAGGATTTATAGTTATTTAGAGAGAAATTAATTGATTGGGGATAGTCAGCATGGTTTTGTGAAGGGTAGGTTGTGCCTTACTAACATTATTGAGTTTTTTGAAAAAGTGACCAAAGAGGTGGATGGGGGTAAGGCAGTTGATGTGGTATATATGGACTTTAGTAAGGCGTTCGATAAGGTGGCCCATGGAAGACTTCTACAGAAAATGCAGATATATGGGATTGAGGGTGATTTAGCTAATTGGATCAGGAATTGGCTAGCTGATAGAAGACACAGGGTGGTGGTTGATGGAAATTATTCATCATGGAGTTCTGTTACAAGTGGTGTACCTCAGGGATCTGTTTTGGGGCCCCTGCTGTTTGTAATTTTTATAAATGATCGGGATGAGGGTATTGAAGGATGGATTAGTAAATTTGCGGATGACACCAAAGTCGGAGGAGTGGTAGATAGTGAAGAGGGGTGTTATAATTTGCAGAGAGACTTGGACAAGTTGCAGAGCTGGGCCGAGAGGTGGCAAATGGAGTTTAATGTGGAAAAGTGTGAGGTAATTCACTTTGGCAGGAATAACAAATGTGTGGAGTATAGGGCTAATGGTAGGACTCTTAATAGTGTTGATGAACAGAGGGATCTTGGTGTATATGTGCATAGATCCCTGAAAGTTGGCAATCAAGTCGATAAGGTTGTTAAGAAGGCATACGGAGTCTTAGCTTTTATTGGTAGGGGGATTGAACTGTACAAAACTCTAGTGCGGCTGCATTTGGAGTCTTGTGTACAGTTCTGGTCCCCGCATTATAAGAAAGATGTGGAGGCATTGGAGAGGGTACAGAGGAGGTTTACCAGGATGTTGCCTGGTATGGAGGGCAGGTCTTATGAAGAGAGGCTGAGGGATTGAGGAGACCTTATTGAAACAATAAGATGATTAGAGGTTTAGATAGGGTGGACAGTGATAGCCTTTTTCCTAGGATGGAGAAAGCTAGCATGAGGGGACATAGCTTAAATTAAGGGGTGGTGTTATAGGACGATGTCAGAGGTAGGTTCTTTACCCAGAGGGTGGTAAGGGTATGGAATGCCCTGCCTGCGGCAGTTGTAGATGCGCCAAGTTTGGTGGCGTTTAAGAGGTTAGTAGATAAGTTTATGGATGAAAAGGAAATGGTTTAGGTTAGAGGGTCATTGCTTTTTCTTAATTGGTCGGTGCAACATCGAAGGCCGAAGGGCCTGTTCTGCGCTGTAATGTTCTATGTTCTATGTTCTATGTAACACCTACATGAATTAATCCTTTGAATTTTGGATCAAATCTCTGAGACTTCCCAGTCCTGGGACTTTCAAATAAACCTCTGGAGAGAGAGATGGAGAGAAAGAGAGAGGGAGAGAGAGAGATACTGTCTTCTCCCATTAACTTCTAGCAGCAACTGAGAAAATTTTGATTATGATTTGGTTTATTATTGTTTCATGTATTAGTATACAGTAAAAAGTACTGTTTCTTGTGCACGATACAAACAAAACATACCATTCATAGAGGAGGAAAAAAGAGAATGCAGAATGTAATGTAGGGTGTAGAGACAGATCAGCTTAATGCAAATTGAAACTAAAACTTGGACCTTTCAGTGGAAAGAAACTGTCCTCAGGCATATCATCTGACCAGCAATCCCCAAAGGACCATAAAACCCCAGAATACTTCATTAGTCCAGATTAAAATCAGCAGGAGATCATTATACTGCCTCAGCAGCAATAAAGGGCACCAGTCACAGACACCACTGCACTAATAAAATGCTAAAAATAAAATGATTAAAGAACATTTCTTAAAGGCACATTATTGTCACAGTGACCATCAATGAGTTGCATGCGGTGCTCATATACAAGCTGAGACACCTCACTGCTACACTGCACTTTTGCTGCCTTGATGCAGTCCATCCAATGAATTCCCAATATTATGGTGACCCATTGTGTCCTCTACAGCTTTGAACTTCAGGACCTTGAAAATTGAGATCCCTGGAGAGGAGATAGAGTTGGAGCTGAACACCTCAGGAGAGGAACAGGAGCAGTCAGAGGATAGAACAGAGAATAACCGTGAGAGAGGTCTACAAGGCAAACATAGCACAGAGACTCCCAGTAACCTCTGATCAGATTCTAACCATAAAATGCTTGCAACAGTAAGGATGATCGGCATAATTTATATTCATAATCCTTCAGAACACTCCACTCATCATTAAAGGAAGAAATCCCATGTGAGACCCAAATTGACAGAAAAAAAATTCAATTTCTATTGCAACTTTGTGTATTCACCAGAAACACAGAAATATCAGTGCCAACACTTCAAAAAATAAAAATAACTCAGTGGGGTAAAGTAACAAGGGCGTCCCAGAATATCAATGAACAAGTCATTAAAAGCAGTATCGCAGGTCGGCAGAGCTATTAAAAATACTACAGAATACTAGGATTTATTTCCAGGTCTATGGAAATCAAAGCGGCTGTAGTTATTGCCCAGCTTGTGTTGGCCCCTGCTCCAGCTGGGCTTAGAGTAATTGTTCACAGCTTCAGTCTCCAGTGGAAGTCTTGTGGTAGCTAGCAATAATAATGTCTTACCTTTTTATTCATCCATGAGATATGGACGTCACTGGCTGGTCAACATATATTGTCCATCCCTAGTTGCCCGAGGGCAGTTTAGAGTCAACCATATTGCTCTGGCTCTGGAGTCACAGGTAGGCCAGACCGGGTAAGGACAGCAGATTTCCTTCCCTAAAGGACATTAGTGAACCAGATGGGTTTTTCCAATAATTGACAATGGTTTCCTTGTTCAGTAGATTCTTAATTCTAGATATTTTTTTGTTGAATTCAGATTCCATCATCTGCCGGTACAGGATCTGAGCACAAACATTAGCTGAGTTTCTCGATTAATAGTCTAGTGATAATAGGGTGAGGGGGGTAAGGTATAATTTGGATGCTAGAGGGAGTTTTTTCACACAGAGGGTGGTGGGGGTATGGAATGCACTGCTAAGTAAAGTGGTGGAGGCAGGTACTCTGGAGTTATTTAAGAAATACTTAGATGGGCACATGAACAGAATGGGAATGGAGGGGTATAGAAAACTGATTTAAAATAGGGATAATGAGCCTTGGGAGTCCCTGGGAAGTGTGTAAATAGATGATGATATTGATGTACTTGTTTTTATCCTACAGGTGCTTTGGTCCACCTTGTTGTGTAATGAGGGGCATACACGCAATGGGTCGTGAGAGGACTGCTCTTGGATCTTTTTCAAGAGTATCCTACTGCTTCACATCGTTAGTGTATGCTTGACCTGGACCATCTGATGGGCAACACGACAGCGCAGTGACTATAGCTGTGCTGTGCAGATACATGGATTTGGGCCTGTGTCTGTCGGAGTTTGCGCATTCTCCCCGTGCTTGCGTGGGTTTTCTCCGGGAGCTCCGGTTTCCTCCCACATCCCAAAGATGTGCTCTTAGGCTAATTGGCAAAACAAATCCTCCCTAAATTGTCTCAAATTTGGTTTTTAATCCATAGATCTATAAACATGGACAGGGATCGCATGTAGAAGTGGGAACATCAAGGTGGCGGCGCAGGCTTGTTGGGCCGAAGGGCCTGTTTCCCGTGCTGTTTTGTTCTTTGTTCTTTGTAATACCACTGGGCCATCACCTCTCTTAAATCTGGCCCAGAAGCTCTGAGTTCATGTCCCACTTGAGGACTTGATGGACGTGGGAGGTGCATTGACAATATGCCCAAGCAGGTTGGTTGTCTGCCTGTAAATCCTTCCAGTACGCCTGACAGCCAGAAATAAGAACAGCAGAGTTTCCTGGTCAGTAATACTGCAGAATTGTGCAAACGATGGCAATACTTTGATCCAATGGAAGTACGAGGTTACCAACACTCTCCAAGTGCATGGTACCTGAAGGAGGAGACGAATTGGGAAAAAAACAAAGTTAAACATGGAAACATAGTAACTAGGAACTAGTAGGCCATTTGGCCCTTCTAACCTTTTCTGCAATCCAATATGATCATGGCTGTTCCTGTATCTCAGTGCCATATTTCAGTTCTCCCCATATGCCTCGACACCATTAGAATAATAATAATAATCACAGAATCCCAGTGCAGAAAGGCCATTCAGCCCATTGAGCCTGCACTAACTCAGCATCTTACCCAGGCCCTCCCTTCACCCTATCCCCATAAACACTTGTGACACTAAGGAGCAATTTAGCATGGCCAATCCACCTAACCCACACGTCTTTAGATTGTGGAAGGAACCCCTACAGACACAGGGAGAATGTACAAACTCTACACAGGTAGTTACGCAAGATTGGAATCAAACCTGGGCCCCTGGTGCAGCAGAGTTATTTCCTTGAATATAGCCAGTGACTTGGCCTTTATGGTCTTCTGTGGTAGGCAATTCCACAGGTTGGCCACCCTCTGAGTAAAAAAATGTTTCCTCATCTCAATCCTCGATGCTCTGCCCTGTGTCCTGAGACTGTGACCCCTGGTTCTAGATTCCCCAGTCAGGCAGCCTGTCCCATCCTGTACCAGACTGTGAACCTGCAGCCACTGGGGAGATTGAACAGCTTATGTTTTCATCTTTAAAAAGGAAAAGTCTCGGAGGAGGCTTGATAAAAGCCTCTGGAATTATGAATGGGTTGGCCAGGAGAGAATGCCTCCACTTGCAGGAGAATCCAAAAGTAGGGAGCATTAAAACAAGATAGCTACTCTCATATCCAGCTGGGAAATAAAGTAGTTTGATTCACTGCCACGGAAAGTGGTTGAGACAAACAGCTAAACATATTTTAAAAGAAACTGGAATCACGCCCATGGACGGAGCTAAAACACAGTTCAGCCATGATCTCACTCAATGGCGGAAGACACTCAAAGACCATCTCCCATTATGACATTCCTATTACCTCAGAGACTGCAATGGTTCAAGAATCAAAAATCCTGCAGTGCAGAAGGACGCCATTCGGCCCATCAAATCTGCACCAACCACAATCCCACCCAGCCCCTATCCTGATAATCCCATTTACCTTAGCTAGTCTCCCTGACATAAGGGGTAATTTAGCATGGCCAATGCACCTAACCTGCACATCTTTGGACTGTGGGAGAAAACTGGAGCACCCAGAGTAAATCCACACAGACCTGGGGAGAATGTGCAAACTCCATACAGGCAGTGACCCAACGGAGCTGGGAATTGAACCCAGGTCCGTGGTGGTGTGAGTGCTAACCATTGTGCTGCTGTGCTGCCAAAGAAGATTGCTCGCCACCACCTTCTTAAGGCAACTAGGGATGGGCAATAAATGTTGATCCAGCAGCAATACCCACATGCCGAAAATGAATTTTTGAAAACGTCATGCCAACTGTGACCCATGCCATTTGCCAGTCCTTCCAAACTCCTCTGATGCGGCCTCTCTGACGCTACCACAAAGGGGACAATGGACTCTGACACCATCCTTGCCATCTGCTACACATTTTCAGAGAGACTTTGCAGTATCTTCGTATGAGTTCAACTCTCTGGCAGCATTCTTCCTTTCACAGCAGGACTGCTGAGATCATCATCTACATATGTCCAAAGCCAGGGGCTGACATTTCCTTATCCTCTGCTCAGGAACATCCTACTTCACTTGCAAGACCTCTTCCCTCTGTACTGGTCATCATTCAATGTCCACGCCTCACCTCGACTCTCTTTATTGTCCAGATGGCTCAGAGAGGAATATCCCAGATTTTCTTCCTGCAGTTGGGCTTGGGTTATTATGTGTTATCTGCATGGTTTCGTGTTGCGTGGAGAATGCCTGTATTATGGTACATGGGATTACAAGGAATATGTAACACAGAAAAAAGGCCATTCGGTTCAATCAGTTGTGTTTTTGTTCTCTCCCTACTTCCCTCGTCTAACCCTATCATTGCAATCCCCTATGGCATGGTGGTTAGCACTGCTACCTCACAGCACCAGGGACCAGAGTTCAATTCCCAGCTTGGGTCACTATTATGTGGAGTCTGCACATTCCCCACATGTCTGTGAGGGTTTCCTCCGGGTGCTCCAGTTTCCCTCCACCATCCAAAAGATGTGCTGGTTAGGTGTTTTGGCTGTGCTAAATTCTCCCTCAGTGTACCTGAACAGGCACCTGAGTATGGTGACCAGGGGATTTTCACAGTAACTTCATTGCAGTGTTAATGTAAGCCTATTTGTGACACTAATAAATAAACTTAAAACTGATTTCCTTTTTGCTTGACTTTCTCTTAACTGCAACTGTTCTATTCAACTCAACTGTGCTAGCAAGTTCCACATTCTCATCACTCCTTGGGTGAAGACTTCTGAATTCGCTGTTGGATTTCTGTCTCATATTGATAACCTGTTCCCCACAAGAAGAAACATTCGCTTTCTGAAGCACACCTCCCCCACCCCCAACATTGTCACCTCCTCTGCCAAATAGGACATATCTTGAGATGCTTACTATAAAGGCCACAAATAAATTCAATTTATTGTCGTTTAATGTGGCTTGTGGTTTGCACTATAGTTACGAAAGCCCACCAAGGCTTCTATTCTTCAGGAGACTAAGAAAATTTGGTATGTCTGCTATGACTCACCAACTTTTACAGATGCACCATAGAAAGCATTCATTCCAGTTGTATAACAGTTTGGTATGGGTTCCTGCTCTGCACAAGACCGCAAGGAACTACAAAGGGGTTATGAATGTAGCCCAATCCATCACGTAAACTAGCCTCCCATCCATTGACTCTGTCTACACTTCCTGCTGCCTCAGCAAAGCAGCCTGCATAATTAAGGACCCCACACACCCGGGACATTCTCTCTCCCACCTTCTTCCTTCAGCAAAAAGATACAAAAATCTGAGATGACGTATCGACCGACTCTTCCCTGTTGCCATCAGACTTTTGAATGAACCTATCTGATATTAAGCTAATCTTTCTCTCCACCCTAGTTATGATTATATCATTATATTCTGCACCCGCTCCTTTCCTTCTCTGTTATGTATTCTATGAATGGAATGCTTTGTCTGAATAGCGCGCCAGAAACTATACTTTTCACTGTATCCCAATATGTGTGACAATAATAAATTAAATCAAATCAAATCAAAAACCCATTACCATTCCACCGCTAGATGTCCCTAGCTAAAGCTTTACAACATTGTCCTTGTGTTTTTACAAGGTCTGAACTTCTAATCTCATTAATATTTAGTGTCATTCCGGAATCTGCTTAATCTGCTATTAGTCATGTAGCAATTCAGAGACTCAAATTTGGAACTAGGAAAGATGCAAGCTCACAAACCAGTCACCATCAATCGAATCACTGCTTCTCGGTAACAGTAATTCTATACTTAGAACAACAACTGTTAACCCTGAGAGCTGAGAATGCAGCAACAACAACAACTTATTATTGTGTAACGACTTTAACGTAAAGGATCATCACAAGGTGCTACTTGGGAGCATTATAAATTAAAATATAGCACAAATTTGGTACAGTGGCTCAGTGGTGAGCACTGCTGCTTCACAGTGCCAAGGTCCCAAGTTCAATTCCCAGCTTAGGTCACTGTCTATGCGGATTTGATTCCTGGCTTGGGTCACTGTCTATGCAGATTCGATTCCCAGCTTGGGGCACTGTCGATGTGGGTTCGATTCCCGGCTTGGGTCACTGTCTATGTGGATTCGATTCCCGGCTTGGGGCACTGTCTATGCAGGTTCGATTCCTGGCTTGGGGCACTGTCTATGCAGATTTGATTACCAGCATGGGTCACTGTTTGTGCGCACGTTCTTCCCATGTCTGTGGAACTTTTTCTAGTTTCCCCCCACAGCCCAAAAGACATGCTGGTTAGGTACATTGGCCGTGCTAGATTCTCCTTTAGTGTACCTGAACGGGCACTGGAGTGTGGCGAACAGGGGATTTTCACAATGACTTCATTGCAGTGTTAATGCGTGCCTACTTAGTTTCAGAAGGGGATATTAGGTCAGATGATGAAATACTTGGTCAAAGAGCTAGGTTTTAAAGAGCAGCTTACAGGGGAAGAATGAGGCAGAGCAATGGAATTGTGTTGGGAGGGAATTCCAGTGCTTGAAGCTCTGGCAACTGAAGGCATAGCCACCAACGGTGGAACCATTAAACTCAGGGCGGGGCAGTTCACAAACCAGAGTTAGATGACCACAGATATCTTAGAGGGTTGAGGGGCTGGAAGAGATTCCAGAGATAGAGATGGACAAGAGTGGGGGTGGGGAGGGGAGATGGACTTGGAAACAAGGATAAGCCAGTGAGGGTCGGTGAGTGGTGGAGTGAATGGTGAACAGGACTGGATGCATTTAAGACATAGGTGGCAGAGTTTTGGATAACCTCAAGTTTACAGGGCCAGAATGTGGGAGAATAGCCAGCTGTGTGCTGGAATAGTCAGGTTGAGTTGATAAAGGAATGGATGAGCATTTGAATACTAGTTGAGTTGGAACCACAGAAATCCACAGAATCCCACAGTGCAGAAGGAGGCCATTTGGCCCATTGGGCCTGCACCGATAACAATCCCACCTAGCCCCTATCACCATAACTCCATGTATTAACTCTGCTAATCCCCTGACACTAAGGTCAATTTATCATGGCCAATCAACCTAACCTGCACATCTTTGGAGTATGGGAGGAAATGGACCACTCAGAGGAAACCCACGCAGACAGCGGGAAAAAGTGCAAACGCCACACAGACAGTGACCCGAGGCCAGAATTGAACCCAGGTCCCTGGTGCTGTGAAGCAGCAGTGCTAACCATTGTGCCACCATGCCACCTAACAAATAGGGTCAACATTTACTGATGTTACAGAGGTATAAATGGGCAATCTGAGTGGTGGCATAGATATATATCTGAAGCTCATCTTGGGGTCAAACAGAACGCCAAGGTTGTGGACCAGACTGATTTATTTGATTTGATTTATTATTGTTACATGTATTAGTATACAATGAAAAGTATTGTTTCTTGGGCGCGATACAGACAGACAAAGCATACCATTCATAGGGAAGGGAAGGAGAGAGTCGTGAATGTTGTGTTACAGTCTTAGCTAGGGTGTAGTGAAAGATCACTCAGTGTGAGATAGATCCATTCAGAAGTTTGATGGCAGCAGGGAAGATGCTATTCTTGAGCCAGTTGATGCGCTACCTCAGACTTCTGTATCTTTTTCCTGAAATAGTAAGTCCATTCAAAAGTCTGATGACAAGCAGGGAAAAAGTTCAGACTCTTGCAGAGAGGGGACTCAATAGGGTAGGGAATGGAATTTGAACAGATCATTGAAAACAGGCTTCACCACATTTAACTGAGCGAGGCTTCTGCTCACCCAGTATTGGGTTTTGGACACAGCAGTCCGATAATTTAGCGATGGTGGAGGAAGAATCAAGAGACATGATGGTGAGGTGGAGCTGGATGTTACTCACAAAAATAACACCGTGTTTTCAGATGACGTTGCCATGAGACAACATATAAATGAGGAAAAGCGACGGCCTAGTGGAATTATTGCTAGACTATTAATCCAGAAACTCAGCTAATATTTTGTGGACCTGGATTCAAATCCTGCCACTGCAAATGGTGGAATTTGAATTCGATAGAAGAAAAAGAAAATCTGGAATTGAGAATCTACTGATGACCATGAAACCATTGTTGATTGTCTAGAAAACCCGTCTGGTTCACTATAATGTCCTTTAGGGAAGGAAATCCGCCATCCTTACTTGGTCTGGCCTACATGTGACTCTAGAGCCACAGCAATGTGGTTGGGTGTCAACTGCCCACTGAACTATGGATGGGCAATAAATGCTGGCCCAATCAGCAACCCCCATATCCCATAGATTTTAAAAAAAGAAGGCAACTCAAGAAAGATCCTTGGCGGAGATTAGTAGTAACAGTATCAGGGTTGGAAGATAAACTGTTGTAAGTGATACTCTGGATATGACTGGAACTAGATAAGTGTAGTCACATCCATCTGGACAAGACATTGGAGGAGGATGATGTGAGCAGGGGTGCCACAGGCTTAGACATTTTGAAGGAAGTGTTACTGTCACATGGGATATCACTTGTGGATTTGATGAAGAGCTGTTTTGTTACTATCTCGGGGTTGGAATCCTGATAGTTGGGGTGCCCGCATGAGTTTCCAAGGAAGATGGGATCATACGGGAGAAGACAAGACATTTGAGGGCACTGGGAGGGAAAGGAAATTGGAGATGGGATGGCAGCTTGCAAGGAAGGGGACATCAAAGGTTGGTTTTTTGAGGAGAGGAGTGCTGAAGGGTAATTAAAAAGAGGGGGGGGCAAACAAAGAAAGAGAATGGCTTACAATATTGGCTAACGTAAGAAGCAAGAGGGGAAGTTGGATAATGAACAGTTTGGTGGGAATAGGTTGAGGAAGCAGGAAATGGGTCTTCTGGATAGATCAGAGAGGATATGAGGGGAGATAGATTGGAAACTAGAGAAAGTTCTGAATTCAGGGTTGGAGCAGGGGGAAGCTTGAGAAAAGATTTGGCTAGGTGGGATAACGGATGGGAGCAAAGGCAGCTAATCAGATGGTCTTGACCTTAATAACAAAGAAATCCATACATTCCTGATCATTACCGTAGGCGATGCGGGTGGAAAGCACGGGGGGGGGGGGGGGGGGGGGGGGGGGGGGGGGGGGGGGGGGGGGGGGGGGCGTTGGTAGGTAATTAAAGAGAAAAGATGCAGAGGAGAAGGGGAGGGTGATCCTGGATGAACAGTGCTAGTGGATAAGAATAGGACCTGGTAGTCCAGCTAGATATAGTAGCTGGAGAGATAAACCATATCCAACATACTGCTCCCCCACCACTACCCACTCCCTTTACCCTCCGCCCCTAAGAATGCAGGTGGGATTTTTCTACCGTGCTTGTCCCAAAACTGGAAAATCCTGCCTGAGATCAACAGATGTTTGCATGGTTCACACTCTCTTACTCCATTCTAATTCCCACAGCGGGCAGGATGGGAAAATTCCTCCATCATCGCTTGCACTTATGGAAGAGGAGTTGAGGGTTGTAATGAGGGAATCCCAAGGGTGAAAGGGAGTCATGGTTTTTTTTGGAGGCTGCAGTATCAAAGGTAGGGGAGAAGGTGTAGCAGAATAAATCCATTAGTTAGAGTCATAGAGGTTTATGGCATGGAAACAAGCCCTTCGTCCCAACTTGGCCATGCTGTCCCTTTTTTTAACCACGAACCTAGTCCCAATTGATCGTGTTTGACCCATACCCCCCTATACCCATCTTACCCATGTAACTGTCTAAATGCTTTGTAAAAGACAAATTCATACTCGCCTCTACTACGACTTCTGGTAGCTCATTTCAGACCACCCTCTGTGTGAAAGAGTTGCTCCTCCTGACACTTTCGTATGTCTCTGCTCTCACCTTAAACTTACGTCCTCTTGTTTTAGACTCCTCTACTTTTGGGAAAATATAATGACTAGCTATCTTATCTATACTCCTCATTATTTTATAGACCTCTATATAATCACCCCTAAACCTCCTATGCTCCAGGGGAAAAAGCCCCAGTCTTTTCAGCCTCTCCTTATAACTCAAATCATCAAGTTCCTGTAGCATCCTAGTAAATCTTTCCTGCATTTTTTCTAGTTCAATAAAATGCTTTCTATAACAGGGTGACCAGAATTGCACACAGTATTCCAAGTATGGCTTTATCAATGTCTTGTACAATTTCAACAAGATGTCCCAACTGCTTTATTCAGTGTTAAAGAAATGTTATGGTTGAAGGGCCAAAGTCGAGAGAACTGGGATTTCAAAAGTGAAATAGTAAGTGAATTTGGAGGGGGAGGTGGGGGATTGTGCAGGAACAGAGAGGGAAGGTTATAGAACATAGAACATGGAGTAATACAGCACAGTACAGGCTCTTTGGCCCTCAGTGTTGTGCTGAGCTATGTCCAAACCCAAGATCAAGCTCTCCCATTCTCTGTCATTCTGGTGTGCTCTATGTGCCTATCCAATAACCACTTGAAAGTTCCTAAAGTGTCCGACTCCATTATTACAGCAGGCAGTGCATTCCATACCCCAACCACTCTCTGAGTGAAGAATCTATCTTGGACATTCCTCCTATATCTCTCACCATGAACCTTATAGTTATGCCCCCTTGTAACAACTACATCCACCCGAGGAAATAGTCTCTGCACGCTTAGTCTACCTATCCCCCTCATCATCTTATTAACCTCTATTAAGTCACCTCTCATCCTCCTTCATTGTAAAGAAAAAAGCCCCAGCTCCCTCAACCTTTCCTTGTAAGATCTACCCTCCAAACCAGGTAGCATCCTGGTAAATCCCTTCTGCACTCTCTCCAATGCTTCCACATCCTTCTTATAGTGAGGTGACCAGAACCGCACACAATATACCAAATGTGATCTCACCAAGGTCCAGTATAATTGCAACATAACCCCATGGCTCTGAAACTCAAAGCCCCTGTTATAGTGAGAAATGGGGATGTGGGTGGTGAGTGATTCAATGTAATTGATATGATGGAATTAAAGACCGCAGGAGATGACACGATCACGGGGGTGGCTGTGAATATACAGTTCACACAGAGGAGGAGGATGGTGAGAGGCCAGTGAACTCAGTGGAGAGAGACCGGGGTGAGATGAGATGGAGGAGGTTGATATCACAAAGGGTAAAATGTGGGCGGCACAGCAGCATAGTGGTTAGCACTGCTGCCTCACAGCACCAGTGACCCGGGGTAGATTTTCGGCTTGGGTCACTGTCTGTGCAGAGTTTGCACGTATGCCGCTATGACTGTGTGGGTTTCCTCTGGGTGCTCTGGTTTCCTCCCACAGTCTGAAAGATGTGTTGGTTAGGTACGTTCTCTCAAACAGGCACTGGAACACGGTGAGTAGGGGAATTTCACAGTAGCTTTGTTGCAGCCTTAATTGTGACTAATAAATAAACTTTATGTTGCTTGGTACTGATGCTGAGGGAGAAAAGCAGCATCCGTATCTCAGTCAAAATATCTTTATCATATTTGGAGAGGAGAGAATAATGGTTTTGTATGAGAGGTGGGTATGGTCTACATGTAACTCCAGAGACACAGCAATGTGGATGAATCTTAAATGCCCTCCCAAATAAGCAAAGGACAACAAACAGAGGAAATTACAGCACAGGAACAGGCCCTTCAGCCCTCCAAGCCTGTACCGACCATGCTGCCCAGCTGAACTAAAACCCCCTACCCTTCCGGGGACCGTACCCCTCCATTCCCATCTGATTCATGTGTTTGTTAAAATAAAGAACAAAGAACAAAACAGCACGGGAAACAGGCCCTTCGGCCCAACGAGCCTGCACCGCCACCTCGATGTTCCCACCTCTACCCGTGATCCCTGTCCATGTTTATAGATCTATGGATTAAAAACCAAATTTGAGACAATTTGGGGAGAATTTGTTTTGCCAATTAGCCTAAGAGCACATCTTTGGGATATGGGAGGAAACCGGAGCTCCCGAAGAAAACCCACGCAAGCACGGGGAGAATGCGCAAACTCCCACAGACACAGGCCCAAATCCAAATTCACTGACGATGTGAAGCAGTAGGATACTCTCAAAAGGTTCAAGAGCAGTCTTCTCACGACCCATTGCGTGTATGCCCCTCATTAGACAACAAGGTGGACCAAAGCACCTGTAGGATAAAAACAAGTACATCAATATCATCGTCTATTTACACACTTCCCAGGGACTCCCAAGGCTCATGATCCCTATTTTAAATCAGTTTTCTATACCCCTCCATTCCCATTCTGTTCATGTGCCCATCTAAGTATTTCTTAAGTAACTCCAGAGTACCTGCCTCCACCACTTTACTTGGCATTCCATACCCCCACCACCCTCTGTGTGAAAAAACTCCCTCTGGCATCCAAATTATACCTTATCCCCCTCACCCTAAGCCCATGACCACTCGTGCTATTTGAGTCCATCCTAGGAAAAAGCTTAGCCCTGTTTACTCTATCTATCCCCTTCAAAATCTTGTACACCTCTATCAGATCTCCTCTAAGTCTACATCTTTCTAAGGAAAACAGTCCCAATTTGTCTAATCTCTCCTCGTAACTCAGACCTTCCATACCAGGCAGCATCCTGGTAAACCTCCTTTGCACTCTCTCCAGAGTCTCCATGTCCTTCCGGTAGTAAGGCGACCAGAACTGGACGCAGTATTCCAAATGAGGTCTAACCAACGTTTTATACAACTGCAACATTAAAGGCCAGCTCTTGTCCTCTATACCCCTTCCTATAAAGGCTAGCATACTATATGCTTTCTTCACAACCTTCTCCACTTGCTCTGCCACCTTCAGAGACTTGTTCACCTGCACTCCCAGTTCCCTCTGTGTTTCTATACTCTTAATAGGCCTACCCTTTATCATATACCTCCCCCCAAATGCAAAGCAATGGAGGGCAATTAGGGATGGACAATGACCACTGGGCCCAGCCAGTGATGCACACACCCATAACTGAATGACAAAAACAGGCTAGTGGGATGGGTGCAATACTCGGAGGAGAAGGAAACACCAGAGGTGCAGTGTGTGGGAGGGGGGGGAGATAGTGTCAAACAAGCGTGCGACAAGAGATGTTGTAACTCTCCTGATAGAGAAAATGCTGGAGGGTATAAAGAGGCCAGGAATCTTCATTAAGGGGAAAGATATCCTCATCTCTTAGCTAGGTTCAGGTTAGGGCATGATGTTGACGGATGGCAAGGACCCCGTGCAGAGGTGAACAGCCTTCCTGGGTGGAGGTACATTCAGCGAGGGCGAGTGAAAGCCGCTTTGCTGACAATGTCCACAAGGTGGAGATGGCAGTGTTGGACTGGAATGGGCGCAGTGAGAAATCTCACAACACCAGGTTAAAATCCAACAGGTCTATTTGGAATCACGAGCTTTCGGAGCACTGCCTCTTCATGCCATGTTTGTGAACCCACCTCTCCACTTAGCTGATGAAGGGGCAGCCCTATTAGACTTCAACCTGGTGTTGGGAAACTTGTTACTGTGTCGACAAGGTTAGCAGTGGGAGGAGCGAGTGGGACAGGGACACACTGGCAGTGGGCACATTGGGCAGCAAGGTCAACGAGAGGGTGGGAAGGGGCAATGAGTCAGCATTGCAATAACTTGATGGGCCTGCTGAAGGATGTCGAGAGAGGCACCGAGGGAACTGTAAACTGGCCTACGAGAAAGTGAAGCCAGGGACAGCAACAAGAGATCAGGATAGCCCAGCAACACTGAATTGTTGGGGTCGGGAATTGGGAGGACAGACTGCGTCGGTATTAGCAAGGACCTGGGTTCGATTCCCGGCTTGGGTCACTGTCTGTGCGGAGTCTGCACATTCTCTCCGTGTCTGCATGAGTTTCCTCCGGGTGCTCCGGTTTCCTCCCACAGTCCGAAAGTCCTCAGTGGTTAGGTACATTGACCATGCTAAATTCTCCCTCAGTGTACCCGAGCAGGTGCTGGAGTGTGGCAATTGGGGGATTTTCACAATAACTTAATTGCAGTGTGTGAGAGACAGCGAGAGAATGAGAGAGAGAGTAATGAGTGAACATAAAGCTTTGTCAAAGCGGATTCTTTCTTCACAGACACTACCAGAACTGCTGAAATTTTCTAGCATATTTTGCTTTTGTTTCCCAGATTCCCAGCATGGCAGTATTTTGCTTTTACAATAGAATGATGGGTTTGGGCAAAAAGCCACGCAGATTCAGGGAGAGCAGCGGGTGAGGCTGGAGATAGGGCTGAAATCACCATTTAGTTGAGTTCAGACAAGTTTCCCAACTTTCGTTTTGTCCCCCCCCCCCCCTCTCTGTCCCCGCATTCACAATGACTGAATCACACAGGAGTTATCTCTGCCACAGACACATGTCCTGTGGGCAGCTTTGTTTTTATCCGAGGGAATTCGCGAATATTACTTTAAAAATCCAGCAGCGAGGCTGCTAATAAAGTGCAGATGGTGTGAAGTGTGTAAAGTGCTGCATGTGGTGGGGGATGGGGGGGGGGGTACGGAACAAGACCTCTCTCTCTCTCTGTCACTCCAGGATCTGTGGGGCAATTGGAAGCGATCTGATTCTCTGTTTGATTCTGGGTGGGAAGGGGGTGTCACCAGGTAGTGGGGTGGGGTAGAAGGGAGGGCTGCCTCACCAGTGACCAGGAGCTGGGGGGAGGGGGGGGGTCACATTGTGAATGAAGGGGAAAGCAGAGTGTCGGTGTGTTTTTATGTAAAGCGGACGTGTCCATTCCTCTTTATAAGGAGGGACTAGATTTTCCCCTATAGCAGGCGCTGGGTGAACGTCAGCCCAACTCCCTCCCCCCCTCCTTGGAGCACACTTTCCCAGTCTGAATTAAACATTTCAACACTGAACACAGGGTTTTACTCTCCGGTACGGCGCCTGTTCCCAATCGCTTTGAATTACATTTAGAAATTTCTTTTTTTTATTTTGCCCAACAAAAAAAAACACAAAAAACGAATTTGGGCTGTTCCCCCCCCCCCTTTTTCCCCCGTAACAATCCTCCCCCCCTCTCTTTCCTCCTCCTCTTCATCCTGACAATAACATCCCCCCCCCCACCCATCTACCCCCCCCCCCACCCCCGTCCCTCCCTCCATCCTTCCCTCCTCTCCGCCCCACGCCCGGTCGCAGCCCCTCTGTAAGCCGGGCTTGGTGCGTCTCCTGTCGGCTGCAGCTACCAGTTCCAGTCGCTCTCCTCCTTCTCCTTCTCCCTCTCTCCTCCTCTCGTGCTATCTCTCTTTCTCTCTCTTCCCTCTTGTTAGTTTTTTTTAAAAAATATTATTTAATAATCCCAGGATGCGGAAGAGCTCGTTCAGGATATCTGTGCAACAACCTAGATTTGGCTTTTCCTCTCTCCCGGATCATTAGCTAGTTCGTGGTGATTTATTCTGCCCAAGCATCAACTTTTTTTCTGCCGGGGTTGGACAGGGTCGAAAATGAGCAGGAAAGGTAAGTTTCAGTTTTCCCTGTGTGTGTGTGTGTGTTTGGGAATAGAATTACAATTAAGGGGGTGAAATTCAGGAGGGGGGTTCTGTGGAATATTTGCAACTCCTGTGATGTTTTATTTTTTGCAACCCCTTATACCTCCCTCTCCCATCTATATCCACACAATGCATAAAATATTCATATATATAATACGTAACATTTATTAAACATTGCGAGGATCCGCCGCAATGCGAGTTTTTTTTAGCAGATTTGCACGGAATTTATATTTGATTCTCGCTAAAGGACAAGATTGCGGAGTTTTAATACAAGTTTTCGGGTTGCTTCATTTAGTAGCTGTTAATAGGAAGGCACCCGGAAACGGTGTATGTTCTGTCTGCAGTGTAGACGGGGTATCGTTTGATTTAAATATAAAATAATCATCTCTCCTCCTTGCTCAGACACCTTCTGCTTGCATTTTTGGGGGGAGTGGGGGGGATCAGATCGTTGCATTTCTTTTAAAAACGCAAATCAATTGTCTCCCTGACATTTTGCATTCTCTCTCTCTCTCACTTAACCTCTTCGCTGTAGAATAGATGGCGAGCTTCAAGCGGCAGTTCGCAAGAATTGGCGTTGAAGCCATTATTTCAATATTTATGTGGGTGTTTATATATAGCTCGCCGTTATGTGACATCTACTTGACTTGTTTCAATGGAGAATAAAGGAGGGTTGAAACTATTCCATTCTTAACTTGCAAGTTTCCTCTCCCTCTGAATCGAGGTATCACCTACACACCAGCGAGTCTCCCAGTGTGTTTTAACGTTACAATGTTACACCAATGTTGTAGCGTTTGTTGTCTGGTCGCCCGGGACTCTGTTCTTCCTCTAGCCTTTCCATGGATGCAGTGCTCCCAAGGAGAGGTGTTTTACACGGATGAAAGTTGCTCTGTATGCATGGTGGGGAGGGAGGGTGATGCTGTTTGTCAACATTGCTGTTCCTATCCCTCTGCAAGCCAGATCAGTTTGCAATCCCCCTTTTTCCAAACCCCCACCCCCCCGCCCCCAACCCAAGGATGCGGGGCCACATTGCGCGCAGACAGTAACCATAAATTATTTAAATAAATAATGCGCCATTAACCCAAAAATAACAGCTGAGCTTAAAGCTGCCCCCTCTCTCCTCCCAAAAAAACCCCTTAAAGGGGTAGAGAAAATCACTTTGGTTTCATGTCAGCTAACTATAACTAAAGTTAAAGGGGAGCTCGTGTGAATATTAGTGGCACTGGTGCATGTGTAAGTTTGGTAACAGAAGGTAAATCCGCAGTTCCCCTCCCCCCCCCCCCCCCCACCCCCACCCCCAACACGATATCTCTCAACCCTAAATGGAATGGGAATTCTGCTGGGGACAGTTGACCAGTGTTACTGAGACTTTTGGATAACGGGTTATTTGTGTAATATATTCGTATGGATATTTGTACAAATGGGTCGTATTTCATTTAAAATGCAGTATTAAATTTAGCCCCCCTCGCCCCACGTCGGAAAGACAAAGGTTCATTCGATGTGATTAATCGGTTATGGAAATGTTTTTTCCCCTAAAAAAAAGTATCGATTAGCGATCGCCGGCGCCTCCCTTTTCCTCAGAGAGCTCAGGTTCAAAGCGGAGACTGCCAATGGACTTGGGCTCAAATCAGACTGACAAGAAACTCAATGCCTCTCCCCACCCACCCAAAGAAATACCAGGTGCCGGCTGTATAGCATGCAAGCAACAATATACTAATAATACATCAAATCAAGGACCAAGTGTTTTAGTTTTGAGTCAGCCAAACCTTCAGGGTTTCTCCACCAAGAACCTGCAGCAATCTGAGCGGCTCAACAAGCAACTGCCCCTACCCCCGTCTCCCCCCCACCCCCGCCCCCCCCCCCGCTCTCCCACCCCCGTCTCCCCCCCACCCCCGTTCTCCCCCCCACTCCCGTCTCCCCCCCCACTCCCGTCTCCCCCCCCCATCACCACCACCACATCCGATCTCCCTCGCACCCTCTCTAGCTTCTCCTCTATACCCCCCAACTCCTCTCTCTACCCCCAAAATTCCCTCCCGATACCCCCCACCCACACTTCGACACCCCACTTCCCTCTCTTACCCCCCCACCCCCTCTCTCTCTTACCCCCAACCTTCCCTCTCTCTACCCCCACACTTCCCTCCCCTCTACCCCCCCACCTTCCCTCCCTCTACCCCCACATCCCTCGCTCTACCCCCACCTCCGGTCTCGCTACCCCCCACCATCCCTCTCTCTAACTTCCCTCCCTCTACCCCCCAACCCTCTCTCTACCCCCCAACATGCCCTCATCTCACTCTACCCCCACCTCCCTCTCTCTTCTAACCCCCCCATCCTCCCTCTACTCTACCCCCCACTGCCCTCCCTCTACCCACCACGTCCCTCTTCTTAGCTCTCCCCCCCTCTACCCCACTCTTCCCTCTCTCTACCCCCCACTACAGCTATATACCCCTCTCCGCTATCTACCTCCCCACCTCCCTCTCTCTACCCCCCTACCTCTCTCTTACGCCCCAAAAACATCTATACCTCCCCAATCCACCTCTGTACCCCCCACCCGCCTTTCTACCTTTCCCTTCTATCTCCCTTTTTCTATTTCTACCCCCTCTCTCTATCCCTTCCCTCCTCTCTATTCTCTCTCTACTCCCTCCCAAACCCCACCCACTTCTACTACCCCCCTTCACCTCCCCCCTCTACCCTCCCCCCTTCTACCTCCCCCTTCTACCTCTCTTCCCTGTACCTCCCCTTACCTCCCCCTCTACTCCCCCCGTACCTCCTTCCCTCCCCCTCTACCTCCCTTCCCTCCCCTCCCCCTTTCTACCCCTTTCCCCTCCCCCCTCCCTCCTTCCCCTCTCCCTCTACCCCCCCCCCTCCCCCTCTCCCTCTACCCCCTCCCCTCCCCCTCTCTCTCTACTCCCTCCCCCTCTCACTCTACCCCCTTCCCCTCTCCCCTCTACCCCTTCCCCTCTTCCCCCTCACCCTCTTCCCCTCTCCCTCTACCCCTTCTTCCCTACCTTCCCCCTACTCCCTTCCCCTCTCCCCATCCCTTCCTACCCCCTTCCCCTCTCCTCTACCCCTCCTCTCTCCCTTTTACCCCCTCCTTCTCTCTACCCATCTCTCTCTCCCACTGTCCCCTTCTCTCTACTCCCCCAGCTCTCTATCCCCTCCTCCTCTCTACCCCCTCCTTTCTCTCTCTACCCTCTTTCTCTCAGCCTCTGTTAGAGGTTCCAGCTGGGGCTCCAATCCCCCCCCCCGCCCCACACACCTCAGTTAAGTTTGTTTTTTTTAAAGAAAGCCGGGGGAGGGGTTGTATATGTCATTTGCCATTAAAACATTTTTTAAAAAAAAGAAATAGCCCTCTGCAAGGCGGTTGGAGCCTTTTAAACCTTTGATAAGGTCACATCGGAGGGAATCTGGTCATCTTGTCAAAAGTGAATCTTTTATCAATGGCAGCGGTAAATACAGTGTGTGTGAATGTTAACACCGCGGACAGAGCTCTCAGATGCTCACATAGATATGGGCGAGGCCCATTATTGTTCATCTTATCAGAGCGCCCCCCCCCCCCCCCAGTTCCCTCCCCACCAATCTAACCCCAGTAGCATCTGAGCCTGAATTAAAACACAACTGTAGCTTTAGCACGAGTCGAATGTAAATTAACACAGACACACACACACATATACACACACACACACACATAGCGAATCAACAATGAGTGTAAGTTTCCAATGTGAGAGCCGGGGAGAAACCAGCAGTGGCGAGACTTTCAACACAGCCGCTGTTTGGTAAATATCAGCAAAGAAATGTCCCACAATTTCAAACATAACCAAGTGTGTGAAGCGTGGCCGGGAGAAGGGCTGTCTTGTCTGTGAGGCGGGCTGAGGGGCGCTGGTTGAACCAGCGGGGAGGGGGTCCCTGGTGGTGATGGAAACTGGCAGGGAGCGAAGTTGAACCAGTTTCCAGTGTCTATCAGGCGATTGAGGCTGAATCAATGAACCTACCTGCATTTCCAGCCGTTTTGTCCCCGGGGTACACCTAATACTGGCCGGGCGATTTATTAAAGGCTCGTTCCCAGTTTGTCATGGCTAAGATTTTTTTTTTTAAAAAATTGGATATTGTTTTCACTGGGGATTGAAGGCCTTTGAGTGGGAGCTGGCCATGATACACAGGAGTAAGAGAGACGGTGGAAAGTGTTCCGTGACTGTGACTAGAACAATAGGGAATGATAGCTCGATTTTATATGTAGGTTAAAGCAAAATACTGCGGATGCTGGAATCTGAAACAAAAACACAAAAAATGCTGGAAAATCTCTGCAGATGTTACAGCATCACTGGAGAGAGAGAGAGAGAGAGAATTGAGCTAACGCTTCGTGTCTGGATGACCCTTCCACAGGACTGAGATTTTCCAGCATTTTTCCTTTTTATATATAGATTAGGTGGATTGGCCATGCTAAATTGACCCTTGGTGTCAGGGGATTGGTAGGGTGAATGCGTGGGGTTACGGAGATAGAGCCTGGGTGGGATTGTTGTCAGCGCAGGCTTGATGGGCTGAGTGGCCTCCTTTTTGATTTGATTTATTGTTGTCACATGTGTACAGTGAAAAGTATTGCTTCTTGTGCGCTATACAAAGCATACCATTCATAGAGAAGGAAACAAGAGAGTGCAGAATCTAGTGTTACAGTCTTAGTTAGGGTGTAGGAAAAGATCAACTTAATGCGAGGTAGGTCCATTCAAAAGTTTGACAGCAGCAGGGAAGAAGCTGTTCTTGTGTTGGTTGGGTATGTGTCCTCAGACTTTTGTATCATTTTTCCGATGGAAGAAAGTATGTCCAGAGTATGTCATAGGTCGTTGATTATGCTGTCTGCTTTTCCCAGACAGTGGGAAGTGTAGACAGAGTCAATGGATGGGAGGCTGGTTTGTGTGATGGACTGGGCTTCATTTACAACACTTCTTGCGGTCTTGGACAGAGCAGAGCATACCAAACTGTGATGCAATGGGAAGGAATGCTTTTTATGGTGTATCTGTAGAAATTGGTGAGAGTTGTAGTGGATATGTTAAATTTCCTGATAAAGTAGAGGCATTGATGAGGCTTTCTGAACTACAGTGTCTGCATGGAGGGACCAGGACAGATTGTTGGTGATCTGGACACCTAAAAACTTGAAGCTCTGGACCATTTCTATTTTGTCTCCATTAATGTAGTCATGATGTGGAGATGCTAACATTGGACTGGGGTAAACACAGTAAGAGGTCTCACAACACCAGGTTAAAGTCTAACGGATAGTAAACTACCAAAGAAACCTGTTGGACTTTAATCTGGTGTTATGAGACTTCTTACTGTGTTTGTCCCAGTGATATAGACAGGGACATGTTCTCCTTTACACTTTCTGAAGTTGATGACTATCTCCTTTATTTTGTTAATACTGAGAGAGAGATTATTATCGTTGCAAAATTCACCAGATTCTCTATCTCTTTCCTGTACTCCGCCTCATCATTGTTTGAAATCCAGCCTACAATGGTAGCTGAAAATCAAGTTGGAGGGGAATTTGGCCACACAGTCATAGGTGTGTAAGAAGTATAGTCAGGTGCTGCGAATACAGCCTTGTGGAGCATTGATGTTGAGAATGACTGTGGAGGAGGTGTTGTTACCTATCCTTACTCACAGTGGTCTGTGGGTTAGCAAATCTAGGATCCAGTTGCAGAGGGAGGAACCAAGCCCCAGGTCACAAAGTTTGGCGATAAACCTCGTAGGAATAATGGTGTTAAAGGCTGAGCTGTAATCTATGAATAGGAGTCTGACATCTAAGTGTTGAGTGTAAGGCCAGGGAGATGGCATCTGCTGTGGACCTGTTGCGGCGATAGGCGAACTGTAGTGAATCCAGGCAGCGGGAGGCAGGAATTGATTTGTGCCATGACTAACCTTTCAAAGCACTTCATAATGATGGATGTCAGATACTGTAGGAATTCTATGATTCTATGATGTATTGTAGCAATAGATAGGGCAGTCTAATCCATTTTGCACTGTGTGATGTGATACCCTTATTAGATGACACAATAACAGTGGAGTGTATTGGATGGTGTAGCAAAGTGTGTTCCCAAAATATATAGCAGCAGGCCATTCGGCCCCTCTACCCTACTACACCATTTAATACTTTCATGGCTAATCTACGTAATTCCAGCTTGTCACATATCCTCCAGTTCCCTGAGTATCAGAAACAACTGTCCATTCCTATCTCAAATCCACATAGTGACTGAACATCAAAAACCCTCTAGGGGAGACAGTTCCAAAAATCCACAACCCTTTGTGTGAAGCCATTGCTCCTCATCTCAGACCAAAATGGCCAACCCCTTACCCTGAATCACGAACGGCAAGAAATATCTTCCCAGCCATTCTGCTATCAAACCCCTAAAGAATTCTGTTTGTTCCAATGAGATCACCTCTCATTCTTCCAAATTCCAGAGAATACACCCCTATCTGCTCAATCTCTTGTCCGAAGAAAAGCAATTTTGGAGGGTTTAAGTAATGGTGAGGTATGAGGGTGAAAATGGGTGTAAGGGAGGATGCAGATAATAATGAGGTGTGAGGGACAGTGAGTGTAAGGATGAGTGTGACGGAGGTTGTAGGTAATTGTGTAGTATGAGGGACAGTGAGGGTGATTATGATTGTAAGGGAAGTATGGTAATAATGAGGTGTGAGGGAGGGCATAGGTAATGAGGTTGGTGGAAGTAGTTGAAGGGAGGAATGATAATAGAACTCCTACAGTGCAGAAGGAGGCCATTCAGCCCATCGAGTCTGTACCGACCATAATCCCAACCAGGTCCTATTCCTGTAACCTCGCACATGTACCCTACTAATTCCTCTGACATTAAAGTCAATTTTAGCATGGCCAATCAACCTAATCTGCACATCTTTGGACTGTAGGAGGAAACTGGAGTAACAGGAGGAAGGATACAGTTAATAATGAGTTGTGAGAGAGGAATAAGTAATAATGAGGTGTGAAGGTTGGTGAAGATAATGGTAGGTGTGAGGGAGTGCATGGCTAAAAGTGGGGTGTGGGAGACACCGTAGGCTGCTGATGTTGATAATAGTGGGAGGTGAGAGGGATGAATGGGATGTGTTGAATTATGTAATAATAGTGGGTGCGCTGGATGACGGAGTGTATTGAAGACACAGTAACAGAGAAGAGTGTTCAGACCATAGATGTATAACCAATTAGATAAAGTGCCATCATTTTGATTTTTCAAAACTATTAGATGTTGTATAATGCAATAGATTGTGTCAAACGGATTAAATGGTGTGTGATGTTGCTTGTCTATGGTGTAATGAAGCCTAAACTGGCGCCATTGAGTTACTTTGGGTCCTTCTAGCATCCCAGTTTTACAAGCCTTTATAAGATGCAGAATACTCCACATGTCCTATTGGAATCTTGTAGGCCTGCTTCAGCTTGTTCATATGTTACTGGAGCTTCATGTTAAATCACAGCATTTAGTACGCAAACACTGATTTAACTCACACAAACTTCGTGCTCCCTACAATGTTTATTATTAATGGCAATCAGAGCGTGTAGCGTGTTAGTTATTAAAATTAGTATTGAAGTTCCAGTTATGTAACAGTGCTCCTGCACCACCATTTGGAAACCTTCTGGAGAAGAATGCCTTATAACAGCCAAAAAAATCCCTGAGGATGAGCATTAGTCACTGAGTTTCTATAAGCTGCCCTATTTTTACTGGAATGGTCACTAACATGTGGCAACCGGTCTTCCATTGAATGTGTTTGTAAAGATTAAACTCAGCAGCCACATTCAGTGAGTTGGAGAGTTTGGTGTCAGGCACTCGCCGTCCTCCAGTGAGGAGCCTGGAATTGGAGAGCAGTTACATGGGGAATGAATTGAGAGAGCTGAGTGATTCAGCTAGACAGGTACTCCAGCATTATGGAGTGGTGGTAGCTGGGGGTTTCACTGAGTTTGTGTGTGTGTGTATGTAGAAAGACAAGAGAAGTCCAAATCTCAAGACAGCTGGGGAAGGCTTAGGCCAGCAATATAACTGGGGCAGATCATTCCTGTCTGACCAATCTGCTGCAGGGAGGGAATGGTTAAAATGCAGAATAAGCGACAATAACAATGAAAGCACACAGGAACATTGTTGCTCCCTTTGAAATTTGGTATTCTTGTGTCTGTCCTGATACGTACAAGCATAAAAGCTTTGACAACATTTTTCTCTCCCCAGCAATAATGAAGATATTCACTGTATCTGAGAATAAAAGGTGTACAATAGTTGGTGTCGCTAACTCCCTGACTTAGAGTGATGGGCCTTTTGAGATCAGTGTCATTTTAACAATTGCTGTGCACAATGCAACAGTTCCCAGACTGGAGCCTCACTTATCGAGAATATAGATAGAGGAAACAATATATATATAGAGAGAGAGAAGAAAACAGTATTGAGAAACAGGGCAAGCAGTGTATGTGTATAGAGAGAGAGAGAAAACAATATATAATATTTATAGAGAGAACAATATGGAGAAACGGGAAACAATATACATTTTATATATTATGTGTGGAAATAGTATCTTATATATAGACACTGAGAGAGAAGAGAGAGGAATCAGGACAGAGAAACAGGGGGAAACAGTAGAGAGAGGAACAACATATATTGAGGCTGAGGAGAAACAAATTTTCTCACAATAGGCTGGCGCCCCTGCCTATTGTTGTAAGCTGTAAGGGTTTGTGGCAGGGAAAGGATTAACTGGATAAGGCTAATTCCGCACAATGTACATCAGAATCCAGGACTGACCCCCCCCCCCCCCCCCATCTCCTGAAATTCCTCCACCCACCCCCCCACCCCATACACCACACACACACACACCAACACACACACACGCACCAATTTGTCAATTTCAGAAACTGACCAGCCAGCGGGTCCCAGGATGGACAGAGTGAGGAGGAGAAGGTGAGAGAGAGAGACAGAGAAAGGGAGAAGGGCAGAGATGGAGAGAGCGAGGGGAGAGAGAGAGAGAGAGAGACAGAGAAGGCAGAGATGGAGAGAGCGAGGGGAGCGGGGTGAGATGGAGAGGGACAGGGATATAGACAGAGGGGATGAGGGGGGAGAGAGAGAGGAAGGGGGCAGGGATGGAGAGAGCGAGAGAAGTGGGGGGAGATGGAGAGGGATGTAGACAGAGGGGAGGAGGAGGAGGGAGAAGGAGAGAGGGAGAGGGACAGAGATTGAAAGAGAGGATAGGCTAAGTGAGAGAGGAGAGAGGGACAGGAATGGAGAGGAAGAAAGGAGGTGGTAAATTAAGGAGAGGGGCAGGGATGGATGGAGAGAGAGAGGGAGAGAATGGGGAGGAAGTGAGAGAGAGGAAGAAGGGTTGGGATGGAGAGAGAGAGGGGAGTGGAAGGAGGGGGACAGAGGGAGAGTTGGAGGGGTGGTGAGAGAGAGAGGGAGAGGGACAGGGAGGGGAGAGATAGGGGGAAGAGAGAGAGAAAGGGATGGAGAAGGGAGAGAGAGAGAGAGGGAGTGAGGGAAAGAGGGAGAGGGAAGGATGGAGAGCGAGGAAGAGGGAGCTCAGATAGTCCAGATTCACGGAGAACAAGAACCAGACATCTTCCCTGCGACACGCTGACTTATTTACCCCCCTCCCCCCGGTCTCCCAGGGAAGAGCGCAGTTTGCTGTAAATGGGTCAAATGCTGGGGTCTGGACTTAACAGCGTTTCCACGGCTCACACAATCTGTTGTCTCCCAGTTTGCAGACACTCTCAACCAGCTCTGATTGTCTGTGAAACTGGGGCACAAAGAGAGAGAGAGAGAGAGGGTCCCAAGGGAAGTTGAAAAAAAGCTGTCTCCATCTCCCCCCCCCCCACCTTCTCCTCTTCCAATACAAGTTGTCTGAATATATTCCACAGCTCATTGCAGTGAGTAGATTGTATTCAAACTCAGGAGATAAAAGGGGACAGAGAGAAAATAACTGTGTGGAATTACATGGTGAGACTGACAGCTGGTGGACTGGTGTGTGTATTATTAGGAAGGGGGGGGAGGGGTTGTTCCTGTATTTACCTATCAAACCACATTACCCACTCTATTAATACAGCAAGGTGGGACTAATGCTGGAGCCAGGACTGGTTGTGAATCCTGAGCTGAATCAGAGTGCTGGAGATGGAATAATACATTATTTTTAACAAGGTCACTTTAGACAGGTGAAGAATGAAGAAGAAAAGGAGGATGTTGAGAGGGACCAGGGACACTGTTCGCAATTCTGGGAGCAGTTCCTTTTTTAAAAAAATAAGGAGATCTCAGGCAGGACTAATTATTTCACACGGGGAAGCATCAAACTGGATTTCTGTCCAAGGCCATTTTGCGAGGCCATTGTCCTTATTACCAACGGTTCCTGATTCGCCAATCCCATTGCAATCGCCAGTAACTTCATTGCAGTGTTAATGTGAGCTCTACCCGTAACTAACAAACCAACTTTAAATAATGATAAGGTAATCTTGCAGCCACCTGCCTGGGGTTCAAACTTCTGACTGGGGAATTAGTCCGAGTTATGAAAAGAATGCACCACAGACCATATTTCTTAAAACAACTTTATTATTTTTTTAAAAGAAAATTGATCAAAACAGCCCATTCCTCCCATTTAAAAAGCAGCTATTCAAGTTAACCGATAATGTGATGCCAGTAATTCTAAATTTTCCACCTTTTTTTGCTCTGTATTTTGTTTAATTCGCACTGTTGGATAATTCAATATGTTTAATGCGGAAAGTGGAGTAGCAAGGGTTTGTTTTCTTAAATCCCTCGTGGGTTGGAAAGGGGAAGGAAACCTTGTCTGGGGATGGGATAAATCCCTCCGTCACAAGGAAGAAAATAGCCCAGTTTCTGATTCATTGTATTTGATCTTTTGGGTTTTTAAGCTTCTCGCTAACTTAGATTTCACCGAGAGCGAAATTTACATAAGTCCCTCCATAATAGAATGATTCACATCATATGGAAGCCGCAGAACTGATCTGATAGACACCGGCAGCATTAGTTGTCATTGTTCGTACAATGCTGTTACACACTATTCTCCGTGACTTGTTACTGAAGTGTGTCATCTCATTGTCATCAAGACCTGCTTGGGAAATGACTGGGTTGGGAAAGGATGAAGCAGTTTCTCAGGCAGGGAGGGAACTGCAGATGGAAGCAGTGTCCTGATTAGGTTTTTTTGTGTGGTTAAAAAAAATGTGCGAGTTTGGGGAAGGCAATATCTAGGTCAGCCAAACAGGATCCAGTCTCTGAAGCGAACTTGCGGATTAACTGTGAATCTTTAAAACTGAAGCTCTTGCTATGCCATAACTCCGCTGTGCAGGGGTTTTTTTTCCATTGGATTTTTTTTCAAACACATTGCCAGCAGCAACCGCAGCAGTTTGCAGAGGGCTACGTACTGACTGTGCGGAGATGGATTCTATCTCTTCATTACCAAATCCCCCATTATCCAAAGATAATATTTTCTCTCTTCTCTGAAATTACAGCTGGAAGAAGATACTACATGACGGAACTCACAAGCTAGAGATAGAGGAGGGGTAGCATTTGACTCAATTTATCTAATCCACCCAAGAATAAGCCAACCCCCCTCCTTCCTACATCAGCCATCGCCCCTAATACAGTCACTTCTTAAATGATTCCATCTTTTATTTGTTCATGGGACATGGGAATCGCGGGCTGGCTCGCATTTATTCCGCATCCCTAGTTGCCCGAGGGCAGATGAAAGTCAGCTACACTGCTGTGACTCTGGAGTCACATGGAGGCCAGACCGGGTAAGGATGGCAGATTTCCTTCCCTAACAGACATTATTTGATTTGATTGGATTTATTATTGTCACATGTGTTAACAACAAAGAGCGAAAAGTATTATTGCTTGTGCGCCACACAGACAAAGCCATTCATAGAGAAGGAAAGGACAGAGTGCAGAATGTAGTGTTACAGTCATAGCTAGGGGTGTAGAGAAAGATCAACTTAGTGTGAGGTAGGTCCATTCAAAAGTCTGACAGCAGCAGGGAAGAAGCTGTTCTTGAGTCGGTTGGTACGTGACCTCAAACTTCTGTATCTTTTTCCCAATGGAAGAAGGTGGAAGAGAGAATGTTTGGGATGCATGAGGTCCTTAATTATTGCTGGCTGCTTTTCCGGGGCAGCAGGAAGTGTAGACAGAGTCAATGGATGAGAGGCTGGTTTAGTAAACCAGATGGGTTTTTCCGACAATTGACAATGTTTTCACAATCATCAATAGATTCTTAGGGTGCTCGCTGCAAGACTGGAAAATCGTGCCCGAGGTCAAGGGCATGGCCTGTGTCCTGACCACTCTGATTCCTATGGCGGGCTGGACAAGAAAATTCCGCCCTTAATCCAGGTACTTCTTATTGAATTCAGATTCCACCATCTGCTGTGGTGGGATTCATACCCAGGTTCCCAGAGCCTTAGCGGAGTTTCTGATTAATAGTCAAGCGGTAGTACCACTAGGCTTTCATCTCCCCCTGTCCATCATCAGTTCTGCACCTATGGACATATAGGCAGAGCACATACTCACGGCCATCCCCATTGCTAGAATCGCCTGGGAAGGTTGCTAGCCTGTTGCCACTTTGGGCATCAAGTCCTTTGGTTGGGATACAAATCCAGGACTTTTTGACTCAGAGGCAGTGTTGTTACCCACTGTGCCACTTCTCAAATGATTCCAGTGGTTTTACCCACCCCCTGGTGCCCATTTACTGTCTCCCTGAATCTTTGAGTGGAGATGAACCTTCAATGAAAATAAAACCTGTTGTTAGTTGGGACTTGCCTTTGCTTGCTCCATTCCATTGCCATGGACTAATCTGAAGTGATGTGCTGGAATGACACCATTTATTAAGTTATATACCTCTGTATGACGCTCTCTGTGTTGACTATATAAACAGTTACTATGCAAGATAAAAGGTATATCATTTACGAAAAACACCCCCCACCAATTTCTTCTAATTGACATGCTGATTTGCTTTTTAATTAACTGCAACCATGTAATTTAGCATTGTGCTGTGTGCTTTATTTTACCATCTGCCTGACTGTCTATCTTTATTTGCATTTTAGTTTAAAAACACATTTGTCATTATTAGTGGGAAAGGTCAAACATGTTTGTAATTTGATGTTCTACACTATATTTAAAAGTCCATCCCCACACCACCTTCCCAAGTGACGATACTCACTTTGGAGACATGGGACTAGAACTAAATAAACCATCCAGCTACCATGGGTGAGCATGGTGGCACTGTGGTTAGCACTGTTGCCTCACAGGCGAGGGATCCAGGTTCGATTCCCAGCTTGGGTCACTGCCTGCGTGGAGTTTGCACGTTCTCCCCATGTCTGCACGGGTTTCCTCCAGTACTCCTGTTTCCTCCCACAGTCCGAAAGATGTGCTGATTAGGTACATTGGCCATGCTAAATTCTCCCTCAGTGTTACCCAGACAGATGCTGGAATGTGGCAACTGGGGGATTTTCACAGTAACTTCATTGCAGTGTGAATGTAAGCCTACTTGTGACTAATAAATAAACCTTACTGTTGTTGCTTTCTAGAACTGCTCTAGAATGAGCTGTGGGTCCACGCAGTCACTATAGGTATAGATCAGCGCAGTTAAGCAGCCTCAGGAACGATGCCAGGTTTATTTAAACTGCTCCCCAAACTCTGGAACTGTTCCAAATTCACATTGAAAGCCTGTGTTAGCGAGCAGCATACAGTATGCGCAACTAACCTGAAAATGGAACGTTCCAGATCATGTAAGCGAACCAACTCCTCTGATATATCCGGTATCTTGGAATAAAGAAATGCTGCGAGCATTGTGGAAGTGCTTTGAGTTAACCAGACACTAGAACCAATTGAGATTATTGCAGTCAATCCACCATTCTAGAGACATTTCTTATTGACCACATCTCGGACTAATCCAGACCGCAGCAGCTAACTGCTGTGTAGAATTGTTCCAGAATTTTCTGAACAGTTCGCCTCATTTGCAGACCCAGTTTTTATGGAAAATTGCCATCTCTGAATGACAATCTTAAAGACCTGTGTTAAAAATGGCAAACTCACCCAGGAACTTTCAAAGTCCTTTTTCAAATCACATGATTTTACTCAGAAAAAACAACAGTTCAGACCAGTATTCTGATTTCCCCATTTACTGGAGTTCCATTTTAAAGTATAACCAAGACCAGTTCAGGGCGGTATTTCTGTATCACTGCGACACAGTGGTTAGCGCAGTTGCCTCACAGGGCCAGGGGCCCGGGTTCGATTCCCACCTTGGATCACTGTCTGTGTGGAGTTTGCACATTCTCCCCATGTCTGCATGGGTTTCCGCTGGATGCCCCACAGTCCAAAAGACCTGCTGCTTAGATACATTGGCCATACTAAATTCTCTCTGTGTACCCGAACAGGTGCCAGAGTATGGATATTCACAATAATTTCATTGCAGTATTCTTATAAGCTATTTGTGACTAATAAATTAACTTTATTTCCCTGCTTTATTGGTATTCCATTTTAAAGTATACAAGACTAGTTCAAGAGGAAAAGTTCACTGGGGATGTGCGGGGGAAGTATTTTTACACAGAAGGTGGTGGGGACCTGGTGCCCAGTGAGCTTATTGCTGCCAAGAGAGGTTGTTGAGGCAGTTATGTTGGCCACATTTAAGACTTATCTGGATAGACACATGAACAGGCAAGTCCAAAGATATGCAAGTTAGGTAAATTACTCCTTAGTGTCAAGGGGATTAACAGGGTAAATATGCTGGGCTATGGGAATAGGGCCTGGGTAGGATTGTGGTTGGTGCAAGTCTGGGTTCAATTCCCGGCTCGGGCACTGTCTGTGTGAAGTTTGCACATTCTCCTCGTGTCTGCGTGGGTTTCTTCCGGTGCTCTGGTTTCCTCCTACAATCCAAAGATGTGCGGGTTAGGTTAACTGGCCAGTCTAAAATTGCCTCTTAGTGTCCTAAGATGCTTAGGTTAGAAGGATTAGCGGGTAAAATATGTAGGGACATGGGGGTAGGGCCTGGGTGGGATTGTGGTTGGTGCAGACTCGATGGGCTGAAGGGCCTCTTTCTGCACTGTAGAGTTCTATGATCTATGAATTCGATGGGCTGAATGGCCTCCCTCTGCACTGTAGGGATTCTATTATTCTAGAGGATTGGTCTTGATAGGATAATGTGATTGGAGCAGGCTTGTGGGTTGAAGGGCCTGCTCATGTTCCGTGCTATACTGTTCTTTGTTCAGATCAGTATTCTCATTTCCCTGTTTTACTGTTTTCCCTTCTAGGTTGGAAATTGTCCCTCTTTCTCCTGCAATCTTTCCCTTTATTCTTGATCACCTCCTGTGTTGTCTACAATAGTCACTGTGTCCCTTCTCCTGCCCGGAGCTCAATGTTTAGCAGCATTCACTGCAGACTGGAAACTAAATACTGGGGAAAAGATGCAGCTAGGTTTAAAGCAATGGGGGATAACAGAGAAATTCTGAGAGATGGAGACAGAAAAGTTTCTAAAAATATCGGTGGGATCCCCACAGTTGTCACAGTTAGGGGGGTGGGGGAACTAATTCACCTCTGTATCCATGCACACTGCATGTTAATACTGGACAGATATGAATATGTAAAATTAATTGGAAATGGGATTGGTGTTAAAACCAGTTCTTTTTGAAAGAAGACACTCGACGAGAAAATAATAAAATCTCATTAGCTTTTAAATAGCCCGATACACGAGCTGGCAATTCAACAGATTTAGACTTGGAGTTTGCAGACTGCGTTTGCAACTTCCAACCAGTCATAACTGATATGCGATGGAGCTGAACGCAGAGGGAAATTTCTCCATTCAGCCCATCCTGCCTTCAATCTAACTCTTTCAAACAGCATGCACTGATGTAACAGCCCAAGTAGCCTCTTCTGTGCTGTAAAGTGCAGCATGTAATAAAAAAGGCAAATGGAATGTTGGCATTTATTGCAAAAGGATTGGAATGTAAAAGTAGAGAAAAATTGTTGCAATTGTGTAGGGTGTTGGTGAGACCACATCTGGAGTAGTGTGTCCAGTTTTGGTCTCTTTATTTGAGGAAGGATGTGGTGACATTGGAGACAGTTCAGACGAGGTTCACCAGATTGATCCCGGGGATGAAAAGTAATGTATGAATAGAGATTAAACAGTTTAGGTTTGTACTCACTGGAGTTTAGAAGGATGAAAGAGGATCTGATTGAGGTATACAGAATTTTAAAAGAGATTGATAAAATAAATTATCAATGTCCTTGCTCTCAAGGGAGTGCAGCGAAGGTTTACCAGGCTGATTCTGGGGATGGCGGGACTGATGCATGAGGAGAGATTGACTAGGTTAGGATTGTTTTCACTGGAGTTCAGACAAATGAGGGGGGGATCTCACTGACTTATAAAATTCTAACAGGATTAGACAGGATAGGTGTTGGGAGGATGTTCCTGATGGTGGGGGAGTGCAGAACTGGGGGTCGCAGCCTGAGGATTCATGGGAGACCATTTAGGATGGAGGTGAGGGGACATTTCTTCACCCGAGTGGTGAGTCTGTGGAATTCATTACCACAGGAAGTAGCTGATGCCAAAACATTGAACATATTCAAGAGGCAGCTGGGTATAATACGTGGTTATGGGGAAAAGCAAGATTAGGCTACTGAGTTGGATGATTAACCATGATCACAATGAATAGCAGAACAGGCTCAAATGGCCTCCTCCTGCTCCTATGTTTCTATGTTAAATGTAAACCAAATGTTTCCTCTTATGGGGCAATCTAGAACAAAAGGTCACAGGTATAGATTGACAGGCAGTAGATTTAAAACTGATGAGGAGGAACTACTTCTCACAGAGGATGATGAATTTGTGAAACTCACTGCGCATTGGGGTCTGAATTATTGAATGGGTTCAAAAAGGAGATAGACACATTTCTAATAAGAAAAAATGGATAAGAGGATACGGGGAACAGGTGGGGAGTTGGATCTGAGACCAGGAAGAGATCAGCCATGACCTGATTGAATGGCGGGGCAGGCTCAAAGGGCTGAATTTGCCAACTTTTCCTAATTCCTATTCTCCGACAGTTCCTGTTTCCAGTTTTCTGGAATGAACAGCTTAAGTACCGCGTGGCACACCGGCAATTGTGGTGTTTCTTTTTTTTCCCCTTTGTAATTTTGACAGTTTCAGCTCCCCGGGCTCACTCCTCCGTACCTTTCGCGAGTTGCTTTGATCCTTGGTTGTCGCGAACATTTCTCACAGACAGGCAGGAGGTCGCTAAAATCCGCGAGTCCGGGTTCCGGCGTCGGTTGTGCATCTGGTTGTAATTTTCAGGTACAAGTCGGCAGAACGTGTGCTTCACACGCTCAACCTGCTTTTCCCAGCTGTTGAGTATTTTGCTTTTTCTGTTTCGTCTTTGTTGTTTTGGTGGTAATCAAACTCCTTCTAGCCTCTTGCCAGCACCAAGATACAGCCAGTATAGCCCATGGCTGCCTTATTTCTTAATGCTCATCTTCAAGTTGCGTTAGTTCTTCTGATTCGACAAGTGTCTTAACCCTACTGCATAATTTGCCTAATAGGGGCTCTACCTGCCCACTTTACAGTCATTCTGCCTGAAAAGCAGCCATCGAATGTGTCTCTGTTTCGACAAAAAAAATCAGTTTGATCACTTACTGTGCCTCCTTATTATGCAGCACCGTTAATTATTAATTACTACGACTCTCGAGGCTGCCAATGAATTTTCCACATCCACATCAAAAAATAAAACCAAGGCCACATCCTTGGTTCTGGACTGAGTAAAAACTGGGAAGCCAACTGAAGACAGTCTCTCAGGCCTGTTCCGCCGCTTCATTAGCTGATAGAATCATAGAAACCCTACAGTGCAGAAGGAGGTCATTCAGCCCATCAAGGCTGCACCAACCCAGGCCCTGTCCCCATAACCCTACACTTCCCTCGCGGCTGGGATACTTTTGCTGTCCCGTTGCTGTGAACATAGATTTGGCCGAGCATCAAAGTCAACGTTCTCGCTCTTCCTGCCCCTATCTTCTACGTTTCTATGAACACGATACTAGTGCGTCAGTTATACAGAGCATTGGCAAGGTCACATTTAGAGTATTGTGTACAGTATTGGTCACCATATTTAAGGAAGGATGTAAATGTCTTGGAAGCAGTTTAGAGAATGTTCACTGGGCTAATAGCTGGAATCGGAGGATTATCTCATCAGGAAAGATTGGACAGGCTAAGCTTGTAACTGCTGAAGTTTAGCAGAATAAAAGGTGGTTTGATTTTAACACGAGCCACGATTCTCCAACCTCATCCGCGACTGGGATTCTCCGTCCTTATCCACAGCTGGGATTCTCCAACCTTATCTGCAACTGGGACTCTCCGGCCTCGCCCCCCGGGGCCGGGAATCTCCGGCCTTGCCCCCCGGGGCCGGGACTCTCCAGTCCCGCTGCTGTGAATAGAGATTTGGCTGAGCTTCAAAGTCGATATTCTCGCTGGCAGCAGTGGCAGGAAGTGCCTTGCTGGGGACTTATCATCAGAGGGGTCTTGACAGGGTGGATGTGGAGAAGATGGTTCCCCCTTATGAGAGAACCTAGAACTAGGGGTCACTATTTAAAAATAAAGGGTTGTTCATTTAAGACAGAAGATGAGGAGGGTTTCTTCTTTGGCATGTGAGTGTTTGAAATTCTCTTAGAATCATAAAATCTCTACAGTGCAGAAGGAGGCCATTCGGTCTATCGAGCCTGCACTGACAACAATTCCACCCAGTCCCTATTCCCGTAACGCCACATATTTACCCTAGCTAATCCCCCTGACGATAATGGGGCAATTTAGAATGGCTAATCCACCTAAACCTCACATCTTTGGACTGTGGGAGGAAATTGGAGCATCCAGAGGAAACCCACGCAGACACGGGGAGAACATGCAGACACCACACAGATAGTAACCGAAGGCTGGAATTTCTTGGTTGATAAGGAGATCAGGGGTTATGGGGATGAGAAAAATATCAGCCATGATTGAATGATGGAGCAGACTTGATGGGCTGAGTGGCCTAATTCTGCTGCTGTGTCTAACCCGTGTCCCTGGCGCTGCGAGGCAGCAGCACTAACCATTCCATCCCGAAAGGCGACAGGAGTGGAGTCTTTGAATATTTTTAATGCAGAAGGAAATAGAATCTTGATTAGAAAGAGGGGGTAAGGTTATGAGGGGGTGAGGGGTGGGTAGGCAGGAATGTGGGGGTAAGATTACAGTCAGATCTGCCATGATCTGATAGAATGGGGCAGCAGGCTGGAGGGGCTGAGTGGCCTACTCCTGCTTCTGATTTGTTTTGTTGGAATGTTTCCCTTTCACCGGTGTAAGAGCCATAAAGATCGAGCAAAATAGTTATCCTGAAAATTGAATGACTGTGAGACAAAGGTACGGAGGTCGTCTGAACGCCACTCATTCATTGCTGATATCTTTTTTTTTAAAAAGCCATCTGTAACATCGCTATGCTTGAATATTGTGATAAGAGAGAAAACAACCAAAGCATGAAATATCAGTTGACCTGGAGATGTGTGAAGGCCGTTGTTGGAGAGGCTGGCGGCAGTTAACACTCGTGTTCCATAAAGAAAAACCCAACAGCAGAGAGAAAAGCTCATTATTTGAGTAAAAGAAAAAGACTTTGGCTTCGAATTTCATTTCAATTGAAATCTGTACCCAAGAAAAATCTAAAACAGTAAATGTTAACTGCGTCAATAAATAGGGGAATAGAACCTGATTGGATCTTGTTGTTGCTGCTATGTAACAAGAGCAGTGTAAATACTTACCAGGAGCAATTTAGACAGGACAGGAGCAGTATAAATGCAGATCCAGAACTGTAAGGACATATATGAGGAACAGTATAGACAGGGACACACATTAGGACAAATAAGGATTTGGCAGGGGTACGTGTGCGTAAATGCCATATTTAGTAATAGGTGGTTAGCACTGCTGCCTCTCAGCACCAGGCACCCAGGTTCAATTCCTGCCTCGGGCATGACTGTCTATGCAGAGTCTGCATGTTCTCCCCATGTCTGCGTGGGTTTCCTCCAGGTGCTCAGGTTTCCTCCTACAGTATGAAAGATGTGTTGGTTTGGTGCATTGACCATACTAAATCCTCTCTCACTTCCTCGTTAGGCGTAGTAGGTAGTCTCTCAACACCAGGTTAAAGTCCAACAGGTTTATTTGGTAGCACGAGCTTTCGGAGCATTGCCCCTTCATCAGGAGAGTGGAAGAACCTAGAACTAGGGGTTACTGTCTAAAAATAAGGCGTTGTTCATTTAAGGCAGAAGATGGGGAGAGTTGTTTTTTCTGAGGTGCGTGAGTCTTTGGAATTCTCTTAGAACTGTCGAATTCATACAGTGCAGGAAGGGCAATGTTCCAAAAGCTCCCCAGTCCAACGCCAACAACTCCACATCATGACTTCCTGATTAGCATAGTGACTAGTATCCCTGCCTGTCACAGGGGAGACCGGGGTTCAATTCCTTGTTGGAGAGTTGCAAAAGTTTCTTGGGGTGAATGGGGTCAAAGGTTATGGGGAGAAAGCAGAATTAGGCTCTTGAGTTGGACAATCAGCCATGATCATGTTGAATGGCGGAGCAGGCTCGAAGGGCCGAATAGCCTCCTCCTGCTCCTATGTTCTATATTCCAGAATGGGTGCCAGAGTGTGGTGACCAGGGGATTTTCATAGTAAGTTCATTGCAGTGTTGATGTAAACCTACTTGTGATTAATAAATAAACTTTACTTTGAATACTCAGTGAAGGAAGCTGCTTCAGTGAAACTGATAGGTTGGGAAGGCTTTGTCCAGTGAAACTGAAGAGCTCCAATGATGGTCGGGTGGCTGTTTAAATCACTTCTCCCCTGAGAGAGGGCTATCACTGCACAATGGGTGATTGTCAACTCCTTGGAAGATGCTTCATTTGCTTGGCTCTTCATTCAGCCTCATCTGCACCTTCCCTGCTGCCAACCCTCAGTCTGGCAGGGGAGTGACTTATCCTCTTGTGCTTTGCAGCAGTGATGAGGGAACGGGAGAGAAAGCCACATCCAAACTGCTGGCACCAACAGCAGCAGGGGGCAGTTCCAGGGGAAGAGACAGTGCCAGCAGCAAAGGGTCAATTCCAGCAGCAAGGGGGCAGTTCCACCAGCAGGGGGCAGTTCCAGGGGAAGAGGCAGTACCACCAGCAGGGAGCAGTTCCCGCAAGAGGGGGCAATGCCACCACCAGTTGTCTCTTTCTCAGCTGAATGACCTTCCAAAGGGGTAGAGCAGTTGGATGTAGCAGTTCAGCTGGAACAAGGTAAGATCCCATCACGGGACAGGCAGGCAGAGAAGACCTGCTCTCCCCACCTTTCTGAGCACTGATACCTCAGGAGACCCGGGCACTCCTGGCAGCTCACTGCTGCCACCTGCAGCCTTCTGGACCAGGGGCCCTCCTTCCCAGTGGAGCAGGTGAGGCCTGTCAGTCGCTCCAGTCTCCATCAAGTTGCCCATTAGTGCAAGGCCAACACCCTCATGTGTTTCTGCCTCTGCCAGACCCCGCCTGCCCTCATGCTAATATCTACCCAGTATCTGTGCCAGGTGCAGATCTGAGGGTGCTTCTTCCATTGAGGGAATGATCAGACCACCATCTCTGGAATGTTCTATGGAGGAGCCTTCACTTGCACAGGAGAGAGACAGATAAAACGGCATCATTTCACAGTGGGAACTATTCACCGGGTGTGTGAGGTGATAGTGCTCAGCAACAATTGAACCACACGTAACACCATCACAAGCTCTCCAAGAGGAAGCCTTCCTACTCTGTGGCACCGAGATGACAATTCTGACATTGGTGGAAGTGTGCCAAGGATCAGTCTCCTTCCCACCTGTTTCTCCAATCCTGCCTGTGCCAATGCATCTTCAGCTGCAGAGAGTCTCCTTGTACATCCGGGATCTGGGACATCAGCTCCAGCCTCGGCCTTGTGGGCTTTTCCTGAGAGTAGGTGTAACATTGCAATGACTAACACCATCATGGTGTCCTCCATACCCAAGGCGATGGACAGATGCACGGTCAGTGTAATGCTTGGCAGTCAACGTGCCTTCATCTATCTCAGCTTTACCTTCACCACCTCTTGCGGGACCATCCCGACAGGTCCTCTGAGGCCTCGGTGTGAGGAGCAGTGGACCTCCGAGCTCCTCACAAGCCTCCAGCACTCGCAGTCCCACCCTGCAGCTTTCTAACATGAGAATACACAGAGTGAGGACGTATTCAGCCTGCTCAACCAGAGGAGTTCATTCAGCCTCTTCCAGAGTTACGCCCTGTCCGAGGCACAGCGTCTATACTGCTGACCTCTGCCAACTCCTCCCAGGCTCACAGCCTGAGGCTCACGCCTCTACATTTGCAGAACTTTGCAGGAAATTTGGCATAGCAGCAACGACTGTCACCAACTTTCATAGATGCACCATAGAAAGCATTCTTTCTGGTTGTATCACAGCTTGGTATGGGCTCCTGCTCTGCCCAAGACTGCAAGGAACTACAAAGGGGTTACGAATGTAGCCCAATCCATCACGTAAACCAGCCTCCCATCCATTGACTCTGTCTACACTTCCCGCTGCCTCAGCAAAGCAGCCAGCATAATTAAGAACCCCACACAACCTGGATATTCTCTCTTCCACCTTCTTCCTTCGGCAAAAAGATACAAAAATCTGAGATGACGTATCGACCGACTCTTCCCTGTTGCCATCAGACTTTTGAATGAACCTATCTGAACCTATCTACAAAAGGTTGTGAATGTAGCCCAATTTGTCGTGCAAACCAGCCTTCCATCTATTACCTCTGTCTACACTTCTGGTTGCCTCAGAAAAGCAGCCAGCATAATTAAACCCACGCTTCCTGGACATTCTCTCTTCCACTTTCTTCCATTGGGAAAAAGATACAAAAGTCTGAGGTCACACACTAAGCGCCTCAAGAACGGCTTCTTCCTGCTGCTGTCAGACTTCTGAATGGATCTACCTCACATTAAAATAATCTTTCTCTACACCCTAGCTGTGACTGTAACACTACATTCTGCACTCTCTCCTTTCCTTCTCTATGAATGGTATGCTTTGTCTGTATAATGTGCACAAAACAATACTTTTCGCTGTATACTAATACATGTGACAATAATAAGTCAAATTTAAAATCAGAAGGTGTTCTATTCCTACCAGCAGGTATTGGTTATTTATGTCTGGTGGGAGGAAGGCACAGAAGAGAGTGCAGAGGGATTTCGCCTTGAACCTTGGGATTGCCATTGCCCTGCTTCCCTGCACCGCACCCCCAACCCCCCAAGCCCTGTCTCAGCCATTCTTTGCTAGAACATGCTCAAACCCACCATCTTCTCAAAGGCAGTTACGGATGGGCAATAAGTGCTGGCCAGCCAGTGAAACCATGTCCCAGAAGTGAATAAAAAGAAAACTAGACTGTTCCTCTATGTTAAGACATTTTTGAATTGGATACCACCTGTGGGCAATGTTGGTTCAGAAGGAACTCTTCCAGTGTAGACAATAAAAACATAACAAAACTCACTCCAATATATAAATCAAAGAGAGGGTTTAATAAAGAAACTTCATTACTCCAAACTTGAGGCCTCACCCTGGGCCACTCCAATCTCTCCACAATATTTAACATGTTCTAATTTATACTGAGTCAGCTGATTATCACATCATTCTATCATTGGTTACATGGTTTACTGGGTCAGCTGACCCTTACAGTTTATTGGTCACATCACAACAGATCCAATGTTATCATCAGTTACATCCCAACAATCAGTAGCAAGAAACACCAGATTATGGACATTACAGAGAATGATTTCAGAGAAACATTTGCACTTACCTGAAACCAAACCTGATATCCTAACCTCAAAATAAATTTGCTGGATGTACGGAAAGGCACATGTTTGCGGATCACCTGACACTGTCACCTGACCTTCAAGGTCATGGCCACCGAGCTGAGACATCAAACATCACGCCCTCCCATTCCAATTGGGCAGGCTTCACACGGACTGTCTCCCTCACAGGCTAAAGACCCCAAAGGCCCAAGTTGTGGTTCTATAAGGTGTTGTTTGACTGCGGGGATTCAAGTCTGAAATCCGCCCACTTTGGAGTGCAAGGGCATGGATTATTCAGCTCCTAGTTCCAGGTCAGGGTGGTGTGCAACTCAGAAGGGAACATGCAGATAATGATGTTCCCCACCCATCTAATAAACTTGTCCCTCAAGGTGGTATAGACTTTGGGTTTGGAAGGTGATGTCGAAGGAACCTTGGCTAGTTGCTGTAGCTTGTGGATGGTACATCACTGCAGTGATGGGAGAGTGAGTGATTAAGGTGATGGATGAAGTGCCAATTAAGAAGGTGGTTCTGCCGTGGATGATGTCAAGCTTTTTGAGTTTTATTGGGGCCTCACTCAGCCAGGCAAGTGACAAACACACTATTATTCTGACTTGGGCTGAGTAGAAGGTGGACAGGTTTTGGGGAAATCAGGAAGCGAGTGAGTTGCCACAGGATTCCTAGTCTCTGACCTGATCTTAGAACCATAGTATCCCTTAGTGCAGAAAGAGGTCATTTGGCCCATCGACTATGCATCGACTCTCTGTAAGACCATCTTAGCCAGCCCCCACCAACCTCCTACCCTATCCCTGTAACTCCACCTTTACTAACCCACCTAAACCTTCACATCATTGGACACTAAGGGGCCATTTACCATGGCCAATTTACCATGGCCAATCCACCCAACCAGCACATCTTTGGACAAAAAGGGGCAATTCAGCATGGCTAATCCACCTAACCTGCGCATCATTGGACACTACGGGATAATTTAGCATGGCCAATCCACCTAATCTGCACATTTTTAGATATGAAGGGGCCATTTAGCATGGGAAGCTCCATCCAGAGTTAGACTATTCAGCCCCTCTTTGTATGCTAACTCTCTGAAGGAGTTAGCCAATTAATCTCACACCCCTATTCCTTCCCTGGGTAAGTCTGGATTTTCCCCTTTTAAGCATGTATCACGTTCTTTTTTTTGAGAGGAATCAGCCCCATCACCCTTTCAAGCAGCACGTTCCAGATTATAACAACTCACCGGGCACAGAAAATATCTCCTTGTTCCTCTCTGCTTGTATATTTTCTTTTGCCAATTATCATAAACCTGTGCCCCCTGGTTATCGACCTTCCTGCCGGCGGAAACAATTTACAATTTCTTCTGTTTGACTCGATGAAAAGACCACATAATATGTTAAGGGTTGTCAATATTTTTTGCAAAGGGCAGCTGAAGGTGGGGTGGGGTGGTTGGGGAGGGGGGCTTGCTCGTGGCTTGAGTTCTGATGTTTACTCTGCTGCTAATTAAAATTCATTGAGAACCGTCAATAATTAATGCTCCCACATATAAGGCAGGGGAAGTAAGCAGAGAAAAAAATAAGCATTCAGAGTCCCTGAGCTAGGACGAACGAATAAAATATCAGCCCAGGCTGCTATCCTGGTCAGAATCCATTTGTCTTGTACTTAAAGCCTGCCCAGCTAAATGTAAGACAAGACTTGCCAGTAATTTTTACCCCATGGTTGAACCTATTAAATAGATGGGATGGTGAGTGACTAGTCCTGTTATACCGTAGGAAAAAGTCAGACAGAGTGAATAATAAAGTGGTCCATCCAATATTGACAACTTTATACCATTTCTCGCATGGTCCTTGATCAGGACACCTGAGATTATGAGGGACAGAGTGAAGGTGGCACAGTAACGCAGTGGTTAGCACTGCTGCTTCACAGCTCCAGGGACCTGGGTTCGATTCCTGGCTTAGGTCACTGCCTGTGAGGAGTTTGCACATTCTCCTTGTGTCTGCGTGGGTTTCCTTCAGATACTCCGGTTTCCTCCCACAGTCCAAAGATGTGCAGGTTAGGTTGATTGGCCATGTTAAGAAATTGTCCCTTAGTGTCCAGGGATGCTTAAGTTAGAGGGATCAGGGGGTATAATATGTAGAGGTCTTGGGGTAGGGCCTGGGTGGGATTGTGTTTGGTGTGGTCTCGATGGGCCTCTTTCTGCACTGTAGGGTTCTATGATTCCGAAGGAGCAGCTGTTCCCATTAGTTGAAGAGTCAGTCACGAGGAAACATAGGTTCAAGGTGAGGGGCAGGAGCTTTAGGTGAGATGCACGGGGAAATTTTTCTTTTACCAGAGGGTGGTGATAGTCTGGAATGCGCTCCTTGGGGGGAGATGTACAGGCAGGTTGCCTCACGTCATTTAAAAAGTATCTGGGATGAGCACTTGGCACATCATAACATTCAGGGCGAAGGGCCAAGTGACGGGATTAGGTGGGAGTTCAGAGGCGTTTCTTGCTTGTGGATGCAGACTTGACGGGCCGAAGAGCCTCTTGCACTCTATGATTCTTGCACGATTTTGTACTCATTTAATCTGTGGGGAGTTTGCACAATCTTCCCATCTCTGCGTGGGTTTCCTCTGCGTGCTCCGGTTTCTCCTCACAGTGTAAAACTGTGTGGGTTAGGTTGATAGCTCAGAAATTCCCTTCTTAAACCTCTCCTCATCTCCTCCACCTCTTGCTGTGCCTCTTTGACTAAGATTTTAATCACCTCCTGTTAATGTCTCGGCATGGCGGTATAGTGGTTAGCACTGCTGCCTCACAGCACCAGGGACCCAAGGTTCGATTCTGGCCTTGGGTCACTGTGTGGAGTTCGCACATTCACCCCGTGCCTGCGTGGGTTTCCTCCGGGTGCTCCAGTTTACTGCTGCCAGCGAGAATGGACAATTTGGCATTTGGCCAAATCTGTCCACAGCTGTGGGCGAGGTTGGAGAATCCGACCAACATTCTGATTCCAGTGTCTTCTCATTACCATGGGTGGCATGATGATACAGTGGTTAGCACTGCTGCTTCACGGGTCCTGGGTTCGATTCCTGGCTCGGGTCACTGTGGAGTTTGCACATTCTCCTCACGTCTGTATGGGTTTCCTCTGGGTGCTCCCGTTTTTCTCCCACAGTCCAAAGATGAGTGGGTTGTGTGGATTGGCCATGCTTAAATTGCCCCTTAGTGACCTGGGATGTGTAGCTTAGAGGGATTAGGGGATAGGGCCTGGGTGGGATTGTGGTCGGTGCAGACTCAATGGGCCAAAGGGCCTATTTCTGCATTGTAGAGTTCTATGTTCTAACACTTTTGCCAGGGGAAAGCTGAGAATGTCAACACTGAACAATCTCTTTTCCTTCCCTCTCTTTCTCTTTCTCTCTGGACCAAGAGCACAGAGACCAATTACAAGTGGACTTGTGATCATTCTAGCCAGCACAGACCAAACAGGGAAAGAATCAGTGGTTTTACTTCACCTTACAGTTCACTACCACACAGTGTGGTATGGTTAACCCACTGTCATTGGGAGTAGCTTTCCTGTGTTTTGAAAAGACAGCCTCGTCTTTAAAAAAAAACAACAAATTAGTAGGATTCCTTCTGAAGCGGATTTTGTTGTTGGAATCGTCCTGTCTTTATACAGAGGTTGCACAGCGGCAGGTTCTGAATGTTTGAAACTGGCAGAACAAAGGAGAGGAGGGTGGGAAGGTGCAGAAAGCAAACGGCTCCCAACCAATGCTCAGGCTGGGTTACGGGCTTCTCTTTACCAGGCTGTGTTATTTCCCCAACACGTTCCCATCGAGTTCCGTCCCCTGGTCGTTAAACAGGTGCAAACCTGCTTAATATAATCCACTCCATTGCTATGGCAGATGGAGGAATTTGATAAGAACTCGTTAAGTGTTCTGTAGTTTGACACCACAGGATTTACACAGGCAAGGCGCAAACATAGTGTAAGTCTGACAATTAGTGAGTCTCCTGGTGTGAGTTCACACACAAAGCAACACTGACTTAACACGGGGAAAAAAAAACTCACTTGAAACATCCACAGCACCTGTTCTGTTAGTGGTGAGGTCTGCAGTTTGTGGAGAATGAGAGGTGATCTCATTGAATCACACAACGTTCTTACAGGACCTTGACCGAGCAGCGCAGTGGAGTCTGAATCACTGCTTTCAAGAAGGAGATAGATGTGTTTCTAACAGGAAAAGGGACTGGGGGAATATGGGGAACAGATGGGGAGATGGATTTGAGACCAGCGAGAGATTGTCCACCATCTGATTGAATGGCGGAGCAGACTCGAAGAGCTGAATTTGTCTACTTCTGCTCTTGATTCCTATGTCGGGTACGCTCTGGGAAACTGCTTTCCTCTTGGCTGGACAGTCAAGTAGTAGGGGTGAGTTCCAGGATAAAGAGTTGGCCATTTAGAATAATAGAATCATAGAATCCTACAGTATCGAAGGAGGCATTGAATCTGTACCATCCACAATCCCACCCAGGCCCTACGCCCTTAACTCCACGTATTTACCCTGCTAATCCCCCTCACATTAGGATCAATTTAGCGTGGCTAATCAATCTAAGTTGACCTTTCTCTACACCCTAGCTATGACTGTAATGCTACGTTCTGTACCCTCTCCTATCTTTCTCTATGAACTGCATGCTTTGTCTGTATAACATGCAAGAAACAATACTTTCCATTTTATGTTAATACATGTAGAACATAGAACATAGAACATTACAGCACAGAACAGGCCCTTCGGCCTTCGATGTTGCGCCGACCAATATAAAAAGCAATGCCCATCCAAACTAAATCATTCCCTTCTCTTCCATATACTTATCAACCAACCTCTTAAACGCCACCAAACTTGGCGCATCTACAACCGCTGCAGGCAGGGCATTCCACTCCCGAACCACCCTTTGGGTAAAGAACCTGCCTCTGATATCCGTCCTATAACTATCACCCCTTAATTTAAAGCTGTGTCCCCTCGTGCTAGCTTTCTCCATCCTAGGAAAAAGGCTATCACTGTCCACCCTATCTAAACCTCTAATCATCTTATATGTTTCAATAAGGTCTCCTCTTAGCCGCCTCCTTTCTAACGAAAACAACCTCAAATCCCTCAGCCTCTCTTCATAAGACCTGCCCTCCATACCAGGCAACATCCTGGTAAACCTCCTCTGTACCCTCTCCAATGCCTCCACATCTTTCTTATAATGTGGGGACCAGAACTGCACACAGTACTCCAAGTGCGGCCGCACTAGAGTTTTGTACAGTGACAGTAATAAATCAAATCAAAATCTTTAGACTGTGGGAGAGGATTGAGATGAGGAGAAAATTATTCATCCATGAGGTTGCAAGTCTCTGGACTTTTCTCTCTTTCGGTGCTTAGTAGAGGAATGTGCTCACTCCTGAGATCTCTAGACTTCAGGACATTTTTTTTATCCATTCACAGGATGTGGCTTTATAGAATCTCTGCAGTGCAGAAGGAGGCCATTTGGCCCATCGGGCCTACACCAACAACAATCCCACCTAGCCCATAACCCCACATATTTACCCTGCTAATTCCCCTGACAGTAAGGGGAAATTTAGCATGGGCAATCCACTTAAGCCACACATCTTTGGAGTGTGGGAGGAAACCGGTACATCTGGAGAAAACCCATTCTGACATGGGGAGAACATGCAGAGTCCACACAGACAGTGACTCAAGCCGGGAATTGAACCCGGGTCCTTGGCGCTGTGAGGCAGCAGTGCTAACCACTGTGTCACCATGCCACCCATCAAATCTCAATAAGATCTTGGCTGATCTGCTTCCTAACCATTGTCCCATTTCCCTAATACCAGCTCATCCTGACTCAAGATGTTGGCTCTATTCTTCCTCCACAGATGCTGTCAGACCTGCTGATATTTTCTGGCATTTCTATGACTTGTTTCAGATTCCAGCGTTGGCAGTATTTCACCTTTATCAGAAGAGAAGTGTTGTAGGCGTTAGAGTATAACCGGTGACAATTTGTATTGGTTGTAATGTGAGCAATGGGAACAAGATGTAAGGGTCAGCTGACCCAGTAAACCATGGAACCAATTACAGAGTGATGAAATGGTCAGCTGACTAGTTGATTTACAATAAGTACGAACCCTGGGTAGAATTGTGGAGAGCTTAGAGTGGCCCAGGGCAAGGCTCCAAGTTTGGAGTAATGGTGTTTCTTTATTAAGATGTCTTTTAAATGTTGCTAATGTGCCTGCTTCCACCACCACCTGCGCTTTCCAGGCACCCACCACTCTGCATGAAAAAACTTACCCCGCACATCTCCCTTAAGCTTGCCCCCTCTCACCTTGAACCTATGTCCCCTTGTCCTTTGCACACATCCAGTATCTGGTAAGAGGTGAATGGGCGAAACAGACATGAATTGTCCATGCAGTCTCCCTTGCCCCAGACAGAGCGCCTTCCTTTAATCTATAAGTTGGAGTAAGTTTTGTTGTATTTTCGTATCTGCATTCTTGAAGAGTTCCTTCTGAAGAAACAGTAGATGTGCGTTTAGGTGGGCAGGTTAAACTCACCGTGCAGCTCTGTAATAATTTCTTGAAACACTATCCAACATGTTGCCTTCAAAGCGGATTCAAGAAGTCACGTGTTTTACAGTAAACAGCTTTGTTCTGGAGGTGTCACCATGACCAAACTATTAAACGCTACACAATGCCCTCGTCAAAGGAACCGGGACTCATTCAATTAAGGGAAAGATCCATAACTTTACAGATTTAAATACTAAAATATACAAAGCAAATCAAAATTAATGAGGAAATCCATTCAATAGGGACATCCTGGCCGAGGAGAGGAATAAATGATGTCTGCTTGGAGGTGAGTGACACATACCTGCGTCTATTCCAAGGCAGGCTGATATATTGTAATGGCACAGACTCTGGGAACTGGAGATTAAAAACAAGCCTATCAACATCTGAAAGGAAAGACAGGTTAATGTTTCAGATATATCTCTCTCATCTATTCCCACCCAGAGCAAGCTGTCAGGGTCAAGCTGCCTCAGTCAGTTGACTGAACTCATTGTCCGGAAAGTAAGTGCAGTTACAGGAGTGCCAAGGATATTGGGAGGTCTCACTCTTCTGTGTGAAGTATTTAGCAGTGAGCCAGCAATGGTTTAGTGGCGCTCTGTCCGGGGCAAGGGAGACTGCGTGGACACATTAGCCCCTTCACCTCTCACCAGATACTGGGTGTGTGCGAAGAACAAGAAGGGTACAGGTACAAGGTGAGAGGGAGATGTGCAGGGGAAGGTTTTCACACAGAGTGGTGGGTGCCTGGAAGGCGCTGCCAGAGGAAGTGATGGAAGCAAGCACATTAACAACGTTTAAGAGACATCTGGATGGGTACATGAATAGAGAAGGATTGAGGGATACGGACTGAGAAAGGGCAGAGATAAAAGCAAATGACTGCGGATGCAGGAATCTGAAACCAAAAGAGAAAATGCTGGAAAATCTCAAAGGTCTGGCTGCATCTGTAAGGAAAGAAAAGAGCTGATGTTTTGAATCCAGATAATCCTTTATCAAAGGGTCATCTGGGCTCAAAACATCAGCTCTTTTCTCTCCTTACAGACGCTGCCAGACCTGCTGAGATTTTCCGGCATTTTTTTCTTTCAGAGTAAGGGCAGAAGTTTTTCAGTTTAGTTTGGGCATCGTGATCAGCACGGTGTTGGATGGGCTGAAGGGCCTGTTCCCGTCCTGTACTTTACTTTGCTCTTTGACTCGCTTCTGCCTGATGACCTGTCCTGTGTGAAAATGCGTCACGTTGCTCTGAAGCAATGAAAACGTGCCCACGTGTAAGGCAAAATAAGACATTTACTGAAAAGTTTAACATTTATTTCTTAGTCACTAGTAGGCTTATATTAACACTGCAATGAAGTTACTACTAAAATCAATGTGTAGGTTAGGGAGTAAATGGGATAAATGTGTGGGTTAGCCTAGGTACGATATCCTATCAAAGAGCCAGTACAGTCTCAATGGGCCAAATGGCCTCTTTCTACACTGTGGGGATTCTATGATTCAATTGAGAATAACATTTCGCCATTCTTATTTTTTATTTATTAGTGTCACAAGCAGGCTTACATTAACGCTGCAATGAAGTTACTGTGAAAATCCCCTAGTTGCCACACTCTGGTGCCTGTTTGAATACACTAAGTGAGAATTTAGCACGGCCAATGTACCCTAACCAGCACGACTTTCGTAAGGTAAAGTTTATTTATTAGTCACAAGCAAGGCTTACATTTACACTGCAATGAAATTACTGTGAAATTCCCCTAGTCGCCACACTTGGGCACCTGTTGGAGTCAATGCATCCTAACCAACATGTCTTTCAGGACATTGGGGGGAAACTGGAGCACTTGGAGGAAAGCCATGCAGACATGAGAAGAATGTGTAAACTCCACACAGACAGTGACCCCAGTCAGGAATTGAACCGGGTCGCTGGTGCTGTGAGGCAGCAACGCTAACCACTGTGTCACCCTCAAGGCCAGCCCTTCTAGCATCTTCCTGTTTATTCCAAAGGTCTGCATTGACATCTTAGACCTCAACGTTCCAGTCAATGGAACCTCCTTACGTCACCATGTGCTGGAATCTGAAACAAAAACAGAAACTGCTGGAAAATCTCAGTGGGTCTGACAGCATCTGTGTGGCGAGAGAATAGATCGAACCTTTCTGGATCAGTCTTTGCAGAATTGAAACATTGGCTCTATTCTCTCTCCAGAGATGTTGTCAGACCTGCTGAGATTTTCCAGCATTATCCATTTTTGCTCCTGACGACACAGTTATTTTGTTATTTATTTTCCGTTTATTCCTATTCCTTATCTGAATGGGCGGCTAGCGTCCCTGTACATGGCTACACAGACGATGTCAGCACTCAGGTACCTCACCCCAATAACCAGGCCTGATCTGATCTGATATCAAAGAACAAAGAACGGTACATCACAGGAACAGGCTCTTCTGCCCACTACACTTGCACCAACACATGGTGCCTTTCTAAAGTAAAGACCATTTGCCTCTGTGCAGACAATATCAAGGCGGCACAGTGATACGTACTGCTGCTTCACAGTGTCAGAGACCTGGGTTCAATTCCTGGCCTGGGTCACTGTCTGTGTAATTTTTGCACGTTCTCCCCGTGTCTGCGTGGGTTTCCTCCAGTGTCTTCCCATGTTCTGAAAGACGTGCTGGTTAGGTGCATTGACCCGAACAGGTTCCAGAGTGTGGCGATTAGGGAAATTTCACAGTGACTCCATTGCAGTGTTAATGTAAGCCTTACTTGTGACTAATAAATTAACTTTAACCACATCCCTCTGTTTCCTGCCTATTCATGTATCTGTCAAGATGCCTCGTTATTATAGCAGAAGTCCATCTCTCGGAGGGTGTTATCAATATTTGAGTTTGCCCCACCCATTCTTACTACGATATTTCTGCCAAATTGCTGCTAAATAACAACGACAGTTTATCTTTCACAGTTTATTATGGTGAGCATTGAACACATAACCATGAATATCCATAGCTCTGCAGTGATGCATCTGCAGTGGAATAGCCACTGCCAAGGTTCACTAGTGAATAAATGGCATGAAGAAGTGTTTACGCAGCATCTTTTAATGATGATGCTGGAGATAGTGAAGTGTGGTAATTGCTGTAATATAGAAAACAATAACTCACACTCAGCAAGATCCCACACTCACTCTGTGATAATGACTAGGTAACCTATTGAGGGATGACTATTGGCCAGGACTACTCTCTCAACCTTCTTGCCCATAACATTACGAGGCAGTGATGACCTAGTGGTATTAGTACTAGACTATTAATCCAGAAACTCAGCTAATGTTCTGGAGACCCGGGTTCGAATCCCGCCACAGCCAATGGTACAATTTGATTTAATTTTTAAAAGACCTGGAATTAAGAATCTACTGGTGACAATGAAACCATTGTCAGAAAATGTCCTTTAGGGAAGGAAATCTGCCATCCTTACCCGGTCTGGCCTACATGTGACTCCAGAGCCACAGCAATGCGCTTGGTCCTCAACTGCCTTTCAAGGACAACTAGGGATGGGTAATAAACATTGGCCCAGCCAGCCCATAAACCATGAATGAATAAAGAGAAAACTCAGTGCCATGGGTTCTGTTAGGTCTATCTGAGAGAGTAGCTGGGGTCTCGATTTATCATTTCATCAGAACAACAATAGTCTGGAACTTTTCTCTTGAACTGCTATGTGGAAAATGGGATTGTGCAAACAGCAATGGAAGGGAGACAGCTGTTAAGGGTCAGGGGTTGAGGGGTCGGGGTGAAAGCATCTCGCCATTTGTCGCATGCCTGGAGATTTCACCGATAATGCGCCCACTTCGATTTTGAAAATGTGCTAGGCTGTTTAACCAGCGGAGCTATCAGGATTTATCACAGTTCAATTTATAAGGAAATAGCATATCCCTTATCTACAGTGAGACACTAATATGGACTTGGGTTCAGAAGGGGAATGGAAAGCAGTTAAAATGTACGGCTACCTTCATGCTTGCTGTCTGGTTTTTACAGATATTTATAGATACTGTTTATATCTTTATAACATTTTTTAATATCTCTGGGCACTCCTGGTTAACTGTTTTTCATTCTAAATCTCTCTGGTCACATTCACAATGGATGCCTCCTATGTAAACTTTGTTAATGCCCTCCCTTTACAATAAAGTCACAGCAGTGCCCACTCTGGCTGAAAGGTGTAATTACAGAAGCGGAGGTCCTCCACCACCTCAAAGGGACACATGCGACAGTCTGTTTGACCATGGGAGGAATGAACAGCCAACCTTTGCCCATGTATAGGTGCTTTATAAACCTTCATAGTCTCATGCCTAGCAACTAAGCTACTTTTCGCCAAACTTGTAGAATCGTAGAACCCAACAGTGCAGAAGGAGGCTCTTCAGCCCATCACGTCTGCACTGAACATGATTCCACCCAAGCCCTACCCTCATATCTCTACATATTGTACTCACTAATCCCTATATTCCTGGACTCTAAGGGGCAATTTCTTAGCAAGGCCAATCAACCTAACCTGCACATCTTTGGACTGTGGGAGGAAACCAGAGTACCCAGAGGAAACCCATGCAGACTCAAGGAGAACATGCAAGCTCCACACAGACAGTGAGCCAAGCATCGAACCCAGGACCCTGCAGCTGTGAAGCAGCAGTGCTAACCACTGTGCTACCATGCCGCCTATAGTTTCAAAGTTACCATGACTGAGATTAGCTTTCAATTCCAGATTTTGTCCATCGAATTTAAATTCTACCACTTGCCTTGATGAGATTTGATCCCTTGTTCCCCAGAGCATTAGCCTGGCTCTCTGGATTATTAGGCCAATGACATAACCACTACGCCACCATCCCCCCCTGCTAGTTGTGTTTTTAACACTTTCCTGAGATGGGTGAGGCACTGGAAAAATTGGCATTTGTTGACCATCCCTCATTGCCCTTGAAGAGAATCATTGTCCTAATCAGCACAGAAAGAGGCCCTTTGGCCCATTGTATCTGTGGGGACTATCAGGTTTGTTCTAATTCCATTTTCCAGCATTTGGGCAACAGCTTTATATGTTATAGTGTCTGAAATGCTCATAGAAGCAGGAGTAGGCCATTCGGCCCTTCGAGGCTGCTCTGCCACTCATCTTGATCATGGCTGGTCATCAAATTCAATATTGTAATCCCCTCCTTCCTCCCCAAATCCCTTAATCCCTTTAGCCCCAAGAGGTATATCTAATTTCTTCCTGAAATCAGACACAGTTTTGGCCTCAACTGCTTTCTGTGGTAGTGAATTCCACACATTCACTGCCTCCGGGGTGAAGCTATATAGAATTCCTACAGGGATGAAGGAGGCCATTCAGGGCATTGAGCCTTTCCCGACAGCAACCCCGCCTGGGCCCTATTCCCATAACCCCACATATTTACCTTGCTAATCCTCCCCAAAGCTAGAGTCAATTTAGCATGGCCAATCAACCTAACCCATGCATCTTTCCGACTGTGGGAGGAAACCGGAGCACTGGAAAAACCCACGCAGACATGGGGAGAATGTGCAAACTCCACACAGACAGTGACCAGAGCTGAGAATCAAACCTAGGTCCCTGGTGCTGTGAGGCAGCAGTGCCAACCACTGTCCCACCTTGCTGGCATTTCTCCTGACCTCAGTCTGAAACGGTTTACCCCTTATCTTCAAACTATGACCCCCAGTTCTGGACTCCCCCACCATGAGGAACTTACTTTCTGAATCAACCCAGTGAGAAGTTTATAAGTTTCTATGAGATCTTCACCTGAATGTTTCTTAATGTTGTGAGTGTTCCTGCCTCTACCTTCCTCTCAGGCAATGAGTTCCAGATTCCCTCCAATCCCCTGATCCTTATCGATGTTACTTGCACGCAGTTAGGAACCAACCACATTGCTCTGGGACTGGAGTCACGGGCAGGCCAGACCCGGTAAAGATGGCAGATTTCCTCCTGTAAGGATTTTAGTGAACCAGATGGGTTTAAACCAGCTTTTTTAATTGAATTTAAATTCCAGCCGTCTGTGATTTGAACCCCTAGATTACAAGCCAGGTGACATTACCACTATGCTGAGGTAGGTTCTTTACCCAGAGGGTGGTTAGGGAGTGGAATGCCCTGCCTGCGGCAGTTGTAGATGCGCCGAGTTTGGTGGCGTTTAAGAGGTTAGTTGATAAGTTTATGGAAGAGAAGGGAATGGTTTAGTTTGGAGGGTCATTGCTTTTTATAATGGTCGGCGCAACATCGAAGGCCGAAGGGCCTGTTCTGCACTGTAATGTTCTATGTTCTATGTTCTATTTCCCTGTGCGCCTCCTGATCCTTGACCAACTGCTCCTTGGATCTTGCTGGATCAGGGCGATTGGATGAACTGGAGACAGAAGAAAGCAAATGGAGAGTGAGTGTAGAGGGAGAAAGAGGGAAGATACCCTTAGGATGGAGGCAGAGGGAAGAAGGGTGCGGGAAGCTGTTGGGTTCCTGGTTAGGGAGGTGAAGAGACAAGGCAAGGTTTAGTTAGGGTGATTGGGAGAGAAAGAAGGGAAGTAACTAGAGAGAGAGAGTGATCATCATAGAATAATATAACCCCCTATGGTTCAGAAGGAGGCCATTCAACTAAATCGAGCCTACGCTGATCATAGCATCAAGAATCCGGGTTCCATTCCCACCTTGGGTCACTGACTGTGCAGACTCTGCACGTTCTCCCCGTGTCTGTGTGGGTTTCTTCTGGGTGCTCTAATTTCTTCCCATACTCCAAAGATGTGCGGGTTAGGTAGACTGGCCATGCTAAATTCTTTCTTAGTATCGGGGGATTAGTAGGGTAAATAGGGGGGTTTACAGGAATAATGTGAGATTGGCGAAGGCTTTTAGGGTCGAATGGTCTCCTGAGGCATGTCTGGAAATTGGGACAGTGCTTGCCAATTTCATAGGGGAATATTGCCCTTGAACTCGGGTCAACTGATGCTGTGGTCAAAGGTATTCAAACTCTAGAATTATTGTGCAACAGACCTCCTTTATTGCACTGTACCAAGTTATGACAAAATTACACCAGGTGTATTGACCTCAGTGAGACCCAGGAGGTTGGCCTCTTCAACTATGAGCTCCCTGAGATAATGATAGCCTGCCCAATCAGGGAGTCTCACCTGTGTGTATATATTGAGGAGTGTCCGGGCTATTGCACTCCGGATTGTGACTGTATCTTTAGCGCTGTTAGGAGCAGAACTAGAGTTTGTAAATTAAGGGAAGCTGGTGAAGGGACACTGCGCTCTGAGGAATTATTTCACTAGGTATCGAACTTTGTTATGCACAAAGTATTTAATCTCTGATTTACTTCCATGTACACAAAGTAACTAACCTTTAACCTATGCTGTTATGTATACAAGTATTCAAGAGGTATCCAAATTCCCGAATTAGAAATATTACCCATGATGAGATGAGTTGATCAGATGGGATGGTCATTCTCTCAGGAGTACCACATGGAAAGGTCTGTGTCCAATCATTCTATGTTCAAGGCATAGCAACAGCCCCTATCTGAACAGTTCCCATGTCTGATCTATAGCTGTGTACCCTGTTCTTTGCTGCTCCCACAGTCCTTAGCCTGAGTGGCACAATGGTTAGCACTGCTGCTTCACAGCGCTAGAGACCTGGGTTCGATTCCCAGCTTGGGTCACTGTCTACGTGGAGTTTGTACGTTCTCTCTGTGTCTGTGTGGGTTTCCGCTGGGTATTCCAGTTTCCTCCCACATTCTGAAAGATGTGCTGATTAGATGCATTGACCCCCCTCTGTGATGACTGACTAGGGGAATTTCACAGTAACTTCATTGCAATGTTAATATAAGCCTTACTTGTCAGTAATAAATAAACTTTACTTTCTCTTGATACAGAATTAGTCTGTAGAACCATCGGGCTTTTCTGGTGTCTTTATGAAGACCCATCAAGCTACAAGAATGAATCCAACTCTTTGCAAAGAAGCCTCCCCCTCGCTCCTCCCGGTACCGGGTCCTGAGAGGGGGAAATGGGTGACCATGGGTTTCCGTTGGATTGCTCCATGGTTCTGCTTGATAAGATACTGTAGTGGCCTCTCGATTACAGTGATAGCAACACAAAATCCACCGGCATGTCCCAGAAGGAAAGAAAGCAGGAGAGATTTTAATTAACAGGCCAATTATACTGCGGTTTGTACGGATGTTCACCCTTTTGATCTTTAAGTCATGGCCAGTTGAGTTGAAGTTCAGAGAAGCACTGCCAGCGAGGGCCTCACACCCTCTGACTGCACATCTGCCACCCAGATTAAAGAGAAATTTTAACACACCTAGTGCTGGTTTGTAAGAGACTCAAACTCCAGGATGGCCAGTTCGAATCTTTACAGGGCAGGAGGAGGCCATTCAGCCCATTGAGCCTGCACCAACATCAATCCCATCCAGGCCCTATCCCCGTAATCTTACATATTTAACCTGCTAATCCCCCTAATGAGAAGGCGCAGTTAAGCATCAGAAGTAACTCTTCAAATGCAGACAGTAAAAAGTAGAACAAAACTTACTCCAACTCACAAATCAAAGAAAGGGTTGCATAAAGAAACATTATTACTCCAAACCTGAGGCCTCGCCTTGGGCGACTCCAAGCTTTTCACAATTCCACATGGATTCTTAGTTATAGTGAGTCAGCTGGTCAGCTGACCATCACATCACTGTGTAGTTGGTTCCATGGTTTACTGGGTCAGCTGATCCTTGTTACCATTGGTCACATTACATCCATTACAAAGTTGTCATCGGTTCTATTCTAACACAATCCATCTAATCCGCACATCTTTGGACTGTGGGATGAAATTGGAGCACCAGGAGAATGAGGGGGGGGTAATGGTGGGATCTCATAGAGAGTTATAGAATTCTAACAGGACTAGATAGAGTAGATATTCCCGATGGTGGGGGAGTCCAGAACCAGGGGTCACAGTTTGAGGATTCGGGGTAGACCATTTAGGACGGAGATGAGGAGACATTTCTTCACCCAAAGAGTGGTGAGCCTGTGGAATTCATTAACACAGGGAATAGTTGATGCCAAAACATTGAATATATTGAAGAGGCGGTTGGATATAGCACTTGGGGCGAATGGCAGCAAAGGTTATGGGAAGAAAGCAGAATTAGGCTACTGAGTTGGACAATCGGCCATGATTGTAATCCATGGCGGAGCAGACTCGAAGAGCCTCCTATCTCCTCTGTTTGTGTGTAAAGCCACACTGGGAATGTTCAGACATTACACAGGCAGTAGCCCAAACTGGGAATTGAACCCCGGTTCCCTGGCGCTGTGAGGCAGCAGTGCTAACTCACTGTGCCACTGTACCAGCTCTGAAAGTTTCAGTTGCCTGTTGAATTTCAACCTCACCCCTGGTTCAAGGCCGTTGATGTCTCTCTTCTCAAGGACAGTTAGGGATGGGCAGTAAGTCCTGGCCTAGTCAGTGAAACCCACATTCTGTGAAAGAATACGTGTTACACCATTGGCTATTACAGTCGCCCATCATATTCCCATCTTTAAGACGAGTGCAGCAACTAAGTAGTTAATCCTGAGATCACATTAGTGATTGCACCTTCACTCCATGTAATTCCAGCTCTGCGTTTAACTGTCATTAGCACTGTTTTGGTTTTGTCCAGATCATGTTATATATTGCAGAAAGAATAACGGATGATCAGGAAAGAGTAAGAGGCAGTAATTTAATCGAGGGGTTCAGATTTCATCCATAAATCTGTCATCCAAGAACTCAGATTAAATTACTGCTTTATTACTTGCTCCTAATCATCAATAATTCTATATATACACACTTGCGCTAGTATGCACTCACACACACACACACACACACACACACACACACATAGCCCTACACTCACACATCTACACACGCGCACACACCAGACACACTCCCTTACACAGACACACTCTGACACAGACACACTCTGACACACACACACATTCACACACTCACACAGGGTCACATCAGACTCACTCTGATATAAACACACTCTGACACTCACATACACACACACACAGACACACACACTTACAAACACATAAACACATACTCTCTCCCACCCCATGTCTCTCTTCATTCCCCCCACTTTTACCTCTCTTTGACCCTCTCATCCCTTCTCTCTCATGTCACCCCCAACCTCTCCCCACCTAGCTGACATCCCCAACCCCCTCCCCCCACAATAATGAAACCCAGCCCTACACTTCAAAGTGACGTCATTAGCTGTAAAGTGCTTTGGAGCATCCTGAGGTTGTGAAGGGCACTATATAAATGCAAGCTTTTCTTTTCCTTTCTGATGAGACTCTGGAGACAAGAAGATGACTTTTAAAGTCTGGGAGAATATATTGTTGCATTAGTGGCAGCGAGAAGCTGCTATGTTTGTCAGTAAAAGCCTGTAACATGCTCCCCATTTACTGCTCTTAAAGGCAGATAGCTAACAAGTGTTTAACAAATAATTGTTAAGAATTACTCATGCAGTTAATGGGAGAAGGTGTGCTTCTCTGTAACTGAGCTCCCTGTGGCCAGCTGCAGATGTAAACAGAGAGTGTGGGCTTCACGGTGACACAAGTGGAAAATTCTCTGTTAATTGGTCACCGTGTAAAGCTGCGACAGAACTCCAGCATCTTAGCTGCTGCACTCTGCCCTGCTAGTGAACAAACACCCACACACGCCACAGTCACAATGTGCTGCCCTTACACTATTTATAAAATCCCTGGCCAAAACTCTTTCTGGGTATGCCGTGCATTTGGTGGAGGTGCCAGGAACCTTGTGCAAGTTGAATCCCTCCAGTGCAGAAGGAGGCCATTCGGCCCATCAAGCCCGTAGCGACCGCAATCCCACCCAGTAACCCCACATATTTACCCCCTAATCCCCTTGACACTAAAGGAGGTGATGGCCTACTGGTATTATCACTAGACGATTAATCCAGAAACTCGGTTAATGTTCTGGGGACCCGGGTTCGAATCCCGCCCCGGCAGGTGGTGGAATTTGAAATAAATTTTTAAAAAATCTGGAACTAAGAATCTATTGATGGTCACGAAATGATTGTCGGAAAACCCATCTGGTTCACTAATGTCCTTCAGGGAAGGAAATCTGCCATCCTTACCTGGTCTGATCTATGACTTTAGTGCCACAGCAATGTGGTTGACTCTCAACTGCCCTCAAAGGGCAACTGGGGATGGGCAATAAATGCTGGCCCAGCTGGTGATGCCCCTGTCCCATGAATGAATAAAAAAAAAATTTGCATGGCCAATCAACCTAACCCACCTAAAGAGGGGGGAGAGAGAATGTCCTTCTTCCATCAGGCAAAAGATACAAAAGTCTGAACTCATTATATCAACCGACTCAAGAACAGCTTCTTCCTTGCTGCTGTCAGACTCGTGAATGGATTACCTTGTAATAAGTTGATCTTTCTCGACACCCTAGCTATGACTGTAATACTACATTCTGCACTCTCTCCTTTCCTTCTCCCCTATGCACCCTATGAACGGTATGCTTTGTCTGTATAACGCACAAGAAACAATACTTTTCATTGTCTCCCAATACATGTGACAATAGTATATCAATTCTTTTGACTCAGAAGGTCAGATATTCTACATCAGTCCAGTAACTAAAAAAAACACAGAACAAAACAAAGAAAAACAATTCTGTTTCACCTCTCCTGACTCCAGGATGTCTCATTGTACTTTGCAGTCAATGAAGTTCTTTCAAATTGTAGTTGTTATTGTAATGTAGGCATTATGGTAGAATATAAGTGCACAGCAAGCTCCCACAGACAGCTGGGCGAAAATGTCAGATGATCTCTTTTATTGGTGGTGATTAAAGGATAAAAACTGGTCCAGCATCCTCTGCTCCACTTCACATTGGCGCCGTGAGATCTTTTGCAACTATTTAAGAGGGACTGATATGTCATTCAGAGTGGCTTCCTCTAACAGTGCAGCACTTTCTCGGAGCACCCAGAGAGGAAACCCACACAGACACGGGGAGAACATGCAAACATCAAACCTAAGCCGGGAATCAAACCTCTGGTGCTGGGAGGCAGCTGTGCTAACAACTGTGTCACCACACCATCCAGGCTTGACTCAAGAACAGTTTCTTCCCTGGTACCATCAGACTTTTGAATGGACTTTTACCATATCTTAAGTTGATCTTTCTCTACATCCTAGCTGTGATGGCAACACTACATTCTGCACTGTCTCGTTTCATTCTCACCTATGTATTCTATGAATGGTATGCTTTGTGTAGCATGCAAGAAACAATACTTTTCACTGTTTAATACATGTGACAATAATAAATCACATCAGTTCAATACCCTCCTGACTCAGAGAGAGGGAAGCTCTCACCTCTGCCCCAGCAGTATGTCTCAGCCTCCACAATAGCTCAGCAATGCTTCCTACTGCACAGGAATGAGTGTCATCCTGTGCCTTTCGTAAGCCTAGTGCCCAATTAGCTCAGAATTACTGCCTGCATTGTGTTCATGACACCTGCCTACTAAGAACTGGACAGGGGGATGGGAGACATGGTGTGCTAGTGGTATCTCTGGGCTAATGGTCCAGTGGGTCAGGCTGTTGTTCTGCCGACACGAGATCAAATCCTACCACAGCCCAATTGGCATGAAAAACCCACCGGTTCACTTATGATCTTTAGGGAACGGAATCTGCCGTAAAAAAAATATTGGATTGGGTTCAGTCCCTTATCTCTGTAGGGGGTGGCACAGTGGTTAGCACTGCTGCTTCACAGCGCCAGGCACCCGCGTTCAATTCTGGCCTTGGGTCACTGTCTGTGTGGAGTTTGCACATTCTCCCTGTGTTTGCATGAGTTTCCTCCCACAGTCTGAAAGATGTGCAGGTTAGGTTGATTGGCCATGCAAAATTGCCCCATATTGTCAGGGGGATTAGCAGGGTAACTGTGGGGTAATGGGGATAGGACAGGACCTGATTGAAATCGTGTGGATGCAGACACGATGAAACAAATGGCCTTCTTCTGCACTGTAGATTCTATTATTCTCGGGTAACTCTCTGTGCGGAATTTGCACATTCTCCCCATGTCAGTGTGGGTTTTCTCCAGGTGCCCCGGTTTCCTCCACAGTCCAAAGATATGGGTTAGGTTGATTGACTATGATAAATTGCCCCTTTGTGTCTGAAGATATGCGGATAGGAAGGGGGAGAGGGCCTGGGTAAGATGACTCAGAGAGTCGGTACAGACTTGATGGGCCAAATGGTTTCCCTCTACGCTGTTGGGATTCTATGATTCTTCCATCCAACTACCAATCCTGCCACTGATAGTATTAACCCCTCTGCTAACAGGCCTGGTGCTACTCAGAGAGAATGACAAACAAGCCAGGGTAAGGCTATTTGTGGTGTCTTAGGGGAGGGTGCCTCAATCAAAGGCCCTCAATCCCTTATCGAGGGCAGTAGTAGGGGGTCTAATTATGAGCCAACCTCCCTGCCCACAAGTCCCTGCGCTGTGAAGCCCCGTCCACTGTGGTCACTCCTTCATCCTCTGGTGGCTAAGGAATGTTTTTCGATTTGATTTGATTTATTATTATCACATATATTAGTATACAGTGAAAAGTATTGTTTCTTGCGCGCTATACAGGCAAAGCAAACCGTTCATAGAAAAGCAAAGGAGAGAGTGCAGAATGTCATGTTACAGTCATAGCTAGGTTTTAAAGAAAAATCAAATTAATGTGAGGTAGGTCCATTCAAAAGTCTGACAGCAGCAGGGAAGAACCTGTTCTTGAGTTGGTTGATATGTCATCTCAGACTTTTGTATCTTTTTCCCGACGGAAGAAGGTGGAAGAGAAAATATCCGGGGTGCATGGGATCCTTAATTATGTTGGCTGCTTTTCCGAGGCAGCAGGAAGTGTAGACAGAGTCAATGGATGGGAGGCTTGTTTGTGTGATGGACTGGGCTACATTCATGACATTTTGTAGTTCCTTGTGGTCTTGGGCAGAGCAGGAACCATACCAAGCTGTGATACAACCAGGAAGAATGCTTTCTATGATGCATCTGTAGATTTTCCAGATATTTTCTCATTTTTCCCTCCCTTTCAGTTGCACCACAGAGAAGGGAAGGGAGCGGGAGGGAGTGAAGTAACTGATAAGGAATTCTTTCTAATCAACCCCGTTAGTGAAATCCACTTTTGTGCACAACAGGGAGTTGTGACAGACAGATATATGAATAGGGAGGGAACAGAGAGATACGGACAATGCAGAGACAAAAGATTTTTAGTTTAGAAAGGCATCATGTGTTAGCACAGGTTTGGTGGGCCGAAGCGCCTGTTCCTGTCCTGCACTATTCTTTGTTCTTTCTATAAGCATCATTGAACAGACTGGTGGGGGCTCTTTTCTCTGAATTATGGCTGAGGGGAGCATCACCAAAGATTGACATTTAGGAAGGTGTTCGATGTTGTGTGAAGGCTGAGTAGGAATAAAAAAATATGTTCCCTCTTGTGACAGGAACCCAAAGCTAGGGGCCATCGACGTAAGATAGTGACTGACAAACTGAAGGGGGAATACAGGAGAAATCTCGACCTCGAGAGTGGCTGGAATGTCAGGTTGCTCAGTGCTGCCCCACAGTGGATACCAGTCGTAACCAGGAACTGCGGAGAGAACCAAATCAAAACTTGCCATGTTTGTCCATGAAATGATAAAAGGACCTGTTGCGCCACACTAATGGGCGGAGCCCTTCTCTCTGAGTCAGGAAGATATGGGTTCAAATCCCAGCCAGGGGAGCCAAACTCAGAATCTGGGCTGCTATTCGCAGTGAAGCGCTGAGGGAGTGCTGCATAGTCTGGTGTGACTTTGAACTGAAGCCCCATTTGCCTGTGTAAAGTGGTTCAGGAGACTGCTAAAGCCTGTCCTGGAACTGTTTATTGATAAGGGAGGTGATGGCCTCGTGGTATTATCACTAATGAATCCAGAAACTCAACTAATGTTCTGGAGACCCAGGTTCGAATCCCGCCACAGTGGAATTTGAATTCAATAAAAAAAACCTGGAATTAAGAATCTACTGATGACCATGAAACCAGTGTAGGAAAATCCCATCTGGTTCACTAATATCCTTTAGAGAAGGAAATCTGCCGTTCTTACCTGGTCTGGCATAAATGTGACTCCAGAGCCACAGCAATGTGCTTGACTCTCAACTATCCTCAGGCAACTAGGAATGGGCAATAAATGTTGGTCAGCCAGTGACATCCATGTCCCATGAATGAAAAAAAAATCTATTGAAGGAAGCGCGGGCAGGTAGTGTGAACAGAATTCATCAGCCTAAAAAATATGGCACGGTGGCACAGTGGTTAACATCGCTGCCTCACTGTGCCAGGGACCAAGGTTCAATTCCCGGCTTGGATGACTGCCTGTGTGGAGGTTGCACATTCTCTCCCATGGGTTTCTTCCGAGTGCTCCAGTTTCCTCCCACAGACTGAAAGATGTGCGGATTAGGTTAGGATTGGCTGTGCTAAATTGCCACTTAGTATCAGGGCGACTGGCTAGGGTTAATGCATGGGGTTGTGGGGATAGGGCCTGGGTGGAATTGTGGGCGGTGCAGACTCGATGGGCCAAATGGCCTCCTTCTGCACTGTAGGGATTCCATGATAAAACCCGACTGCTAATTGTGAAATATGTGCTGTGTGAAAAAGAGCAGCTTTTAGCTGCTCTTTGGGGATTAAGATGGTGAAATAGTTACTGTTATGCGCAGAAGAATCTCTTAAATTAGCTTCCATTTTATATTCACAGATAAATCATCAAACGGAAGCTGGGAAAAAAAAATCAACGATTGTCCAATATCTATTTGAGAGGGCAAGTTGATGTATGTTTACATTCAGATTTGCTATTTTACTCAAAGTTGAGGATTCCGTAGTGCAGTGTGACCCCATTTTGTCACACGCTGACCTCAACACCAATGTTTTTCTCTGTCGAACTCGATATCAAAAAGACTTGAGAGCAGATACTGAGAGCGTGTAAAGGGCTTATGGAATGCTGATGCCTCCAGTGTCGGTGCATCTACAAACTGCATAAATAGCGTAACATCTTAGCTGTAGGCTGGAAGATAAAGCTGGGATGTATCAGGGAGTTTGTGCAGCATTTCCTGTGGCAAAGCGTCCTTTGTAACCTCGGGTGTTGGTTCTGAGTGTGTGCAGCATTTAATCATTCCTAGATCTTCAAGCTCTTGACTGTGATGAATCCATCATTGGTTACAGGCAAAGGGCTGCCACCTTCTGTCTGTATTATTACAAGACCTCACATTCTCAACACTACAGAGCAACTGTTATTGAATTGGAGGCAAACTGACTGGAGATGTTAAAGGAACTAACTTGACCCTCATGGTTAGCACTGTTGCCTCACAGACCCAGGGAGCCAGGTTCGATTCCTAGCTTGGACCATCTGCACATTCTCCCTGTGTCTGCGTGGGTTTACTTTGGGTGCTCCGGTTTCCTCCCAGAGTCCGAAAGTCCTGCTGGTTAGATGCTTTGGCCGTGCTAAATTCTCCCTCACTGTACCTGAACAGGCACCAGAGTGTTACGACTGGAGGATTTTCACAGTAATTTCATTGCAGTGTTAATAGAAACCTACTTGTGACGCTAATAAACAAACCTTAAACTTCAATTCATGCCTTGGCTCACTGTCTGTGTGGAGTTTGCACATTCTCCCTGTGTCTGTGTGGGTTCCCCCCATAGTCCAAAGATCATGGAATCGTACAATGCGGAAGAAGGTCATTTGGCCCATCGAGTTTGCACAAATTACAATCCCATCCAGACTCTATCCCATAACCCCATGTATTTACCCTGGCTAGTTCTCCTGACACTAAGGGGTAATTTAGCATGGCCAATCAACCTAACCCACCCATCTTTGGAGAGTGGGAGGAAGCCCACGCAGATATGGGGAGAATGTGCAAACTCCACACAGACAGTGACCTGAGGTCGGAACTGAAGCTGGATCCCTGGTGCTGTGAGGCAACAGCGCTAACCACTATGTCACCGTGCTGGTTAGATGTACAGGTTAGGTGGATTGGCCTTATTAAATTGCCCTTTATTGTCATGGTGATTAGCAGGATAAATATATGGGGTTGAGGAGATAGGACCTGGATAGGATTTTGGTTGGTGCGGGCTCGATGGGCTGAATGGCCTCCTTCTGCACTGTAGGCGCTCTATGATTATAAACATTATGTTTTCATTTATCCCTAAAACAGCAGTCCTGAAAAAACAGCAAACTCTCTGGCCATTATCAGGTGGCTTCTTTGGGATCTTGCTGTGTACAGATTGGTTGCCACCTTTCTTACATTACAATAGTTCAATCTACTTCATTTGCTGAAAAGCATTGAAACATAAATCATTTACAACACAGGAGGAGGCCATTTGGCCCATTCTTTTCGGGCTATCCAGCCCAATCCCACTCACCGGCTCTTGGTGCATCACTCTGGGGATGCATCTTATGAAAGGCACTATACAAATGCAACTCCTCCCCCCTCCCCCCTTCATTCACAGAACCAACTTAACCTGCACATCTACATATCGGCCTACATCGAGAACAACCCCCTCCCCAGACCCTATCCTCGTAACCCCACACACTTACTGTGCTAATCTCCCTGACACTAAGGGGCAATTGAACATGGCCAATCAACCTAACCTGCATATCTTTGTAGGAATGATGTAGAGATGCCGGCGTTGAACTGGGGTAGTAAGAACTCAGTAAGAATCTAGCAACACCAATTTTAAATCCAACCATTTATTTGATAGTAAATTTGCGAGCTTTCGACTTTCTGTCTTCGTCAGGCAAGTGCAATGTTTTGGTCTGCAATAGGGAGGAAACCAGAGCACCCAGAGGAAACCCACACAGACACAAGGAGAATGTGCAAATTCCATGCACAAACACACACACACACACACACACACAGTCACCTGAGACTGCAATTGAAGTTTAAAATTTATTTATTAGGGTCTGAAATAGGCTTACATTAACACTGCAATGAAGTTACTGTGAAAATCCCCTACTTGCCACTCCCTGGCACCTGTTCGGGTGCACTGAGAGACAACATAGCATTCCCGATATACCTAAGTAACCAGCACATCCTTCGGACTGTGGGAGGAAACCAGAACACTCAGAGGAAACCCATGTTACAGAAAGAGGCCATTCTGCTCATCAAGCCTGCACCAATGACAACAACCCCACTTGTGCCCTATCCCCATAACCCCATATACTTACTCTGTCGAACCCCCCCTGAAACTAAGGAGCAATTTAGCATGGCCAATCCACTGAGCCAGAACATCTTTGGACAGTGGGAGGAAACTGGAAGAAACCCATGCAGACGTGGGAAGAACGTGCAGAATCCCCACGCAGACAGTCACCAACGGCCGGGAATTGAACCCGGGTCCCTGGCGCTGTGAGACAGCAGCGTTAACCCACTGTGCCAGCGTGCCGCCCACTTCATTCAAATTTCTCTGCCAATGTGTTTTTTTTTGATTAGGGACTCAATTGCTAGTTTTTCTGCATGACTTAAATTGCGTATTATATAATTTTTTAATAAAAAGAATAACAAGGGTTCTGAATTAGCCGGGGCATAAATATAAGTGTGAAACTATCCAGCAGGTCATTCAACATCAGTACAGAGAAAAACAAACGGGGTCTCAGCATCTCGTATGCCACTGTTCAATCAATTCCGATGAAGGGTACAGGTTGGAAAGTCAAAACATGTCATTTTGTGTACAGATGCTGACTAACCTGTTTTGTATTCCAAGAGGTATTTATTTTTACTGTAGGGCTTCAGAATTTTCTCTTTATATTCCACATACATATATACATGAAAAGAAATATCTATTCCCCAGTTAAAATGTTTAATTACTTTTTAAACAACTCGTATTGCTTGTACATCTTGCAGGTCTTGAGGTTTAAAATATGTAAGAAGGGGGGAAAGAATCCCAGGAATGATTCTTTAATAATTCAGACCAATACTGATTGTTTCACAAGCTATGCAGAGTTGAAAGAAACATGGTGATGGTCAGCAATATCACGCAACATGCGCTTCACAAAGGGGCGGCACAGTGGTTAGCACTGCTGCCTCACAGCGCCAAGAAGCCAGGTTTGATTCCCGGCTTGAGTCGCTGTCTGTGTAGAGTCTGCATGTTCTCCCCCGTGTCTGCGCGGGTTTCCTACGAGTGCGCCGGTTTCCTCCCACAGTCCCAAAGATTTGCAGAATGGGTGGATTGGCCATGATAAATTGCCCCTTAGTGTCCCAGGATGTGTAGATTAGATGAATTAGCCATGGTAAAATGGGTTATGGGGGATCGGGTGGGGAGATAGCTTGGGTAAGATGCTTTATCGGAGAGTTGGTGAGAATCGATGGGTTGAATGGACTCTTCTGCACTGTAGGGATACTGTAAAAGCTGTTATATATCATGCCAGGGACCTGGGTTTGATTCCTGATTGACTGTGTGGAGTTTGCACGTTCTCCCCGTGTCTGTGTGGGTTTCCTCCAGGTGCTCCAGTTTCCTCCCACACTCCAAGGATGTGCAGTTTAGGTGGTAAATTGCCCCTTAGTATCCCAAGATGAGTAGGTTAGGAGGATTTGCAGGATAATTGTGAGGGCTTATGAGGGTTAGGGTGGGTGGGGAGCCTGGTTAGATATTCTGTCTGTGCAGAGTCTGCGTGTTCTCCCCATGTCTGCGTGGGTTTCCTGTGGGTGCTCCGGTTTCCTCCCACAGTCCCAAAGATTTGCAGATTGACCATGGTAATTTGCCTCTTAATGTCCCAAGATGTGTAGATTAGATGAATTAGCGATGGTAAAATGGATTACAGGAGCTCAGTGACTATCACTGTGCTGTGCAGATACATGGATTTGGGCCTGTGTCTGTGGGAGTTTGCACATTCTCCCCGTGCTTGCGTGGGTTTTCTCCGGGTGCTCCGGTTTCCTCCCACATCCCAAAGATGTGCTTTTAGGCTAATTGGCAAAACAAGTTCTCCCCAAATTGTCTCAAATTTGGTTTCTAATCCATAGATCTATAAACATAGATGGGGATTACGGGTAGAGGTGGGAATATCGGGGTGGTGGCGCGGGCTCATTGGGCCGAAGGGCCTGTTTCCCATGCTGTTTTGTTCTTTGGGAGATCGGGTGGGGGAAATAACTTGGATAAGATGCTTTGCCGGAGAGTTGGTGGAGAATTGATGGGCCGAATGGCCTCCATCTGCATTGTAAGAATCGATGAAAACCCATTTGTCTCCTTTCCAGCCAATCCCAATCGTGCTGGGACCCACACAACAACAAATTGTATTTACATGGCTTTAGCATGGTGAAATGTCCCAAGGTGTTTTGCAGGAGCACGATCAAACTGGCAGTGTGTCACAGAAGGATTCTTTAGCACAGTTGGCGAGTAGTGTGGTTAAACAAACACAGATCTTAAGAATGGAGGTGGAGAGGTGTAAGGAGGGAATTCCAGGACTCAGGACCTGGATCAAGCATTCAGTAGGCAGAGTAAGCTTCTTTCTGGACAGATTTGAATCCCGGTTACGAGGCCTGATCCTGAACCCACTCAAAGTGGCCTTCATGTTCCGTGCAAGGAGGAATCCTGTGGATTCTAACCTATTTTTATTTTGTATATCATCCCAGCGTGTTTCTCTTGGTCAGCACGGTTCAGAGCAGGAAAAGACTGGGGAGATAATGGTATTATTGCTAGACTATTAATCCAGACACTCAGCTAATGTTCTGGGGATCTGGGTTCGAATCCTGCCATGGCAGGTGGTAGAATTTGAATTCAATTTTTAAAAATCTGGAATTAAGCATCTACTGGTGACCATGAAGCCATTGCCAATTGTCAGAAAAACCCAGCTGGTTCTCTAATGTCCTTTAGGGAAGGAAATCTGCCATCCCTACCCCGTCTGGCCCACATGTTGACTCCAGAGCCACAGCAATGTGATTCACTCTTAACTAACCTCCAAGGGAAACTGGGGATGGGCAATAAATGCTGGCCCAGCCAGCGATGCCCATGTCCCATGAGTGAATTTAAAAACGGGACTGAATGTAATGGATAAGACAAAGCTGTGACTATAACACTACATTCTGCACTCTCGTTTCCTTCTCTATGAACAGTATGCTTTGTCTGCATAGCGCGCAAGAAACAGTGAAAAAAACATGTGTTAATACATGCGACAATAAATCAAATCAAATCAAACAAAGGGCCCAATTTAATTTGTTTCTGGTCTCCTGAAGTCAGGGTATTGCCAATTTGCTGTCTCATGTTGATCCTTCCTCTCCCTCACTCCTATCTTTGCTGCAGCTTTCTATTTCACTTCACGATGTATTCTTTTAGCACCTGAAAATAAAACTCCCCTCCTTCCTGCGCCACCTGCTACCTCTACAGCCTCCTCCTCATCTCCAGGAGTCCCACATCCAAGGAGTTTTGTGAAACCTGGGTTTCACATGTATGGGGGTGCTTTCAGACAGACTGTTTCTCTCCCCCCCGGCTCTCTAACACCCAGCCGCCTTGCCCACCCTCTCTCTTCAGGCTTCTTTACGAGCGTCAACGTCATACCAATAATACACAGGAGCGACCCTGCCCTTCCAGCCCGTTGCTATGCCGACGCCGTATATTTTTAAGCATTTCCCTCGAGACAAGTCGTTTGGGCAAATTCAGCCTTCAACGTTTGCTCATCCAGCTAGGTAAACCTGCAGTCTCCTGCAGTAATACTGACGCTCTGTGCAGTTTCCAACTTAGTCTAAAAAAAAATTTACACGGGACTTAGCCAAGCACAGTGGCTGCTTTTCAGCAGTGAAGAATGCAACCAGCCAGACACAATGGGCAGGATTTTCCAGCCACACTGGCCCCAAGACTGGAAAATCTTGACCAAGGTCAGTGGATCTTTGCATGGTCCTGCGTCCCACCCATTACAATTCCCATGACCGACGGGATGGGAAATTCCTCCCACTCTATCATAGAAGCTGTTTGCTTCTCTACTCCTCTGCCATCATTGAATCTGTGGCTAAAGATATCACCGAGAGGAGATGTTGGTGTAGTCAATGGGAAAGTGATGGCCTAGTGGTATTATTGCTAGACTATTAATCCAGAAACTCAGCTAAGGTTCTGGGGACCTGGGTTCGAATCCCGCCCCGGCAGATGATGGAATTTGATTTCAATAAAAGTATCTGGAATTAAAAATTTACTGGTGAACCATTATCGATTGTGAGGAAAAACTCATTGGGGTTCACTGATGTCCTTTGGGGAAGGAAATCTGCCATCCTTACTCAGTCTGGCCTACTTGGATTAGCCATACAAAATTGTCCCCTAGCATCCAAAGATGTGTCGGTTAGGTGGATTGGCTATGCTAAATTATCCCTTATGTCCCAAAATCTGCAGGTTGAGGAGATTTGTGGGGTAAATGCGTGAGGTTATGGGGATAGGGTGAAGGGGGGATTGGGCCTGATGCAGACTCAATGGGCCAAACGGCCTCCTTCTTCATTGTAGGGATTCTATGAATCTGTGAAACAGTGATGTGACGCTAGCCAGATGGACTGGTTTTTAGTTGATTGAAGGATAAATATTGGCCTATGCTGCAGTCGGAGGCCTATATTCAGTGTCCAAAACTCTGGAGTGGTATTTGAACCCACAACCTTCTGAATCGGAAACAGAAGTGCCACAGACTGAGACATACATGGCTGGCACTGGTGAGTTCGGTATGTACAACTCGCCGGGGGGCAGTTTGGATGGACAAGTTGTAGGAAAACATTGCAAATGGCTGATCCCTGCCAGCTGCCTCGAGCGGGACCCGTTCCAGAGCGAAGGCCGAAAGCCAACAGGAAGCAGTGACGAGGGAAATAATAATGGCTACTTCTGTCACTGTTTGAGTTTAACCCTGTTGCCTCCTCGTCCAGATTCCCTTGATTCATCTTCCTGCCAGCATGACCTTGAGAACCGAGAGGGTGATAAAAATCATTTGCTCCTGATGTTCGAAGTGTTGGAAAATATCGGCCAATGTTTAAAAGTGCTGGAATGGAAAACGTTAAGAAGTAACGATGAGGTAACACAAGGATTCTGCTCGAGTTTCTGGCACCCTTGATTTCCTGTGAAGCGGTGTATCGGAAAAGCAAATGCTGGGTGAGAGATTGATTGACAAAGAAGGAAGGGTTACCTCGGAGAGAGAGAGAGAGAAAGAGGCTGGAATTGAGGAAGTCTCAACAGTGTGTGATCTATGAGGCACACTCGACGCCACACCTTTCCGAAATAAATATAGTAATACCTCGCAGGTCGCACAGCATCCACGGGGAGAGAAATCCAAGTTAACATGTCAAGTCGATGACCTTTCGTCAAAACTTGGAAATGGAATGAGACGAGACTGGGAAAGAAGCAAAGGAATGTGAGAGGATGGAAGACAGGAGAGATAAAGGAATTAGTCATTCGAGGCCATCGAGAGTAGTCGTAGAATGATTACAGCAAAAACTGAGGCCATTTGGCCCATTGTGTCTGTGCTAGCTCACTACAACAAAGTAATGTTTATTTCTTAGTCACAAGTAGACTTATACTGCAATGAAGTTATGTGAAAATCCCCTAGTCGCCACACTCCGGCGCCTATCTGGGTACACTGAGGGAGAATTTAGCGTGGCCAATGCACCTAACCAGCATGTCTTTCAGACTCTGGTAGGAAACTGGAGCACCTGGAGGAAACCCACACAGACATGGGGAGAATGTGCAAACGTCACACAGACAGTGACCCAAGCCAGGAATTGAACATTGGTCCCTGGCGCTGTGAGGCAGCAGTGCTAACCACTGTGCCACCTCTTGCTTTTGGATCATTCCCCAATCATTTCTCCGTAACCCTGCAAACCTTTTCTCTCCATTTTCCAATCACCTTAAGTCAGTCCACTCTAGTTCTGGAACCTTCTGTCAACGGGAATAGTTTATCTCTAATCTGTCCTGATCCCTCATGATTTGAACATCTCCAACAAATCTCTTCTCAAAACCTTCCCTTCTTGAAGGGAAACACTCGTAGCTTCTCCAATCTATCCGTGTAACTGAAGTTCCTTGTTCACAGAACATTCTCTCAAATTTCTCTTGCACATTTTCCCATCTTTCTTAAAATGAACATAAAACAATGATACTCTAGTTGAGGCCAAACCAATGTTCTATACAGTTCTCCTTGCTTTTATATTCTCGGCCCCTATATATAAATGATGTGGAGATGCCGGCGTTGGACTGGGGTAAACACACTAAGAAGTCTCACAACAAGTTAAAGTCCAACAGGTTTATTTGGTATCCCTCTCACCTGACAAAGTAAGGAGCATCGTTCCGAAAGCTGGTGGCTTTTGCTACCAAATAAACATGTTGGACTTTAACCTGGCCTTGTGAGACTTCTTCCTGTGTGTAAAGCCAGGATTTCATCAACTCTGTAATCCAGATTCGAAATGTAGCTCTGTTCTTTCTCTACAGATGCTGAGGGACCTGCTGAGATCTTCTAGCATTTTCTGTTTTTGTCCCACAGGCTTTATTGATCAATTCCTCAATCCACTCTGGCAGTTTCAATAATGTGGACTAAAGCCCCCCACCCCTCCCGCCCCCAGCTCCTCCAGCACGCCCTTTAGAATTGGAGTCTTTACTTTACATTGCCTTTCCATCTTCTTGCTACCAAAATGACATTTCCTTCCACTGAATTTCACCTGGCAATTGTCCACCTGCGTGTCTGAAGTTTAACACTATCCTCTTCACAGTTCGCAACACTTCCAAGTTTTTGCATCATCTGCCATGATGCCTTCAGCCAGGCTAATGAAGTTGGCTTGCTAGAGAATGAATTTAAGTTTCCTTTCGAGTTTTTGTTCCGGCCACCCCCTCCTTCCTTTTTGGGGGGCTGCCCCTTTTAATTTGTCCCTAAATTAATTTGAGTTTGTTTACTCGTTGGGTATGTAAAAGAGGTTCCTGATGAGTCCTAATTGATGGTTAAATCAGGAAGCCTCGTGCTCCCTTATTTAAAGCAGGTATGTCAGACTCCCAGCCTGCAATCAGCAGGGAGCAACTGGAGAACTGACTGTTTACAGATATAAATAAAGTAACTTGACGACGGGACTTTTCACCTCAGTAGGGTTATTACATCTGCAGAATTTGAAATTGTACTCTGCTACACTGGAGTCCAGGACATTAATATGTATCAAGTAAAACAGACATACTAACACTGGGAAATCCCACCAAATACCTTCCTCCAGTCCAAAAAAGCAACTCTCTATCTCCTTTCATTCAGCCAAGTTTTTCAACCTTGCTTTGAAGTTTATTCGTTCGTGTCACAAGTAGGTTTACATTAACACTACAACGAAGTTATTGTGAAAATTCCCGAGTTGCCACACTGGCTGGGTCAACACTGAGGGAGAGTTTAGCATGGCTGAAACACCTGACCAGCACATCTTTCGAACTGTGGGAGGAAACCCATGCAGACACAGGGAGAATGTGCAGGCTCCACACAGGCAGTGACCCGAGCCGGGAATTGAACCAGGTCTCTGACACTGTGAAGCAGCAGTGCTAACCACTGTGCTACCATGCTGTCCCCAGTCTCTTATGTGCTGTTCCTGTCTCTTTTATTCCATGAATTCTAACTTTGTTATGTGGCACTTTCTCAAATATCTTTCAGCAGAACACAAAAATTGCATTACCCTCATCAACCTTCTATGTTAACTCATCAAAAAAATGCAAGGAGGTTACTTCAACATGAGTTACCCTTAACCAATCCATGCCTGCTTTCATTAATTAATCCGCATTTGCTGAAGTGACTGTTAATTCTGTGCTGAATTGCCTTTTCTATCAGTATTGAGGTTAAATTGTCTGGCCTGCAGTGCTGCGCTTATACATTTCTTTGCAGAACTGTGTTATATTTCCAATTCTCCAGTCATTTGGTACCACCCTTGTATCTAAGGAGGAGTGAATAATTATGGCCTGTGCCCCACAGTTTCTATCCTCACTCTTGTTAATCCTTTGGATGCATCTCATCTTGTCCTGGTGACTTCGTAGAATCAGAGAATGCTTTCAGGGCAGGAGGAGACCATTCAACCCATCGAGTCTTCTTCTTAATATCTTACCCAGGCCCTATCCCCATAACCCTATGTATTTACCCTGCTAATCTCCCTAACCGATACATCTTTGGACACCAAGGGGTAATTTATCATGGCCAATCTGCCTAAGCGGCACACCTTTGGAATATGGGAGAAAACTGAAGCATACTGAGGAAACCCACGCAGACATGGGGAGAACTTGCTGACTCCATATATACTTTGATTTGATTTGATTTATTATTGTCACGTGTATTAGTATACGGTGAAAAGTATTGTTTCTTGCACGCTTTATAGACAGGGCATATCGTTCACAGAGAAGGAAATGAGAGAGTGCAGACAGTCACCCAAAACTGATATTGAACCTGGTTCCCTGGTGCTGTGAGGTGGCAGTGCCAACTACTGTGCCATTGTACCAGCCTATTTAACTTTAAATACAGCCATCTATTTAATATGCAATTTTGCCAGTCCGGTGCCTCGTTGGAGGTGCAGGGGGAGTTCGTGCCCCTGCCTCCAAGCCAGGTATTCTGGATGTGAGTCTACTCCAGTATCTGATTGGGCATGGATGATGTATACGTAACACCAAGATCTCCTGACGAAGGTTCATCCAGACTTTAAATATTGGCTCTATTCTCTCTCCACAGATACTGTCAGGTCCGCTGAAACTTTCCAGCATTTTCTGTTTTTGTTTCAGATTCAGATTTTGTTTCAGGTTGGCATGTAAGCTACGACCCTCACCAACTTTAACAGATACACCATAGAAAGCATTCTTTCTGGTTGTATCACAGCTTGGTATGGCTCCTGCTCTGCCCAAGGAACCACAAAAGGTTGTGAATGTAGCCCAAACGATCACGCAGACCAGCTTCCCATCCATTGTCTGTCTACACTTCCCGCGCCTTGACAAAGCAGCCAGCATAATTAAGGATCCCACACATACCCCAGACATTCTCTCTTCCACTTCCTTCCATCAGAAAAATGATACAAAAGTCTGAGGTCACGTACCAACCGACTCAAGAACAACTTCTTCTCTGCTGCTGTCAGACTTTTGATTGGACCTACCTTGCATTAAGTTGATCTTTTTCTACATCCTCGTTATTGGTAGCCTGGCTAAACCTATTGGACTTTAACCTGGTGTTGTGAGACTGCTTATTCTAGCTGTGACTGTAACACTACATTCTGCACTCCCTCGTTTCCTTCTCTATGAACGGTATGCTTTGTCTGTATAGCACGCAAGAAATAATACTTTTCACTGTACGTTAATACATGTGACAATAATAAATCAAATCAAAGATTCCAGTATCTGCTTTTATCTAGAATTTTCTTCCTTTGTTAAAAAGAGATGCAAAGTATTTGTTCTTTTAGATAATTGTCTTTTAGGTTCCTTATCCCATCCCTCTTTATTAAATATTTTTAATGTTTGTATACTGATAAATTATATTAGCTGCCAGTCTCTCCTCATACTCTCCCTTTGCTTCTTTTATTTGTTTTTCTTTTTCACTTCCCCCCTGAACCCCAGAAACTGAGCCTGGCTCACCCACCTGAAACAGGTGACAAAAGGAATGAGAGGCACAGAGGTTGTACATAGAGCAGGTGCCTGAAAGCAAAGAAATGAGATAAAGATAACAAAAGTTGCAAAGGAATTGAAACCAGTTGGAAACGAGGATTACAATCTGAAATCATTAAACTCAGTGTGAACGGCTGTACATTTCTTGCAGAATGTTTCCAGTATTCGTGACCTTACCTTCTCACCCCACCAATTGGTGCGTGAGGCAAACGGGTGAGATTGCGAGAGAGCTGAAAAACTTCTTGCCATCTTACTGGTCCCGCTATCCGGCGAGATCAGCTTTGCACCCAAACAGGCTCATTGTGTACTGTTTAAATTCTATGGTGAGTAGAATTTAAATATTTCAAGTGAGTCTGGATGCAATCGTCCCGGTTCACTTGCCTTAGCCGGTTGCATCAATGGGGAGCTGTTGTGATGTCCTCACTGGTAGTACAGAGGCCATTGATGCCCCCCGGGAGGGAGGGGCCCTTTGGGCAGTGCCAGCTTAGCACTGCCTGTCAAGCACCCTGGCATTGCCCACCTGGTACACTGACCAGGCATTGCCTGACACCCCAACACTGCCCACTGGGCAGTATTCACTTATAGCTTGGCACACTGGCAGTGTGCTCCTGGCAGTGCCAAGGGGTGGGGTCTATTGGGAAAGGTCAGGGGGCTTAATGGGAGGCAGGCAAGGGGAACACTGTGCACTCTGCAAATGGGATCAGGAGAGAGATGATTGACCCAGGATGTTAACAGCTGGGGGAGAAATTGACCATTCAGTGCATGGGGGGGTCCCACCAGACGGCCCATCTGGGAGAGCGAGGGAGGAGTGATTGGCTGTGGAAGCCCACAGTAGTTGCTGGGAGGCAGTGACACATCTGCAGTAAAAAGATAGGATTTTTAACTTCCCCCCCCCCAAAAAAGCACCATTCTCTCCCGTTCTCACACACACATTCAGCACTTGGAATTGTTTTGGTGAGATCGCTCCCTGTCGTTAGTTTAGATTTCCATCGTACTTTGGTCTTGGAGAAGCTAATTACTGGTTTGGTTAATCATGCTATTATACTCGAATAATATAAATTACATTCAAGTGTTTCTTCCTGATGGCTCGAAAGCAAATGTAGGAGTGTATACAAATATATTCACTGCGTGTTCTCTCTCGTTTCAGGCTGTAACCTGGAACTGTTCCTGATCTTGCTCGGACTGGAGTTCCACATCTCGCTCTCTTGCCCCAGACACTGCGTTTGCTACCCGTCCCCCATGACCGTCACATGCCAGTCGCACGGATTCACCTCCATCCCTGAAGGAATTCCCGCCAACAGCGAGAGGATATTCCTCCAGAACAACCGGATAACTCTGCTGCTGAGGAACACCTTCAGCCCCTCCACGGTCACCCTCTGGCTCTACTCCAACAATATCACGTTCATCGACCCCGAAGCCTTCCGCGGATTCAGCCTCCTCGAGGAGCTCGACCTGGGGGACAACCGGCACCTGAGGTTCCTGGACGCGGAGACCTTCAACGGCCTGGAGAAGCTCCACGCTCTGCACCTCTACCGCTGCGGGTTGACCTTCCTGCCCAATGGAATCTTTGAGGGCCTCCACAACCTGCAGTACCTGTATCTGCAGGAGAACCACATCGAGTACCTGCAGGATGACCTGTTCCTGGAGCTGGTGAACCTGACGCAGCTCTTCCTGCACGGGAATAAGTTGCTGAGCTTGTCCCAAAACACCTTCCGGGGCCTGGTCAACCTGGACCGCCTCTTGCTGCACCAGAACCGGCTTCACTGGGTCAACAAGAGGGTTTTCCACGACCTTCGCCGCCTGGCCACTTTGTACCTGTTCAACAACAGCCTGAGCTCGCTGCCCGGGGAATGTCTGGCGGAGCTCGGGTCGCTGCAGTACCTCAGGCTAAACGGCAACCCCTGGGAGTGTAGCTGCAAGGCCCGCTCGCTGTGGGAATGGCTGCAGCGGTTCAGAGGGGCGAGCAGCAGCGTCATCTGCGAGTCGCCCCGCGAGCTGCAGGGCGTCGACCTCAAGGCGCTGCCCGCCCGCCTCTTCAGCAACTGCACGGCCTCCGAGTCGTTCAACCAGATCCGCTCGCGGCACCACCCGCACCACGGCATCAACAACGGCCTGGAGGCCGGGCCCGGACCCGCCTGGCGGGGCGGTGCGCCCGCCCCCGAGCACCCGGCGCCCGGCAAGAACGGCACCGGGCAGCGGCGGGGGGACGACGACGACGACGCGGCCCCCAAGATGGCGCCGGACGGGACGCTGGACGGCATGTGGGGCAGCGAGTACCTGCCCGACGCCGGGCACAAGCCGCAGACCATCCGCCCGTTCTCGCCGCGGCGCCGCTCGAGGATTAAGTGCACCCGCCGCACGCACTTGGACCTGCCGCCCGGAATCCAACAGCCCGCCGGAGGGGGAAGCAGCCCCCGGCCCAGCGCTGGATGGCTCAGCCTCCTGCTCACTCTGGTCCTCGTTATCCGTTGAGCCTGCTTCACACACACACAACACAACACCCCCCCCCCGACCCAACCCCAACCAACCTCACCCCAAATTACAAAAAACAAAAAGGGCAAAGACATTCTAACACTGCCGTCAATCCAGTAGGGACCAAAAAAAATATTCAAGAATAAAAAAAAAACAAAAAAATCAAATTTTTAAAGTTACAAGCGATTAATACTGTTACTGTGTGCTGAGGCAGGCCGTGGATTTGTTGGATTGCATCTCTTTTGGAATACAAAGTTGGAAATTGTTGGAATATCCAGTGGAAGTGAACCGGCAGCACACGATGATGTGGTGAAGGAATTTTCCCCCATTAGCAGCAGGAAGTCTATCAGAGGGTGCACACAGAAATAATATTTTAACAACACAAAAGCCCCCACTTTGCCCTTATCCTTTCCTCTGGATTCAACTTGCCCCCCCCCCCCCACCTGCTGCTGACTTTGTGCCCCTTGGGAACAAGCCCAAAACTCTTGATCGCACCATTGTTCCTCAGAGGCATTTCCCAGTCTGATGGTTACCAAAGCAATGGTGGTTCCAGACGTTTTTCTGCTGCCCTTCCCCGCCCCAAGACATGGGCTTGATCCCTCAAAAAAAAACCCTCAAACAAAGTTGGCCTCGTCCGCCTTGTGATGAGGGGGCTTCCTTCTTTGACCAGATCCCCCGCCAGCTGAATAATATGCACTGCATAATCGCGACGGAGGAACACAGTCTAAAACACAGAGCTTGATTCATCCAAGTACCAAAAAAAAACAAACTGGAGGCCAGATAATTGTGTGCAAAGATTCGTAATGGAATAATTCCTTTTTTTTAAGCGTCTATACCTGTCCTTTGGACAATATGCACAGCCCTAATCTAATTGATCCCTGTTAACTTTCTGGAAATGTATGTTTACAGATTATATTGCTACCCTCGTCCAGCTTACGCTAAGGTGTTTTTCTTTCTTCTTCTGTCTTGAGGAGATGGAAGATGCTTCTTCAAACACAAGCCACGGATCCAGATAGGATAGATGCGGGAGTCTGTGCTGTTCTGGTTTAATGCGTTGGCTTCTGCTTTGTCTGCCCCTAAACTTGGATGGTGGTTGCCCAGAGCTGGAGAGAAATAAAACGCTAACTTTTGGTGTTGATGGTGTGGCTCCTTTCGACAGGGGAGGCTGAAGCCTTTCCATTTTCTTCATTCTGTACCAAGTATTAATATTTGTTGTACCTGAATTTACAGAATTGCTTTAAATATATATATATATATCTCTATAAAAAGAAACACACAAAACGTTTTTTTCTGAAGAATTCGGGATAACAAGTGCCGTTCATCCATTCTAAGCTATTGAAGGCCTAAAACCGCTTTGGTTTTTTGTGCGTTCTGGTGTTCCCTCTTGTCTGAAACATTTGGGTGAAAGGGATTGGGAGAGGTAGAGGAAGTTTCAGGACTGAAGGGAACAGAACTCCCCCTCCCCACTTCCCTACCCTACTCCCCCACTCTCTCCCCTGCCTTTTCCTATCCAGCGCTCCCCTGTATGACACATCGACTGCCCGCATCCATTCAACACCATTTCCTTTTTATTTGCAAAGCCCCCTCCCCCCCCATTCTAAGCCAGAGGTGCTTATCCCCGCAGACAGGACCAGACTGAAGGTGATGAGTAGTGTGGGTAATGTGGCTGGGTGGCATAGAGCCAGCTGGTACATGGGATTAGACATTCCTTTTTCCTCACCTCTGGAGAACTGTGGCTCATGTCCAGGGGATGGAAGTCTCAGGGATTAGGGTAGGGTGGGAGCAGAGGTGGGGGGGGGGTGCTTCCACTCAATACTCCAGGGTTGGATGGGAGGTGGGAGGGGTTGAGCTAGGTTCCATCTTGGTCAGCCCCCATTGCTGAGGTCCGCCTCTGATTTGGTGCAAGCTGGTATGGCTGGCTGCAGATCATGGTGACCCACCATTGAAGGTGGCACAGCTCACGTTGGCACAACTGGGAAGAGGTTGGGGATTACGTGCCACAGGGAAGAGCAGAGGGACATTTAGCTTACATCTCAACATGGCTTTGCCCAACTGGCGGTGCTTGATGTTGTCGGGGGCGAGGGGAAGGCTGGCAACGGGCAATCACTTGAATCACCTTGCGCACTGACACAAGTACGTACAATTACTTGGAATGAACGGCGCAGAAGCAGGCCATTCAGCCCAACCAGCCTATGCTTTCCCCTCCCCCTCCAACATGAACAACCTCCCACACCCCACTCCCTTTTGGTACATCCAATAAATGTGCCCTTCTCGTCCTCCCTCCCTCATGTGTTTACTGATGTTGTAAATAAGTTCTTTTCTCTTTTGATGCACTTATGATGGCGCGACAAGTGGTAAAACTATACGCCCCCTCCACTGCCCCTCCCGGCTACCCCTCAGGTCACAAAATCAGGAATTGAAGCTTCCCTTCCCTAGCAGCGTCTGTTCTGACCAATGAACAATGCGAGAGAAAGAAGTTAGAGATGATGGTGGTAATGTTTGTTGACGTTTACTTGCCGGTTTGATGGAATCGAATGGTCTGAAACGTTGCTGAGGAGTTTCTTCCCCACGGATGGAGGGGGCACAGGACTGTTAATACGTGGGCAGCACGCCCTTTCCCCCTTTACACCCATCCAGTCAAAAGATTTCATTTCCCACATAATGAATCAACAATTTGTACAGATCTCACCAAAATAAAACAGTAGCGCAAAGTTGACAGCCTTAACTAGCTTTATTTTACTGCAGTTTGTGCAGCTCATCTTTTTATATATCAACAAAAAGACTGTAACCTGCCACTGGGCAAAAGTAAATCATATTCACGGGAACTGGAGTAGGCCATTCAGCCCAGGGGATGGTTCTCTGATATCCCAAAGCTTTCTGATTAGGGACGGGATTGAACTTCAATTCTGGGGCTAGATTGGAGAAATTGGGACTGTTCTCCTTGGAGAGGAGAAAGCTCGGAGGAGATTTTTATTTACTTCATTTATTTTTCATTAGTGTCACAAGTAGGCTAACATTAACACTGCAATGAAGTCACTTTTGCAAAAACTATAGACACCAGTTGTCGGTGCAGGCTCGATGGGCTGAATGGCCTCCTCCTGCGCTGTAGGGATTCTAATGAAGTCAGTGTGAAATTCCCCTAATTGCCACACTCCCGGTGCCTGTTCGGGTACACTGAGGGAGAATTTAGCACAGCCAATGCACCCAACCAGAACATCTTTTGGACTGTCGCAGGAAACCGGAGCAGCCAGAGGAAACACACGCAGACACTGGGAGAACGGGCAGACTCCACACAGGCAGTGACCCAAAGTTGGGAATCGAACCTGGGTCTCTGGAACTGTCAGGCAGCAGTGCTAACCACTGTGCTACCATATGACAGAGATGTTCCAAGATTGTGAGGCGGTTGGACAGAGTAGACAGGGAGAAACTGTTCCTGCTTGCAACAGGATTGAGAGGAAGATGTACACAGATTTAAAATGATTTGGAAAGAAGCAAATGCGATGTGAAAAGAAACCTTTCCACACTGAGAGTGATTGAGGTCTGGAACGCACTGCCTGGGAGTGTGAGGGAGGCAGGTTCAATCAAGGCATTTTAGAGGGTAGTAGATGATTACTTGAATAGAAACCAATGTGCAGAGATTAGGGGGAAAAGAGGCTGGGGAGTGGCATTAAGTCACGGTGCTCATTTGGTGAGCTGGAGTAGATATGATGGGCCAAATGGCCTCCTTCTGAGCCGTAACAATTGTATGATTATTTGCAGCACAAGTTATTTCATGATAGTTGACTTCAATCAGCAGTAAGATTTGCTTATGAGAGATTATCATCTGAGGGACCTCATAAGGTGAGGTTAGATCTCTGAGATTGTTTAAAACTATGTAAGTAAAGCTGGGGCCAGCATGGCAGCACAGTGGTTAGCACTGCTGCCTCACAGCGCCAGGGACCCGGGTTCAATTCCTGGCCTTGGGTCACTGTCTGTGTGGAGTCTGCACATTTTCCCCACGTCTGCGTGGGTTTCCTCCAGGTGCTCCAGTTTCCTCCCTTATTCTAAAGATGTTAGGTTGATTGGCTGTGCTAAATTGATCCATAGCATCAGGGGCATTAGCAGGGTAGATAGATGGGGATAGGACCTGGGTAGAATTGTGGTTAGTGCAGCCTCAATGGGCTGAATGGCTTCCTTTTGCAAGAACTCAGTAAGAATTTAGTAACACCAATTTTAAATCCAACTGATTTATTTGATAGTAAAATTGCGAGCTTTCAACACTCTCTGTGTCTTCGTCAGGCAAATGCAGTGTTCTGGTCTGCAATAGCACACATCAGCACAGACAGTCAGAGATTGCTGATTAGAATGCGAATCCTTACATCTAACCTGCTATTCAAGTGTTAAAGTGGCTAACAATGTGTGTGAAAGGAATCCTGAGCATTGGTTAGAGAATTGTGTATTTTCTCCAGACAGCACAGTAAGTGAAGTTTTTTGCTAACCCAGGCAAGTTACGGGGGTTACAGATAGTGTGTCATGAAGCCAAGATCTCTGTTAAGACTGTCCTCATGTGGAACTTGGCTATCAGTCTCTGCTCAGCGACTCTGCGCTGTCGTGTGTCACGAAAGCCCCCTTGAAGAACATATCGACACAGACTTTACATCATTCCTTTTGCAACGCAGGGATTCTATGATTCTATTCTAGGGTACAGATAACCTCCTAGGGTTAGTGAGGGAAAAAAAATCAGGAGCCAGCAACGAGGATTAAACTCTGCTGGAACGTGAGTGTTCATCTGTGTGAGACATTGTTAAGACAGGAACAGACTTGGTTTGATACCAGATGTAGCTGATGTACCCGGTTACATTCATGGAGAAGGATCAATCAGGAAAATGTGGAGGAAATCCCTGGACCCTTGTATGAGTCCAGTCTTCAGGAGATGAGAGAAGAAAAGTTGATGGTGGGAAGCAAGAGAGGGTGGCACAAGGTTGTGAAGGGGCTGCACAGAGTAGACACTGAGCTGTTTTGTCTAAAGCACAAGGGCACAGTCTGAAGGTAAGGGAGTTAGTCATTTAACCCTGAGGTGAGAAGACATTTCTTCATTGACAATCTTTGGAATTCTCTATTCCAAAGGGTGATCCTTGTTCCATTGTTGAATATTAAAGTTGCAGTGTAAGTTCATTCATTAGTGTCACAAGTAAGGCTTACATTAACACTGCAATGAAGTTACTGTGAAAAATCCTCTAGTCGCCACACTCTGGCGCCTGGTCGGGTACACTGAAGGAGAATGTAGCACAGCCAATGCACCTAACCAGCATGTCTTTTAGACCGTGGGAGGAAACCCACACAGACATGGGGAGAATGTACAGACTGTCACCCACCCTGGGAATTGAACCCAGGTCCCCGGTACCATGAGGCAGCTGTGCTTGCCACTGCGCCACCCCGACTGAGATAGATATTTGGGGAGTCAAGGGATATGGAGAGAGGGCGAGAAAGTGGAGTCAGAACCAATGATCAGCCATATTGAATGGCAGGGGAGGCTCAAGGGGTCATGTGGCCTACTCCTGCTCCTATTTCTTATGTTCTTCTGGCGAGAGTAGCTTGTTCTTTTAGCCGATGATGTATTTTTGTGTCTGAATCATTAAAGAAGTAAAAGGGATGCTGCAACATTAACTGTTTTATCGATAATCTTTGCTTCAGATTTATGCAGTGGGCATATTGCAACAGGTAGGCCTCCAGGCTAAACAAGGCCGGGAAGTGAGCTGAGTGCCCTCCTGGAGGTCACAGGCAATAATTTCCAGGGAAAGCAAGCCTAAACGACGAGGAAGGGAAAAACCAGGATTGAATTATCATTAACAGTTAAAACATCTGAATGTAGTCTCTTATTGGAAACAAAGCAAAAAAAAATCAAGGTTTCTCACTCAATTTCTGCAGGAGTTTCCTTTGACCAACTAATGGTTCCAATTTCACCGCTCCTGTGGACGAGAGAGAGGTATGTCTTCACAAAGATAGCACATTCTCAGAGGAGTACAATTATTATAGCCTCACTATGCACATTTCCATTACAGAGTCCTCTGGAGCCCTGTAGGTTTAAGAAAGCAACTCCCTATTAATGACCAACAGCCACTCCCAAACCCCCAACATGTTTCCCCCATGCTCTCTCCCTGTCCTCCCCCTCTCTCTACTGAAGGTGCTGACCCACAAGCCACTGCTCCACCATCAATTTGGTCAATATGGTTGGCATGTGGTCAACTGGAGAATGGTAAACTGGATCTGAGAGGAATGGGGAGGGGGATGAGAGGCTTCTTCCATCCTCCCCTCATCCAGTGTTGGATCACCAGAGATTAATCAGAAGCAGCAGCCCCCTCTCCCTCCCCTACACCTATCGCTGCTGCTGCTTTCCATCCTCTCTCACGCTGAGAGTGCAAAAAAAGTGCCCCACAAAATATGGTTGAGATTGAACTTCTTTCTCTCTCGCAGTCAGCTCCAACGGGGCACCCTCCACCACCTGGGACTAGGATCCGTTGGCCAAGAGTGGGAGAGGTGCTTGACCCAGGTAGGGGCACAGAGTATATATTTTTTTAGTTAACCTGCTACCGACTGGGCATAAACTCATCTGTCTGGGAGTTCAGATGGAGAGCCCTGACCTGCCACCATCTGGTTTGTGAGTGTAGCATGTTTATATCGCTGGGGGACCTCATTGTGCTGATACCTTTAACTGTTTCTGTGTCTTTAACGACACTGTTACACTCCCTTGTGAGCACTGAATAAAACATGTACCATAACAGTTCTGATCGGTATATTGTGCCAGTGGTCTATCATTTGCCGAGGTTTCATTCTTTCAGTAATTTCCACCACATGGTCATATTTCTCTTCCTTCTTGTCCACAGAACGTTGTAGCGGACTGCAGGCAGCTGTTGGTGCATTGTTGACCTTAGGATAAGACCAAAATGAAGACACTTAATCTGCCCATTATTGCCCTTTGATCACCTCGAGAGCTACTCTCGCTGGGGAGGCGATGGACCTAGTAGACTATTAATCCAGAAACTCAGCTAATGTTCTAGGGACCCGGGTTCGAATCCTGCCATGGCAAATGGTGGAATTTGAATTCAATAAAAAAAAAATGTGGAATTAAGAATCTACTGATGACCATGAAACCATTGTCGGAAAAACCCATCTGGTTCACCTAATGTTCTTTAGGGAAGGAAATCTGCTGTCCTTACGTGGTCTGGCTTTTATGTGACTCCAGATCTGCAGCGATGTGGTTGACTCTCAACTGCCCTCAGGCACCTAGGGATGGGCAATAAATGCTGGCCAGCCAGTGACACCCATGTCCCAGACATGAATAAAAAGAAAACCCAAGGCTGTGACTATATAACATACAGCAAGACCATACAATGAGATAAATTAATATTTTTATTTATTCACGGAAGGTGGACGTCGCTGGCCAGGCCACCGTTTGTTATCCATCTCTAATTACCTCTGAGAAGGTGGGGTTAAACTGCCTTCTTGAATCGCCGCAGCCCATGTGGTGTAGGTACACCCACAGCGCTGTTAGGAATATATCAATGATTTTTTTTTTGGCACCATTCTGGATGGGAGGAGGAACATTAGGAATCTCCTCGCTCTTCTGTGAATAGCTGTTTTGGCATCTATGGTCATACTCAGGGCGAGCGGGGAGGCCTCAATCTCATCTGTAACATGGCCACCTCCAAACACCTGGCTTCAAATTCAGCCCAGACTGGGCGACTCGGGAACTTTCTGATGGGAAGCGTGGGTGAATCAGTGCATTGAAAATTATTTCTTCCATCTCTGGGCTCGTGATCAAATAACAATGGAGAAATGGGTCACGTTTTCCTGATTGAGACTAGGGTGTGTGTGCTGTATGTTGCTCTCCTGAAAATTTGATCTATTCTCTTCTCGGGTAGATTTATTCCCTGTCAGTTAACCCTAATTCTACACTCGCATCTAATGCTTCCCATTCAGGGAAATATTTGACCATGCAATCTTAGTTGAGGCATTTCTTTTGATTTGATTTGATTTATTATTGTCACATGTATTAACACAGTGAAAAGTATCGTTTCTTGTGCACTATACAATCAAAGTATACCATTCATAAAGAAGGAGAAGAGAGAGTGCAGAATGTAGTGTTACAGTCATAGCTAGGGTGTAGAGAAAGATCAACTTAATGCGAAGTAAGTCCATCCAAAAATCTGACAGCAGCAGGGAAGAAACTGTTCTTGAATCGGTTGGTACGTGACCTCAGATTTTTGTATCTTTTTCTTGACGGGAGAAGGTGAAAGAGAGAATGTCTGGTGTGCTTGGGGTTTTTAATTATGCAGGCTGCTTTGCCGAGGCAGCGGGAAGTGTAGACATCAATGGATGGGAGGCTGGTTTGTGTGATGGATTGGGCTACATTCACGATCTTTTGTAATTCCTCGCGGTCTTGGGCAGAACAGGAGCCGTGCTAAGCATGGACAGAGTGGATGGTGAGAAGCTTTTTCCTAGGGTGGAAGAGTCGATCAGTAGGGGACATAGGTTTAAGGTGCGAGGGACAATGTTGAAAGGAGATGGACGAGGCAAATTTTTTACACAAAGGGCGGTGGGTACCTGGAACCTGATGCCGGGGCTGGTAGTGGAAGCAGATATGATAGTGACCTTCAAAGGGAGCTGGACAAATACATGAATAGAATGGGAATAGAGTTATTGTCCCTCAAAGGTAGGAGCTTTTAGTTCAGATGGGCAGCATAATTGGTGTAGGATTGGAAGGGTGAAGGGCTTGTGTCTGTGCAGTAATGTTCTTTGTTCAAATGGTCAATGTTTATTCTCCACCCTGGTTTGATGGGATAGAAAAAGGGTTTGATATCTCAACACCTCCTTACCAGTCACAGTGAACACATTAGAGAAGAGGTTTACAAGAATGGCTCCTGGGATGAGAAACTTCAGATGTGAGGACGTATTGGGGGAGGTTGGAACCGTTCTCTCTCGAGAGGAGAAAGCTAAGAAGAGATTTGATAGAGATGTTCAAAATCATGAGGGGACTGAACAGCTAGAGAGAAACTGCTCTCCCTCATAACAAAATCGAGAACGAGGGGGCACAGATTGAAAATGATTTGCAGAAAAGGCAAATGTGATGTGAGAAAAAGCTTTTAAATGCATCAAGTGGATTGGAGTGTGGGACGCACTACCTGGCAATGTGGTGGAGGCAGATTCAATCGAGGCACTCAAGATTATTTCATTAGATGATTATTTGAATTGAAACAATATGGAGGGGTTCTGGGTAAAGGCAGGAGAATGACACCAAACACAATGGTGGGGAGTCCAGAACTAAGCATCATAGTCTGAGGATAAGGGATAAACCTTTTAGAACGGATGTGAGGAGAAATTTCTTCTCCCAGAGAGTGGTGAAAGTGTAGAATTTACTCCACGGAATGCAGTTGAGACCAAAACATTGTCTGAATTCAAGAAGAAATTAGGTAAAGCTCCTGGGGCTAACGGGATCAAGGGATATGGGAGGAAAGGAAGATCAGGATATTGAATTTGATGATCAGCCAATATTCAAAATGAATGGCGGAGCAGGTTTGAAGGGTTGAATGGCCTACTCCTGAACCTAGTTCCTATGTTTCTACGATGTTCATTTGGAGAGAATCTGACAGACTAACAATTCCAAGAAGTATTTTGAAAGGATCTTCTGGGTGTCCAAATTGTTGTCTGTTTGAGCCAATCCGCCCCTTTTTAACACATAAACGGAGATCTTACAATGTTAGTAGGAGCTCAACGGCTATTTTTGGTTGGAGCTTACATCCTACACACTCTGGTAAATTCCAGGGGTGACAGAAGCAAAGATGCCCAGCTGCAGATAAGAGTTGAATTAGTTTTGCTAATCTTGCCACATTTATTGAGAAGACAAAATATCCCACATCTTAATGGCTTCATCTAAGACATTATAGCTAACAGTTACAACTCTGCATTACATAGTATTATACCAGTGTGGTCTTAAAACAGGCCATAAAATATAATGAGGAGTAAATTACTCCCAATTTAGACATTCTAAAAGCAGGGTTAATTTCAACTGCCTTGAAGGGATTGCAGCATAGACCTACTCAAATGATTTGTTTTGATTTGATTTATCATTGTAACATGTATTAACATACAGTGAAATGTATTGTTTCTTGTGTGCTATACAGACAAAACATACCATTCATAGAGAAGGAAACGAGTGAATGCAGAATGTAGATTTGCAATCATAGCTAGGGTGAAAGATCAGTTTAATGCAAGGTAGGTCCATTCAAAAATCTGACAGCAGCAGAGAAGAAGCTGTTCTTCAGTTGGTTGGTACATGACCTCAGAATATCTTTATCCAAAGGAAGAAGGTGGAAGAGAGAATGTCCGGGATGCGTGGGTTTCTTAATTATGCTGGCTGCTTTGCCAAGGCAGCGGGAAGTTTAGACAGAGTCAATGGATGGGTGGTAAGTTTGCGTGATGGATTGGGCTACATTCATGACCTTTTGTAGTTCCTTGTGGTCTTGGGCAGAGCAGGAGCCGTACCAAGCTGTGATATAACCAGAAAGAATGTTTTCCATGGTGCATCTGTAAAAGTTGGTGAGCGTCATAATGGACATGTCAGATTGATAGGCTGACATACCAAGGTTAAATATAAAGGTAGTGAAGTATTGTTGCAACTACACACGGCATTGGTGAAGCAGCACCTGGAGTATTGTGCACAGTTTGGTCCCCTTATTTGAGGAAAAATGTAGCAGCATTGAAGGCAGTTCAGAGGAAATTCACTAGATTGACTACAGAGATGAGGGATTTGTCTTATAAAGAGAGATTGAACAGTTAGCCAACACTCTCTGGAATTAAGGAGAATGAGGGGAGATCAAATTGAGGTGTACAAGGTGATGAAAGGTGTGGATAAAATAGACATGGAGCAGATGCTTCCACTTGTGGGGCATTCTAGGACCAGAGCTCACAGTCTTAGGATAAAGGGTAGCAAATTTAAAACAAAGTTGAGGAAAAACTACTCCTCCCAAAGGGTTGTGAATCTGTGGATTTCGTTACCCCGAAGTGCTGGGAAAGTGAGTAAATTTAAGGAGGAGTTAGATAGATTTTTAATCGATAATGGGTTGAAGGATTATGAGGAGAAGGCAGGAAAATGGGGATGAGAAGCATATCAGTCATGATCAAATGGCGGAATGAGTCAAATGGTCTAATTCTGTTCCTATATCTTATGAGTTTATGAAATCACAAGGAAAAGTTTTGGAAACTAGGGTATACTCTCTGGAATTTAGAAGTTTGGGGGGGGTGGTTTGATCAAAATTTAAGACATTAAGGGAAACTGATAGAAGAGATAGAGTGAAATTATTTCTGCTGGTTGGGCACCTGGAGTTAGAGAGCGTCTGGACTAAAATTAATCGAAAAATAAGATCCAGGAAGTTAGAAAATATGTCTACACACAAAGGTATGTAGAGACTTGGAACTCTCTTCCATAAATGGTAATTAATGTGAGCTCAGTTGTTTGTTTTAAATCTAAGATTGATAGATTTTGATTTGCTTTATTATTGTCACATGTATTTATTTACAGTGAAAAGTATTGGTTCTTGTGCACTATACAGAGCATACCGTTCATAGAGAAGGAAACAAGAGAGTGCAGAATGTAGTGTTACAGTCATAGCTACTGTGTAGAGAAAGGTCAATTTAATGCGAGGTGAGTTCATTCAAAAATCTGATGGCAGCAGGGAAGAAACTTTTCCTTGAGTTGGTTGGTACGTGACCTCAGACTTTTGGATCTTTTTTCCAATGGAAGAAAGTGGAAGAGAGAGTGTCCGGGGTGGGTGGAGTCATTAATGATGCTGGCTGCTTTGCTGAGGCAGCGAGAAGTGTAGACAGAGTTAACGGATGGGAGGCTGGTTTGTGTGGTTGACTGTGTTTCATTCATGACTTTTTGTAGTTTCTTGCAGTCTTGGGCAGTGCAGGAGCCCATACCGAGCTGTAATACAACTGGAAAGGACGCTTTTACTAGTGCGATGAAAAAGTTGATGAAAATCGTAACAGACATGCCAAATTCCCTCACTTTCCTAGAAAGTAGAGGCATCGGTGGGGCTTCCTTAATTATAGTGTTGGCTTATAGGGGGGAACGAGGACAGATTGTTGGTGATTTGAACACTAAAAATTTGAACCATTTCAACTTCATTCCCATTGATGTAGACGGGGGTGGGGGTGTTGATTTGATAGATTTTGTCAATCAAAGGTATGAAGGATAAAGGCAAAATACTGGAATCTGAATCAAAAACAGAAAATGCTGGAAAATCTCAGCAGGTCTGACAGCATCTGTGGAGAGAGAGAATAGAGCTGATGTTTCAAGTCTGGATGATTCCCCCTCTCATTATGTTGTTCTATTTGGATTTTGTTCCCTGCTGGTCACTGCTAACCCCTCTGGTACTTTGTCCCTTTATTCCAAGACCATTCAGGTTGTCCAAGCCTAGGATGTTCCTGTTGAATGGATTTCCTCATTAATTTTGATTTGCTTTGTATATTTAAATTTTTAAGTCTGTAATGTTATGCATACTTCCCTTAATTGAATGAGTCCCAGTTTCTTTTACGAGGGCATTGTGTAGCATTTAATAGTTTGGTCATGGTGACACCTCCAGATCAAAGCTGTTTACTGTAAAACACGGGACTTCTTGAATCCGCTTTGAAGGCAACACGTTGTTTCAAGAAATTATTACAGAGCTGCACGGTGAGTTTAACCTGCCCACCTAGAGGCACATCTACAACACTCCTCTCCTGCGAATGCTGGAATCTGGAACAAACACAAAAATCTCAGCAGGTCTGACAGAATAGAGCGATCTCTTCATCAGAGCTGGTATTAGGGATATGGGGCAGTGGTGAGTATTGTTAGGCCGCAGGTCAGCCGTGATCTCATTGAAAGGTGGAGCAGGTTTTTGGGGCTAAATATTTTCCTGTTCCTATTGCTCCACACTAACCATCCAGTGGCCTCACTGAGTGACACTGTTACCTCTAGGAGAGCCTTGGTGACTAGTCATTGCCTCCTTAAGCCTGACTAAACTCACGTTTTCCAATTTCACTCCTGAAAAGTGTGACATAGAAACTAGAAGCAGGAGGAGGCCATTCGGCCCTTCGAGCCTGCTCTGCCATTCATCTTGATCATCGAGTTCAATATCCCGATCCCCTCCCAATACCCATATCCCTTGATCTCTTTAGCCCCAAGAATTATATCTAATTTCTTCTTTAAATCACACAATGTTTTGGTCTCAACTACTTTCTGTGGGAGTGAATTCCACACATTCGCCACCCTCTGGGTGAAGAAATTTTTCCTCACATTAATTCTAAAACCTCAAACTCTGATCCCTATTTCTGTTCCCCACCATAAGGAACATTCTTTCTGAATCTACCCTGTCTAATCTTGTTAGAATTTTGTAAGTTTCTGTGAGATCCCCTTTCACTGTTCTAAACTCAGTGAATATAATCCTAACCGACTTAGTCTCTCCTCATATGACAGACCTGCCATCCCAGGAATCAGCCTGGTAAACCTTCGCTGTACTCTCTCTACAGCAAGGACATCCTTCCTCAGATTCTGACACTAATTTTCTGACCATGCCCACACACAACTACTCACACCCCCCCCAACCCACTCACCCCTGGCTCTTCCTAAACAAGACTGGGTGAGTAGGTGATCATCTGTAGCTGAAGAGACTAAAAGGCTCTAAATTACAGGATCAGAATTAGGCCACTCAGCCCATCGAGTCTGCTCCACCATTCAATTCATGGCTGATATGATCCTCATCCCCATTCTCTGTAACCCTTGATCCCCCTCCCTTGTTGATCAAGAACCTCTCCATTGCTATGTTAAGGACACTCAATGACCTGGCCTCCACAACCCTCTGTGGCAATGAGTGCCCCAGATTCACCAACCTCTGGCTGAAGAAATTCCTCCTCAGCTCAGTTTTAGAAGAGCATCCCTTCACTCTGAGGTTGTACCCTTGAGTTTCAGTCTCTTCCACTAGTGGAAACATCCTCTTCACGTTCACTCTATCTAGGCCTCTCAGTATTCTTTTCAGGTAACATTTCAGGTGGAGAACAAAAACATAGAAGGCCATTCAGCCCTTCGAGCCTGCTCTGTCATTCATTGCGATCATGGCTGATCATCCAATTCAATAGCCTAATCCTGCTTTCTCCCCATCACCTTTAATCCCATTTGCCTCAAGTGTTATATCCAGCTGCCTCTTGAATACATTCAATGTTTTGACATCAACTACTTCCTGTGGTAATGAATTCCACAGGCTCAACACTCCTTGGGTGAAAAAAATGTCTCCTCACATCCGTCCTAAATGGCCTACTCCGAATCCTCAGATTGTGATCCCTGGTTCTGGGCTCCCCCACCATCGGGAACATCCTCCCTGCATCTACCCTGTTTAGTCCTGAATTTTATAAATCTCTATGAGGTTCCCCACTCATTTGTCTGAAGTCCAGAGAAAACAATACTAACTAGTCAATCTGTTCTCCTACATCAGTTCTGTCATCCCCAGAATAGGCCTGGTAAACTTTCGCTGCACTCCCTTGAGAGCAAGAACATCCTTCCTCGGAAAAGGAGACCAAAACTGCACACAATACGCTAGGTGTGGCCTCATCAAGGCTCTGTATAATCCCTGCTCCTGTACTCAAAACCTCTCACAATGAAGACCAACATACCATTTGCCTACTTTATCACCTGCTACACTTGCAAGCTTAACTTCAGTGACTGGTGCACAAGGACGCCCCAGGTCCCACTGCACACACCCCTCTCCCAATTTACATAGCATCCCACAGTGCAGAAAGAGGCCCTTCAGCCCATCGTGTCTGTACCGAACCCAATCCCACCCAGACACCAACCCCACATCCCTACATATTTTACCCACTAATCCCATTAACCTACACAGCTCAGGATACAAAGGGACAATTTTAGCACAGCCAATCAACCTAACCTGCACATCTTTGGAATGTGGGAGGAAACCAGAGCACCCGGAGGAAACCCATGCAGACATGAGGAGAATGTGCAAACTTCACACAGTCAGTGTTCCTGAGCCGGGAATCGAACCCAGGTCCCTGGAGCTGTGAAGCAGCAGTGCTAACCACTGTGCTACCATGCCGCCCAGGTACAGCCCATTCAGCCGTTCAGGTAGTAATCTGCCTTCTTGAGTATCTTTATGACAGAGATAGATAGGTTCTTGATTAATAAGGAAATCAGGGATTATGGGGAAAAGGCAGGAGAATGGGGATAAGAAAAATATCAGCCATGATTGAATGGTGGAGCAGACTCGATGGGCCGAGTGGCCTAATTCTGCTCCAATGTCTTATGGTCTTCTTGTTTTTGCTTCTGAAGTGAATAACCTCACACTGTAGCAGGGGCTGGGAGGTGGGGGGTGGGGGTGCAGGGACGTGTGCTTGTCGGTGGTGTGGGGAGACTTTTCATCTTCCTATCGTTAGCCTGGGAGATTATTTGGTGTGTGAATTACAGCAATCTGTGCAGTTTAGCAGCATTAACTACCAGCAGTCCCAGTGAGCAGAGAAATTAATACATCTCTATTCAGAAGAGGGAAAATCTGATTTGGAGTGAAACTTGTGGCTCCATTTGTGGTGTTGCTGCCAGATGTTGAGCAGTAATGTTAGCCTGAAAAACATCTGCTGTTGTTTTGCAATATTTCTTTCGAACTCGCTCTGTCTAATCAGATCAATCAACCCATTAATTCACGTCAATAAGTGTGGAATGTTGTGGGCTCCAACACATGCCTTCAATAAAAAGAAATACACCATGAAATTAAGATACACAGCTTTCAAAAGATTTTCTCTGATGATTGTTAATGAATATTCACGTGTGAGCAGAACTAGTATTGGATGCCTTCATTTTTCTATCTTTTTTCCAGATGTACAGTGCAGAAGGAGGCCACTTTCTTCATCGGGAAAAGATACAAAAGTCTGAGGTCACATACCAATGACTCAACTTCTTTCTTGAATGGACCTACCTCGCTTTAAGTTGATCTTTCTCTACACCCTAGCTATGACTGTAACACTACATTCTGCACTCTCTCTTATCCTTCTCTGTGTCTCTATAGCGCGCAAGAAACAATACTTTTCACTGATACATGTGACAATAATAAATCAAATCAAACCAAATTATTCAGCTCATCGAGTCTACACCAACAATCCCACCTACTTCCTATCCCATATCCACATGTATTCACCCTGTTAATTAATCCCAAGGGATGAATTATCACTGTCAATCAATCTAACCAGCCCATTTTTTGGTGTGTGGGAGGATACCAGAGCACCCACAGGAAACTCACGCAGACAATGCTTTCTGCGCTCACAGTGGCATAGCGATTAACATTGCTTCCTCACAGCGACATAGACCCGGGTTCGATTCACGGAGAGAAGCTCATTAGATGCTTATGAGATGCTTATTAAGTTGAGGAGTCTTCGTGTTGGGGGCACTTCCTGTTTTAGGAATCCAGGAGAGGTGTCTGCTGTGTCCAGGTCAGGTATAACATGTGGCTAAGTGAAGACGAATCTCCTTCAACAAAGCCTTAAAAATGTCTATTAGCACTTCCCTCTGGCATTGTCAGATACTGTACCAGCCTAATCTCATTCAGTTCCAGTTTCCCCCATCTGGGGATTCTTCGAGGGATTCCAGAGTTGAATATGAGATGTTATTCTCATTGACATTGCTCCCACTCAGTTTACATGGAACCCTTCTTTGTAATCATGAAGTTAAAACACCATGTTGGTCCCCACACCTTACATTCTTTGATTTGCTTTATTATTGTCACATCTGTTGGGACAGTGAAAAGTATTGTTTCTTGCGCGCTATATAGACAAAGCATGCCGTTCATAAAATACATAGGGGAGAAGGAAAGGAAAAGGTGCAGGATGCAGTGTTAGAGTTACAGTTAGGTGAAGAGAGAGATTAGCTTAATTTATGATAGGACCGTTCAAAATTCAACTCCTAACATTCTTTGAAACACCATTTAAAAGTAAGAGTAAAGTTTATTTATTGGTGTCACAAGTAGGCTTACATTAACACTGCAATGAAGTCGCTGTGAAAATCCCCCAGTCGCCACACTCCAGCGTCTGTTCAGGTAAACTGAGGGAGAATTTAGCATGGCCGATGCACCTAACCAGAGATTTATTTGGGATGTGGAAGGAAACTGGAGCACCCAAAGGAAACCCAAGCAGACATGGGGAGGACATATAAACTCCATGTAGTCAGCGACCCAAGCCAGGAATCGAACTTGGGTCCCTGGCGCTGTAAGGTAGCAGTGCTAACCCACTGTGCCACTGTGCCATCTTAGGTGCAGCCTGGCCTTGCCTCAACCACCGAGACAGTTTGTTTTCTGTTTAAACTTTCACACTGCTCAGATTCCCCTTGCTAAAAGCAAGGGACCATTTCTCCACGCCAACTTCTGGATTTGTATTGTGGGGTTCTCAGTAAGATTTTCAGCAAACCTTTGTTTATCCAAAACTTAGAAATCTGAGCCAAGATCTCCACTGCACCATTCAGTTTTTTATTCGTTTGTGGGATATAAGCATCTCTGGCTGGGCCAGCATTTATTGCCCATCCCTAGTTGCCCTTGGAGGGCAGTTGAAAGTCAACCACATTGCTGTGTGTCTGAACTCACATGTAGGCCAGACCAGGTAGGGATGGCAGAATTCCTTCCTTAAAGGACATTAGTAAACCAGATGGGTTTTTCCGGCAATCAGCAATGGTTTCATGGTTATCAATAGATTCTTAATTCCAGATCATTTTTATTGAATTCAAATTCCACCATCTGGGGGTATTTGAACCCAGATTTCCAGAACATTAGCTGAGTCACCAGATTAATAATCTAGCTATAATACCTAACCCTAACCCTTCCATCACCTTCCCCAGCTTTATGAGTGGCAACTAGAGAAGGATATCCAGCTTCCAAACTATGAGAATTACCAGAGTGTTTAAGTGTGAATGGAAGTGATGGGTTATAATATAAAATGGATCTGCCTGTTACACATCTTCCTAGACTGTGCTCTGGGTACCATGCAGGGCAGGATTTTCCACCCCACCCCCTCCACCCTGGCGTGTTCTGCAACAGCAAAGGTGGCCTGCCATTGGCTGGTGGCGAGATCTTTGGGTCAACAGAGTTTCCCATTTTCCTGACCCATTGCTTCCGGAAACCCCATAAAGGGGAAAACCCCAGGCAATATAAATACCAGGGTCGATACAGAGTGTATATTTCCAATTGGGAGGAAGAGCAAAGACTGCAGACCATCAGTGTAAGGTAGTCTGTGTGAAATTACATCAGGAATTCAGAAAAAGAGGGCGGCACAGGGCAACCTCACATCTTTGGAGCGTGGGAGGAAACCGGAGCACCTGGGGGACACCCATGCAGACACAGGAAGAATGTGCAAACTCCACACAGACGATGACCCAAGCCGGGAATCGAATCCGAGTCCCTGGCAGCAGTGTTAACCACTGTGTCACCATGCCACCTCTGGATCTTGCAGGCCACTACCAGTCTCAATCTAACAGAGAAAATTCTCACACCTGTGGTGAGAGAGAAGTGAGATTAATGTTTCAAGCCCATGACCACTTGGACCTGAAACAGTAGCCCTGTACTTTCCTCTCTCCACAGACGCTGCCTGACCCACTGAGTGATCCCACCATTTACAGTTTCCATTCGAGATTTAACAACATCCCTTCCTGATCTCACAGTGTGCTGGAACAAGAGTCACACATCGCGTGCTGCTCCTTCAGACTTACAGATGTAGAGCTTTGATAAAGGTCATCTGGACTCAAAACATCAGCTCTTCTCTCTCCTTACAGATGCTGCCAGTGAGATTTTCCAGCATTTTCTCTTTTGGTTTCAGATTCCAGCATCTGCGGTAATTTGCTTTTATATATTGCAAATGTTAACCCCAAAACTCAGGAAATTTGCTGCCTTAACTCCAACGTACCATGTGGAAGGAAGCAGATAGCCAGCTTTGATTTGATTTGATTTATTATTGTCACATGTATTAGTGAAAAGTATTGTTTCTTGCACACTATACAGACAAAACATACCATTCATAAAGAAGGAAAGGAGCGAGTGCATAATAGTGTTACAGTCATAGCTAGGGTGTAGAGAAAGATCAACTTAATGCAAGGCAGGTCCATTCAAAAGTCTGATGGCAGCAGGGAAGAAGCAGTTCTTGAGTCAGTTGGTACATGTCCTCAAACCTTTGTATCTTATTCCCAATGGAAGAAAGTGGAAGAGAGAATGTCTGGGGTGCGTGGGATCCTTGATTATGCTGTCTGCTTTGCGAGGCAGCGGGAAGTGTAGACAAAGTCAAGGGATGGGAGGCTGGTTTGTGTGATGGATTGGGCTACATTCATGACCCTTTGTAGTGTCTTGCAATCTTGGGCAGAGCAGGAGATATACCAAGCTGTGACACAATCAGAAAGAATGCTTTCTATGATACATCTGTAAAAGTTGGTGAGAGTCATAGCTGACATTCCAAATTTCCTTACTGTTCTGAGAAAGTAGAGGCATTGATGGGCTTTCTTAACTATAGTGTTGGCATGGAGAGACCAGGATAGTTTGTTTGTGATCCGGACACCTAAAAACTTGAAGATCTTAACCATTTTGTTGATTAAACAAGCTATTCAATCTCCATCACTGCGCTCAGTAGCAGTAGTGTGTACTATCTACGAGAGCACTGCAGCAATTCACCAAAGATCCTTAGACAGCACCTTCCAAACTCACAACTACTTTCATCTAGAAGGACAAGGCCGGCAGATAGAACATAGAACATTACAGCACAGAACAGGCCCTTCGGCCTTCGATGTTGCGCCGACCAATATAAAAAGCAATGCCCCTCCAAACTAAACCATTCCCTTCTCTTCCATATACTTATCAACTAACCTCTTAAACGCCACCAAACTTGGCGCATCTACAACTGCTGCAGGCAGGGCATTCCACTCCCGAACCACCCTTTGGGTAAAGAACCTACCTCTGATATCCGTCCTATAACTATCACCCCTTAATTTAAAGCTGTGTCCCCTCGTGCTAGCTTTCTCCATCCTAGGAAAAAGGCTATCACTGTCCACCCTATCTAAACCTCTAATCATCTTATATGTTTCGATTAGGTCCCCTCTTAGCCGCCTCCTTTCTAACGAAAACAACCTCAAATCCTCAGCCTCTCCTCATAAGACCTGCCCTCCATACCAGGCAACATCCTGGTAAACCTCCTCTGTACCCTCTCCAATGCCTCCACATCTTTCTTATAATGTGGGGACCAGAACTGCACACAATACTCCAAGTGCGGCCGCACTAGAGTTTTGTACAGTTGCAACATGACGTTGCGGCTCCGAAATTCAATCCCTCTACCAATAAAAGCCAAGACTCCATATGCCTTCCTAACAACCTTCTCGACCTGACTGCCTACTTTCAGGGATCTATGCACATACACACCAAGATCCCTCTGTTCATCTAGACTACTAAGAATCCTACCATTTGCCCTATACTCTACACATTTATTATTTCTGCCATAGTGCATTACCTCACACTTTTCCACATTAAACTCCATTTGCCACCTCTCGGCCCAGCTCTGCAACTTGTCCAAGTCTCTCTGCAAACTATAACACCCCTCTTCACTATCTACCACTCCACCGACTTTAGTGTCATCTGCAAATTTACTAATCCATCCTTCAATACCCTCATCCAGATCATTTATAAAAATTACAAACAGCAGGGGCCCCAAAACAGACCCCTGAGGTACACCACTTGTCACCGAACTCCACGATGAATATCTCCCATCAACCACCACCCTCTGTCTTCTATCTGCTAGCCAATTCCTAACCCAATTAGCTAAATCACCCTCTATCCCATACATCTGCATTTTCTGCAGAAGTCTTCCATGGGCCACCTTATCAAACGCCTTACTAAAGTCCATATATACCACATCAACCACCTTACCCCCATCCACCTCCTTAGTCACTTTTTCAAAAAACTCAATGAGGTTAGTAAGGCACGACCTACCCTTCACAAAACCATGCTGACTATCTCCAATCAATTCATTACTCTCTAAATAACTATAAATCCTATCCCTAATTATTCTCTCCAATACTTTGCCCACAACAGAAGTAAGACTCACTGGCCTATAATTCCCTGGAAGGTCTCTCTTCCCCTTCTTGAACAATGGGACCACATTCGCTATCCTCCAGTCCTCCGGAACCACACCCGTAACCAACGACGACCTGAAGATCAGAGCCAGAGGCTCTGCAATCTCCTCTCTTGCCTCCCAGAGAAGCCTAGGGTAAATCCTGTCCGGCCCAGGGGACTTATCCAACTTCAAACCCTTGAGAATATCTAGCACATCCTCCCTATCTACTTCGATACCTTCCAGTTTGCTACCCTGTACCTCAGTGTTCTCCATAACTACATTTACATCACCCTGTGTGAATACCGAAGAGAAATATTTATTCAGTACCTCTCCAATCTCTTCAGGCTCCACGCACAACTTCCCACTGCTGTCTATGACTGGCCCTAATCTTGCCCTAACCAATCTTCTATTCTTAACATATCTAAAGAAAGCTTTAGGATTCTCCCTAATCCTATCAGCCAAAGTCTTCTCATGTCCTCTCTTTGCTCTCCTCAATTCCCCCTTTAGCTCCCTCCTGGCTAATCTATAGCTATCCATTGCACTAACCGAGCCTTCAATCCTCATCCTGACATAAGCCTCCTTTTTCCTTTTAACCAGCAAATCAACTTTTTTCGTACACCAAGGTTCTCTTACTCGACCATTTCCTCCTTGCCTGACAGGGACATACTTATCAAGGACCCGCAGCAGCTGCTCCTTGAATAAGCTCCACATTCCAGATGTTCCCAGTCCCTGTAGCTTCCTAGTCCAATCTATGCATGGGGAATACATGGGGAACAAGTCACTTTCCATCCTGACTTGGAAATATATCACTGTTCCTTCACAGACTCTGGGTCAAAATCCTGGATTTCTCTCCCTAACGGCATTGTGAGTCAAATCACTATATTGGCTCAAGAAGGGAGCTCATCACCATGTTCTCAAGAGGCAACTAGGGATGGGCAATAAGTGCTGGTATAGCCAGCGATGCCCATGGCCCACGAATGAATTAAAAAAACAACAAAAATCCAAATCGATTTTCTACGCTGTGTAATTTACCATCCCTCATTCTTCAATCCCCGGTCTTATTCTGAGATGGTTACTCAGTACCTGAGGTTTATTCTGGAATTAACCAGATGTGTTACGGTGACTGCTCCAGGTCTCTCACTTCTCTGAAAGCTCCTTCAGCCGGGATATCGTTTGCGCTATAAACTCCTTCTCAAATAACAGGAGAATGAATAGCTGCATCATCCATAAATCTGATGTCAAGGAGGGAACAGGAAGAGGCCAATTAGCCCAATATCGGTGTTTGTATTCCACACAGCCAGGCTGTCAGTGGGTAACAGGGCTGGACGAATAATCCAGCGATCCAGGTTAATGCTTTGGGGACATGGGAATATGAATTCAATCAATAATTTGGGATTATATAAGGCTAGTCTCAGCAAATCAGCAATTGTTACTCTACTTATAGGTGGCACGGTGGCACAGTGGTTAGCACTGCTACCTCACAGCGCCAGGGTCCCTGGTTCTATTTCTGGCTTAGGTCACTGTCTGTGTGGGGTTTGCACATTCTCCCCATATCTGCATGGGTTTCCTCCAGGTGTCCCAATTCCCTCCCACAGTCGGAAGGATGTGCTGGTTAGGGTGCAGTGGCCATGCTAAATTCTCCCTCAGTATACCCTAATAGGCACTGGAGTGTGGTGACTAGGGGATTTTCACAGTAACTGCATTGCAGTGTTAATGTAAGCTTAATTGTGTCAATCATGAGATAAACTAATATCTTCCAGGGAAGGAAATTTTCAGTCTTTATCTGGTCTGACCTACCCGTGACTCCAGATCCACAGCGATGTGATTGATTCTTAACTCCCCCTCTGAAATGACTTAGCAAGTTACTCAATTCCAGAGCAACTGGGGATGGACATCAGATTCTGGGCCTGTCGGCGATGCCTCTATTCCATGGAAGGATAAAGAAGAGTTTCATCCCAGGTATTTGAATCTCAGCTAGCATCCTTCCATTCCTTTCTCACTTCCATGCTTATCCAGCTCCCAGTGCCAGGTACCCACAGTGTTCACCTCAGCCACCAGTTTCACATTACACAAATCAGGTTTGATCCCGGTACCGCACCGAGGGAATGCTGCCCTGTCATTTCCAGGCGAAACATTAAACCAAAACTCCATCGGATAGTTGTGAAAGATCCCACGGCTTTGACAAAGAGCTGGGGAGTTCTCTCTGGCGTCCTAACAAATGTCCCTCAAACAGAATCAGAAAAAATTCTCATCTGCTCAGTATCACATCATCGTTTGTGAGAGCTTACTGCGCACAGAATGGTTGCTGCGTTTTTTAAATTCATTTGTGGGACACGGGCGCTGGGCCAGCATTTATTGTCCATCCCTAGTTGCCATTGGAGAGCAGTTAAGAACATAAGAAATAGGAGCAGGAGTCGGCCATCCAGCCCTTTGAGCCTGCCCCACCATTCAACAAGATCATGGCTGATCTGAAGTGGATCAGTTCCACTTTCCCGCTTTCTCCCCATAACCCTTAATTCCCTTATCGATCAAAAATCTATCTACCCGTGACTTAAACATATTCAGCGAGGTAGCCTCCACCACTTCAATGGGCAGAGAATTCCAGAGACTCAGCACCCTTTGAGTGAAGAAGTCCCTCCTCAACTCTGTTCTAAACTGTCCCTCCCTTACTTTGAGGCTGTGCCCTCTCATTCTGCTATCCTTTGTGAGCGAGAAGAATTTCTCTACTTCTACCTTATCTAGCCCCTTCGTTATCTTATATCGTTATCTCTATAAGATCCCCCCTCAGCCTTCTAAACTCCAACGTGTACAGACCCAATCTATTCGATCTCTCCTCATAGGTTAACCCCCTCGTCTCCGATATCACCCTAGTGAACCTTCTCTGTTCTCCCTCCAAGGCCAATCTATCCTTTCTCAAATGCGGCGAGAGTCAACCACATTGCTGTGGCTCTGGAGTCACACGTAGGCCAGACCAGGTAAGGACAGCAAATTTCCTTCCCTAAAGCGAACCAGATGCGCTTTTCTGATTATCGATTCATTAGCAGATTCTAAATTCCGGATTATTTTTAATTGAATTCAAATTCCACCACTGGCCGTGACAGGATTCGAACCCAGGTCCTCAGCTGAGTTCCTGGATTAATAGCCTAGCGATAACACCACTAGGCCATCGCCTCCCCATTCCCTGCAGCATGACAGTGGCCTCACTTCAAAAAGTGCTTCACTGGCTTTAGAACACACTTGGACATTTTATGTGGGCGTGAAGGGTGCTACAGAGACGTACCTCTTTCTTTTCTCACCACAATCTGAGTGAAGAAGTTATTCTTGCCAAACTTGAGTTCCGAAACAGCCCAGGAGGAAAAATAAATAAAAGGTGATCCATGCGACTGTAGAACGAACAAAAGGACTAACTAGGACAGTTCACTTCATTACAGCAAAAAAAAATCACTGGTGTGTCTGTCATTAGCAAATCAAATTTCTTGTCCTGTTATTGTGTGCAGACTCAGACTAATGACATTTCCAATATGAATGAACAGAAAGAACACATGAAATTAATATTTATGAAACATCAATGTCTTTAAGGAAAAGGAAAGAGCAAATTAAATATTCTAATATATTTAGCAGTGAAGAGGTTTGAGGTATGTCTCAAGGGCATTTGACTGGGAGTCGATAGAATATTCTAACCTTGTATAAATCATTGGAATACTGTGAGCAGCTTCTGATTCCCACCTTCAAAAGGACATTGATATATTGGAGAGAGAAGTGGGGGAGGGAGGGAGGAGAGACTGGCATTGCTACAACATCTCTCCTCACCCCCAGGACATCCCAGAGCACCTTTCACTTAATTACTTTAGTCCTGGAGTCTAACTCGCTGTTGTAACGGGTCATTTTCACACGCCAAACTCTTGCGATAATGGTCACATCATCTGCTAAACTGGTTTCCTTGGGATGGGCGGGAGGGGGGTGGTGGGGCTGCAGGGGATGGGGCTGTGGGAGAGGGGTGTGTTGGGGAAGGGGTGCGGGGGAAGGGTCTGCAGGGGTGGAGGTTGTCAAGGAGGGGTGTGTATGGGAGGGCACTGCGGGGGAGCTGAGTGACCCTGGCGAAACACAAACTGAGCAGGATTTTTCTAAGTGCCGCTTGACTGTTGATAACCCCCTCCGTCACTTCACTGGTGATTGAAAGTAGACTGATTGGCCAGATTTGATTTGCCCTGTTTTTTGTGTACAGGACACATATTGCCTTGTAGAATCATAGAATCAACAGTACAGAAGGAGGCCATTTGGCCCATTGGATCTGTACCGACAACCATTCCACCCAGTCCTATCCTCATAATTCCACATATGCCCTCCTATCCCCCCCCACCACCTGACACTATAGGGCAATTTAGCTTAGGCAATATACTTAATTCACTCATCTTTCGAGTGTGGAAGGGAAACCGGAGCTCCTGGAGGGAACCCATGCAGACATGGGGAGAATGTGCAAACTCCATACAGACAGTGACCTGAGGCTGGAATTGAACTCTGGTCCCTGGCCTTGTGAGGCAGCAGTGTTGACCATTGTAGATGCCTGTGTTGTAGCCGGAGCAGAACATGTTGGCTAAGGGCATGCCAAGTTCCAGAACACAAGTCTTTCAGCGCTATTGCTGGAATATTATAGTATTTGTGGAGCCTCCTCCTCCATCTTGAATGAATGTTGCAATACTATAAGAGTGTTGGCTTGTTCAGCTTCTGAGGGTGCTGGGAAGGCGGAACCAAGGTGCAGAGTGACAAAGGACAACGTGAGGGATGTGGCAGCTAGTCATCATGGGGTGGGTAGGGGGGAAGGGGCTGTGGGTTAGTGTTCAGCTTCTGTCTTTCTATCTAGACTTGAAGCAATCCTGGAATTTTTATCTCCAAGGTTTTAGTTCTGAGCCTCGGATAAATCCAAGTTGATCTGTGGATGTGGATTTCTGATCCATGTTTAAAATTCTGAAATTGCAGGTACAGCTTTAATAGGTGGACAAGATTGAGAAATTTGCAGACGACACAGGAATTGGCCAGTGGCCAGTATAGAGGACAACTGTAAACTCCAAAATGATACAGGTGGGCTAGTGGAATGGGCAGGACAGCGGCAAATGGAGTTCAACGCTGATAAGTGACAGGTAATGCATTTCAGGAGGTCAAACAGGAAAAAGACAAATAGAATAAAAAATAATGTACTGAGAGGGTCAACGAACTGATTGATTTATTATTGTCACATGTATTAACATACTGTGGAAAGTATTGTTTCTTGCACGCTATACAGACAAAACATACTGTTCATAGAGAAGGAAAGGAGAGAGTGCGGAGTGTAGTGTTACAATCATAGTTAGGGTGTAGAGAAAGATCAACTTAGTGCGAGGTAGGTCCATTCAAAAGTCTGACAGCAGCAGGGAAGAAGCTGCTCTTGAGTAGGTTGGTACGTGACCTCAGATTTTTGTTATCTTTTTCCTGATGGAAGAAGGTGGAAGAGAGAATGCCCGGGTTGCGTGGGGTCCTTAATTATATCGGCTGCTTTTCTGTGACAGTGGGAAGTGTTGACTATGTCGATGCGTGGAAGGCTGGTTTGCATGATGAATTGGGCCACTGTAATAACACCACGGAAGTGGAATCCCGTCACCAAGTTACTTTACTGATACCATACATCTGTACACAACCAGCTCTCCAACTGCTCCCTGCTGAAATGCAAGGCACACCTGCTTTAAATAAGGAACATGAGACTCCCCGACTTAACCATCAATTAAGACTTATCAAATAGGTCCTTCTTGAGTACCAACAAATTAGACAAAATAAAATTAACTCAGGGACAACTTAAAAGGGGCAGCTCCCCAAAAGGAGGGGGAAAGACTCATCCGGCATACTCTAGCAAGCCAACCTCATTAGCCTGGCTGAGGTCATCACAGTTACATTCTCAACCCTTTTGTAGTTTCTTGTGGTCTTGGGCAGAGCAGGAGATATATCAAGTTATGACACAACCAGAAAGAATGCTTTCTATGGAAAGATGAAGTGAGAGAGCTTGACGTGCAAGTTCACAGGTCCCTAAAGATAGTGGTACAGCTAGATAAGGTTCTAGATAAAGCGTATGGAATACATTTTTTCATTGGCAGAGCTATAGAATACAAAAGTAGGAGTATAATGATAAGTCTGTACAAGGCACTGGAGTATTGAGTGCAGCTCTGGTCACTGCATTACAGGAAGGATGTAATTTCTCTGGTAAGAATGCGGACAAGGTTCACAAGAATGTTGTCAGGATTGGAAAATTGCAGCTACGATGAGACGTTGGAGAGATTGGGGTTGTCTTCCTTGGAACAGAGATGGCTGAGTAGTGATTTGATTGAGGTATACAGAAATGTGAAGAGTGAAGTGAGAGTAGACAGGAGGAATGTATTTCCCTCGGCAGAGAGCTCAAAAACCATAGATTCAAGATAAGTGGCAGAGAGTTAGAGGGAGCACGAGGAAAAACCTGGTGGTTGTCTGGAATTCACTGGGCCGGGTGCAGAAGATGGAATTGGAAAGGGCACCTGGATGTCTTTGGGTCAACATGACAAGATGGGCCACATAGCCTCCTTCAATGCTGTATCATTTCTATTAGCTCTTTGTGTGTGAGACCCTTATACTACAAGATTGACAGATTTTTTATTAGTTTAGGAGATCAAATGTGGAGCAAGTGTATGAAAATGCCAAAAGGAGAGAAATGATCGTATAGTCCCCATGCCATCACGATAACATTAAAGGGAGTAGGGAAAGAATTCAGCCTGTATTAAGGTTAAATAATTTGAGGGTGGATATGCAGGAAGTTTGCTATTGTACTGGGAGACCAATGGTTACCGAGTAGCATGGTGGCACAGTGGTTAGCACTGCTGCCTCATAACCCCAAAGACCTGGGTTGAATTCCCAGCTTTTCTGAGTCATTGTCTGTGTGGAGTCTGCACATTCTCCCAGCGCCTGCATGGGCTTCTTCCGGGTTCTCTGGTTTCCTTCTACAATCTGAAAGACATGCTGGTTAGTTGGATTGACCTGAACTTGTAGCGACTAGGGGTATTTTACAGTAACTTCATTGCAGTGTTAATTTAAGCCTTACTTGTGACTAATAAATTAGCTTTAATGTGAAATTTGTATCGAATACCAGCTCAACCTCAATGGGAGCGTTGCTTCCAGTTCTGGGCACCACAGAAAGATGTGAGGACCTTATAGAGAGCACAGAAAAGATTCACAAGAATGGACCCGGGGTGAAGAACTTCAAATAGGTGAATTGATTTGGAGAGAGTGGGGTTGTTGTGCACAGGTTGAGAGGAAATTTTAAGAGACATCAGTGAGCACCCTTTTCTCCTGCAGTCTGAATTGTTTGAAATTTGGCATTCTTGCCTTTGTCCTGATGAGTGCAAAGTGAAAAACTTCAGCAACATGTCTCTTTTCTACAATATTGAAGTTCTGTATGACCAAACTCCACTATCGTTATAACATGTGGCTACCAGGATGGTAGAAGGTGGACTTGATAGACCTGGATCTTCCTCTGTCCCTCTCTTGTCCAGTCTTGTTAATCTCGGTTTATGGATCAGATTGCAAGCACTCATCAAAATCCACAAGGTAAATACACCATCTGGGAAATACTCAAGTTACAAAACAGATCAGCGCCTCTTATCTTTGTGTGCTTTTAATTAAAATAAGAATAATTTTATACGATGGCGCTGTGTAAATTTGGAAACTCACAGATGTTTTTCCCCTGTTATCTGCTGTGCTTTTCGGATGCCGTTAACTTTGTCCAGAAACAAATAATCAGTTTTCCCCTGCCACAGTCAAATCTATATCAGTCAAGAAACTAATGATGTGTCACTGGTCAATACTGTAAAGTTTATCAATAACCCCTGGGAGACAATTGCGGATCACAAATAGAACTAAAATCTATTAGATATCTGACATTTTGCATGAGGGAAGCTTTGTGTTGACTCCAGACTTTATATCGAGACTGACATCCCACACAGCAATCCTTTCCGAGAATTGCAACTTTGGAACCTCAATTTTGCCCCACGCTGCCTTCCAGCCAGTTCACCTTGCCGCAGTGTGAGGTGTAGCAACCAGAAACATAGCAACTGGACCATGGCGGCACAGTGGTTAGCACTGCTGCCTTGCAGCACCACAGACCCGGGTTCGATTCCCGGCTTGAGTTACTGTCGGTACATTCTTTTTCTATTCTTGCTGGCTGGTAGTGTTTACTGCTCATCCCCAGTCACCCTTGGAGGGCAGTTGAGAGTCAACCACATTGCTGTGGCTCTGGAGTCACATGTAGGTCAGACTAGGTAAGCTGGGCAGATTTCCTTCCTGTTAGTGAACCAGATGGGTATTTCCGACACTCGACAAAGGTTTCATGGTCATCAGTAGATTCTTAATTCCAGATAATTTCACAGAATTCAAATTCCGCCAGCTGCCGTGGCAGGATTTGAACCCGTGTCCCCAGAACGTTAGTTGAGTTTTTCAAATAATAATTTAGCAATAATACCATTAAGCCATTACTTCCCTATGTCTGCAAGCGTTTCCTCCAGATGTTCTGGTTTCCTTTTAGTCTGAAAGATGGGCTGGTTAGGGTGCATTAGCCGTGCTAAATTCTCCCTCAGCGAACCCGAACAGGCACCAGACTGTAGCAACTAGGGGATTTTCACAGTAACATCATTGCTGTGTTAATGTGAGCCTGCTTGTGACACCAATAAATAAACCTTTAATGGGTCTCTCCTGGGACAGCAAAGGTTTCCAATTGTCCCAAATGTTCTGAGGAGAGACTGGGTTGACTGGGCCTGTACTCGCTGGAGTTTAGGAGAATGAGAGGGGATCTCATTGAAACGTATTTTATTCCACACCCACTAAAACACCACTTCCCCCATTCCCACTCCTGTCCTCCGGCCTCCAGCCACCTGCCCGGCTTTGCCCGAATGGGGTACGAACATGGGCCATGGACCATACACTCAGCACGATCCAGGGTCTCTCTGGCCTGGCAACCCAAAACACCTCTTTAGCAATGTTCCTCCTCATCTCACCTCTTATCCTGCCCTGGAGGGACCCGTAAGTTTCCATCTTGAGTGAAGAAGGGTTGTGTTGAACTGGACTGGACTGGTTTAGATTGATCCAGGATGAGCTTAATATGCCTGGTCTAGCCTTTTCCGTGCTGAGCTGGGGTGGCCTAATCTAGACTGGTATGGGCTGGGCAGACCTGGATAGTCTAGACTAGTATGGGCTCAAGTGGATAGGGCTAGTCTAAACTGGTGTGGGCTGGACTGGGCTAGTCTAAACTGATGTGGGCTGGACTGGGCTAGTCTAGACTGATGTGGGCTGGACTGGGCTAGTCTAGACTGATATGGGCTCAGCTGGACTGGGCTAGTCTAGACTGATATGGGCTCAGCTGGACTGGGCTAATCCAGACTGGTATGGACAGAACAGGCCCTGGGTAGTCTAGACTGGTGTGAGCTGGGGAGGACTGGGCTAACCTAGACTAGTTTTGGGCTTAGTTAGAGAGGGCTAGTCTAGGCTGCCATGGACGAAGCTGGAGTGGGCTAGTCTAGACTGGGCTAGTCTAGACTGGTGTGACTTGGGCAGGCCTGGGTAGTCTAGACTGGGGTGGGCTAGACTGGACTAGGCTAATCTAGATTGGGCTTGTCTAAACTAATGTGGGCTGATGTGGACATGTCTAGTCTAGACTGATGTGGGCTGGACTGGGTTAGTCTAGACTGGAGTGGGGTCTGGGGTGAAATGGATTGCACTGGATAAGTCTGTACTGGAGTGGGCTGGGCTGGAGTGGGCTAGTCTAGACTGAACTGGGCTAGCGAGGGGATTGAAACTGAGATGACAGTTTTGATGTACAGCCTGGAGTCAACATAAAGGACCAGCAGTCTCTAATGCAAAATGTCAAATAAATAATAGATTTTAGTTTTATTCATGATCCACAATTGGCTCCCAAGGGTTATTGATAAACTTCAAAGTGTTGACTGGTGATATTCGCTTCGCTTTGTGACTGATGTAGGTTTGGCTGAAGCTGGCAGAGTGATTGCTTCTCCACAAAGTGCTGCCATTTGAAATACGCAACAGATAACATGAAAAAACATCTGTGAGTTTCTACATCTATGCAGAGGGCTCGTGTAAAACTCAATTTATAATTAAAAACATACAATGATAAAGCACATTGATCTCTCTCGCAACTAAAGTATTCCCAGTCTGTGAGTTTTACACTGAGTGCGCTGGAGAGTGTTTGAAAGTGTTCTGCGTGCTGAGATTAACAAGGACGTTTGAACTGGAAGCGCTGGCTCCGATTTCAGCCACTCTCACACAGTCAGACACCCATAACCTTTGCTTTCTCGGCCTTTTCACCCGCTGATTACCACTCTCACTGTTTCCCAGTCCCCTTCACTCGCCGAAATTCGCATTGAAATTTGATGGGGGGGGGGCTTGAGTTTTGTGGGGTAAGGGTGAGATGGGGGTGGGTGGGTGGGTGTGGGAGGATTGTGGGTTTGAGGAGGTGGGTGGGCATCGATCACTGAATCCGACCATGATGAAGCCTGTTGGCCGCACACTGTTTAATTAACACTCTGGTGTAAGGAGCCTGGTTGACCTTTCCCCGTCCTAACCTGTTGGAGGCCAGGTTCAGCACAGCCCGCTCTGTATGGACCAGATTTAATTTGATTTGATTTATTATTGTTGCATTTATTAACATACAGTGAAAAGTATTGCTTCTTGTGCGCGATATAAACAAAGCATACCATTCATGGAGAAAGAAAGAAGAGAGCGTGAAATGTAATGTTGCAGGCATAACTAGGGTGCAGAGAAAGATCAATTTGATGGTTCAAGTCCCACCATGGCAGATGGTGGAATTTGAATTCAATTTAAAGAAATACCTGGAATTAAAAATCTACTGGTGGACCATTGTCAATTGTTGGAAAAATCCATCTACTTCACTTTTAGAGAAGGAAATCTGCCATCCTTACCTGGTCTGGCCTACGTGTGACTCGAGATGGACAGCAACTTCCTTCCGTCCAAGGACAGCTAGGACTGGGTGATAAATGCTGGCCAGCCGGCAACACCCATGTCCCACAAATGAATTAAAAAAAAAACTTGATGCGCTTTCAGTATGTGCGTTTGTGAATCGGAACTTCTGTATTCCCTAACACGTGCGTGAGTGTGGCGCACCAATCCCCCAAAGTTGGGATTCGGGAAGTTATGGGCCATTATCTTTTTCCAGATAAGGAAAACAAATTGTGCACGGTATTCCAGATGTGGTCTCACCAAGTCCCTGTACAGCTGCAGGAAAATGTCCCCTTCCATTCCCTTTGCAATAAATGTTAACATTCCACTTGCCTTCCTTATCACTTTCTGTACCTGCATACTAACGTTTTTATGATTTATGTATCAAAGCACTTCTGTGATCCTTCTCTATTAAAAAGTATATTGCTTTTCTCATCTTCCTGCCAAAATGGACAAGTTCACATTTTCCCACATTATATCCCATCTGCCAATGTTTTGCCCACTTGTTTAATCTGCCTATCTTCATTTGACAATCTATTTTCCTACCTATCTTGGTTTCATTGGCCAAAGTAGCTACTATGCATTCAGTTCCTCCATCCAAACTGTTGGTGTAGATCATAAATAGTTGAAACCCCGTGGCACTGATCCCTGTTGGCATTTCATTAGTTACAACTTACCAACTCCAAAAGGATTATTTTTCCCACCCTGTTTTTGGTTAGCTAACAGTCTTCTATGGTTGATAATATATTACTCCCTACACCATGTAATCTTATTGTGTGCCACATCAAGTAACAAATAGCTTCTGGAAATCCAAGCCTGGTACATCTATAGGTTTCCCCTTTGGCAACTTTGCTTGTTCCTGCCTCAAGAAACTCCAATAAGTTAGATAAACATGATTTCCCTTTCACCAGTCCATGTCGACTCTCCATGATCAGGTTATGATTTTCCGTGTTTCCTGCTCTAACCTTTTTAATAATGGATTCTAGAATTTCCCTATGACAGATGTTAGGATGTGCAATTTTCTGTTTCTCTCCTTTTCTGAATATGAGTGTTTCATTGGCGATTTTCCAACTTGCTGGGACCTTATTTAATGAGTTTTGGAAGATTATAACCAGTGTCCCACCCAGGCCCTATCCCCATACATTTACCCTAGGTAGACCCCTTCTACTAAGGGCAATTTAGCACAATCCCCATCTTTGGACTGTGGGAGAAACCATAGCACCTAAAGGAAACCCACACAGACACGGGGAAATTAAATTTTATTGGTTTTTCTTTGCTGCTTACTATTCCCATTGGGAAACCAATCCGCCCCCAAGCTGCTTACTTCCAAAATAACTGACATTCACGATGATGCCAGGGAACTGGCACTGAGGCAGGCATTGCCTACTTTACCTCAGATTGGAATGCCAACTCTTAGAACAACCAAAGAACAAAGAAAATTACAGCACAGGAACAGACCCTTTGGCCCTCCAAAGCCTGCACTGACCATGCTGCTCAATTGAACTAAAGCCTCCTTCCCTTTTGGTGACCATAACCCCTCTATTCCTATCCTATTCATGTTTTTGTCAAGACACCCCTTAAAATTCACTACTGTATCTGCTTCCACCAGCTCCCCCAGCACTGAGTTCCAGGCACCCACCACCTTCTGTGTAAAAAGCTTGCCTTGTGCATCTTGGCAACAGTGGTTAGTAGTGCTGCCTCACAGCACCAGGGACCCAGGTTCAATCCCGGCCTTAGATCATTGTCTGTGTGGAGTTTGTACGTTCTTCCTGTGCCTGCATGGGTTTCCTCCGTGTGCTCCGATTTCCTCCACATTCCAAAGATGTACGGGTTAGGTTGATTGACCTGTGCTAAATTGACGCTAGTGTCAGGGGATTAGCAGGATAAATATGAGGAGCTAAGGGGATAGGGTCTGGGTGAGATTGCAGTTGGTGCAGACTCGATGGGCCAAATGGCCTCCTCTTGCACTGTAGAGAACATGTGATCTTCTTTAAACCTTGCTCCCCACACCTTAAACCTGTGCCCCCCCCTCGTAATTGACTGTTCCACCTTGGGAAAAAGCTTTCGACCATCCTCTCTGCCCATGACCTTCATGAGTCTGTACACCTCTACCAGGTCGCCCCCCCCACTCCCTCAACCTCTATTGTTCCAGTGAGACCATTTCGAAACATCTCCGAATGAATGTGAGTTTAGCAAGGAAACACCACGTTCAAATATCAGCCAGGTTTCACGATGGTTTAGAATGGTTGTTCTGACTGTCCCACAGCCTGTGGAATACTCATGAGCTATTGTGTTAGAAGTGAGATCCTGCGTCAGTAGCAACACTCCCACCTCTGGGTCAGGAGATCATGGGTACAAACCTCCCTCAAGAGATCTGAATGCGTAAAATCGGCTGTCATTATAGTGGAATGCTGAAAAACTGTCAGACGTGTTGTTTGCCTGACAAGATATTAAACTGAAATAAAACATCCCATGGTATTATTTGATGTAGAGAAGGTTAGAGATACCCTATTTCCATTAGAAACATACATTAGGATTTGCTCCCACCTCATGTAATTAAGGAATTATTTTTTCCTTTCCCCTTTTCATTTACAGATACCTCGGAACTCTCAACTGTATCTAGAAGTAATAAAACGATCTATTTCCTCGTTCTCAGTTCACTTTGGCAGATAGTTGACATAAAGCAAGAACAAACGCTGCCAGCAAGGAGAGACTTTTCAGTTAGAAGCCCAATGATGAAGAAGAGGGTCAAAGATTGTCTACTTATGAGAGTAGCCCGTACAAACAAGTCAGTGAATAAACAATTACTTTGGAAATCGGTGCTGGAATCAGCCCCCCTACTTGTCCTTTGAATCTGCTTTGCCTTTCAGCAAGATGACACCTCAAATCCACCTTCACAAACTATTCCCAAATCCCTTCAGCACACTAAAACCTGTCAGCCTCAGTCTTAGATGCACTCGATGATTGAACGATCAGAGCTCTGGAGTACAGAGTTTCAAAGATTCACGGCACTCTGTGTAAAGGAATTCCTTTCCATCTCAGTCCGAAATGGCCGATCCCTTATCCTGGGAACATAACCCCAGCCAGTTTTTTTTTTGATTTTAGCATCCACTCCATCAAGCCCCTTCTGAATTCTATGGGAGGGATTTTCTGGTCTCACTCAACCCGAGATTGGAAAAATCCTGCCCGAGATCAATGGGTATTATTCGTTCCTCGCCCACTCCGATTCCATGGCGGGAAGGGCGGTAGAATTCCGGTGTATATGTTTCAATGATGAGGGAGGAAGTGAATGAACTGATTCTTCAAGACCATGTAGCTTCAACAAAAAGGAGCTTTACTCAACATGCATGAGGGAGAGCAGAACTCGTGGATGTAACTACAGCTTGTATCTGAACTACTCTAGTGAGTATTGGTTCTTACAGATTCAAGTACCCCTTTCTTTATATTATGAAGCATTGCATTTGCATAGGTCATCATATTGTTACTTTGAATTGGTCACAGTTCAGTTTTGATTATGTTACACAGTTCCATTGCCTTGGGTGCTTCAGCTTTAATCACTTACTGGACATCTCCTGAATAACTTTATACAATATCAAAGTGTTGTGTCTGTCAAACTGATTCTGATGGGGTATTAATTGTCCCATCTCCTGGATATTTGATTAAGTTTTCAGAGGCAGAATGGTTCCTCTAGATCTTTTGGAGCCTGGATGAGTGATATCAATTCCGATGTAGTTGTTGTAACCTTGGAGTGATCCCACCTTTCACCGACTAATGCCACCTGAGCTGTAGTTATTTGTATTTTGTCCTGTTTGCCTGCAGTGAGTGTGGGTGCTACAATGCTGTCTGCTTAACCATTTCCATACACTCTGTGCTGCTGCAGCCTACATTCCCTAGGGGTTTTGCCTATCACAAATGATATCGCCTCTTATGCTTCTAAAGTCCAAAGAGAAAGCCCTAGTATCCTCAATGGGCAGCATGTTCGAGTCACACTCACCTTGAAACCAGAAAATCCCACCGGAGGTCAATGGCCCATTCCCATGGTCTGCCCTTTGCCCGCTATGGTTCCTAAGGCAGGTGCAATAGGCAAATTCACCCCAAACTCTCCTCATAGAACAATCCCCTTATCCAAGGCTGGTGAATGTTTTTTGCCTCTGGAGTAAATATGTCCTTCCTTGGGTAATGAGACTAAAATGAATCATAATGAGCTACAATGAGTCACTAAGGTGGCAAGGGAGCGGAGGAGTTAATTAGCGAACTGGTTTAATCTGCTTCCTCGAGCACCTGTTTCAGTTTTGTATAAATTCAGAGTCCTTATTGCAACCTAAGCAAATTGAAGTTCAGGTTATTTGTTAGTGTCACAGGTAAGCTGACATTAACGCTGCAGTGAAGTTACTTGAAAATCCCCTAGCCACCACACTCTGGCACCTGTTCGGATACGCTGAGGGAGAATTTTGCACGGCCAGTGGACCCTAGCCAGCACGTCGTTCAGACTGTGGTATGAAACTGGAGCTCTGGAGGAAACCCACACAGATATGGGGAGAATGTGCAAATTCCACACAGAGAGTGACCCAAGTTGGGAATTGAGCCCAGGTCCCTGGCACTGTGAGACAGCAATGCTAACCACTGTCCCATCAAGGCATATCTTGCGTGGGCTTCCTCTGATATCCTCCCACAGGCCAAATGTTAGGTGCTGTCACATGTAGCCTAAATTGCCCCTTAGAATCAGAGGGATTAGCAGGGTAAATGCATGGGGTTGCAGGGATAGGGCCTGAGTGGGATTGTTATCGATGCAGACTCAATGGGCCAAATGGCCTCCTTCTGCACTATAAAATTTTATGATTCTAAGGGACTGAGTGCAAGCTTGGATTTTGGTGAGGGAATTTAGTTTCCCTTCACTTTTTCTATCTTTCTCACTCTTTTGGGTTGAGTCTTACTGTACTACATGGAAAAGCATTCCCTGGTTGGTGAGAATCTGATAAGTGGGTCAGTTCCCTCTATCCCTCAGGTTTAGAACAGTACACACCTTGGTGGCATAGTTAATAAAATATATATCTATCATAAAGAAGTAAATAATTTAAAGAATTAATTATTGTAAACACCTAAAAGACGGCAGGAAAGATGATGCATCGAGACTGCAGTATGTGAGAGTTCCTAGATGACATAGTCTACAGGTTGGAAGAACTTTGGTACGAAGTAATTGAGTTGGAGGCTGAGCTGCATCGAAGAGGGGGAATATTGGCCTGGATGCTTTGTACCAGGAGGTGCTGATACCTTTCTTTTAATTCATTCACGGGACATGGGCGTCACTGGCTGGGCCAGCATTTATTGCCCATCCCTAGTTGCCTGAGGGCAGTTGAGAGTCAATCACATTCTGAGGCTCTGGAGTCACATGTGGTCATGATGTGGAGATGCCGGCGTTGGACTGGGGTAAACACAGTAAGAAGTCTCACAACATCAGGTTAAAGTCCAACAGGTTTATTTGGTAGCAAACGCCACTAGCTTTTGGAGCGCTGCTCCTTCAAAGGGTAAACTTACTTGATGAAGGAGCAGCGCTATGAAAGCTAATGGTGTTTGCTACCAAATAAACCTGTTGGACTTTAACCTGATGTTCTTACTGTCACATGTAGGCTAGAGCAGGTAAGGGCAGCAGATTTCCTTCCCAAAAAGACATTAGTGAACCAAATGGGTCTTTCCAACAATCGGCAATGGTTTCATGGTCATCAGTAGATTCTTAATTCCAGCTTTCTCTTTAAAATTGAATTCAAATTCTGCCATGGCGGGATTCGAACCTGGATCCCCAGAGCATTAAGCTGAGTTCCTGATTAATAATCTAGCAAAAATAACACAAGGACGTCACCTCCTCCTGGAGAGGGTCTTCTGGTTTGGTCAGTGGTCATGGGCAGGAGGCTGTGACTGTGAGTGAAGCAGGTAAGGGGGTCCGCAGGGGCAGGAGCACAGGGATGAGAGCCTCTGCAATTATCCAATGGGTTTGAGGTTCTCTCAGTGAGGACTGCGAGGCGGATCAGCTGACTGACCAGGGCAATGAGGGACGGGAATCCATTCAAGTGGGGGGAGCAGAAAGGAATGTAGTGGCAGCAAAGTGACAGTATAGTGAGGGGGAGTGGCACGGTTCTCTACAGCAAAGAGCCGGACTTCAGACAGCCCAGTGTCGGGGTTTGGGACATCTGCTCAGGCTGGAGAAGATCAAAAAGAGCAAGGTGAAGAACTAAGTGGTTTTGGGGCGGCACAGTTGCACAGTGGTTAGCACTGCTGCTTTACAGCACCAGAGACCCAGGTTCGATTCCCAGCTCGGGTCACTGTCTGTGTGGAGTTTGCACGTTCTCCCTGTGTCTGCATGGGTTTCCTCCGGGTGCTCTGATTTCTCCCCAGAGCCCAAAGATGTGTAGGTTAGGTGGATTGGCCATGTTAAATTGCCCCTTAGTGTCGAAGGGAATAGCTAGGATGAATGCATGGGGTTATGGGGATAGGACATGGCTGGGATTGTGGTTGGTGCAGATTCGATGGGCCAAATGGCCTCCTTCTGCACTGTAGGGATTCTCTGATTCTAGGCACCAAGTAGAAATAGGTTCTGCATCGAGAACATGAAGAGTTAGGCACTAAATTAAAAAGCAAGTGCTCAAAGTTTATAAATTCTGGATTATTATAGGAGTCGTGTGAAAACTGCATAAAATTAGACAGGTGAAAATGTAGCTCAGAGAATGGTGGGTATCTGGTGGATTCATTTAGTTGCCTTCAAAAAACTAATGCCGAGTTGAGGTTGCGATGATACAACTGGAATACAATGGGATGGATTGGGATGAGTACGATAGCATGGGACGGGATGGGATCAAATGGGATGAATACAATAGAATGGGATCCAATGGAATCAATAAGATGGATTAGAATGGAATCTACTTGCGTGGATTGTAAACAATAGTGCGGACTAGTTAAGCTGGATGGTCAGTTCCTGTGTAGTATAAACGATGGAAAAGTTAGTGAAACAAAACTGATCTCCAGGCCTCAAGGAGCAGAGCTGCTTGGCAAGGCATTGAAAAATGTATGGTCCATGGCAATGCCCCACTCCATCCACCCAGTGGGGGGCAGAATTTGTGGAGGGCAGCTGGTGCAGTGAGTGCCTGCTTTCCATTCCCTTGGCAATGTGGGTGAGATTAGATAATAAGGGGAAGATTATTAGTCATAGAGTCATAAAGGTTTACAGCACAGAAACAGACCCTTCAGCCCAGTGTTTTTTATAACCACTAAGCAAGTCTCAATTGCCTGCATTTGGCCCATATCTCTCTGTACCCATCTTACCCATGTAACTGTCTAAATGCTTTTTAAAAGACAAAATTGTACCTACCATTCTACTGCCTCTGGCAGCTTGTTACACCACCCTCTGTGTGAAAAAATTGCCCTTCTGGACTTTTCTATATCTCTCTCCTCTCATCTTAAAGCTATGCCCTCTAATTTTAGACTCCCCTACCTTTGGGAAAGGATATTGACTATCTAGCTGATCTATGCCCCTCATTATTTTATAGACCTCCATAAGATCCACTTCTAAACCTCCTACACTCCAGGGGAAAAAGTCCCAGTCTATCTAGCCTCTCCTTATAACTCAAATCACCAAGTCCCAGGAGCATCCTAGTAAATCTTTTCTGCACTCTTCCTAGTTTAATAATATCTTTGCTATAATAAGGTGATCAGACTGTACAGAATTTGAAGTGTGGCGTTACCAACGTCTTCTACAACTTCAACAAGATGTCCCAACTCCTCTATTCAATGTTCTGACCAATGAAACCAAGTATGCTGATTGCCTTCTTCACTATTCTGTCCATCTGTAACTCACTTTCAAGGAGCTACGAACCTGAAGCATGGATGTCTTTGTTCTATAACTCTCCCCAACACTAACACTACCACTAACTGAGCAAGTCCTGCCTTGGTTTGACCTCCCGAAATGCATCACTTTGCGTTTGTCTAAATTAAACTGCATCTGCCATTCATCAGCCCACTGGCCCAGTTGATCAAGATCCTATTACAATCCTAAATAACCTTCTTCACTGTCCACTATGTGTAATCTGCAAACTTACTAACCATACCACCTAAATTTTCATCCAAATCATTAATATAAGTGACAAGTAACTTATGGACCCAGCACCGATCCCTGAGGCACACCACTTGCCTCAGGCCTCCAGTTTGAAAAGCAATCCTCCATAACCAGCTTCTGTCTTCTGTCATCGATTTTGTATCCATTTAGATACCTTGCCCTGGATCCTGTGAGATTTAACCTTATGCAACAACCTACAAAGCAATACCTTGTCAAAGACCTTGCTAAAGTCCATGTAGACAACATCAACTGCACTGCCCTTATCTACCTTCTTTGTTGCCCCTTCAACAAACTCAGTCAAATTTGTGAGACATGATTTTCCACTCACAAAGCTGTCTGACTGTCCCTCATCAGTCCTTGGTCCTCTAAATACCTGTAGATCCCGTCTCTCAGGCTATTGCCAGGGACTCTGCAAAAAGGCAGATTGGATTGGCATTTTAGTGGGTTCAAAGTTTACGGGGAACGAAAGTGAGCAGATGGAATTGAGGTTGAGGCGGCCATAATCTGGTGGAGTGACGTAACAGGTTCAATTGGCTGAAGATCCTACTGACATCCCTGTGTTTCTCAGGAAGACACAGGAGCCCAACTTAGTGCATCGAGTATGCTGCAGAAATGATTTGCATTTATACCTTCCCGCTGAAAGTGTTGGATAAGGCAGTGACCTGAAAATAGGGCTCGAATCTCTTAATAGCTTTCTGTGAGGCAGTCAATCAATCCAAGTTGGGTCCTCGGAAACGTGTAGCGAGTTTGTCAAGCGAGTGTTGCAAAGTGGATGGAAATGATGCTGGGGATCAGGGTGTCTGTATAAAGGGAGTGAATGGGAAGGTGCTTTTCAAATGTGAATCTTGGAACAGCATTACCAGTGGATTAGGTGCGTTATCATCAGCACTAAATACGCTCCTGTCTTCTTAACAGCTGTTGCAGCTGTGTGTAATTCTTTGGAAATCTGGTGTCTAATCAGGCGAACTGGTGCACTAATCCATGTCAGTAATCATGAGTGTTTGTGGATGTCACTTGGTGGATTAATTAAAATGGTGGATTGCGTTTTGAAAGGGTATGAACTGATCTTTACTGCTCTTTTATTGCACCGTTCCTGCTCAAATTCTAAGAAGTAATTAATCACAGGCACGCATACGGAAACAGGATAAAGCTCAGAAAACAAGGTTTTGCCCTTCACTGCTTCCAGCCTCACTTGAATTTCGCAATTTGATTTTTTTTGTTTTTGGAATAGTATAGAATCCCTACAGTGCAGAAAGAGGCTGTTTGACCCATCGTGCCTGCACTGACTCTCCAACAGGGCATCTTATCCAAATCTAATCCCCGTAACCCCACGTATTTATTCCACTAATCCCCCTAACTTTCGCATCTTCAGACACTAAGGGACAATTTAAATAGCCAATTCGAACTAACCTGCACATCTTTGGACACTAAGGGGCAACTTAACATGGCCAATTCACTTTATCTACACAACTTTGGACACTAAGGAGAAATTTTGCATGATCAATCCGCCTAACCTGCACATCTTTGGACACTAAAGGGCAATTTAGCATGGCCAATCCACCTAACCTGCACATCTTTGGACACTAAGGGACAATTTAGCATGGCCAATCCACCCTAACCTGCACATCTTTGGACACTAAGGGGCAATTTAGCATGGCCAATCCACCTAACCTGCACATCTTTGGACACTAAGGGACAATTTAGCATGGCCAATCCACAACCTGCACATCTTGGACACTAAGGGCAATTTAGCATGGCCAATCCACCTAACCTGCACATCTTTGGACACTAAAGCAATTTAGCATGGCCATCCACCTAACCTGCACATCTTTGGACACTAAGGGGCAATTTAGCATGGCCAATCCACCTAACCTGCACATCTTTGGACATTAAGGGTCAATTTAGCATGGCCAATCCACCTAACGTGCACATCTTTGGACTGTAGAAGAAACCTGGAGCACCCGGAGGAAGTCCATGCAGACATGGGGAGAACATGCAAACTTTATACTGACAGTCACCCAAGACCCCAGGTTCCTGGCTTTGTGAAGCAGTAGTGCTACCATGCTGCCCCTATGGATTAGGATCATGTTAGAGTCAGATGGAGATAAGAGATATGTGGAGATCAAGTGCAGGGAGGTAGTAATCTTTGCATAGTTAGTTTAAGTGCATGCCTGCCTACTCTTGCTGGGCAGGGTAGACTAAAATTCCTTTTTCAGATTAGTACTAAGATTCGGTAAGGTGAGGCTACTGTGCAAAATAAAAGTTCCTCCATTCTATCTGAATTTCATAAGTCAACTTACTGTGCCAATCCCCACACCAGCCATTCTGCACTCCACTCTCTGAATGAGATTGCCATTCCAGGGCAAGTTAAGAGAAGTTTTATGCTCTGTGCCTATAAACTGGATTGAGTTTTAAAAGTACCAAAATCCCATTGGACAGAAACCTAAGTCTCAGGAGCAAATGGCCAATTTCTGACCCACAACAGCCAGTACCTACTTAGATACTTTTCACTGGGGAAAGAAATATATCAAATGAGAACATGCATATTAAGATAGGGAAAATTCATACTAACTGTTACAATTATAAGACTGTAAGACACAGGGAGCAGAATTAGGACACTCAGCCCATCAAGTCTGCTCCACCATTCAATTGTGGCTGATTTCTTTTTCAGCCCCATTCTCCTGCCTTTTCCCCATAAACCTGATTCCCCTTATCAATCAAGAACCTATCTATCTCAATCAATGTCCTGGTCTCCACAGCCTTCTGTGGCAAAGAGTTCCACAGATTCACTATTCTCTGGTTGAAGAAAATACTTCTCTGTTATAAAGGATTGTCCCTTTAACCTGAGGTTGGGCCCCCTGGTTCTAGTTTTTCCTACTAGTGGAAACATCCTCTTCACATCCACTCTATCCAGGGCCTCGCAGTATCCTGTAAATTTCAATAAGATCCCCCTCATCCTTCTAAACCCCAACGAGTACACACCCAGAGTAGAATTATAGAAACTCACAGTGCAGAAAGAGGCCCTTTGGCCCATCAAGTCTGCACTGAACACAATCCCACCCAGGCCTTACACCCCATATTATACCCACTAACCCCTCTAACCTACGTATCCCTGGATACTAAGGAGCAATTTTTTTAGCAACCTAACCCACACATCTTTGGACTGTGGGAGGAAACCGGAGCACCTGGAGGAAACTCACACAGACACGAGGAGAATGTGCAAACTCCACGTAGGCAGTGACCTGAGCTTGGAATCGAACCCAGGACCCTGGAACTGTGAAGCAGTAGTGCTAACCATTGTGCTACCATGCCATCCATAAATCCTCAAACATTCCTCATATGACAAGCTCTTCATTCCAGGGGTCATTCTTGTGAAACTTCTCTGGACCCTTCCCAAGGCCAGCACATCCTCCCTTAGATACAGGGCCCAAAACTGCACACAATACTCCAAATGGGGTCTGTCCAGAGCCTCATACAGCCTCAGAAATACATCCCTGCTCTTGTATTCTAGCCCTTTCGACATGAATGCTAACATTGCATTTGCCTTCCTAACTGCTTATTGAACCTGCATGTTAACCTGAAGAGAATCTTGAGTAATTAATTGAGTAATTAATTAATTGAGTAATTAAGGATGATGCAAAGACAAACCAGGTCCCATTGGCAAATGGAATTCAATATGGATAAGTGTGAGGTGATTCACTTTGGTAGGAATAACAGGCATATGAAATATAGGGTTAATGGAAGGACCCTTAATAGCGTTGTCAAGCAGAGGGATCTTGGGGTACAAGTACATAGCTCTTTGAAAGTTGACACCCAGGTTGATAAAGTTGTTAAGAAGGCGTACGGTGTGTTAGCTTTTATTGGTAGAGGGATTGAATTTAGGAGCCGTGAGGTTATGTTACAACTGTACAAAACTCTGGTGCGGCCGCACTTGGAGTATTGCGTACAGTTCTGGTCGCCGCATTATAAGAAAGATGTGGAAGCATTGGAAAGGGTGCAGAGGAGGTTTACCAGGATGTTGCCTGGTATGGTGGGAAGGCCTTATGAGGAAAGGCTGAGGGACCTGAGGTTATTTTCATTAGAGAGAAGAAGGTTACGCGGTGACCTAATTGAGGCGTATAAGATGATCAAGGGATTGGATAGGGTGGATAGTGAGAGCCTTTTTCCTCGGATGGTGATGACCAACACGAGGGGACATAACTTTAAATTAAGAGGTGGTAGTTATAGGACGGATGTCAGAGGCAGGTTCTTTACACAGAGGGTGGTGAGAGCGTGGAATGCCCTGCCTGCAGCAGTTGTGGACTTGCCTACTTTGGGGGCATTCAAATGTTCGGTGGATAGGCATATGGATGATATTGGAACAGTTTAGGTTAGAGGGTCCACTGGCCGGCTCAACATTGAGGGCCAAAGGGCCTGTACTGAGCTGTAATGTTCTATGTTCTATGTCCCTGGCACTGTGAGGCAGTGGTGCCTTTTGTTGTGTTTAATGAAGGATGGGCTGGGTTCGTGGGGGGTGGAGGGCAGCGGGTAGGGTGGAGCAGTTGTGTGCTTGCTGGGGTTAGATAATGAATCTAATATAATGATAATGAATGTTTTGCAGTCATCATGTATTTGGAGAGGTGTGGGGGTTATGGTGGAAGGCACACTTACAACCAAAAATTCTGGATGAGACGTTCTGCAATCTTAATATTTTCTCTGCCCCAAAAATCTCCCGCAATTCCTTTAAAAAAGACTAGGGAGGCACTGGAAAAGGTGCCAAATTTGCAAGGATAATCCTGAATTGGGAGATTGTAACTATCAGGAAAAACTGAACAGGCTGGGATTATTTTAAAAAAACTGAGAGAAGTCTAATGGAGATTTATAAAATTCTACAAGAGTTTAATAAGATAGGTAGAGAGAAGATGCCTGCCAGTTGTGGGTTGATCACAATGAGGGGCCACAAATATAAAATGGTCCTATGAAGGCAAAAAGGAGGGAAGTTCTTTACTCAGAGAGTGATTTGAATGTGGAACTCAAGGTGCTGTATTTGGAGCAGATAGCATTGAAGGGAAAGTTAGATGAGAGAGAAAGAAATAGAAGATTTCACACAAATAAAAGCAAAGGGCGGCACGGTGACACATTGGTTAGCACTGCTGCCTTCTAGCACCAGGGGCGCAGGTTCGATTCCAGCCTCAGGCCACTGTCTGCATGGATTTCCTCCAGGTAGTCCAGTTTCCTCCCAGAGTCAGAATGATGTGCTGGTTAGGTGCATTGCTCATGCTAAATTGCTCTTTAGTGTCAGGTGAGTTAGCAGTGCGAATAAGTGAGATTACAGGGATAGGGCTTGGTTGGGATTGTTGTCAGTGCAGGCTCGAGGGGCCAAATGGCCTTCTTCTGCACTGTAAGGATTCTATGATTCCAGTCCTGAAGAAGCCACATTTGACTCAAAATGTGAACTCTGTTCCTCCTTCTGACTGCTAACTGAGTTTTTCCAGCACTCTTTTTGTTTGTCTTACTGAAAGTTTCACGTTCTTGCTTAGGGTTAAACAAAATGTTGGCAGGAGACTCACATGAAGGATAAAGTCAATGTTGGCCAGGTGGGCTGAACTTGGTATCCTATATTCCTTGTGCATTTTATGTAATTCTCCTCCAAACGTCAGGCTATCTCTTACTGTACTGCAGTGGCATTTGGTGACTCCAACAGCAGACATCATTGTGGCCTCTCTGAATGAGACAACAGATTTATAACTTGTGGAGTCAGTTTGAGCAATTCAGACTCACTCACACTCCTTATAATCAACAGTGAGACTTTTATTCCCTTGGTCTATTTTGATTTGGCTCAAGGTTCCAGATGTAATTGTCACTTGGTTTCTCCTTTATTATTGTCATTTCAGTATGGAGACATTCAGCCTTTTTGTCCTTTGGCGGCTTTCTCAAGTTATCATTGCGACCTTCACCAGCGTCTACTGCGTTTGGAGACTGACCTAACCCCTCAATAGATTCCCAATGTCAAACATTGCTCAATCTCCTGGAACATTCGTTCATTCTTAACAGAAATAAGCTGCAATTATATTAAACCTTGCAATGTCTGCAAGACCCATGCAGCTGATGAAGGAACCTTGAAGTGTACTCGCTATTGGAATGTAAGAAAATCATAGAAGCCCGATAGTACAGAAAGAGGCCCTTCAGCCCATCGAGTCTGCACCGATCACAATCCCACCTAGGCTCTACCCCCTAATCCATACATATTTTATCCACTAATCCTCTCCAACCTATGCATATGCGGTCAATTTAGCATGGCCAATCAACCTAACCCACACATCTTTGGACTATGGGAGGAAATGAGAGCACCCGGAGAAAACCCACACAGACACGGGGAGAATGTGCAAATTCCACACAGACAGTGACCCAAGCCGAGAATCGAACCTAGGTCCCCGGAGCTGTGAAGCAGCAGTGCTAACCATTGTGCTATCGTGCAGTACCGGCTTATACTTAGCAAAATGGGTAGCACATAGAAACATAGAAGATAGGAACAGGAGGAGGCCGTTTGGCCCATTGAGTCAGCTCCACCATTCCATTACAATCATGGCTGTCATCCAATCAAAAAGCCTAACCCTGCTTTCTCCCTATAACATTTGATCCCAGTCACCCCAAGTGCTATATCAACATTGAAAAAATTCAACATTTTGGCATCAACTACTTCTTGTGATAATGAATTCCACAGGCTCTTTGGGTGAAAAAACAGTCTCCTTATCTCTGTCCTAAATGGTCTACCCTGAATCCTCAGAGCATGAGGATCTCTGGTTCTGGACTCCCCAACCATTGGAACCATCCTCCCTGCATTTACCCTGTCTGGTCCTGTTAGAATTTATAACCGCGGTTGCACAGTGGTGAGCACTGTTGCCTCACAGTACCGGGAAATTGGTAAATGAGATAATAAATGAAGAAAAGTACAAGGTTATTCTGTTTACAATTTGTGGCCCACAAACTTACAGCTTAATCAGACGTTTAGCACCACCTAATGTGAGATTCTCCGGCCTTGCAGCCTCATGCTCCCTGCCGGTGGGAGGTGGAGCGTTGTTTGCTAGTGATGGAATTCCCTGGTCCCATTGAGGCTGAGTTCCCATGGGAAATCTACGAGCGGGGATCCGTTGCCAGGGAAACTGGACAATGCCACCAGCACGAACAGCCTGAGAATTCCGACACAAGTCTTTTGACCCGATAGTTGAGGTGTTTAAAAATCATTTCAACTCTTAATCATCAATCATGGCAAAAGTTTCACTCAGCTGTCAGGGAACCAGGGGAGAGAGAGTCTCAGGTTTCAAGGCCAGTTTGAGAGGATTACAGAGCTCTGTGGTCCAGTTTGAGGAGCAATGTCAAGGGACCATTTGGTCTTTGACATAAACATTGTAAGTAGGGATATGATCAGCGCAACTTGTGGGCCGAAGGGCCTGTTTGTGCTGTAGTTTTCTATGTTCTATAAACAGATTATACAAAAGAAGGCAGAATTATAGAAACCCCGCAGTGAAGAAAGAGACCATTCGTCCCATTGAGTCCATACCAACCACAATCCCACTCACACCCTACCCCCATAACCCCACTTATCAACACTAAGGGACACTAAGGAACAATTCAGCATGGCCAATCAACTAATCCACACATTCCCAGTGTGGGAGAAAACTGGAGTATCCGGAGGAAACCCATGCAGACAGGGGGAGAGCACGAAACAGACAGTGACCCAAGCAGGGAATCGAACCTGGGTCCCTGGAGCTGTGAGGCAGCAGTGCTAACCACTGTGTCACCGTGCCACCCGGTCTCTGGGGAGGCAATTGCCTAGTGGTATTGTCGAAAAAACATACAAAAATGTGCAAAAAGTGTGCGGGTTAGGTTGATTGACCATGTTAAGTTGCTCCTTAGAGTCAGCGGGATTAGCAGGGTAAATATGTGGGGTTACGGGGACAGGGTGGAACTGTGGTCAGTGCAGACTCACTGGGCCAAATAGCCTCCTTCTGCACTGTCAGGATTCTATTCTATTCTAACATTTTTAAACATGCCACAAGTAAAGTTACATAACAGTATAATGCAAATTTAAGTAGTATTTTCCCGGATTTACAGCAAATAACAAAATTCATGTTCATTCATAGATATTAAATAATATCCAACTTCCATCATAAAAATAAAACATTATACTTTAAATGAAGCAATAACTCACAGTGCCACAGTGGTTAGCATTGCTGCCTCACAGCATCAGGGACCTGGCTCCCATTCCCAGCTTGGGTCACTGTCTGCGTGGAGTTTGCATGTTCTCTCTGTGTCTGCGTGGGTTTCCTTCAGCTGCTCCAGTTTCTTCCCACAATCCAAAGTTATGTGGATTGATGCCAGTGCTGGGAATGGGGTAAACACAGCGAGAAGTCTCACAACATCAGGTTAAAGTCCAACAGGTTTATTTGGTAGCAAACGCCACTAGCTTTCGGAGCGCTGCCCCTTTGTCAGGTGAGTTATTAGGTGGATTGGCCATACTAAATTGCCCCTTAGTGTCAGGGGGATTAGCACAGTAAATGTATGGGGTTATGGGGATAGGGCTTGGGTGAGATTATGGTCAGTGCAGACCAGATGGGCTGAATTGCTTTTTTCTACACTGTATGATCCTTTGAGTCCGTGATTCTATGAAATAGTGCTGGCACCGAATGTGATGGAAACTCGGCGAAACGCATGCGGATGTGGATAGAAAGAGAATCAGTATTATTAGGGGTGAGATACAAAAGTGTCCAGAAGGGCAGTTTTTTCACACAGAGGACGGTGAGTGTTTGGAACCAGTTGCCAGTTGTAGAGGCGGTACAATTTTATCTTTTAAAAAGCATTTCGACAGTTACATGAGTAAGATGGGTATAGAGGGAAATGGACCAAATGCGGGCAATTGGGACTAGCCTAGGGGTTTGAAAAAAAAGGGCTGCATGGACAAGTTGAGCCGAAGGTCCTGTTTCCATGCTGTAAACCTCTATGACTTCTATCAAAGGTGAAGAAAATGGATATACAAGTTTGGCAATATGATAAGCCAGAGCTGCTTTAAGTTCTACCAACAAAGGAGGATGGAGTTAAGACAGGGTACTGTTACGTGGGGGGTGAGAGTTATAGTCCCACATCAAGGGGAAAAATGTCTCTTGTTGCGATATCTGCACAGTTCACATCTGGATCAAAGCAGAACGGAACCACGACCTGGATATAGAAATAGAGAGGATCGTTAGTCAATGCCCCAGTTGTCAAGCTCAACATGCACACCCTGGGCAAGAAGACATAGTGACTCTGCTGGACCATTTATGGCTTGTACGCTTGTGATTGTCGTGGGTGTACACTTGAAGTGGCTGAATATCCACTTGGTGGGACCCACAAGGAAAGCTACTGGCATTGATTAATTAGACTGGACTAATATCAGTAATGGGCAGGTTGTCTCATACAGAAAGGTTTCAGAGGTATCCGGTGTATCCACTCGAGTTAAGGGGAGGTTTCAATAAAAAATACCTGGAATTAAGGATCTGCTGATGACCATGAAACAATAGTCGGAAAAACCCATCTGGTTCATTAATGTCTTTTGGGGAAGGAAATCTGCCATCCTCACCTGGCCTGACCTACATGTCTCTAGAGAGCCACAGCAATGTGATTGACTCTCAACTACCCTCCAAGGGCAATTAGGGATGGGCAATAAATGCTGGCCAGCCTGTGATGCCCATGTCTCCTGAATAAGTAAAAAAAAGTTTAGAAGAGGAAGAGTTGATTTGATTAAAACCTTTAAGATCCTGATGCGTATTGGCAGGGTAGACTTGGAGAGTCTAGAATTAGGGGTCACTGTTTAAAAATAGAGGGTCACTCATTTAAGACAGAGGTGAGAAGAAATCTTTTCTCCGAGGATTGTGAGTGTCTGAGTCGGTAGAGGCAGAATCTTTGACCATTTGTAAATCAGAGCTAGATAAATTCCTGACTAACAAGGGGGTGAAAGCTTATCAAGGGGGTAGGCAGGAATGTAGGGCTGAGGTTACAATCGTGATCTTATGAATGGGGGAGCAGCATCGAGGGGCCGAGTGGCCTACTCCTGCTCTTAACGCCTTTGGTTTGTCCTTTGAATGATCCAGGGGAATGTTCAATATGAGAGGGACTAGAATTATAATCTCTTAACTGTTAATGGTTTATCACAAAGGAGTAAATAATATGAAAGAAATGCAAATAACAAGTTTCATGGTCTCCTGCCCATCAGGGACCCTGGTTAACATTGGCTGGTCTGGGGCTCAAGTGATCCCCGCACCATTCATAATCCCAGTACAAAGAGAAGTCCAATGTACCCGAGTCAAAACCCCCCTCTTACAGGGTGGCACAAACCAGCTTCTGTTTGTGGCTTGGTAAAAACATACTTGGAAAACAATATCCAACGATAACAGTAATAGGTCAACAGGTCTATAATAGGATAATGGAATTGCTACTATATAGTTATGACGGCGGCGCGGGCTCGTTGGGCCGAAGGGCCTGTTTCCCGTGCTGTGTTGCTCTAAAAAAAACAGGACCTACGATTACTGTGTTACTATAATATGGTGCAAAACACAGCCGTATCCCATTCTCAGATTCCCACAGTATGGGTATTGCCAAGCTGGCTGGTGAATACATGAATCATAGAATCCCTACAGTGTAGAAGGAGACCATTTGGCCCATCGAGTCAAGGATAGTTACATCCTATCCTTGTAACCCAACATAATACCCCTGACACTAAGGGGCAATCCCACCCAGTACTGTTCCCCACTAATCCCCTGAACCTACACATCTTGAGACACTAAGGACAATTTAGTACGGCCAATTCTTCTCACTTATATATCTTTGGAGTGTTGGGAGAGACTGGAGTACCTGGAGAAAACCCACGCAGACATGGGGAAAATGTGCAGATTCCTCACTGACAAGTCACCCAAGGCCACAATTGAATCTGGGTCCCTGGCACTGTGAGGCAGCAGTGCTAACCCACTGTAACATTATGCCACCTACTCTCTACTTTCCGTGACGATTTCAGTTGTCAGACTCTCGCTTGCTCCGATTCCATGATGGGTGAGATGGTGAGGGTTCCATTACTCTAATCAGCAGTCCTGTGACTCTGCTCGCCCAAGTCTTAGGAGAAGGGTAAAAATTATGGTCTTTTGAGCCAGGGTTCCATTCTGGGATCTTCCCGTCCAGTTGTAGCGCCAATTGGGATTGTAGCAGTGACAATACTCTCGATATTTACAGTGTACATTTCACGTCAGTGTTCCTACATCCCTCTGTATGTACAATAAACAATCTCACAACACCAGGTTAAAGTCCAACAAGTTTATTTGGTAGCACAAGCGACACTCCTTCATTAGGTGAGTGGCTACATCATGGGCTACTAACAATTCTGCGCGTACTACGACCTTTCCCCATTGTAACTCTGTGGCGACTTTCTCTCTGATGCAGTCAGTTTGGGCAGGAGCAGGTGTTGAGCGAGCAGTTTACACCTCATTAAAGTGCTAGAATTTATTATACTTAATCACCTCTAAGTGGTGCTGGCTAATATTGAAGGTGTTTGACAAATGCGTGAACTGGGGCAGCTTTTTTTTTGCCTATAGATAGACTATTTTTAATTAGTTGCTCATAGAGCTTTTCACATCCTGGAGTGATACTTGAAAGCTGCATTCACTCCTGGCCCTTCCCAACTTGAAGAACTCGTATGTTGAGAAGTTTATTTGTTGGTGGCAATTTGCCTCCTTCATTGATTCGCACAGAGAACAACATGTCAGGTTTTCCATGCAGCAAGTGAATATTGTGTCAGACTTCTATATTTAATGTTCAGTTTTATTAGGTTGCTTGTGGAGCTGATTCATCTGGCGCACTGTACAGTTACAAACAATAGATTCATATCATCCATCCAACCTCATACAGCATGCAATTACCTTTAGCACCAACCCACTTACTATAAGCAGCGGAGGAACTATACCTTTTCCTTTAGGTTTACAATCACAGTCTAGATTTACAAAGGGTCAGATTGTCTGAGCTGCTGCTCACACTGATGGTTCGAGGCAGGGTGGCCCGGTGTTTAGCACTGCTGCCTCACAGCGCCAGGGATCCGGGTTCGATTCCTGGCCTTGGGCCTCTGTCTGCGTGGGGTTTGTGCCTTCTCCCTGTGTCTGCGTGGGTTTTCTCTGGGTCCTCCAGTTTCCTCCCACAGTCTGAAAGATGTGATATTATGTGCATTGGCCATGCCAATTCTCCCTCAGTGTACCCGAACAGGTGCTGTAATGTAGGGGATTTTCATAGCAACTTCATTGCAGTGTTAACGTAAATCTACTTATGACAATAATAAATTATACTTAAAGGGATGATCATCCCAGTATAATTTACTAAGTTGTTCTTGAGTCAGTTGATATGCGATCTCAGACTGTTGTATCTGTTTCCCGAAAGAAGAAGATGGAAGAGAGAATGTCCTGGGTTCATTGGATCCTTAATTATGCTGGTTGCTTTTCCGAGGCAGGGGGAAGTGTAGACAGAGTCAATAGTTGGGAGGCTGGTTTGCGCGATGGATTGGGTTCATTATGAGCCTTTGTAGTTTCTTATGGTTTGGATAAAACAGGAGCTGTGCCAAGATTTCCCTTTCTAAAGGACATTAATGAACTAGATGAGTTTTTCTGACAATGGTTTCATCTGTACATTCTTAATTCAACAATTTTTTTTTATTGAATTCAAGTTCCACTATCTGCTGGATTTGAACCCGGGTGCTCAGAACATTAGCTAAATTTTTAGATTAACAGTTGAGTGAGAATGTCACTAGGCTACCGCCTGCCCTTATTGGGTTCAATATGCATGATCCACAAAGTGTTACTGGGGTTTCTTTATCAGCACCTCACTCATTTATATCGTTCAGCTGTAGGAAGGAAGAGCAGGAACTGCTGTGGGAACGGCATCACCTCCAAGTTCCTCTCCGAGACACCTGGCGAATTTCCTGGAATTCCCTACCTTACATCAAACATGACTCACCTGGTGAAGGAGCAGTGCCCCAAAAGCTTGTGCTGCCGAATAAACCTGTTGGATTTCAACCTGATGTTGTGAGACTTCTTACTGTGCCCGCCCCAGTACACCACCAGCACCTCCACATCAATCATTGGTGCCTTATAAAGACAAGGACTACAGTGCACTGCCATCTCGGGATAATTAGCCTTAACCACAGAGGCAGCTAACATTCCTAGAACTATCAGAAAAAAAAGTAGGTAACTGTAGTTGCTAATCTTAACAGTAAAACCTTGCAATAAACTCATTAGATTATCAGGTTAAAGGGGATGTATGTCAAGGGAGGAGTTTCAAATGTAAGACATTATGTACACATTCAAAGAAAGAGAGCAGGGGAGAATTTCCTGGCATCCTAGACATGAATTTACCCCTCAATCAACATTACTAAGACAAGACACGGTGGCACAGTGGTTAGCACTGCTGCCTGACAGTGCCAGGGATTCGGGTTCCTTCCCGGCTTGGGTCACCTTCTATGTAGAATCTGCATGTTCTTCTGTGTCTGCGTGGGTTTCCTCCGGGTGCTCTGGTTTCCTCCCACAGTCCGAACCACGTGCTAGCTAGGTGCTAAATTCTCCCTCGGTGTACCCGAACAGGCGCCGGAGTATGGCGACCTAGGGGATTTTCACAGTAACTTCATTGCATTGTTAATATAAGCCTGCACGTGACACTACTAAACTTTCCACCGGCTATCCGGTCATGATCAAACTGTTGCTAATGGGATCTTGCTGTGCATACTTTGCTGCTACATTTCTTACCTTACAGGTGTAGGAGAAGTTTCTCCCGTGGCTGTGACAGAGGAAGGACAGGTGGACTGAGGGTGGAATGGTAGGAGAGAGAGAGAAGGACGGGATTGGCAAAGGAACAGAGGAGGATGAGAAATTGGAATGGAGGGACAGAGGGATGGAGGGAGGATGAAAGGGGATTGAGGGAGAGAGAAAGGCGATGATGGGATGGAGGGAAAGAGGATAAGATGAGAGGGAGGAAGGAAGGTGGGTGAGATAGGAAGCAAAGTAGCCGCTACACAGCTGCACTGACTGTAAAGAATTTTGAGATGGTGGAAGGTGCTATATAAATGCAAACTTTTTTTCTTTTATCGGCCAATCTAAAGAGGAAGGAAAATAACAACCTAATGCAGTTTAGGGGAAGATTGTTAGTGTAATCTGATTGGTTCATTTCTTATGCTTGAGTGATAGTAATTGGGCAAATCAGAATGTTTAATTGAGTAATGTTGTCGTGTGACAGGTTAACAAGTGGCAAATTTAAAGTGATGCTTGGGGCCAATCGTTAAAGTGTGCTTTACGGGTGATTTTTAATTACATGAATGTCTGCGGCTCTGCACAGTGACAGTCACCTCGTGAATGTGAAGCTCTGTCAGTTTAGAAATGCAATGGCCTCGGGGTAACGTTGCTAAATTGCTCATTCTGCATTGGTTATTGGTTTTTCACTGTCACTTAGTGCCGGGGTGCTCAAGACACGGCCCGCAGCCGGGGTCCTTTCACCCAACCTGTGCTTTCTATCTTCTTAACATGCTGCGTACAACCCCGGCTGGGAGCCTGCTCAAGAGGGTCCTGCGCTCCTTTAACCCTTTCTCACGAGAGAGTGTGAAATCTACAGCTCCATTCTGAGCTGCGTGAGGATGCCTGTTTTTTAGCTAAGGTGAATGAGTGTCGATCAGGAATGGAGTGTGTTCCCTTGGAGAGTTCAGCACCTAGTTAGCGGAGAGGGGGGGAGCGGTTGTTTGAGACTGAGAATCATGAGAGGAAATGCATTTTACAAGGGAATCAGCTGGGTAAGAAAAATATTCAACAGTACTCATCACCATCTATCACAGACAGCCGTGGTAGATCATTCCTGTCAATTAAATGATGTATTTATTGGGGGGAGGGGGGGGCAACACTAGGCCTAGTCTTTAATCTCGGCTGATCTCAACAAAAGGCCTGGAAAATAATTCAAAGTCAGTACTACTTGATTTTGATTCGATTTGATTTATTATTGTCACACGTATTAGTATGCAGCGAAAAGTATTGTTTTCTTGCACACTATACAGACAAAGCATACCATTCATAGTGAAGAGGATGCAGAATGTAGTGTTATAGTCATAGCTAGGGTGTAGAGAAAGATCAGCCTAATACAAAGTAGTTCCATTCAAAAGTCTGACAGCAGCAGGGAAGAAGCTGTTCTTGAGTCGGTCGGTACGTGACCTCAGGCTTTTGTATCTTTTTCCCAACAGAAGAAGGTGGAAGAGAGAATGTCCGAGGCGGGTGGGCTCCTTTATTATGCTGGCTTCTTTTCTGAGGCAGCGGGAAGTGCAGACAGAGTCAATGGATGGGAGGCTGGTTTGTGTGATGGATTGGGCTACATTCACAAACTATTGTAGTTTCTTGCGGTTTTGGTCAAAGTTGTGATACAGCCAGAATGAGTGTTTCCCATGGTGCATCTGTAAAAGTTGGTGAGAGTTGTAGCTAACGTGCCAAGTTTCCTTAGTCTCCTGAGAAAGTAGAGGCGTTGGGGGGGCTTTCTTAACTATAGCACGGGCATGGGGGGACCAGGGCAAATTACTGGTGATATGGGCACCTTAAAAACCTGAAGCTCTCGATCCTTTCTATTTCATCCCTGTTGACTTGGACAAATTGCAGAGCTGGGCCAAGAGGTGGCAAATGGAGTTTAATGCGGAAAAGTGTGAGGTAATTCACTTTGGCAGGAATAACAAATGTGTAGAGTATAGGGCTAATGGTAGGACTCTTAATAATGTTGAAGAACAGAGGGATCTTGGTGTATATGTGCATAGATCCCTGAAAGTTGGCAATCAAGTCGATAAGGTTGTTAAGAAGGCATATGGAGTCTTAGCTTTTATTGGTAGGGGGATTGAATTTCGGAGCCGCAACGTCATGTTGCAACTGTACAAAACTCTAGTGCGGCCGCACTTGGAGTATTGTGTGCAGTTCTGGTCCCCGCATTATAAGAAAGATGTGGAGGCATTGGAGAGGGTACAGAGGAGGTTTACCAGGATGTTGCCTGGAATGGAGGGCAGGTCTTATGAGGAGAGGCTGAGGGATTTGAGGTTGTTTTCGTTGGAAAGAAGGCGACTAAGAGGAGACCTTATTGAAACATATAAGATGATTAGAGGTTTAGATAGGGTGGACAGTGATAGCCTTTTTCCTAGGATGGAGAAAGCTAGCACGAGGGGACATAGCTTTAAATTAAGGGGTGGTAGTTATAGGACGGATGTCAGAGGTAGGTTCTTTACCCAGAGGGTGGTAAGGGTATGGAATGCCCTGCCTGCTGCAGTTGTAGATGCGCCAAGTTTGGTGGCGTTTAAGAGGTTAGTAGATAAGTTTATGGATGAAAAGGGAATGGTTTAGGTTAGAGGGTCATTGCTTTATGTTAATTGGTCGGCGCAACATCGAAGGCCGAAGGGCCTGTTCTGCACTGTAATGTTCTATGTTCTATGTAGACAGGGGCATGTTCACTGTTACGCTTCCTGAAGTCGATGATCGTCTCTATCATTTTGCTGACGTTGGAGGAGAGATTATTGTTGCTGCACCAGTTCACTAGATTCTCTATCCCATTCCTGTACTCTGTCCCGTCACTGTTTGAGATCGGACCCACTACAGTGATGTCATCAGCAAACTTGAAAATGGAGTTGGAGGGGAATTTGGCCGCACAGTCAAAGGTGTGTATGGAGTACAGTGAGGGGACTGAGATCAGTGGGGCACCCAGTGTTGAGGATGATTATGGAGGAGTTGTTGTTTATCCTTACTGACAATGACGAGAATTTAGATACTGAGGCATATCAAAAACCAAAATGGGTAAATCACCCTGCCAATTGAAAAGAATTGTGTTCTGTGCCAGAGGCTAAGGAATGACATCTAAAATGTCACCCCATACTGAATATGCATGTCCTCTAAATCTTCAGAGCAGAGTACCATAGGATTAGGATATTATTCATTGAGCAAGAAGACTTGGGAAAATCTGCAGGGATTGAAAAAATAAAAAGTCATTCCGCTAAATAGTTCTAACGTCCCTGTTTGAGACACTCAGTAATGAGCCAGTGGCCTGTGTCTTGAGTGTCTTTCTCACCATTTCTATGTGAGAAAACATCAAGTCTTACCTTAGAGAGGTATCTGTGTCGGCACAGACTTGGAGGGCTGAAGGGCCTGCTCCAGTGCTGTACTGTTCTTTGGTCTTTTGTTCTGGATCACTATTGAGAATTAAGTGCAGTGGAAGGGAATAAAGGAGCATGGGGTTTCTGTCCACCGATTCTTGCAGATGTCACGAGGAGAGCAGATTAGCTGTGATGGATCCCATGGCCAAATAGCCTATAAGTAAGAAAGGTAAAAATTGACCAATGATGGTGAACTATTCTACACATTGATGCATGAAAGACTGTGTCTCAGTAGCTATCAGAGCTGGAAGAGGAATGAATAGAAACATAGAAATTAGCAACAGGAGGAGGCCAGGGATGGCACGGTGGCACAGTGGTTCGCACCGCTATCTCAGAGCTCCAGGCACCTGGGTTCGATTCCCAGTTTGGGTTTCTGACTGCGTGGAATCTGCACATTGTCTCCATGTCTGCGCGAATTTCCCCTGAGTGCTCCGGTTTCCTCTTAGATGTGCAAGTTATGCGCGTTGGCAATGCTAAATTGCCCCTTAGATGCGTAGGTTAGAGGGACTAGTGGGGTAAATATGTGGAGTTACAGTAATAGGGCCCGGGTGGGATTGTTGTCGGTGCAGACTCGAGGGGCCGAGTGGTCTCCTTCTGCACCGTAGGGTTTCTATGATTGGGCCCTTTGGGCCTGCTCCGTTATTCATTATGATCATGGCTGACCGTTCAACTCGTTGGCCTAATCCTGCTTTCTCCCCAGAATATTTGATCCAGGTTTCCCCAAAAATGTCAGAGCTTTAATAACAATTTCAAAAATGTGAAAGACAAAATTCAAATATCAAAGCCTTTTTCCTGTGTACAGCTTTGAGCAGTTCCTTCAGGGTTTAGTGATGCATTGTAAGCCCTGCCTTGTTACCGATTTCAGTCATAATTACTGAGGAAGGTCACTTCCATGTAACAGTGATTTTATTTGTCTTTAATTGCTCAATCCTTCGCTGGAAGAAACAGTTATGATTTGTAAGCACGAAGATATCCGGCAAGTTTGCCATTTGCAAATATTGTTTTATTTTTAATACGCATTTGACAGAATTTGCTTTGGCAGTCATCACAGCTTCCTATAAAGAAAACCAACTGTGCTTACAGCGTGAAGTCCTGATAAGAGACAGCTCCATTTTCATCAAAGTGTGTTGGTAATCTCAGTGGCATGGGACTTGATGTACAAACATGCAATCATAGGTCATCTTATTTTGTCTGCAATTCCCCATACACCGATCTTCGACTGCTCTGATTGAGGGGGAGTGTTAAAGCCAAAAAAAACCCATAGGTTTTCTGAATGCTTCTTCCAGCCTGTCACAGAATGTTTGAGGATATCCAACCAGGGCTATCAGTGTGGTCTTGGAGTCACTATTTGGGATAACGAATTATTCAAGTTATTTTCCATCTATTTCTTAGTCCCAATTCTGTACTTCAACTCATACACTCCACTCATCTGGACTATAAATTTATGGAATCCCTACAGTGCAGAAGGAAGCCACTCAGCCCATCTGTACCGACAACAATCCCACCCAAGTCCTATCCCCTGTAACCCCACACATTTTCCCTACTAATCGCCCTGACATCAGTGTTAATTTAGCATGGCCAATCAACCTAATCCACACATCAACTTTGGAGCGTGGGCGGAAACTGGAGCACCCAGAGGAAACCCATGCCGACACGGGGAGAATGTGCAAACTCCACACAGACAGTGACCCCGAGGTCGGAATTGAACCTGGGTCCCTGGTGCTGTGAGGCAGCAGTGCTAACCATTGTGTCGCTGTACAATTGGATGAAGAAGCAATGCTCTGAAAACTCGTGATTCCAAATAAAATTGTGAGACTTCTTATTGTGCCGAACCTAGTCCAACGTTGACATCTCCACATCAGAAATTGTTTGCATACATTTCCTACATTCCAAGAATATTTCTTTACCGGTAAACCACGGAGGGGTCCAGTTGACCTGTACAACATCCTCTATATCTTTTTCTATGCCCGTTGTACTTTAGTTTTATATCTTCCCACATTCAGAGATCTCTTTAAACTTACCTTTTCCCTCGTCCTTCTTTTGGGTCATTTCCTTAAATCCCACAGACAGCTGATTTCAGAACCAAACAGAAAATGCTGGAAAATCTCAGCAGGTCTGACAGCATCTGTGGAGAGAGGGAATAGAGCTGACATTTCGAGTTAGGATGAGCCTCAGGGTCATACGATCACGGAAAACGGTAACGCAGGTCGATAAGGTAGTCAAGAAGGCGTACAGCATGCTTACCTTCATCATTCGGGACATTGAATATAAAAATTCACAGGTCATGCTGCAGCTGAACAGAACCTTAGTTAGGCCTCGTTTAGAATACTGTACTGGTTGACACACTGGACGTGAAGGCTTTGGAGATGGTACAGAAGAGGTTTACCAGGATGTTGCCTGTTCTGGAGGGCATTAGCTATGAGGAGAGATTGGAGAAACTTGGTGTGTTCTCAATGGAGTGATGGAGATTGAGAGGTGACCTGATAGAAGTCTACAAGACTGCGCGTGGCATGGACAGAGTGGACAGTCAGAAGCTTTTTCCTAGGGTAGAAAAGTCAAGTTCTTGGGGACATAAGTTTAAGGTGTGTGGGGAAAAGTTTAGAGGAGATGTGTGAGGCAAGTTTCTTATACAGAGGGTGATGAATGTCTGGAACTCGCCGCCCAGGGAAATGGTGGGAGCAGGTACGATAGCGGCATTTAAAGGACAACTCAACAAATACAGGAATAGGATGGGGATGGAAGGATACAGATTCTGTAAAAGCGAACGGTCTTAGTTTAGGCAGGAATCATGATGGGTGCAGGCTTGGAGGGCCGAAGGGCCTGTTCCTGTGCTGCAGTATTCTTTGTTCATCCGCAGCATTTTGCCTTTTTCTGATTTGAGATGTTTTGCTATGGTAATGGTTGCATTATAAATTGTATTGTATTATTAAATGTGTTGTTTCACTAGACTGTAAATCAGCTGCAACAAAGCAGTTGCTGCCTGCTGTGGTGTCTGGGCAAAAATACCTTTGAGTTTGCTACAAAAAAGTAGAAATAAGCGATGGGCCGGATTTTTCTTATCCTCCTGTTGCAGAAAATGACCTGAGCTCCACAGGGAGATTTGAATCACAGGCCCAAGTCCTACCATCCCAAAGCTCTTTGCATTCGGAAGCCAACGAAGCACCTTGCTAAATCAACAGCAATTTTTAATTATCTGGCATCTTCAACACAGTAAAGCAATCTGTCGCACTTCACGAGAGTGTTATGTTGCAAAGCTGGTGATTGTGCAATTGTCTTTTAAAAGGTGGATTGGCTTTTTTCTGTACTAAAAAAAGAGATGCAAGCACAAATGCAAATACACAGAGAACACAGAGTGAAACATTTTATGGCAAGGTGGCGTTGCCAGGTCAACAGGCTGTTTTTGAAGTTTACCCCATTAGTTTAAATTAGACATTTGAATAGCAGCAACAGCCTATCAGAGTTGAATTTGAAGTTTTGGTAACCCGTAAACCAAATCCTATTGTGGGGATTGTGGTATGTCATCAAGGGTGTAAGAGCTAGTTCCCAGCTCCAGAAAGCCAGCCAGCAACTGCCATAGCTCACAGTTCCCAGCTTCAGTGAGACAGCCAGTACTGGCTATCTGCCAGCGTAACAGCCACATTTATGTCTTAAAAGAAAGCTTCATCTCTATCGTGAATTCAGAAAAAATCAGCAAAGACAGAAAATTCCGAAAGATAAAATCTGGCTGTATTTTGAGCGTGTCTAAACGTTCTATTTTTTTGTTAATAAGTGGGAATTGGATTTACCTAAACAGCATTCCATTAGAATCATGTTTTATCGGATTTGTTAATAGTTTAGTTAATCTGTTCACTGTTAGTTAGATAAATAAACTGTTACTTATTGATTTTACAGAGAGAGTTTCAGGTAGTTATTTTGATGAAACCACTAAACGTTGCAGAGATTACCGCTTCTCACACTCACTTTAACAGATTATGAAGACAGGTATTCCTCTTTGAGGCATTAAGTGTTAGTTCTCAGACAGGAGATCAACACCCCCTTCATAACAGTTATTGAATTAAATTTCATACAGTCACGCAAGGAGACATGAGGGCAGGTGACCAAAAGCTTGGCCTAAGAGGTAGGTCCTAAAGAGGCTCTTAAAGAAGGTATAAGGTAGAAAATATAGGAGGGAATTCCTGAGCTTACAGCTGAGTAAGCTAAGGACTCATTATCAATGGTGCAGCTATTAAAATCCAGGATGCATGGGAGGCCAGAATTGGAGGAGCACTGAGATCTTGGCAGGTTGCAGGAGGTTAGAGTTAAGTAAGGGGTGCGATTTCAAGAAGAAACTAGCTATAGTTCTGGGGGAGTAGCACGGTGGCTAACACTGCATTGGATCTGAGTTCAATTCCAGCCTCGGCTAACTGTGTGGAGTTTGCACATTCTCCTCGTGTCTACGTGAGTTTTATTTGGCTGCTCTGGTTTCCTCTCATATTGCAAAGATGAGCAAGTTAGGTTAATTGGCCATGTTAAGTTGTACCTTAGTGTCAGGGGGACTAGCTAGGGTAAATACATGGTTTTATGAGGATAGGGTCTGGGTGGGATTGCGGTCAGTGCAGACTCAATGGGGAAAAAGGCCTCCTTTTTGCACTGTGTAATTCTAAAGGGATCAAAGGATACGGGGAACTGTTGACAGGATCAGGATATTGAAATTTGATGATCAGCCATGATCAAAAAGAATGGTAAAGCAGGTTTGAAGGGCTGAATGGCCTCCTCTTGCTCCTATTTTCTATGTTTTGCATCCCAAAACACATGCTTCACCGGAATGATCTAATTTATTTGCTACACTGATAGCAGGAAAATGCTTCTTAGGCACTCCTGTCCTGTTGGGAAATGCACTGTCCAGGACTGAGCCACCTTAGAAAGATTAGTGAGGAAAAGAGTTTAGACGCTAGGTCATATTCAGAGACTTGCTGCCACAGATGCTAACAGACCAAAGCTTTTCCAGCACCTTTGTTATTTCATTTCAGGTTTCTAGCACCTGCAGTATTTTGCTTTTATAGCATTGGGAAGTTCAGTCCTTGGCTGATGCCTTCACTCAGATTGCGACAACTGACTTCAGTACTTCTTGGCCAGGAAGTGCAAAACAAACGACCGGCTGTTAAGTGCTACTAAGTAACTCCTCAAGGAAAATCCAAATGCATCAACTTTTACTTTCCCTGGCTGTGCTGACCACAGTGCAAAGCTGTGCTGACATTACATCTTGCATTTACACTGCAATTGTAAAGCATAAGACATCCCAAGGCAGATCGAACACACCAAAGAAAACGAGATATTAGGATGAGTACCTGAAACTTTGTCAGGAAGGTAGTTTTTGAGCAGAATGCCCAGGGAAATAGAGAGGTAGAAGCCCAGGCAAGGTGATGTGAGGAGGAATTGGGGTTGAACAACTTGCTTAACTTTGGCAGGAGAATTACAGTATCCTGGAAGAAACAGGGCAATGTCTATTCCAGACTGGAAGCTGTGGGACCATCATGACCAACACTGGTTATCCTGAGTGGCACGGTGGCCTCTCAGAGACAGGGACACAGGTTCAATTCCTGGCTTGGGTCACTGTCTGTGGGGAGTCTGCATGTTCTCTCCATGTCTGTGTGGGTTTCCTCTGGGTGCTCAGGTTTCCTCCCATGGTCCAAAAGATGTGTTGGTTTAGGTGCATTGCCGTGCTAAATTCTACCTCAGTGTACCCAAACAAGCACCGGAGTGTGGGGACAATAACTTCATTGCAGGGTTAATGTAAGCTTGCTTGTAACACCTATAAATAAACTTAAAAAAGAATCATACAACAGAATCTCTACAACGCAGAAGTCTTTTGGCCCATGAAGTTGACACTGACACTCTGACAGAGTATCTTACCAGGCCTACTTCCATAACTCCACATATTTCCCATGTCTAATCTATTTAACCTACACATTTTGGGGCACTAAGGGGCAATTTGTCACAGCCAATCCACCTGCACATCTTTGGACTGTGGAAGGAAATTCACACAGATACAGTGAGAACACACAAACTCCACACAGTCATCCAAGATTGGAATCGAACCCAGGTCCCAGACACTGCCAGGCAGCAGTGCTAACCCCTGTGCCACCATATTGCCCAGAGGAGGTGATGTCCTCTTAAAAACAAGTTTCTTTATTAGTCACAAACAGGCTTACTGCAATGAAGTTACTGTGAAATTCCCCTAGTCACCACATTCCGACACCTGTTTGGGTCAATGTGCCTAACCAGCACCTCTTTCAGAATATGGGAGGAAACCTACGCAGACATGGTGAGAATGTGTAGACTCCACACAGACAGTGACCCAAGGCCGGAATTGAACCCGGGTCCCTGGTGCTGTGAGGCAGCAGTGCTAACCCACTGTGCTGTCCCCCAAAGCTGCATCACCACCACTGGCTCCTACACAGCAATTTTTAAATTCTAATTTACCAGATACTGTCAGGGACATTGATGCCAGTTGTGGCACTCTTGCTCCAGTAGTCAGTTCAGGAGTCCAGGCTGGATTGAATCTGGGACCTTCAAAGCTACCTTAGTTCCACATTATGCAGGTCATTTACCAACAGAGCAACGGAAGGGACAGTGAGGTGCCTCAGAAACCTTTTCTAATCGGACAGCATTAAGAATGCGGCATCCAATCAGATCCTGTGACTGCTTTCTCCACAGAACCACATAGAATTGATTTTTGGGTGGCACGGTGACACAGTGGTTAGCATTGCTGCTTCACAGCCCCAGGGACCTGGCTTTGATTCCCAGCTTGGGTCACTGTGTAGAGTTTGCACATTCTCATCATGTCTGCATGGATTTCCTCCAGTTTCTTCCCATAGTCTGAAGATGTGCTGGTTAGGTTGACTGGCCATGCTAAATGGCCACTTAGTGTCCTGAGATGTGTAGGTTGGAGGGATTAGCGGGTAAATATGTAGGGATATGGAGAAGAACCTGGATGGGATTGTGGTCGGTGCAGACTCAATGGGCCAAATGGCCTCTTTCTGCACTGTAGGGTTTCTATGATTCTATGTGAGCCATGTGTCATGGTATAACCTAAAGAGAATGGGAGCAAATAATAATTCATTTGTTGGTCTTAAAAGTTGATTTTTTTTAAACTTAAATGCACCATTTTTGCCCAGTCCAGAATCTTGCAGACTTAATCCCTGTATCGACCCTTGGCTTTCATGGAAATCTGTTACTGTGACACCAGGCTTGAGCTACTGTGAATTTATGGTTGAAGTTCACTGTTGTTTGGCCTATGATTGATTTTTCTTTTCAATTATTTTTCTACATCTTTGTTGAGCTGCATCATTTTATTGCGTGTTGTGGCCTAAGAATATCACACAGATGAGATCATTTATTAGTCGCACATAAAAATAGTTGGAAGTCTGAACGCTGGCTGGTGATCTGAAATCATTTCATTGCATCCTATTTACTGTGAAGGATCAGTAACAGCCTGAAAGGGTTTTTCATATTTCTCATTCCTTCACTCATTCATTTCAGTTTTAACTGTTAATGTGTGTCAGCATTATGGATTGTGTTTAGTTTAAGCCCATATACTATATTTCTTAGCTTTTAAAAAAGAGCGTCCACAGGGACAGTGTTAGAGGACATCGCTGATGGATAGGAGATAAAACTGACACAGTCCATTGCATTAACATGATCCTCTCACTGCTGCTGACACCTTCATGCAACCTTTTTCTATTATACTAGATGTAGCAATAGCTACTGGCGCTGAAATGAGCCACCGCGGGCAATCATCAAGAGGTGGGGTAACTCCAAGACATTTCTATTTCTCTGGAGATAATTCATTTCACCCTCCCATTGCCAGTTTAGGGTGTAGGGTCATCAGGGCACTAACTGCAGACCAAGTGCCTCATGGGATTAGTAGCAAATGTGCTACCCTTCAGTAGAAATCTAACATATTTTACTTCTACATTTCTTAAATTTCTTCATTGGTGTCACAAGTAGGCTTGCATTAACACTGCAGTGAGTAACTGTGAAAATCCCACACTCCGGCAACTAGGACCCCACGCACCCTGGACATTCTCTCTTCCACCTTCTTCTGTCGGGAAAAAGACACAGAAGTCTGAAGTCACGTACCAACCGACTCAGGGTCAGCTTCTTCCCTGCTGCCATCAGACTTTTGAATGGACCTACCTCACACTAAATTGATCTTTCTCTATACCCTAGCTATGACTGCAACACCATATTCTGCACTGTCTCCTTTCCTTCTCTATAAACAGTATGCTTCGTTTGTATAGTGTGCAAGAAACAATACTTTTCACTGTATCTAATAATTTAGCGCGACCAACGCACCTAACCAGCACACGTTTCGGGCTGGGGAGGAAACCGGAGCACCCGGTAAATACCCATTCTGACATGAGGTAAATGTACAGACAGTGACCCAAGCTGGGAATCAAACCCGGGTCCCTAGCGCTGTGAGGCAGCAGTGTTAATCACTGTGGCTCCACACCACCTAACTTGCCTTTCTCACACCTGGCTTTTCATCTGTTGCAACTTTTGTCCTTATCCAACATTCATATGTACTTTCCAGTAGGTGTCATTAAACACGAGTCTAATACTTCTTCTGATGCTGCTTCTTCCTCCTCAACTGAGGACACTGAGTAACTATCTGAATACAGATGAGGGAATAGTGCAGCACAGGATAAATTTAGCTGTTCAGTGTAGTACACACTAAATTTAGCTATCGAACAATCAGAGAGAAGCTAGTCCTTTGAAAACACATTTTGAGCTTTTGCCTCCAGCAGTATCTGAAATTAAGTTACTTTTTTGGAAGGTATTTTCTACGTATAAACTATCTCCTATTAGGATAACACCCCGATGACAGATCAGGCACTGCCAAACAGATTGTCAGGAGTAGTCAAAGGGCTTTTCCATCTCTGCCACAGCAAGTGTTTACCATTTTTATCCATGGGATATGGGGAATACAGTCCATCCCTCATTGTCCTTGAACTGAGTAGCTTGCTAGGCTATCCCATTTTACAGGGTATTTAAGAGTCAATGGATTGGAGGTCACAGTAGGCCAGACCGGGTAAACACAGCAGATTTCCTTCCCTAAAGGACATTAATGAATCAGATGGGTTTTTATGACAATCGACAATGCTGATGATTAGACTTTTAATTCCAGATTTCTGCTAAATTTAAATTTCATCATCAGCCACAGTGGATTTGAATCCAGCTCCCCAGGGTCTCTGGATTATTAATCCAATATCAGTACCACTACAAGACCACATCCCCATCTAGAGTTTTAAATCTAGGCTTAAATCATGCCATGGATTAAAATTGTGACCATGAATACATCATGCAAACCAGCATCCCATCCATTGATTATCTACAATTCCCAAAGATGTCCTAAGATGCGTGGGTTAGGTTGATTGACCATGGTAATTGCCTTTAGTGTCGGGGGTGGGGGGGGGGAGTGGTGGGGATTAGCAATGTAAATACGTGGGACTACAGGGAAAGGGAAGGGTGGGATTCTGGTCATGCAAACTTGATGGGCTGAATGGCCTCCTTCTGCACTGTAGGGATTTTGTGATTCTATTACCACTGCCTCGGAAACGCAGCCTGGACATTCTCTCTTCCACCTTCTTCTGTCAGGAAAAAGATACAAAAATCTGAGGTCACATACCAACCGACTCAAGGACAGCTTCTTCCCTGCTGCCATCAGACTCTTGAATGGACCTACCTCACACTAAATTGATCTTTCTCTATACCCTAGCTATTACTGTAACCCATATTCTGCACTGTCTCCTTTCCTTCTCTATAAACAGTATGCTTTGTTTGCAATAGCGTGCAAGAAACAATACTTTTCACTGTATCTAATACATGTGACAATAATAAATCAAATCAATTAGAAGATCGCATACCCACTATGCAGGCAACGTACATCATCAGCACACAAAAAATACAAGTTGAGGTGTAGCAAATTCTCCTTTAGAGCATTATCGATTCACTGACTGTCCAGATTTTGTTCTATTTTTATATTCACTCTGAATCAGTTTAAAATAAATTTTTAAACAAGGGTTCTGTGTATTACCTTGGACTGAGCAAATCCTTTCAACCACTGGACCTCAGTTTCAAATCCTGCACGGAATTGGTTCAAAGCTGAAGCAGAGAAAAGGAAAATTTTACCTTCTCCTCGGGAGTACTCTTAAATCAGTGTTAAAAAAAAGAGGCAAAATACTGCAAGTGCTGGAATCTGGAACACAAACGGAAAATCTCAGCAGGTCTGACAGCATCTGCAGAGAGAGAATAGAGCCAATGTTTCAAGTGAGGATGGCCCTTCGTCAACTCTGATAAAGGGTCAGACTTGCTGAGATTTTCCAGCATTTCTGATTGCGTGTTTAAAACTAGATAACTCTTTCATTACCCAATCCTGATTTTAAGGAGAACTTTCCAAAAGTTATGCTTCTTTCACATTCTATAATGCAGAGAAAGACAGGAATGAGATACACGTACACACAAACCAATGTTCTCGGATTAGGTACTCAGTTATGAACTTGTTGAGCAGAAACGCTATATCGATAGCTCCCCTCAGGTGCATTGTAGTGACAGATCGTGCTCCAATATTATGATGGTCTGTTGGGCCTCCAGCCATTGAATATATCTGTGACTTACTGTAAGGCACAACATATAGCCTGGAAGTAGGCTGTGTATTCAATTACCAATTGGCAGCACAGCGACATTGCAAGCAGGGGCACCAGCAGACTATGCTGCAGGCAGTATTATCCACGTTCAACCACATCACTGCACTACCAATTTCAGGTTAATCACTGGAAAGTGTGCAAAAAAAGGGCAATATTCCAGAAGAAGTCTTGTACTGTACATATCCTCGTGACCCTGTCAAAACAGTGCAGGAATTCTTAGGCATGCAATCTGCAGGAAACAGAGAAGGTGAAAGAAAATATATTCTTCAATGCCCTATTTCTTTCTCTGGATTCAGTTGAATCAGAATAATTTATGAAAACCTGTATCTATTTGAGAATACCAAGTTTTGCTGATAGGATACCCAACATAAGTGAAATTGCTATATAATTCATGGAAAATAATTAAAATATGCTACTTTTAATATCAAAGGAAACTGGCAAAATGGCACTCAGACACACAGAATCATAGAATCCCTACAGTGCAGAAGGACACCATTTGCCCATTGAGTTTTCACTGGCCACAATCCCACACAGGCCCTATTTCTATCACCCCTCATATTTACCTTACCAATCCCTCTGACATGGCTAATCAATGTAACACGCACAACTGTGGACTGTGGGAGAAAACCTGTGTACCCGGAGGAAACCCATGCAGACATGGGGAGAATATGCAAACTCCAAACAGGCAGTAAGCCAAGCCCAGAATCAAACCCCGGTCCCTGGCACTGTGAGGCAGCAGTGCGAACTACGGTGTTACCCCCATGCGCCATTCCTATCCCTCTTGCTTCCACCACTCCAGAGATATTCCATTTTCATTGTTACAATAAATAAATCTGATTCTGCGCTTCTGCTCTGCAAATTGGGAATTCAACAGCTCTAGAAAGAGTCAAAGAAAATGAGCTTCTGTAGCTAATCAGATTAGCAGAGGCAAATCCCTATAAACTGGCAAGTGCAAAGATCAGGAGACGCCCAAGTTCAGCAACAACTACACTCTGCAAACAGGCACTAAGAGGACACTCAGTTGAGCACTCACCTCTACCACTCTGTATTAAAAAGTTTATTTATTAATGTTACATGTAGGCTTACATCCACACTGCAATGAAGTTACTATGAAAATCCTCTCGTTGCCATATTCCAGCACCTGTTCAAGTACAATGAGGGAGAACTTAGCAGGCCCCTGCTAGTTGATGCTTTCAACCCTTTGCACCAAGACTTCAGTCTGCACTGGGGACGGCACAGTGACACAGTGATTAACACTGCTGCGTCATAGCACCAGAGACCCAGGTTCAATTCCGGCCTCCGGTCACTGTCTGTGCACATTCAGTTTTCTCCCACACCAAAGGTATGCAGGTTAGGTTGATTGGCCATGGTAAATTGACCCTAGTGTCAGGGGATTAGCAGGGCAAATGTGTGGGTAAAGCAATGTAAAGTTTATTTATTAGTCACAAGTAGGCTTACATTAAGGCTACAATAAAGTCACTGCGAAAATTCACACTCCAGCGCCAGTTTGGGTACACAAAGAGAATTTAGCATGGCCAATGCACCTAACCAGCATGTCTTTCAACTATGGGAGGAAACCAAAGCACCCAGAGGAAACCCACACCGACGTAAGGAATGTGCAAACTTCACATTGTCAATGACCCAAGCCAAGAATTGAAACCGGGTCTCTGGTGCTGTGAGGCTGCAGTGCTAACTATTGTGCCACTGTGCTGCCCCAAATTAGGGCTTGGTTGGGACTGTGGTTGGTGCCGACTCAATGAGCCAAACAGTCTCCTTCTTCACTGTAGGGAATCTGTTCTGATTCAATCCAATACAGATTCCATCCGCTCCCAAAACTCACCTTTTGACAGCTGTAAGAAATTCCACCTTACCAGCTGAGACCATCAACAACATATTAAATAGAAGAACGCAAAACATCTCACCTTCAGTTAGATTATAAAATTCCAGGATCTATGGCCAAATGCTGGCAAGTGGGATTAGTCAGTGCAAACCTGATGGGCCGAAAGGCCTCTTCTGTGCTGTAGTGTTTTGTGATTTGGATTTGCATCTTTGCCAAAAACTACATCAGTTCTTCCTTGATCCTACCCTGACATCAAGTGTCGTTGAAACCCATTGATTTTTAAGGCATATTGTGAGGAATGCCATAGGAAGTCAACTAATTCTTGCCGATAAAACCCAGTTTAATTCAAATATTTAATTACACCCACAAATTTAATTAGACAAGAGTAAGTGGTTGTTTCTGTATCCCCCACTAAAACACATTGATATTGTGCCTATACTTCAAGGATGGCACTGATGCTCCCAACCCCTGCAGTTAGAATGAAAGCCGATATTAATGAGCTTTTTAAAAACTTTCTTGCCTCACTAAGGATCGAAATGAGAAGACAATGGATAACCGTAATAGAAAAGTAAAAGAAAGAATAGTGAGCACAACAGAAGTAGACCATTCAGCCCCTTGAGTCTGTTCAGTTAGAACATGGTTGATCTGGATCTCAATTTCTTTTAGCCTTCGATTACATATCCCTTAGCACTGTTGCCTAACACACAACTATTACTCAATATTAGTTTTTTTCCCCACATATTTTACAGACCTACATAGCTGCTTCTTGAAGACAAATGCTGCACCTAGTTTAACTGAGAAAACACACTCACTGAAATGTAGCTCAAACTAATATAGAACTCAAGATTCAGCTTTCAAAATGAGATTTTTAGTTAATTCATATAATTTGGAATTTACATATATTTTTTAAAATCATTCGTCGGAGATGGGTGTTGCTGGCTGGCTAGCATTTATTGCCCATCCCTAGTTGCCTTTGGAGGGCTGTTGAGAGAACCATATTGCTGTGGCTCTGGAGTGACATGTAAGCCAGACCAAGTAAGGGCAGCAGATTTCCTTCCATAAAGGACGTTAGTGAAACAGATGGCTTTTCCCAACATTTGATAATGGTTTCATGGTCAGCTGTAGATTCTTAATTCCAGATATTTTTTATTGAATTCAAATTCTACCAGGTGCCATGGCAGGATTCAAATCTGGGTCCCCAGAACATTAGCTGAGTTTCTGGATAAATAATCTAGTTGTATCTCTGATTAGCGTCATAATACCCATGTTATTACACCTGACTCAACCAAAAATGTCAATAATATTGAAATCAGTCTCTTTACAGTTTTATCAGTACATAATTTGGTGTATATAATAAATGTTCATAATAAATGTACATAATAAATGTTCACAGTTGGTGAACATTTTGGTGATAGTGACCACAATTCGGTTACGTTCACCTTAGTGATGGATAGGGATAGGCATGAAGATGGGGGCAGTAGTTATAGCTGGGGGAATGGTAATTATGACGCCATAAGGAGGGAATTAGGGTGCATAGGTTGGACTAGTAAACTACAGGGACTGGGAACATCTGAAATGTGGAGCTTATTCAAGGAGCAGCTACTCGAGTCCTTGATAAGTATGTCCCAGTCAGGCAAGGAGGAAATGGTCGAGTAAGGGAACCATGGTGTACGAAAAAAGTTAATTTGCTGGTTAAAAGGAAAAAGGAAGCTTATGTCAGGAATGAGGCTTGAAGGCTCAGTTAGTGCAATGGATAGCTATAGATTAGCCAGGAGGGAGCTAAAGAGTGAGTTGAGGAGAGCTAAAAGGGGACACGAGAAGACTTTTGCTGATAGGATCAAGGAGAATCCTAAAGCTTTCTTTAGATATGTTAAGAATAGAAGATTGGTTAGGACAAGATTAAGGCCAGTCAGAGACAGCAGTGGGAAGTTGTGCATGGAGCCTGAAGAGATTGGAAAGGCACTGAACGAATATTTCTCTTCGGTATTCATGCAGGGAGATGTAAATGTAGTTGTGGAGAACACTGGGATACAGGGTTGCAAACTGGAAAGTATTGAAGTAGATAGGGAGGATGTGCTAGATATTCTTGAGGGTTTGAAGTTAGATAAGTCCCCTGGGCCGGACGGGATTTACCCTAGGATTCTCTGGGAGGCAAGAGAGGCGATTGCAGAGCATCTGGCTCTGATCTTCAGGTCGTCGTTGGTTACGGGTGTGGTTCCGGAGGACTGGAGGATATCGAATGTGGTCCCGTTGTTCAAGAAGGGGAAGAGAGACCTTCCAGGGAATTATAGGCCAGTGAGTCTTACTTCTGTTGCGGGCAAAGTATTGGAGAGAATATTAGGGATAGGATTTATAGTTATTTAGAGAGAAATGAATTGATTGGGGATAGTCAGCATGGTTTTGTGAAGGGTAGGTCGTGCCTTACTAACCTCATTGAGTTTTTTGAAAAAGTGACCAAAGAGGTGGATGGGGGTAAGGCGGTTGATGTGGTATATATGGACTTTAGGAAGGCGTTTGATAAGGTGGCCCATGGAAGACTTCTGCAGAAATTGCAGATGTATGGGATAGAGGGTGATTTAGCTAATTGGGTTAGGAATTGGCTAGCAGATAGAAGACAGAGGGTGGTGGTTGATGGGAGATATTCATCGTGGAGTTCGGTTACTAGTGGAGTACCTCAGGGATCTGTTTTGGGGCCCCTGCTGTTTGTAATTTTTATAAATGATCTGGATGAGGGTATTGAAGGATGGATTAGTAAATTTGTGGATGACACCAAAGTCGGAGGAGTGGTAGATAGTGAAGAGGGGTATTATAGTTTGCAGAGAGACTTGGACAAGTTGCAGAGCTGGGCAGAGAGGTGGCAAATGGAGTTTAATGTGGAAAAGTGTGAGGTAATTCACTTTGGCAGGAATAACAAATGTGTAGAGTATAGGGCTAATGGTAGGAGTCTCAATAGTGTTGATGAACAGAGGGATCTTGGTGTATATGTTAATAGATCCCTGAAAGTTGGCAATCAAGTCGATAAGGTTGTTAAGAAGGCATATGGAGTCTTAGCTTTTATTGGTAGGGGGATTGAATTTCGGAGCCGCACCGTCATGTTGCAACTGTACAAAACTCTAGTGCGGCCGCACTTGGAGTATTGTGTGCAGTTCTGGTCCCCGCATTATAAGAAAGATGTGGAGGCATTGGAGAGGGTACAGAGGAGGTTTACCAGATGTTGCCTGGTATGGAGGGCAGGTCTTATGAAGAGAGGCTGAGGGATTTGAGGTTGTTTTCGTGAGAAAGAAGGCGGCTAAGAGGAGACCTTATTGAAACATATAAGATGATTAGAGGTTTAGATAGGGTGGACAGTGATAGCCCTTTTCCTAGGATGGAGAAAGCTAGCACAAGGGGACATAGCTTTAAATTAAGGGGTGGTGGTTATAGGACGGATGTCAGAGGTAGGTTCTTTACCCAGAGGGTGGTAAGGGTATGGAATGCCCTGCCTGCGTCAGTTGTAGATGCATCAAGTTTGGTGGTGTTTAGAGGTTAGTAGATAAGTTTATGGACGAAAAGGGAATGGTTTAGGTTAGAGGGTCATTGCTTTTTCCTAATTGGTCGGCGCAACATCAAAGGCCGAAGGTCCTGTTCTGCGCTGTAATGTTCTACGTTCTATAATTTGAAGATACTCCAATATCCTCTTAATAATAATGGGGCATTATGTTTGAATGATATTAGGCCTGATAGATTGGAAGGGTTAGAATCACTTTTTACTGATGACAAGTTCAAACTTTATTTGGGGTGGGGAGCATCTCATTGAAACTTACAGGATACAATGAGGCCTGGATAGAGTGGACATGGAGAGGATGTTTCCACTAGTAGGAAAAAAACTAGAAAAACAGAAGGCACAATCTCAGACTAAAGGGATGATCCTTTAAAACAGAGATAAGGAGGAATTTCTAAATCTGTAGGACTCTGCCACAGAAGGCTGTGGAGGCCAGGTCATTGACTATCTTTTAAGACAGAAACAGATAGGGTCCTGATTCATACGGGGATCGGGATTATGAAGAAGAGATGCAAGAATATGGAGAAGAATATAGAACATAGAACACTACAGCACAAACAGGCCCTTCGGCCCACAGGTTGTGCCAAACACATCAAAACCTACCCAGCCATAGACCTATCTATAACCCCCAATCCCATTGGATCCCATATACTCATGCAGAAGTCTTTTAAAAGACCCCAGCGAGTTCGCCTCGACCACCAACGACGGCAGCCGATTCCATTCACTCACCACCCTCTGAGTGAAAAACTTTCCCCTAGCATCCCCTCTGTACTTGTTTCCCTGCACCTTAAATCTGTGCCCTCTCGTCGCGACCATTTCAGCCCTGGGAAATAGTCTCAGAGTCCACCCTATCTATTCCTCTCAACATCTTGTAAACCTCTATCAGGTCGCCTCTCCAGGGAGAACAGTCCCAGCTCCCTCAACCTGTCTTCATATCAGCCATGATTGAATAACAAAGCAGACTCAATGGGCGAGTAGCTTAGTTCTATTTATGTCTTATGGTCTTATTAATGTCACAAGTAGGTTTACATGAAGTTACTGTGAAAATCCCCTAAAGGGAGAATTTAGCATAGAATCCTACACTGCAGGAGGCCATTTGGCCCATTAATCCCATGCATTTACCGTAGTGATAGGGGGGCTAGCTAAGGGGTAATTGAACATGGCCAATGCACCTAACCAGCACGTTTTCGGAGTGTGGGTAGAAACTGCAGCACTTGGAGGAAACCCATGCAGACATGAGGAGAACATGCAGTCTCTACCCAAAGTGACCCAGGTCTCCACACAGTGAGGAAACTATACTATCCACTTATTCAATAAAGATGACAATCTATAGCACATTTATATAGGTACAAGAGTAGAATCATTTCAATCACATGATGAGCATCTTCTGTTGCAACTGACCAAGAGACCATTTCAATGGATTTTTGATAAGGTGCCCCATTAGTGAATGGGGTCGAACGATATGGAGTCAGGATACAAGTGGCAAAATGGATTGCTAGCTGGCTTCAAGGCAAAAAGTAGAAGTAAAATATGATTATTCAGAATGACAGAAGGTGGGAAACATCTTCACAAGGATCAGTGCTGGGATCACTGCTGCTCACAATTTATATTAAAGACTTGGAAATTGTTTTTGATTCCAAAATCCAAGTCTGTGTATGACATCAAATTTGGAAAAGGGATGATTAATATTGAGGAGAACTGTGACAAATTACAAAAGGACAGTAATAAACTGGTAAAATGGACAAATAATTGGCAAATGAAGTTCAACAAATTAAAATTGGGTACACTGAGGAAGAATTTAGCATAGAATCCTACACTGCAGGAAGCCATTTGACCCATTAAGTCTGTACCGACCACAACCCCACTCAGGTCCTATTGCCATGCATTTATCGTAGTGTCAGGGGGCTAGCTAAGGGGCAACTGAACATGGGTGATGCACCTAACCAGGCACCTAATTATATTTTAAGAATATGGTGTCACTTAATTGCTTGAAAATTTTGGTGGGGTAGAGGAACAAAGGGCTCTCAGAATTCAAATACCTAATCGCTAAAAACTGTGCCACAGGTTAGCAAGGTCACTGAAAAGAAAAAAAAAATCAATTTATTACTGGAGGGATAGAATTAAAAAAAATAGGGAAGTTATGCTAAACCTGTAATGAACCTTGGTTAGATCACATGTGAAATATTGCTGGCAATTCTGGTTGCCATAGCAAAAAAGGATCTAGATACTGGTGAGGATAAATGTCACGTTTTACAAGGATGATACCAAGTCTATGTATACCTAGAATCACAGAAACCGGCCATTTGTTCTATCGAGCCTTCACCGGCAACAATCCCACCTAGGCCATATCCTCAAAACCCCACATATTTACCATGCTAATCCCTGTGACCGATGTATTACAGGACATTAAGGGCTAATGCATTATGGCAAATTCACCTAATGTGAACATCGTTGGACTGTGAGGGGAAACGGAACACGCAGAAGAAACCCACACAGACACATGCAAACTCCACACAGACCCAAGCTGGGAATTGAGGCAGTAGCACTAACCACTGTCACCCACCTGTGGATATACACATCAAGAAAGGGCCATCAGGTCAAGTCTCCTAAACAGAAGGCAGTTGAGAGACCTGGAGATCTTCAAAATTATACAAGGTTTGCATAGTGGTTTCCATTTGTGCTGAACAGCATAACTGGAGGCCACCAAATAAATCATCAAGAATCCAGCTGGGACTTCAAAAAAGTTCTTCACCCAGAGAAAGTGGAAATTTCACTTCAGGGAGTAGTTGGAACAAATAGTCTCGATGTACTTAAGAGAAAACTAGTAAAGCATGATAGTGATGGGAATAGATGGTTATGACGGTAGATATAAATGAATGATGGAGAAGCCCCATGATGAGGATAAACACCAGCATGGACAAACTGAGCCAAGCAGTCTGTTTTGGAGAGTTGGATAGGTTTTAAAAGTCTTTCCTTGTTATCCTATAAGATCTATGCAAAATTAATTTTGGGTCTAAGTTACCAAGTTGTAGGGCAAGCTCAGTTTTTTGTTTCAATCATAAAGTCTGGCATGACTGTTTGTAAAAACAAATTCATGTTTTATCATCTAAACTATGCACCGCCTGAAACTAAAAGGCACGCTCTGAACCAGCAATCAAATGGAGTGCTGTGCCTCAAAGGACAAAATAAATTCCTCCCACTGCTTTCTTCTTCAAATGGGGGAAAATAACAAGTCTGTGCTAACAACCACAGACAGCACAACACACTCTCAGTACTGCACTGGAGTGTCAGCCTGATTATGTGCTCATATCTCTAGAGTGGGTTTGAACTTGTAACTCAGAGACAGAAACTCTACCCACTGAGCTATAGTTGACACCCGGGAGGATAAAGTTGAATACAAACAGGAGGGGACAGTGATGCAAAAAGACAGGAGAAAACAAAGACAAAGAGAGAAAATAATTTATTTAGCTCCATAAGCAATGCCACAGGAAATCAACTGCAAGTATTAAAAACGGGCGTTTAGATTGAACAGATAGTTTTCATCACTACACTGTCATTTTGATAGAATCATTCTAACAGATACACAAGTCTCATAAGCTATTTGTCACTGTTTATTAGAATGAAACACTGAAATAAGTCGTGCAAGTATGAGAGGGGTGGAAAGTGGGGGGAAGAACAAAAAGGAAAAATGGTTTTGCAGTCGCCCAGTGATTTACAATGCTACTTCACATAGGTAAACAATACCTTGATAGGGGAGCCTACATCAATATACAAATACTCTGTCTCATCATTCAATACATGTTCATCGAAATTCAACATTGTTAGTTCTCAAGGAGTGGCACTTCTACAGTATCCATGGAAATGCAGAATTCTGGAACTGATTCTAAGTTCAAAAAGTCTTAAGATTTTCAAAGCATAATACAAAGTTTTTAATTGAAGATCTAAAGCACGCAGCTTCTTCCAGTTGTGCAGTGCTCATTCTTCACATCTACTCAGCATTCAGTAAGCTTGCATAGCTGCATGTTTCCTAATATTCATTATCAGTCTCTTGCTGTACTCCTTATGGTCCACTGGTTTCACATCCATCATTGTCGCTTTGATGCGAGATTCATCCTGCAAATATGAAGAAGAAACAATTAAAATCCATATCACAGATTTACTCTCTCATTGCCTTATTATCATAGATCACCTCCAGTTGTTCAAATTGCATTAAAATCTTCTTAATGCACATGAAAAATAGCAAGTGGTAGTTTTTTTGTCCCATTCAATCTACTTCTAAAGAATGGCTGCTGGTATAAAATGTACAAGCTGCAACAGTTTAATGAGTTTGACCCAAATCACCACTAATTTTAAACTTTCATAATTTTTGCACTTTGACTTGTTGCATTTCAGGTTAAGTTGCTGTATTTATACTCTACTCACCAGTGAGAAATTTTTGCCCACTCAAAATTCCATGCAGATGCCATTAACACTAATCAATCTATCTTTTGGATAAAGTTCCTTCAGGAGGAGGAACAAGTCTATTTCTCTACCACCTTTATACTTGTGCCCAACCTGTGATATGGCATAATCAACATGTTGGATCACAAAGTTCTTCTTCTAGATTGTGGGACATATACCCAAACTATGACAGAGTCCTACCACCTTCACCATTCTGTGTATATGGCTAAAAATTGGACTTCTGCAAGCTGCAATAATAGGATCCATATAAAGCAAGCCTTTGTTGGCAAGACATTAAAAAACTCACTCTGCCGGAATTTGACCTGACAATCCTATTAGGTTGAGTGTTTAGGAAAAATAATGGCAGAAATCACCACACCAGCCACTCACTAAATATTATAATCATTCTTGTCCCTGCTTGGCCTGCACAGATTGAATTCTCAAAAAAATACTACACCAACTGCATGTCCTTAGATGGTGCTCTCCAACTCTACAAGCTGACTATATACTTCTGTATATTGCTGTTTTGAGTGGCTGTAAGACTTGGCATAATCTGTAAAAGCTAAAGGAATCATTTTTCATTTTAAATACAATTGGACTCTATTAACAAGCGAACAGGCAGAATGGGGATTTAGAATCTCCTCATTTAGGAAGATGCTTTAGGAATTTGTTGTGAGCATAACTGCTGACATATTTTCTTATTTAAGCTCATTCAGAATTGGTCACTGCCACAGTAATCTTCCTTAACCCAAATAATGGAGATTTCAGCAGTTTAATATTTACAGTAATGTCTGGCAATAATTAAGCAACATTTTTGGGCAGATACTTTACTGATAAATAATGATTATTTGAACATTGTCAAAGTCCTGGAAAGATGTCAAAAAACAACTCCAAGCTGTGGAACAGGGAGCACATTAAATAACTTGTATTTAAATAGCATACCATCTGTTAGAAAGACTTCTTGAAAAGCTTTAAGTGCAAAGAAATGAGGGCAGGGAAGAACAAATGTGTCAAACTGGGCAAGTAAGAAGGTTAAAGATGGCTTTTGAAAGCAAGTAGGGAGGAGATAAGGCACAATGATTTAGACAGGGAGTTCCAGATGATGGAAGTATGGTGGCTGTAAATGAGATCAATATACAAAATGGAACATTTTGTCTGAAAAGCTAGTGGAGCTACAGAATTCAGTTAAATTGTAAAGGTATGTCAAATTGAGGCCAAAGTGGAAGCAAAAGAGAAAGATTTTGAAAGTGATAATGATGGAGCAGAGGGAATACAGGGCTTTTTGTTCACAAAGATAAGGACAGAGACATAATTTTGAATGAGTTGTAATTTACAAAAGAAGCAGGGCGACTTGGATTAGAGTCTTGGCAAATGTAAAGCAGAGAGATGAGGAGGGAAGTAGAGGAGCAAAGGCAAGTACTATTTTAAAGGTTCAAAAGGTTATTGATTAAAGAGATGAGGGGAAGGATGCTAAGTTCTAGACTAAACAATAAGGTTTGAAACTCATGGGTTTAATCCGAAAAACTCATTAAAGGCACAGATGCATTTAAGAATATAGATGTAGGAGCTGACAAAATAGCTTTAGGAATAGCATTCAACAATCGAGTTGGAAGAACTTTTGATTCACTCAATGCATTTTGAGCTGAAGAGCAGCCTTTGGCTGGTAGAAAGGTAAAAAGTGTATCACTAGCATAAAGTTAGAATTCAGTCTCATGTTTCATGTTCAAATCAGCAAGTTTGTATAAAGAGGAGAGGACAGTGGCCAAAAAAAATTGTACATCTTGTGGCATTAAATTTTCATCTTTCGGCATTAAATTTTCATCTTTCAAGTGCAGAAGGGGTTAAAAACTAGCTTCAACCACATATCAAATCCTAAATTATTCTGATTAAATATTATAGATTTTAGTAATTTTGCTTCAACTCAGCATCTGAAGGAGGGGCCAAACCTTTTAATTCATATACAAACATCATGTGGGATTTGTTCAAATAGGTGTTTGATTGGCACTTTTTTCAAGTTTAACAGACAATTATTTAAATCTGCTTGATCCCAGTGGTTTTCTGAAAATTAATTCTCAGCCTGGCTGGTTCAAATTAGAAAGAGTGATAGTTGAGCCAGATAGCTTCCACGGACACAGAAAAGTAAAAAAAATGAACTGCCACTTAATACTTATTTTGATGCAGCAGTTACAAATTATTTTCCACTTGCTCAGGAGACAGCTGTGTTGAATAACTACAGTAAAAAGACGATGTTGAGAGTGTTATTGTTCAATAAACGCTTGGCAGTTAAAGCTGAAGCCATGGTACTATGGCATTGTTATGCTGACTTCTAAAGTTGAGGAAAATCATTTGAGGGCACGATAAAATAAAAATCAAAACAGTGGGAATCTCTCCCTATCCTAACTTGCATCGAGCTCCATTCACTATTATTCCGACACAGCGGCTCCTGGATAAACAACGCCATAATTTTAAAAATCTTATTCCATTTTCCAAATCCCTTCATGGCGTCTCCCCTCAATCTCTGATTTCCATCTCCAGCCCTTTAACACCTCGAGCTCTACTCTCCTTTAATTCTGATGTGGAGATGCCAGTGTTGGACTGAGATGGGCACAGTAAGAAGTCTCACAACAACAAGTTTACCTGGTATCATGAGCTTTTGCAGCCCTGCTACTTCACATCTGGTGAGTCTCAGAAATCTCACAATACCATGTTAAAATCCATCAGCGGGATATAGACAGGATACAAGACTGGGTGGAGAAGTGGCAGATGGACTTCAACACGGATAAATGTGTAGTGGTCCATTTTGGCAGGAATAATGGGATGAAGGAGTACAATATAAGGGGTAGGAGTCTTAGCTGTGTTGTAGAGCAGAAGGATCTCGGGGTCCGGGTCCATAGGACTCTTAAATCGGCCTCGCAGGTGGAGGAAGTGGTCAAGAAGGCGTACGGTGTACTGGCCTTCATTAATCGAGGAAGAGAGTTTAGGAGTCAGGAGGTAATGATGCAGCTCTATAGGACTCTTGTCAGACCCCAGTTGGAGTATTGTGCGCAGTTCTGGTCGCCTCACTATAGGAAGGATGTAGAGGCTATTGAGAGAGTGCAGAGGAGATTTACAAGGATGCTGCCTGGATTGGGAGGCAGGCCTTATGAAGATAGGTTGAGGGAGCTGGGACTCTTCTCACTGGAGAGACGTAGGTTGAGAGGCGACCTGATAGAGGTTTATAAAATGTTGAGAGGAATAGATAGGGTGGACTCTCAGAGACTATTTCCCCAAGCTGAAATGGTCACTACGAGAGGACACAGATTTAAGGTGCAGGGAAGCAAATACAGAGGGGATGTTAGGGGTAAGTTTTTCACTCAGAGGGTGGTGAGTGAATGGAATCGGCTGCCATCGGAGGTTGTTGAGGCAAACTCGCTGGGGTCTTTTAAAAGACTTCTGGATGAGTATATGGAAAAGAATAGGATAGGGGGTTATAGATAGGTCTGTGGATTGGTAGATGTGATCGGCGCAACTCGTGGGCCGAAGGGCCTGTTTGTGCTGTATTGTTCTATGTTCTATCACGAGTTATAAGCAGCAATGCTCCAAAATAAACCTGTTGGACTTTAACCTGGTGTTGAGAGACTACTTGCTCTGCTTTTAAATCTGGGCTCTTGAGCATCCTTATTTTCAATTAACCCACCATTGACAGTCATATCTGCAACTTCCTAGGTCCTAAATTGTGTATTTCTTTTTCTAAAGCCCTTTCCTCCTCCCTCTTTCCCTTTGACACATTAGAACTTGCCTCTCCTATGACCAAGCTTAGACTTGGGTATAAAAATTTAGTTTGATAAATACTCCTGTGGAGTCACTACTTTAAAAGCACTTTATAAATGCAAGCTGTTGTTGCTTGACTGCTCAGTATAAATTACCTTGTTGGCTGGGAAATTAAACATGCTTTGATATGCTGGAATGAAGGTTTACCAATAGGGAAAACTCGAAGATACAGAATATAGAAGTAAAAGAGTACAAGTCTAAATTTGCAGCGGGAAGAAGGATGGAAATCTCAAATGTGACTGTGCAGGCAGAGCAATAGAAGCGATAGAAAGACGGCACTGTGATGCCATTACTGCTACCTCACAGCGCGAGGGATCTGGGTTCAATTCCCAGCCTCAGTCTGTCTGTGCAGAGTCTGCACGCGTTTCTACATGTTCAAAAGATGTGCAAGTTAATTGGTTTGGCCATGAAGACTAGCTAAGACAAATGCATGGAGTTATGGAAATAGGGCCTGGATGGGATCATGATCAGTACAGACTAGATGGGCTGAGTGGCCTCCTTCTGCACCATAGGATTCTATAGAAGGATATGCAAATCACTTGAGATAGGCAACTGTAGCAAGGCGTTGGTAGACTGCTAAGAAGAGGTAATAGAAGCAGATATATTTAATATCACTGATTTTTAAAGTGGAAAGATCAAGATAGGAGGAAAGGACAGCCAGAATAAAAGTCAGAGGGTATTATTAATGACAGTACATGCTATGGACTGAGTGGAAAACACACTGCAGGACCTTGATCTGTAAATTAAACAGCTGTCTCCGTAAATGGGTAACATTTGAGGGCAAAGAAAAGTCTAAAACTTAGTTTGATTAAAATGTTGTTCAAGTGTAATTTCAAGGTCAGCTACAGACACTAAACAATCAGCAAGTCTCTCCAGTGAAGGTAATACAATCCAGGTGGCGAAGGAAAGAGCAATATTCCAGGAATTAGTGAAAACAATTTAGATATATTTTCAGTGTAGTAGTTTAATTTTATTTTTGCAAATACACATCTGATATTTTATGCCATAAACGTGTCCTGATCTTACTTCCCAGATCATGCCCCCGAGTCAAAGATGTCCCTTTTCAAAAAAGGATGAATTATTAAAGGCGATAGGAGGTTTAATTTACCACAGGCAAACACAATTACCTTTCGTTGTTAAGGGAAATGATTTTGTGCAACCTGACTGCCTGGAATACCCACTGTCTATAGTGATTGCTGACAGAGGGCCACAATCTCAAGAAATTCAAACCCCATTAAAACGCCAATTTCAACAGCTTGCATTTATATACTATCTTCAGAACAAAATATGCTCAGAGACGTTTTTAGAAGAAACTGGCGCAGAGCAGTTGGAAGAGCTGGGAAGAAGCCAGATAGGAGTAAAATTGAAAAACTAGTGCCAACTTCAGCCTCCACGACACCACGGTAGTTCAATAGTGGCAGGGACTAGATCTGATTCAGATAGATCATATGTTATAGACAGTCCCATCCTCATAGTTTGCCTAGTTGCAAGCTCAAGTGGAAATGGTAAACATCAGACACAAAAGTGAAGCATTTCCGATTGTTTTACTTTGTTCCAAACCTACTGGAAAAAAGGTGACTAACCCTAGTGGGTTTCCCTGAAAGAAAACCTGTTTGCACAAATGCAACCTACTCCAGGTAAAGTTACTCACATTGTACGTTTCGAGTTTGACACGAATCCTGCAGGTGTAAGACCGGAAGTTGGCATTCTGGAAAATTTCCTCAAAGGCCTGTTCATTCTACCAAAAAAAATAATGCCACAAATGACAAGATAAACAAAAATGTTTTGCTGACTAAGGCATACATTTCACGTTACAAGTAACCCTCAGGGAGTGGAGAAAAAAAAGGCTACTTCACTTAACTGTGTCTTCAAAGGCTTTAAGCGTAGCAGCAAAATCACATCACAATAAGCTCAGTAACTTTCTCCTAGATGAGGGGAGGAAACCAGATGCACTTTGCAAGTTCTTTAGGAGTCTGCTCCTCTCAAATAATGACATATGGCTACCTAATATTTCGATGCACTGTTAAAAAGACTCATACCTCAGCCCTAAACCAGTAAACTATCAAACAGCTGCATATGTTTCTCCCGCACACACAAGAATGCAATCATATTTCACTTTAATTGTTTTCTATTTATTGCCATCTGTCATTTCTGCTTCGTTGGTTTTGTGTTTATGTTAGCATGAGTGCTGAGTACAGAAACTATAATTCAGGATCATACTGACATCTTTTATTCCATACAATACTGTGACTTAGCAAAATACTAAACATTCACCTAAACATTAATAAACTTTAGTGAACATCTTTTCCTTACCAAATAGATACAGGAAATGGAATGTGCAACTTAGGCTAGAAAGTTTCACTTGCACAACTTGCTTTCCAGTTTTACTTAGTCACCAAGTTATATACGCTCGCTAGCTAGAAAGCAACATAGACTTTTCACAACATCCAGTTCAACTGTCACCCCTTCATTTTGAATCTTTCCTGACACTTTACACTTTCTGCTACTAAAACATAAACACACATCTGAAAAGCTATAAAGATAATATTGTGGGTAGATCTTAGCAAGGGGAAATCCACAAAATGCAAAACATACAAGCTGTTTCAAAATTCATGATATAGCTTGTTGGGGTTGATGGTGAGAGAAGGGGAGATGCTCATGTGACTTTAAGCTCTTTAAACAATCTTGGCAATAAAAAAGACCCAAGCCTTAGTAAAAAAAATAAAAATTTTGAAAACAGTAAAGCCAATTGCCTGAAATGTAACACAGATTAGTCAACATGTAAAAGAGGCAGACAGGTAAAAGTAGAACCCTTCACTTGAATAACCTTGAATACATTTAATTTTAAAAATTGTCCATCTTTCAGTGCATAAATTGTCATCACTAACACCAATCTCGTTGGCCCAAAAATCTACTGTTCAGAAACACGAGTTGTCCAGTGATTTTTGAAACAGACTCAAGCAACACAACTACTGCTCAGTACAACATTTTGGGAGCAGAAACATGGAAGATATAGTATTTAGCAAAAGTAAAATAACTTTTATTTCTGCTTTATAATATTGGAACTCTTACGTTTCAGGTAAATATTTATATCTATGGTGCTGTGTCACACACTTGTGGTTAGGTATGCTAATGGCATTGCATACAGGGCAGCACAGTGGTTAGCACTGCTGCCTTACAGTGCCAAGGACCCAGGTTCAATTCCTGGCTTGGCTCACTGTCTGTGTGGAGCTTGTACATTCTCCCCGTGTCTGCATGGGTTTTCTCTGGATGTTCTGGTTTCCTCCCACAGTCTAATGACATATGGGTTTGGTGCACTGGCCATGTTAAATTCTCCTTTCAATATATCCGAACAGGTGCTGGAGTGTGGCGATTAGGGGATTTTCACAGTAACTTCATTTCAGTGTGAATGTAAGCCTACTTGTGACAATAATAAATAACTAAATAATCCAGAAAGTGTTGAAATCTAGAAATGACTTGGTGCCAGGCAATCTGTACAGGATAGGTTAGAGTGTATTTTTTCCCTACTTACTTGTGTGACCAGAAGAAATGTTTTGGGATTGAAGAGAACTGGACTGAATACAAGCTAATGGGGTTAGGTGGCAGGAAAAATAAGGGGGGAGGGGTCACCAAAAATGCTATCATTTTACAGGAAGCATCACACACTTCAACTGCAGCACATATACAGTCCCTGAGCCCAGGTGGCTCAAGCCATAAAGCACAACCAATTCAGTCTTATTTACATTGGTTCATCTTGATTGAAGTTTATGGGCCTGGAGGATTGAAAAGGGCAGCTGCCTCACTGGGGGATAAATTCTCAATTATCTGTAAGTATCAGCATCTTGAAATATATGCAGATTTATGTGAACATGAAAATAAACTTTACATATGGCATCTGTTGCTTCATGAAATTCACTCAAGCAATCCACAAAGACAAAAGCTTGGACAAAGCAGCCATGAATAACGGATCCACTTCGGTGAATTGGAAATTAGAACATTCAGACAACGTCCAACTGGGAGAAATGGTGAAGCATTAATCAGTAGGCCCAGTTTGATTATTACATTAGATACACCAAGTTTACAATATTTCAAACATATACTTAAATTAATTTTTGTAAAATAAATCTTGAGATCTTAGGGCTGTCTCCCACAGCACTAGATTTTTGCAAAACCCAAACTGCAGAGATTAATCTGGACAAACCCAAAAATGTCAAAAAGCTAATTATCGGTGGTGTGTTGATAGCAGCTTTTGAAAACAAACATTTTAATTCAAGATCCCAATTAACTACTTATTGGGACAGAATAGTAATTGTAAAGAAAAATAATGCTTTGATAGTAGCATTTAGTAGGGACTTGGGACCGACTTATGTAGCGATGGCAAATGGTCTGAGAAGATTTTTCAGAAGTAGGGGAGATGGAAAAAAAGTTGAAAAAAATACTACAGGAAGTTCAACTGTTTCTGTCCAAAGTTAAAGCTGCAACAAGTAACTAAAAAAAATACTTACCGAGTCTTTTAGATCACCAAGATAACTAGCATTCTGACCAAGAATTGACTCTGCAGTCTCCTGGAAACATGTCACCCACTGGTTTTCTCCAAAGTCCGCTAGATTTACCTTGAGGACAACGTTACACACTGGTCATTAAAAAAGTTATACAATATGCCAAAAAACCTGTTGAAAGATAAAACTGGAGCCAATTATTACACAATTTTATGAGCACCTACACATTACAAGCGTGCATCTCCTAACCCAACAACCACAGTCCCAGCTTGTCTCCACTGATTGGAGTGCAAATGAATTTGCAGTTACTGCTCACCACCTGCATACAATTAAACGCATATCATTAACAGTAAGGACAATTTATTTTATATCAAAAGTACATTAAAGAAAGAAAATGGCAGAATAAAGCTTTAGACAAAGTTTCACAAGTCTAATTCCATGTAATTAAAACCTTCAGATAAAATGTCAAGGCAAAATTATAACATAATGATCCTTTGTTAGTTGGTTTATCCTAGTCTTTCAGTAATACAAACTTCCAGCAGCTGTCCTGTTGGATTAACAAAATTACAAGATTAGCTATAAGGGTGCTTAGAAGTTATGCATGAAGAGCAATTTGTTTTTTTTTATAAAACAGTCTCCGAGAGAATTTTTCATTCTCGGCTTCTCTGAGCCAGGCTCACAGAACATCAGTCATGAGCGAAATCACCAAGTTGTTCTATACACACCACTGATGATGGGCATCGCTTTCAGTGTTGTGCGCCCATCACGATGCAACAGACTGGAAAGTTCAGAACCTGCTGGGTGCATTGCATCACGGGAATAGGATATTTAGTAAGACAGTTGAAACTAAATCTTTCACAATATTTTCACAACATGTACTTACTGATAGGATCATACGATATTTGAAGTTGGGAAATTCACGATCACACTTCTCACACCTATAAAGGCCATTCTGCTGATCAATAACCTTTTTGTTGCACTCTGCAGTGGGACATGCCTGGTACATGCAGTTTTCCTTCTTCAGATACACAATTGTACCAACAGTGGTGTAATAGTCAGCCTGCAGGAAGTATGTTATTCAGGTAAGGATTACACATGGTAGATATGACCAACTGATGAAGTTACTACTAAGATATGCATAACATGTCAAGTTTGATATCTCCATCATGATGCCAGTATGGAAATGATCACACTGGTTGCTTAGATACTGAGGTGCAATACTTCAAATAGCAGCAAATGAAACTTGTCCACAATTGCCAAGCTTGGATCAGCAGTACCAAATTCTAACTCTGACCCTTAACTGGAAATACACACTCAGTGGCCGATTCCTCTTATTGCCCCCTTCTTTCATTTCACTTGCAAAAACTCCGCCCTGCCCTGCTTGTGTGGGATCAATCATTATAGATACAGCTAATATTCCTGGATCAGTTATTGTAATCAATAACTGCATGATTTGGCAGTGTCTTGGATTTTTTCTGTGGGATTGCTTCTTTGAAAGAATTACAGTGATAAGGAGAGATCCATCAGAGAAAGAGATACAGCACAGGACATACAAAAAGATTACATTGCCAGATATTTCCTGCCTATTAAACTATACTTTTCATTGATATAACAGTGGGATAAATGATGGGATAATTATTAAACCCCTATGTTCATATTTGGAACAAAGTTGCTAACCTGGCCAATGGATGACACTACTATCCTTCCCTACAAGTCACTCAGTGTGACTTATCATTAACCATTCGTGCCATAGTAATTGAATTTTGTATTAGCCTAGCTGTTTATTTAAAAAATGCAATATTTAATGACAATTGTTTTTCCAATGAATTGTCTTCATAACCAATTCTATTTTGAGCAGCCTCTTCCAAAAACTTAAGCACTGCCTTCACGTTTTTGCACAGGCTGGACTCGGGTGAACTGACCAGGTGTAGTCTGAACAGGTTACCATTCACTAGCTCAACCATCATTTAACACTTTCCTTTGACATCCAGTTATTATTTTACAAACTTATCTGGAGAAAACAACGAGATGATAAATTTTAAAAAGCTTTTAGTTAAAAAGTGAGTTTTTAGTTTTAAAGAAACAAGTTGCATGTTGGTGAGAAAAAGACATTTGATCATACATGTACAACTTTTATTTTGCTTTCTACAAGCCTTAGTAAAACACAACAAGCCAACAAGGCAAGCAAAATCACGTGAGTGATCTGAAGACAGACAGGCATGTGAAATCCAGTAAGCAGTTGGAAAACACAAAAACCAATTTTGGTTGATGCCAGAAAACATACAAATCAATAGTTGTCATGCTGCAAATTCATTCCCAATAAAAAAAAATGAATTTTGAATACTCCAATTAGCGCTCTGTTGATCAAATCTGAAAGTTTAGATTTTCTGACAGCTGTCAGAGAGCAAGAGAGAAAAATAGAAACCAGTCAGTTCAACGTTTACAGATCTTCTTTCAGAAGTCTAAACTAATGCTGTCAAAAGTAGGACCTCCTTCATCCAATATTAACAAGCTGTGGGCGGCAGTTGCTTGTACTTAAGATAATCATCAAGAATTCCACCATTTCCTGTAGCGCAAGGTCTCAGGGTCTACCTCCCAATGATGCCAGGTCAAATAATTCCTACAAAATGCTAATAGATACTGTAAAACTTTAAGACCATTTTCTAGTGTTAACCAAAGCACAAGATGACCTTTAAAAGCAGCCAAACCCCATGTCCTTTTCCCAACACTGCTGAATACCAAAATATCTACAATGCCCTACAGCATTTCACTCTCTCTTCGCATTTGCAGCTGATCCATACAGACCAGCGAGAACATAGATTGAGTTCCCAACCCATGCAGACTTCACCCAATACAGACAGTATAAGTGGCCCCTGTAGCAATTATTTTTATCCATTGGGTAGAAGGAGAAAAGTTTTTCTTTTCCAAACTCCTACTAGAAACAAATATCAGGTAACAGTGATCCAGTTTGATTTCAAATCTCTGTAAATAGCTGGCAACATTCGGTTGAGACCCACATATTGCTAATCTGGGTAAGACAGTAATATGTTGCAGGCATCCATGCCAATGCATTGCACAAAACAGGTCTTGGGAAGGGAAAAGGGGCAAAGAAAGTTGAAAGCAGAGGAAAAGTAGAACAATGTTATGGAAGAGCACAATCAGGTATTTTTATTACACGATATAATTTGTCAGCGATGAATTCTCAGCATGAAATCGTTAAGTAAATACACCAATTCTTTATACAAGCATTTTCATTATCAACGCAACCAGCTGGGCTGCATGTCAAAAATCAAGCTAAGCTCACCTTATCTCCATGACCCAAATTCTCATTTTTAACCTCAAGCAGCATCTTCCAGTTTGTGTTTCCTCCGGCAAAGGAACCACCCTTTACTTCAGAAATGGATGTAGCTTCCATCACTTGACCTTCCTTATCAAACCTGTGTAGCAAGCATGTATACATGAACTTTCACAGCAAGATGTTTCATATATCTAGCTTACCCTATCCAGTTCAGATCACTAGTATGGGCCCCCCACTCATGTTGACAGGACAGGCAGGGGGAGGGTTATAGTCAAATCCAAGCTACAACTGATGGTGAAAATGAATGGAGCAGGTGAGGAAGATGGGGGTGACAAAAGATGCTTTGCTGAGCTCTGGCAGTTAGGCTGTAATTTTTAGGCTGTGGGCAGGCACAGATTATATCTAGCAGCTCTAGATAAACATAGTCAATGGGCAGGCGCATGCATGCTTTCACAATCCAAATCAGAAAAACGGAGTGAAGTTTTATAGCCCCAATTGTGGAGTCACAAAATGTAGCTTGCGATTCAAAAACCCACTTCAGCAGAAAATCCCACTCACAGGGATGTAGGTTCTCTACATCTTAGCTATGACTGCAACACACTACATTCTGCATTCTGTCCCTTCCTTTTATATGTATGGTATGTTTTGTTTATATAAAAAACAATACTTTTCACTATATGCTAATATAGGTGACAATAATAAATCAAATATCAAATCAAATCAGGTTGGATGATTGACAACAAGCAGGCAGATGGAGTGTAACAATAGTTACTAACTTTGATTGTAAGAATAAAAAAGCAAAATAAATAAAAGTTGAGAAATATTAAGTGTTATGTTTACAGGCTTGCTTGTACAAGAAACAAAGTTAGCATGTGGGTGCAGCAAGCAATTAGGAAGACAAAAAGTATGTTAGTCTTTATTGCAAGGGGATTGGAATGCAAGAATGAAGAAGTTTTTATACAATTGTAGAGTGTGGATGCAATACAAAGTGCGGGAAGGGCACAGCCTCAGAGTAAGGGGCCAATCATTTAGAAATGAAGCGAGGAAAATTGTTTTCACCTCAAAAAAATTGGTATCCCAGAGGATTATGGAGGCTCCATTGTTGGGTAATTTTTGTCTGGGACAGACAGATTTTGGGCGTCTCAGGAAATGAAAGGACAAGTGCTGGTGAGAAAATGAAGTTGAAGCCCAAGATCAGTCAAGATTGTACTGAATGGCAGAGCAGATTTGATGAACCATGCAGCCTACTCCCATTTCTTATGTTCTTAAAACAGCAGTTGCACTGTGGATAGTTCTATACTCCTCCTTTACGAAAAAAGGCAGTCATTTCAGACAACTTATTAGTAGAGCTGATGAATCAAAAGTGATTGACATGAACCGACTCATTTTGGTACACCTGGCCTGATTTGGCTCCCCTCCCCACCACCAAGTTAAAAGATTTGGCTGCATGGTCTCCGGGTGAAATACACTGAACGAGAACATTCACATTTAGTGAGCATTTGCGATGTCCACGGGAGTGAGGTGAGAAGAAAAAATGTCCTTGCTTTTCTTGACAATCTCCATTTCCTTCAAGTTGCCTACTCCAACTTCAGGGGTATTGTTGTGGAGCCCAATTCATCTCCAACTTCCAACAACCGGTGCATCAAGTACTATCACGACACAAGCTATAGACATTTTCTGCTCCCTAAACCAGGTATATTCACACCAACTGCACTGTTCTATATTCCTCTAGTATGAATCAGAAAACTGGGGATGGAAGCCAAGAATTTCTTGTTACGGTAAAACCAAGAAAAACTGATTTAAAATTGAAAAGCAGAACACCTGCTGCAAATAAATAGCATATAAAATGAGAATTAATTCCACTCTTGATTCAGTAAAGGTTTTATTTGGGTAGGGGTAAAGTGAGATGATTTGCAAGACAAACCACCAACATAAATTCCAGATCTATTCCACCCAACAAAATCCCACAATCTTGAACATTCCAATGCATTTTCTGGCAAACTCTCACTGAACTGGATGCTCTAATTCAACACATTAAACCTGAAGGCTGAGCTGCTAAAACACAGAAGTACTATTTTCTCTCTGGGGAAAACAGGACAAATGTAAACCAGGTGCAGGAAAACGAATCTAGGGAGCTCAACACAATTCCTGAAAGTTCACATCATCAACTGCCCCCCGACTCAGCACCAATCTCACACAGCGCATTAAGATGGCTGACGACAGAAACTAAAGGAACAACTATCAATGCTTATTCAAGATGTGTCTCAGGCACTTTTAGCACACCACTGAGGAGTTACGCCCTGGACCTCAATTTTGTTGTGCCTGATCTGCACGTGTTCCAAGAATCTAGTCAATGAATACAAACTGGAAAATCTAATTCTGCCCTTTTTGTAAAGGACAAAAAGAACACAAAATTTAAGTACAAGGCATTCAGAACTACAAATATTTGATATATATTTTAAACAGCCTTTTCTACTAGTTTTCTTAATTCCAACATAAAGCAAAATAAAAGTTCAGAGGGAAAGGCTGCTTGGTTCTGAATGTGGATATATTGATCCACATTTCCACTATCACAGGTTGTATTCTGAAACAAATGTAGGTTCACATTAGAGATATCTAAATGACTCAAATGCATTAATGCTTCTTTAAGTGCAATTTCTCAAATACAATAGCACAATTTCACCAAAGCTCTTGCGTGCAGTGATTGGTTCCATATCATATCTGTCAATATAATGCATCCATTACACAAACTGAAAGCAACAATTTTCCAACCCCCACCATTGCATGCGAGCAATGGAATAAAACAGGCTTGGGCCGCATGTCTTCAAGCTGAATTATTGATAGGAATCCTATAAAACTACAAGAAAGATTTTTGCTGTTGACACTGACTTGTCAGTTGGAGGCATTTTCTTAGACTTACTGGCAAGACAAATGGGTCTGCTCTAGATTAACATTCATCTAATCCAAAACAGAACTTCAGAAGATCAAATCAATTTCTCCTCACTCATTGCTTAAAGCCACAATTTCCCAAGTTGCTGCAAAGTAGACTTGTATATAGTGCAATGCTTATTTGAAATTCTTTCCAGTACCATCCACCCTGGAGTGGGAAGAGATCAATTTCAGAAATACGCACCTAGGTACATCTCTGGCCCCTGTTGGTCAAAACAAGCTCATAAGAATATAAGAAAAAGTACACCATACAGCTTGCCGAGCCTGTCTTACCATTCAACATAATGGTAATGGATCTTTGATTTCAACTCCACTTTCCTGCCTAACTCCACACATCCTTCAATTCCCTGAAACTAAACTGAGGTCCCTATCCGTTTTAAGAAGACGACCATTACCCCACTGCCAAAGAAAAGTCAAACAGTATACCTTAATGACTATCATCTGTTGGCTCAGACATCTATTATGAATTGCTTTGAAAGGCTAGTCATGGCATGAATCATTCCAACTTCACGGACTGCCTGGATCCACTAGTTGGCCTACTGCCACAGCAGATGCCATCTCCCTGGCCCAGCACTCAACTCAGGAACACTTAGCTAACAAAAAGACCTATGTCAGACTCCTATTTATTGGCAACAGCTCAGCCTGCAACACCATTATTCCACCATCTCCAAACTCAGTGGCCTGGGCCTCAGCTCCTTCTCCTGTGACTGGATTCTGAATTTCCTAACCTACAGACAATCAGTAAGGATAAGCATCAACACATCCATGATCATCCTCAATACCAGTGCACCACATGGCTGTGTTCTCAGCCCCTTCCTATAGTCCTTATACACCTATGACTGTGAGGCCAAATTCCCCTCAAACTCGGTTTTCAAGTTTGCTGACAACACAACTGTTCTGAGGTGGATCACAAACAATGAGACAGATTACGGAAATGTGATAGAGAATTTGAACTGACATTAATCTCTCCCTCAATGTCAACAAAGGAGACCGTCATCGACTTCAGGAAGTGTAGAGAACATGCCCCTGTCTACACCAAGGGGGACAAAATAGAAAAGGTCAAGGGCTTCAAGTTTTTAGGTTTCCAGATCACGACTAACCTGCCCTAGTCCCCATCCTGCCAACACTGTAGTTAAGAAAGCCCATCAATGCCTCTACTTTCTTAGGAGAGGAAGGAAATTTGGCAGCTATGACTCTCATCAACTTTTACACAAGCACAAGAGAAAACATCCTTTCTAGTTGTTTCACAGCTCAGTATGGCTCCTGCTCTGCCCAAAGCCACAACAAACTACAAAAGGTCATGAATGTAGCCCAATCCATCGCACACACCAGCCTCTTATTCATTGACTCCATACAGCTATATTTCCCACTGCCTCAAAGCAGGCTGCATAATCAAGGACCCCACGCATCCCAAACATTTTCTCTTCCATCTTCTTCTGTTGGGAAAGATAGAAAAGTCTGAGGTTACATACCAACCGATTCAAGAACAGTTTCTTCCCTGTTGCCATCAGTTTTTTAAATGGATCTACCTTGCATTCAGTTGATCTTTCTCTGCACCCTTGTTATAACTGTAACACTACATTCTGCACTCTGTCCTTTCCTTCTCTATGAACAGTATGCTTTATCTGTATAGTGTGCAAGGAACAATACTTTTTACTGTATGCTAATACATGTAACAATAAATCAAAGCAAATTTGTCTATCTCAGCCTTAAATATATTCAATGATGAATACACATCCACAGTCCATTTCAGTGCCTCATAAGAGTTAGAATTCCAAAGATTCACAACTCTTGATTCTCATTAGAGTCAAGAAATTTCTCCTCTCAATCCTAAATGATTGGCTCTTTATTCTAAAATTATGACTCAGAGTTTTACATTCCTCACTCAGGGTAAATAACCCGTGTTTACCTTGTGAACTCTTGAGGATGAAGGTCTGAGGCAAGTATACATACCTTGGCAATTAATTTTATACTGCATAAAAGACATTCAAAAACTTCATAATGACTGCAATGCTGCTTTATCTTCAAATATAGAAGTCACTAATAGTGATAAGGCAATTCAGAAGCTACAGTTAGGGGCATTGGCCATGCTAAATTTACCCTCAGTGAACCAGAATAGGCATTGAAGTGTGGTGACTAGGGCGTTTTCACAATAACTTCATTGCAGTCTTAAATGTAAGCCTACTTGTGACACTAATAACTTTTCCAATGTATGAATGGTTTTCAACAGCTGTAGTAAGAGTGTGTGCACTGCATGGAAAAATATGCATGTGATCTGCTTACGTTTCTGACATCTAACAGCAACAAGTTGGGGACATACAATGTATTCTTTAACTTTGAAGGGTAAATAAGTTTTGTATAGTGACTCGAGCACTAGTAAATACTGGCAATCACATGTTCATTATAGCATCTGTGTGAAACAGTTTCATCAATACATCAGCACTAAATTTGCAGAAATCAGGTGTTTACAGCTCAAACTGAGTCATTTTCCAGATTCAGATTTTATTTATATTAGAATTGAAGCCCTGGTGCAAAAATAGGAATCCTATAAAACTACAAGAAAGATTTTTGAAAGATGTGCAGACATAATTTATTTTACTTTGTCACAGATCTGCTTACGTTAACACTGCAATGAAGTTACTCTGAAAATATCCCAGTTGCCACACTCTGTGCTTTTCTCTGAAAGAGAATTTAGCACGGCCAATGCATCTAACCAGCACATCTTTCAGACTGTGGGACGAAACCTATGCAGGGGAGAATGTGCAAACTCCGCAGACAGTGACCCATGCCAGGAATCAAACTCGGGTCCCTGGTGCTATTAGTAGTTGCACTGTAGCTTCTGAATGGGCACTGCATTTAAGATTAAGATTTAAACATTGTACATCTGTAAGTTTCAGGAAATGGGGACAAAAATCACAATCTTAACGCACCATGCTCTCAGTTTAAAAGCCTCTGGAATATCGGGGTTAATCAGCATGGTGCTGGATGACAAAACAGATAGGGATCGGCCACCAAAATCTGAAAGCCGGGCTCCTTTAATAGCTACCACTGGCTGCTGTGATCCATCAAACTTCTCAGCCTAGAAACAGAAAAACAAGAAAGAATCAAATGGTGGCTAAAGATCATTTACAAACACTGTTTCAGGATTCTCTAGCACCTGTTCTAGGATCTCTGTCACCGCTGGCCTTGACACAGGCACCAGCAGTGATAAAATGACCTAAGGTAGCTCCTATGGTAATTTCTCCTCCCTGCAGCACAAGCACCTTGCTACTATAAATGTACTTTTCCCAAATGTGCAATCAGAAATCAAACTTGCCACTTCAGGAATCAGATACAACCAGTCGGCAAATAACATTCAATATAAGAGCACAGAAACAGGCATCTCGTCACTCTTCAGATCCTCACTTCTCGCAATTGAAGGCCTTTTAATACTCTACTTTTAATGCAGTTATCTAACATGCTTAAAAGTAAAACTACGTACACTATTTCACCGGTGAGAGACAGAAGATTCCAGATTCAAACCAACAATAATTTATTTTCTACTTTTCACTTGAGTGTTTTAAATTAGTGCCCATCTTACAATCTCATTCATCAGTGCAAACAGTTCATCACTGTATACACCAACATAAACTTTGAGGGTCTCAATTCTTGCAATTGTAATCCCTCATCCATGGTGAGGGAGTCTACACTGTACTATTATTTTGATATCAGTGTCATAGGAGGATGTTGTAATCAGCATACTGCAGACTTACAAGTCCACAATTACTTGGTTGCCTTTATATTTTACTGTTCCAGTAACAAAGCCAAGAGATTTTGGTTGCTTTATTGCCTTATTAATTTGCATCACCATCTGTAATAACTTGAGTATTTCCATACCAAGGGGAAAGACTTTAACAGTTTGGTAATGTCACTGGACAAGTAATTCAGAGGTCCAGGCTAATGTTCTGGGAACACAAGCTCAAATCCCACCACAGCAGCTGGTAAAATTTAAATTTATTAAAATATCTAGTCTTGGTAACAATATCTACAAATGCTCCATTGGCTGGACGCAGAGCGATGCCAAAAATCACAGGTTCAATTCCCGTACTAACTGAGGTTATTCATGAAGGCCTATAATCATCTGGGACTATGGTGACGTTACTTTTTGCCTATCCAACCTCCTTACATAGTCAAGCACTGTTGCAAGTCTTTCACAATTCACGATGCTTCAAATTGCTACCAGAAAATTTTGATTTTGCATGCTCAATTCGAAAGCCCACCATTTTTACCCAAGAAATGAATGTATTTGTTCGGATACTGTAAACTGGCTTAATATTCATCTGTTTCAATTGCATGGAATTCTGCACCACAAAGCTTATGAGATGCAACACGCAAGATTAAGGCTGAATTGATTTGGATACATTATTGGATGACTTGAGGATACTGGACCTAAACTGATTCAGGAAAGGATGCACATATTCTTAGGCACACATAAAAAGCAAGTTGGGTTTTATCTAAGGTAAAAACCCAAGGAAGAGATAGATAGAAGAATAAGAAGCTGCTGGTTTTATCTGCATCTTGCACCAATACTACAACACTGCATCTCCAACTTGTGTGCAGTATTGGTGCAAGCCATGATCAGAAGGCTGGCATCCAGTGCTTCCCTCCTGAAGGCAGCAGCACAGAATTATCCGTAGTTCGCAGAATTCAGTCTACAGCCAACGTAACTTGACATAAGGTCTGCTGCAAGAAAATGCACAGAGAGTATTGCTAAACTGTGATTTATTCAACCTAAAAATTTCTGATTAAAAATTTAAAAAAATGCTTACATCTTCACCCCACAGTGTTATACTGACAATTTTTCCACTCATATCCAGCAGATTAACATTTCTTTTGGATACTTCTCGATTGTTTGACCTCACTGTTATTTTAGTGACATCATCGAATGACTTGCAGACTCCAATAATGTCTGGAAAAAAAACATTTAAAATAGATGAACAATACAAATTCTAAAAGGATATACGCATTAGGATAGAACAAGAGACAAATAACCACAAGTTTAAAGTTTGGAAAGTTTAGTACAAAGACAGGTTTAGTGGCCCAGGAACAATTTAGGTTTAAAGCTACTTGTCCCAAAGTTTAAAAAAATGTTTACTTATTAGTCAAAAGTGAAGTTTGCATTAACACTGGAATGAAGTTAAAGTGAAATTGCTCTAGTCGCCACAGTCCGGCACCTGTTCGAGCCAATGCACCCAACCAGCACGTCCTCCAAAATGCAGGAGGATATCGGAGCATCCAGAGGAAACTCACACAGACACGGGGAGAACATGCAAACTCCATACAGACAGTGACCCAAGCTGGGAACCCAACCCAGTTCCCTGGCATTGTGAAGCAGCAATGCTAACCACTGTGCTGCCCTACTTTAAATACAATTTTAAGTTACACTGCTCTTTTTCTAAGAAAAAATGCTCAGTTAATAAACACGTTCAAGTCTAAAATCATTTTGGACCCTAAAGGGATATATGGATATGGAGAACTGGCGAGCAAGTGAAGCTTGCATCGGGATCAGCCACAATCTTAATAAATGACACATCAGGCCCCTTATGCTCTTTAAAACATATTTTGGAGGAGTTCTTTATTTTAATCACACAGGTAAAACAGCCAAATTATAACATTCCACTTTAATCTACTTTGCAGTGAACAGAAGTTACACTAAAGAACAAGGTGAGGCAGCCAACGCATTTCCTTTAAACTTGTTTCCTGACAGCACCATCCAGTGACCAAAAACAGTACTGTATATTGCAAATTTCAGCTCTGCATTAAATTTCCCCCAAAAGTCTCTCACCAAGCATTGTGTCTTTGTTCTTGTTTTCTAGTTGATCTATTGGTACAAATTCAAACTGGACTGTGGGCAAATCATCCACATCATCACAAGGGATCACGGTGGTGTCATTATTAAAAGTCATTTCATAATCATTCTTCACAGATGTATACTGTTTATTGGCTGTCTTCAATGTTCCCTTTGACACATAATATACCTAGAATAATAAAGCAGAAGCAGCATTTTACTCAACTGCTTTTTGTATCAGTAGCAAAGGTGCATATCTTCTTCCCCCCCCCCCGCCCTCCCCCCCCCCTTCAGTATCAAACCTTAGAGTTCGAACAAACCTCCACACGTGGGTCATAAATAAAGCAGCTTAATAGCAATGTTGCCATATGCATTAGCTGACCAGAACTATTCACATCATTTAGTACAGGTTTCACTTCTTGCAATTTTTTTCTGGAAGAGCCTTTGCACTTCCTCCCAATCCTCACATGCTTTTGGCTAAGACAACAATTCCCAGGGACAAGACAGAAAAGCTCAATGAAGACACCTGTCCTAATCCATTAAATATGGGGAGGCAATGGCACAGTGGTATTGTCAATGGACTAGCAATCCAGAGACCAGAGTAATGCACTATGGTCTCAGGTTCCAATCCCACAACAGCAAATGTTGAAATGTGAATTCAATAAAAATCTGGAATTAAAAGTCTAATAGTGACATGAAACCATTGTCGATTGTCGTAAAAACCCATCCAATTCAGTAATGTCATTGAGGGATGGAAATCTGTCCTCCTACTCTGGGGTCTGGCCTATATGTGACTCCAGACCCACAGCAACATGATTGACTCTTAACTGTCCCTCCGAAATGGCCTACCGAGCCACTCAATTACAGTGTAATTAGGGATGGGCAATAAATGTTGGCCCAGCCAGTGATGCCCAGATCCCATGAACAAAAAAATTGAAAGAGCTGAATGGCCTACTCCTGCTCCTACAATCAAAGCTCTCAAGTGTGCCAAATCCTGATCCTTATCCAAAGCTGCAGTGATAAGAAAAAAACAAAATGGCAAGCAGTGACCTCTCCATGACATAATGCTGCATCATGTTGACTACCATCTCATTCAGTATTTTTCACTGTCAAACAATGTTTAACCAGAAAATAAATGGACTCTGGACAGACTTGAGATCTGAGACATTTCCTTAATAATCTATGGCTTTCAACAAAACTGGTATAACAGACAACTTCTTTCAATTTTGTCTTTTACTTTACAATTGAAATAGTAATTAGTTTTAAAATTAATACTTAAGTCAGGGATCAAACTTACATGTTCAGGTGTTATTGGCTCATTCTGCCTGTATCAAATGGAAATATCTATTCTAATAATATTTAAAGGATACAGCAGTATAGTGGTTATTACTGGATTAGTAACCAGGAGGCCTAGATTAATGATCAGGAAGCATGACTCAAAATCCCACCACGTCAGCAACATTCACTTCCCGTCTATATTCTCCCTTTTCACGTGCTTAATGAGACTCATTTGAAATGATAAGTCTTAATCCAAAAGCAACTACCAGGGTCCTGGGTTGCATTCCCAGTATGGGTCACTGTCTGTGCATTTTCCACACATTCACCCCATCTCTGTGTGGGTTTTTTCTGGGTGCTTCAGTTCCTTCCACAGTCTAAAGATGCGCGAGTCAGGTTATTGGCCATGCTGAATTGCCCCTCAGTGTCCTGGAATGCGTAGGGTAGAGGGATTAACAGGGTAAATGTGGGCTTATGGGGATAGGGCCTGGGTGGGATTGTGGTTGGTGCAGACCCAGTGCCTCCTTCTGCACTGTAAGGTTTTTATGAGGTACCTCTTTCATGCATCTGATGCTAATAAACCCTCTGATTACTCCCTTTTGTTACCCAGGCAGTGCTTGTGGAACCAATCTACCACTATTGTCCTCTCAAAACCTTTCAAAATTCTGAAAAACTCAGATCTACATTAACTTCACTGAAAAATGCCTACTTTTTTTTAAATAAATGTCAACATATTATTCTAAGAAACAAGGATTTTAGTCAAATCACATATGGCATTGCATACTTTGAAAACGTGACTGCACACACTGACGAAGGAAGAGCAGTGGATGTGGTTTACGTGGATTTTAGCAAGGCGTTTGATAAGGTCTCCCACGCAAGACTTCTTGAGAAGGTGAGGGAGCATGGGATCCAAGGGACTTTGGCCTTGTGGATCCGGAACTGGCTTGCCTGCAGAAGGCAGAGAGTGGTTGTGAATGGGTCTTTTTCTGCATGGAGATCGGTCACCAGGAGTGCCCCAGGGATCTGTCCTAGGACCCTTGCTGTTTGTTAGTTTCATAAATGATCTGAATGAGGAAGTGGAAGGATGGGTTAGTAAGCTTGCCGACGATACAAAGGTTGGTGGTGTAGTGGATAGTCTGGAGGGATGTCAGAAGTTGCAGCAAGACATAGATAGGATGCAAGAATGGGCGGAGAAGTGGCAGATGGACTTCAATGCAGATAAATATGTAGTGGTCTATTTTGGCAGGAACAATGAGATGAAGGAGTACAATATCAAGGGTAGGAGTCTTAGCAGTGTTGAGGAGCAGAAGGATCTTGGGGTCCGGATCCATAAGACTCTTAAATCAGCCTTGCAGATGGAGGATGTGGTCAAGAAGGCATATGGTGTACTGGTCTTCATTAATCGAGAGATTGAGTCAGAAGGTAATGCTGCAACTTTATAAGACCTTTGTCAGACCCCACTTGGAGTACTGTGTGCAGTTCTGGTCGTCCCACTATAGGAAGGATGTGGAAGCTATTGAGAGGGCGCAAAGGAGATTTACGAGGATGTTGCCTGGATTGGGAGGCATGCCCTATGAAGATTGGTTGAGGGAGCTAGGTCTCTTCTCCCTGGAGAGACAAAGGTTGAGAGGCTTCCTGATAGAGGTTTATAAGATGTTGAGAGTCACAGATAGCCTCCGAGAATCCACCCTATTTCCCAGGGCTGAAATGGTCGCTACGAGAAGACACAGGTTTAAGGTGCTAGGCAGCAAGTACAGAGGAAATGTTAGGGGTAAGTTTTTCACTCAGAGGGTGAATGGAATCGGCTGTCGTTGGTGGTGGAGGAGGCAAACTCGCTGGGGTCTTTTAAAAGACTTCTGGATAAGTACATGGGATTAAATGAGATTGGGAGTTACAGGTAGTTCTATGACCTAGTAGGTACGATGGGTATGATCGACGCAACTTGTGGGCCGAGGGCCTGTTTGTGCTGTAGTGTTCTATGTTCTATCGCATACAAGGAATTAAACAGGTAAAACCAAGTTAGAAGGCAATTGGACCATGGTGTGCAATTCGTTCATCATTTCCAAGTCACATGTTCTGGCTTTATATTTCCACTGTAAATTTGAAGGTTCACAGTTATAACAAAAGCAGCCATTGAAAAAACTGTGATTAAATCCTCTTGCCACTGTTCGAACTGCAGCACCCCCACTGGTGAGAGGTTGCAATTACAACATTGAAAGGTAGTTTTCATTACAAATGTGGATTCAGGGCACAATGAAAATGTTGACCAAGAAGTACATGGATGCAAGATCTTTTGTAATTTAGATTTTTACCTTAATTTGAATAAGGACTCCAATGCAGACAGGGGTATACCATCAAAACTTCACCCACAATCTTAACTTCAACTTAAGACATAGGAACAGAATTAGGCCATTTGACTCATTGAGTCCACTCCACCATTCAATCATGGTTAATATTTTTCTCTTCCCCATTCTCGTGTCTTTTCTCCATAATGCCTGATTTCCTCATTAATTAAGGGGATTAATCACCATGCTGTTAAATGGTCATTATATACTATACATCATACTGCCGATTCTTCAATCTGCAGTTTCTCTACACGAAATCATACATTATGTAATACCTCTGAGTTTATACTGATATTTTAGGAACACAGCTTAGTGACGAGTCAGCAATCCTTTCATATTTCAATGAATTTCTGCAGAATAACATGGGTCTCTTTACCTTATTTAATTCTATAAGTGGGAAGTACTTATCCACCTGCTCCGTGAAAACTGTGGCTCTAATTTCACCCTGCAAAACAAAGCAATTCAAATCAATAGGAATTCTACATCTAGTTAAGGGAGATTTCTGCATTAAGATCAAAATGAATTAACATTTACTGCAGTTATCAATAGCCTCCAGCAGGCTAAGCGGTACTCCATTTCATTCTTGCCCCATGTTCCTCCCGATCTGTTTTAAGAATACAGTTTCTCTATCAGGAACTATCCCACAGGGTCTCAGCTGAGATCAAGAAATTACTGTGCAGAGAAATCGCAGGTGAGAAACTATGGTCCAATTGTGTGTCAGTGGGACAATCTAACTTATGCTTTTTATGCTTAGGATAATTCATTGAAAAATCAATGCTGCCAAACTATTCCATTAAATAGTCAGCTTTGAGACAAATTGCTTCCATTAACTTTTTAAATGAAAGTTCATTGTATTTTAACAAGCAGTACAGTGGAATCTATTTCAGATATTACTGTTCTTTCAACCAAACATCTCCTGATTATCTGAAGAAATTAACAAGAACAGAAAAAAGACACTTGTGCACAGACTATCTGTGGAAAAAGTAATCAGTAAGAAATACAAATGATTTTCCAAAAAATTGAAAAATTGACACACGCACTGATTTTGAAACACAAGATCCATAATTTGATACTCACTGATCCTGCCAAGTAAAAGCACATTTCAGATTTAAGCTAAGTGGAATTTCACATGCAAAGCTTTTATTTAAGATGAGAGAAAAGGGCGGCCCTTTATTGTAGAAAGCAGATCACTGGATTGCACAGATCCAAATCAATGTTTCTTTCAGATATAATATCAAAAAAGCCAAAAGAAAGATCATACTTTTAAAACAGCACTCAGGTATGGCAAGAATATTTCACACAAGTAACAAGAGGAAAAGTGTTGGGATATAATGGGCCAATGGCAACAGATAAAAATTTGCTGCAGGCACAAAGGAAAATTAATGAATTTGCAGATGCAAAAATCAGCAGTCATGTGATGATAACATATGGATGTAGAATAAAAAGCACTGCAATTATAAATAGATCAAACTAATGTCAGTCAGAGAAATGGTAAGGCCAGAGTAAAAAGAAATATAGCAATGTAACTGAAAAAGGCAGGTTAAAGCAAATTACTTTGGGGGAATTGCTTTACCCTCTGGTCAAACTATAGACATTGCTACCATGTGGAGTGGATGAAACAGACAAATTTAAGGCATGAGCAGAGGTTTGATAGACACAATGGAGAAGCGAAAAGAAGAATGAGAGAGTAGTGAAAAAAGATGATTAGACTGAGTCTTCATAATATAAACAGTAGCATAGACCAAATGGTTGGCTTGTGCATTGTGAATTCAATGAACAGTAATCATGACAACCGTTTTATCTTCTATTAATCAAAACGCTGCAGTCTAAATTCCAAAATCTAACACTGTAATAAGGATTATTCCCCTCAGAGCTGTCTTCCAAATAGAAATACTATAGTTATGCTCTAGATCCTCTTACCTTGTATGTGCCAATATTCAAATCACAACAGGAAATGACAGACTACACTGGATAATTCATTGCAGTGTTATATTTTGTGATTAGGTGACCCAGCAAGACCATGCATAATTTATATAAACCCCTCAGTTTAATAAAGACAAAATTATTGGAATTCTAGAGAGCCAGGTACAAAATATATTCCATACAATTCCTTTAAGTTCTACAGTCAGCTAGTTAATGGAGTCCGTGATCTGCACTAAGTGCCTACTCTACCAGTAGGTGGGGCTTTTTTTGTTCAATATTACTCATTAAAAATGTTGTCAAAATATGCTGTGAATGCACTGAAAACAATCTAAAGCTTTCAAGTTGCGATACTGGGACTCTCAACTGAAATGAGAGATCAAACTCCTGCTTTGAGTGACATTCTTACTTGGGCTATTACATCCATTCAGCCTAACCATTCTGTACTGATATTAATGTTTCACATACTTCTACCTCAATCCTCTTCATTCTGCTCTACCCATTTATTCTTCTGTTGCTTTCCCACTTTGTGTGGTTCTCTAGATTCACTGAAAATGCATCTGTACTACTAGCTTTAATTGTTACATGTAGTAGTGAGTTTCTCTTCATTCTCTGAACAATGGAATTGAGTTTCTTCTGAATTAACTGATGGTTTTATCACAAAGTGAGTCTTATCTCTGTGGCAGCACAGTGGTTACCACTACCCACTTCAGCACGAGGGACCTGGATTCAATTCCAGCCTCAGGTGATTGTGGAGTTTGCACATTCTCCCCGTGTTTGAATGGTTTCCTCCAGTTGCTTCGATCCTCCCACAGTCCAAAGATATGTGGGTTAGGTTGACTAGCAATGCTAAATTGCCCCCTAGTATCAGGGGAATTAGTAAAATAAATGAGAATTTAAGGGGGGGCCTGGGTAGGATTGTTGCTGGTACAGATTCAATGGGACGAATGACCTCTTTCTGTACTGTAGGGATTCTATGATCATTTATAGCCCCAGATTCAGTCACTGACTCAGTACAGACTGGGGCTATACTCACTGGAATTCAGAAGAATGAGGGGAGATCTTATAGAAACATACAAGATTGTGAAGGGAATAGATAAGATAGAAGCAGGGAAGTTATTTCCACTAATTGGTGAAACTAGAACTAGGGGCATAGCCTCAAACTAAGGGGAAGCAGATTTAGGACTGAGTTGAGGAGGAACTTCTTCATCCAAAGGGTTGTGAATCTGTGGAATTCCCTGTCCAGTGAAGCAGTTGAGGCTACCTCATTATTCTTAAGGCAAGGATAGATAAATTTTTGAAAGTAAAAGAATTAAGCACCATGGTGAGTGGACACTAAGTGGCGATGATCAGCCATGATCTTACTGAATGGCGGAGCAGACTCGATAGGCTAGCTGGCCTTTGCCTGCTCCTAGTTCTCATTCTTACCTCATCTGTCCACCAAAGGTATCTTCTCTATGTCCACCCTATCAAACAATTCATGAATTAAAAGACCTGTCTTTGGTGTTATCCTTCTTATTTAGAGATGCTCAGTCTTTCATGATAGTTATAACTGCACAGTACATTATGTAGACATGGGATACTGACAGGAAGAGCCACACAGGCATTAACAATTAGAGCACCAGCATGAGTGGGATATGGGTTGGTTTATCGTTCTTTTCATATTTTACTGTAAGATAAACGCCCCAACATTTCCTATGGTTGGGTAAACATGGAGGAAAAACAAATCAAAGGATAGTCATGCCCGAGTAACAACTCGTCTGCCAGCCCACTTTCAGCTGCAGTGCTGTTGAAACTGTGCTCTTTCCAGCTAGGAGCCCCAGGACTACAAGTCAGTGTAGCCTGCTGATTGATTCAACAGGTAAGGCACAGCTATATATCTTGCCATGCCAGCATGTTACCATGGCAATGGGCACTGACTGGAGTCTCAACACCAACTTCATAAGCTACATATTATCGTTCACTAATTGATTTGTTCAATGGCCATTTTCTTTTAAACCTTGACATACAGTAATGGAGTTTTATTTAATTTTTTAAAAATGTGGCCAAAAAAGAAACATACGTTCAAAAAAGAAACAAAAAGAATTGAGTTTAGGAGTCAGGAGGTAATGATGAAGCTCTATAAGACCCTTGTCAGACCCCACTTGGAGTATTGTGCACAGTTCTGGTCGCTTCACTATAGGAAGGATGTAGAGGCTATTGAGAGAGTGCAGAGGAGATTTACAAGGATGCAGACTGGATTGGGAGGCAGGCCTTATGAAGATAGGTTGAGGGAGCTGGGACTCTTCTCACTGGAGAAACGTAGGTTGAGAGGCGACCTGATAGAGGTTTATAAAATGTTGAGACGAGTAGATAGGGTGGATTCTCAGAGGCTATTTCCCCGAGCTGAAATGGTCACTACGAGATTTACACAGATTTAAGGTGCAGGGAAGCAAATACAGAGGGGATGTTAGGGGTAAGTTTTTCACTCAGAGGGTGGTGAGTGAATGGAATCGGCTGTCGTCGGAGGTGGTTGAGGCAAACTCGCTGGGGTCTTTTAAAAGACTTCTGGATGAGTATATGGAAACGAATGGGATAGGGGGTTATAGATAGGTCTGTGGATTGGTAGATATAGATGTGATCGGTGCAATTCGTGGGCCGAAGGGCCTGTTTGTGCTGTATTGTTCTATGTTCTAACTGAAGCGTTGCCAGAATGCTTCACAAACTTTAACTACTAAAGGACACCCAAATTACATAGACCAATAAATCCATCCTCAGAACTTTCCTTATTTTAGCTATTAGTAGAGAAACGACAATTTGGCAGAGTGGCAGTTTAAGACATCAGCCAACCCATCACTGTCCTGAGGCTCACTGAATCCCTATAGTGCACAGGAGACAATTCATTCAGCTCAGAGTCTGCACTGATTCTCTGTGAGAGCACCTTAGCAAGGCCCACTCCCTGACTATCCCTGTAACCCCATATAGTTAACCTGCTAATCCCCCTAACCTACACATTTTTCGAACAATTTAGCATGGCCAATCCACCTAACTTGCAGAGCTATGGACTAATGGGCAGAAACCGGAGTATCTAGAGGAAGTCCATGGAGGCATAACAAGAATGTCTGTGTGGAATTTGTACAGTCACACAAGGCTGGAATCAAACCCAGGTCCGTGGTGCTGTGAGACAGCAGTGCTAACCACCGTCAGCCTGAATTTAAAATACATTTAATGGATGGACCATAATCAAAATAAAGAAGGACAGCCGATAAATTCAGATACTGGAACTGGAGCTTCCCATCAGGAAGTTCATGCAGGATTCCAATGCCTAACCTCATTAGCTGCTTTTTGTGGTGGGTCAGGAGTTGAAGACAGTTAAAGAACTGAATAATTATCCTATGAGAAACATCTGCGGGGTACAGGGAAAGAATAGGGGACTGGGACAAAGATGTATTCCTCTTGCAAAGCGCTGGCATGGACATGACAGGCTCAATGGCCTATTTATGGAACTGCTCTTATAATTCTATATTATGACTGACGTGAGTGATGACTGAGTATTTACACAGATAATGTGTGAGCCATGCATGGCAGATTCTGTTCTGAGTCGATAGAGTTAGTTCATCTCTGAAGTTGTATCATCTGCAAAATAATCTCAAAACTCCAAGATGGGATGGTAAGGTGGGGGAACAAACTGGCAGTTTTCCTCTTTCATATCTAGGACATCATAGTACTGAAAACAGCTGTGATGCATCCCATGATCAAAAAAAGCCTCCTCAGAGTCACCTCGAGAGTCAGAGAAGCATTGTTATGGCACAGGCAGCCATTTGACCCATCAACTCCATGCTTGCTCTCTGTTGAGCAATCTTATCAGTCCATTCTATCTCTGTAGCCTCACAAGTTTGTTCCCCTCGAGTACTCAATCAATTTTCCTTCCTTTAAGTGATTGGTTGAGGTACTAAAAGGGCAAGTGTTCACATACAACACTTACATGATGAGCTAACAACTGGAGAGAGGCCAAAAAAAGGGAGCACAGAATTTAAAAAAAAATTAATTTTCTAATAGTAACACTTTTTTTTGTTTAAAGCTGCACCTGAATATTTTTTCATGTTGCTTTTTCATATGATGCACACTTGCAGCTTACAAAGGAACACATTCTTCTGACCCGCCCGTGCACTCTGAACTGAAGGTCAGATAAAACATTCTCACACAACTCAACAGAACACCCAGCAGCTGGAAATAATTCACCAATCTCCTCATTAGAAAATAGTGCTAAGGAGTCATTATGAATTATATTAAATGGAAACCGTTCCAATATTGGAAAAAGGGTTAAAAGCTTAATTTGCATAGTGTAACTATTTAATTGTGACAATCTTCGCAGCTGCTAAAATTATATTCTAAATTAACAGGGAAATAGAAATTCCACTCGCACACTCAAGCTTTCAGAAAACGTTAACAGGTAGGCAGCAGCGCTGGATCAGCTAACAAGATTCTTCGATTTTTTTTGCAGATATTTTTGGCATGACAATATGAAAATGATATCTGGAAAGGCGGTTTGTCAACTCAATTAGAGAGATGCTCTAAATCCCTCCGTTAAGTGCAATAATCAGGGTGGCCTGAAACCTAATGTTGGATAAGTACTGACTGTGCAGACCACAAACATCAGGTTATGGCAGGTCTTCAAAAATGACGGGACAGTCTGGTGCCAGGTTGTGAAATCTCTGGCCTGTATGGTGCTCTAACATACAAACAAGTATTTGAAAAACTATTACCAACAAATCATTTTAAATACCATATTGGATTTTTTTCTCAAAAAGCCTTAATAATAAACATGGGTAATAAAAAAAATTAAAACAAATCAATACACAATTTTAAAAAGGTTTAAAAAATAAGTCCATCAATTCAATCAATAAGTTGATTTAAAAATACTCCAAGAATAAAGAGTCCACGTAAAGATGGATTGGTTTGGTCACCATGTAGAAAGATCTACCTCAAGGTCCAGCCAAGCAGCTACTGAAGACTGCCCCCTCCTGACCAGCACACACTTTGCTAAATAAGCAGCAGTTTAGTGGGACCACCTCCTAGTGGTGAGCAAACAAAGCACAAAACTGATTATAGAGAAAAAGAGATTCCTACACTCTCATCCAGCAGCTCAATGGAAAATAGCTTTCCCTCTCCACGGGAGTTGCTCCATGTTCTAATCTGACTCTTATTGGTAACACGAGCCCGGATTGTCCACCTGGGGAAAAAGGAGAGATTTAATAGAGCCTTTTTATTTCACAACTTAAGCCAATTCAACAGAATAGACTCTGAGCAGAGATTATACCTAACAACCTTGTTAATACTCTTGGCATGACAGGCAAAAATCAATTTGTAGAATATTCTAAAATGTTTTGCTACTTGTGAAACATGGCAAAGGATTAATGTGATCAGTGAAAGAGAAGCGGGACTTGTCCTCAGGAAACAAAACAGATTTGTTCCTTTTGTGCCTTGCACAATTTGGAAACTTTCTTCAAAGTTACCCATGAACAAGCACTCTTATAATACTTAAGTGCATTTAAGATGCCTTGAGCAATTGCAAAAAGGGAGGGGGGTACTTTGCTCAGCCAATGTTTCTCCCCCAATTCCTCTAGCCCAAGGGGGAACCTGAGTAGACAAACATCTGAGGTCTGATCATCTTCAATTTTGTTTGGTCTGACTATTCACATTTGGAAAAACACTCATTTTATTTGCTCGTCTGAAAATTCCCCAAGGCTAGGTCAAACTCAGTCGGTGGTGACATTCCTGACAAGAGTTCTATTAACATTCAAAAACATTCTTACACATAGAATACTGCAAGTACTTCACATTTTATAGTGTATCTGAGTTAATAAGAAGCAAAAAATAATATACTGACTTCACTTCTCCCACCTGAGTGTTGTCCAAGAATCTCTTCAATTTATTAACAAATCAAGTGACTGTTCTGAAGAATGTTTCCTAATAAAGGTTGTAACTAACTGCCAAACATCATAGCAACCTTGTGCATCCCACACTTTGTTTATTCCACCATTGACAGTTATATCTTCAGCTGTTTAAGCCCAAAATGTGAATTCCCTTTCAAACACTTTCTTTAAGAAACCAATTAAAGTTTGCCTCTTAGACTAAGTATTAGGTCGCCTGTGCCAAGGTGTCCTGCCATCGCTCAGTGTCTGATTTTTAAGGCTGTTTTATTACATGAAAGGCCCTATAAAGTTTCAACTTTTTGCCGTAAGTACTACATTTGGATGGCAGTAACCTTTAAAAATACAATGCAGGCAGTCTAAGGAATGAAGCTGTTAACACAAAAAATCCAAAAATTGAAGCAGCAATTCATTGAAAATCAAGATTTAGATGGTGATGGAGCTAATTATTTGGTGTGTCTCAGCTGTGGATCAGTAGCACTGTTGCATCTGGGTTCAGCGATTCCAGGTTCAAGTGCCACTCCAGAGATTTGAGCACAAAATTCAGACTGACATTCTAGAACTGTAACATTATGATCAACCCAACAATCTGATATTTGGTTTGAACTCAGAGTAAATTTAAGTGGTGCAGATACTGTTAGAGTTATGGGATTTTGACCCAACAAAGAAGAAAAGTGAAGGAATGCAAATATGTTTCCAAGTCACTGCCATTGTGTGACAGTGGTGTGAATGAATGTTTGGGATAGGATGCTAATCAAATGACTTGCTTTGCCCTGGATGACATCATGCTTTGTGTTGTTGGAGCTACGTTCATCCAGGCAAGTGGAGAATATTCCATCACATTCTTGACTTGTACATGTAGATGGTGGACAGGCTTTGGGGAAGGGATGGCATTGTGATATTGTCACTGGATTAATAATCCTGAGATCCAGACCAATGCTGTAGGGACATGAATTCAAATCCTACCAAGACAGCCATTGAAATTCAAGAACAAATCTGAACTATAAAGCTAGTCTCAATGATGGTGATCATAAAACAACGATCAATTGTCATAAAGACCGATTTGGTTCTAAAGGGAAGGAAATCTACTGTCTTTATCTGGTCTTGCCTACCGTGACTCCAGACCCACAGCAAAGTGATTGATTCTTAACTGTCCTCTGAAATGGCTGAGTAAGCCACTCAGTTCAAAGGGCAATTAGGGATGGGTAACAAGAAAGAATAAAAGAAAACTACGTAGGTGTTTGTGTTGTGTGCCTCCTTGTATAGATTTCCTTGTGGCTGCATTTGCTTGTACATGTATGTTTGTGCATGTGTTACATTTGCAGTAAGCAAGAAGTTAGATGAGGGTAGTGCAGTCAACGTTGTCTACATGAACTTTAGCAAGGCCTTTGACAAGGTACCGCATGATAGGTCGCTGCATAAGGTTAAATCTCTCGGGATCCAAGACGAGGTAGCCAACTGGATACAAAATGGGCTTGAAGACAGAAGATGTTGTGAAGAATTATTTTTCAAATGGAGGCTTGTGACGAGTGGTGTGCCTCAGGGATCAATACTGGGTCCACTGTTATTTGTTATTTATATTAATGATTTGGATGAGAATTTATGGGGCATGGCTAGTAAATTTGCAGATAATACAAAGATTGGTGCATAGTGGACAGTGAAGATGATTATCTAGGATTGCAAAGCGATCTTAATCATTTGGGCCAGTGGGCCAACAAATGGCGAATAAAGTTTAATTTAGATAAATGCGAGGTGATGCATTTTGGTAGATTGAATCAGGGCAGGACCTACTTAGTAAATGGTATAGTGTTGGGGAGAGTTATAGAACAAAGATTTAAGAGTACAGGTTCATACCTTCTTGAAAGTGGAATCACAGGTGGACAGGATAGTGAAGGGGGTACTCGGCATCCTTTGTTTCATAGTCAGAACATTGAATACAGGAGTTGGAATGTCTTACTGAAGTTGAACATGACATTGGTAAGGCCACACTTGGAATTATAGCGTACAGTTCTGGTCACTATTACAAAAGGATATTATTAAACTAGGAGTGCAGCAATGATTTATTAGGATGTTAGCGGGACCTCATGGTTTGAGTTAAAAGAGAGGCTGGTTAGATTGGGACTCTTTTTCTGGAGCATAGGAGGCTTAGGGGTGATCTTATGGTGGTCTATAAAACAAACAATGATGGGCATAGACACAGTAGATGGTCAAAATCTTTTCTCAAAGGTAGGAGAGTCCATAACTAGAAACCAATCGGTTTAAGGCAAGAGGGGAGAGGTACAAAAGGAGACAACTTTTTCACTTAGAGGCTGGTACATGGAATGAGCTGCCAGAAATAGTAGTAAAGGCAGGTACTATTTTGCCTTTTAAAAAGCATTTAGACAGTTATATGGGCAAGATGAGTGTAGAGAGATATAGGCCAAATGTGGGCAGTTGGACTAGCTTAGGGTAAAAACTCGGCAACATGGACAAGTTGGGCCAAAGGGTCAGTTTCCATGCTATAAACCTCTGAGTCAGAAGGTGATTTACTTAGGATTCCTAGTCTCTGACCGGCTCTTGTAATCAGAATATTTATATGGTTGGTCTAGTTCAATTCTTGGTCAATGGTAATCCCCAGGGTGTCGATAGTGGAGGATTCAGTTATGGCAAAGCCATTGAATGTCATGGGGCAATGGTTAGATTCTTGCTTACTGGAGATGGTCACTACCTGGGACTTATGGCAAGAGTATTACTTATCACATGTCAGTCCAATATTGTCCAAGGCTGAATTTGGAAATGGACTGAGTCAGTATCTGAATTGTCACGCTGGTGCTGAACATTGTGCTCAGAAAACACACCCATTTTGACCTTGTGACAAAAGGAAAGTCATTGCTGAAGCAGTTGAAGAGCTTGGGACATTAACCTGAGGGACTCTTGCAGAGATGTCCTGGAACTGAGATAACTTACCTCCAGCAACCATGACAATTTCTTCCTTTGTTGCAAGTATGACTCCAAATAATTTTGTTTTAATTCCCATTGATTCCAGTTTTGCTATGTTATACATAACATGTTAATGTTATACACTAAAGAAGGTGATGTCAAGGGAAGTTACTTCCCCCTTACTGTTGGAGTTCAGCTGTTTTGCCCATGCTTGAACAAAAGCTGCATTGAGGCAAGGAGCTGAGAGGCCCAGTGAACAAGTTATTGTTAAACAAGTGCTGGTAGACCCACATTGTTAATGGTCCCTTCTATCACTTGGCTGCTGATAGAGTGTGGACTGATGGACCATTAATCGGACTGGTGGATTTCTCCTACATTCTGTACATAAGACGCACCCAGAAAATCTTCCAGTGTCGGGTAGATGCCAGTGTCAAAGCTGTACTGGAAGAGCTCGGCTAGGTGCGTAGGATGTTTTGGGGCACAAGTCTTCAGTACTACGGCCAGAATATTGTCGGGGGGCCCTGTGCCTTCAGCTGTTTCTTGATATCACGTGGAGGTGAACTGAATTACTGAAGACTGGCATGTAGTGCTTGGAGACCTCTGGAAGGGGTTGACAAGATTAGCCACTTCTGGTTGAAAATTGCTGCAAATGTTTCAGTCTCATTTTTTGCGCTAATGTTCTGTGCTGCCATCATTAGGATGGAGATATTTGTGAAGCCTCCTCCCCGAATGAGTTTTTAGTCGCACAATCATTCAGAACTGTAGCACCGAGGTCTTATCTGTTGGTTACAGAAACATGCAGCTGTGTCTTTTGCTTGCTGCTTATTCTATTTGGTATACATATGTGTTGTAGGTTCACCAGGTTGATATCTCATTTTTAGGTATGTCTGGTGCTGCTCCTGACATGCCCTACTTCTCGCTTCATTGAATCAGGGTTGATCCCCTGGTTTGAAGTTAACAGAGTGAGGGGAATGATAGGACATGCCATTATAGATTGTGGTTGAGTGCAACTCTGCTGCTGATGGCTCAAAGTACCTCATGATTGCCCAGTCTTAGTTGCAAGAAAGTCTGAAGTTTGCATAATCTGATGGAGGTATCCTCAATACGAAGACAGGGCTGTCTCCACAAGGACAGTGTGGTGGTCATGCCTACCAATAATGTTAAGGATAAATGCATCTGCAATAGGTTGATTGTTGAGGATGAGGTCAAATACACTTTTGTTGGTTCCCCCACTGCCTGCTATGGATCCAGGCTAGCAGCTACATCCTTCAGGACTCAACAGGTTCAGTCTTTGGTGGCGCTACTGAGCCACTCTTAGTGACAGACACTGAAGTCCCCCATTCAGAATACATTCTGCATCTTTACCACCTTCAATATTTCCTGCAAGTGGTGTTCAACCTGGAATACAGATTCTACAGCTGAGTGGAGTTGGTTATCAGCAGATTTTATTGCCCATATTTGACCTGATGTCATGGGACTACATTGGAAGTCAATGTTGAGGACTCCTTACATGACTTCTTTCCAACTGTATGCCGCTGTACCATCCACCTACTCTGCCGGATCTGTCCTGTGGGTGGGGTGGGACATACACCAGGGATGATGATGATGGTGATGACTTTGGAGACATTTTCTGTAAGGAGGACTTTGCAGGTCAACACAATGGTTAACTTTGTTATTATGATTTCTGGTGCCTTGGTTGATGCTGAGTTCTCCTTTTGTAATTCCTTCTAATTGGCTTTTTAGCAGTTTGATACAACTGAGTGGCTTACTAGCTGATATCAGAAGGTATTTAAGAATCAACCATATCACTGTGGATTTGGACAGGATATTCAAGACAGGGCAGGTAAAAAAGGTTTCCTTCTCTCAAGGACATTAGTGAATCAGATGAGTTTTTACATCAATGGTCTCATGGTTTCATAGAATCACACAATGCAGAAGGCCATTCAGTCCATCAAGTATACACCAACCACAATCCCATCCAGGGCTATCCCCATGTATTTACCCAAATTAAATCGCCGTAACACTGAGGGGCAATTTAGCATGGCCAATCCACCTAATCTTCACTTCTTCCTACTTTTAATTCCAGATTTTTATCAAACTCAAATTCTACCATCTGCTGTGGTGGGATTCAAACTCTTGTCCTAAAGGATCACGCTGCTTCTCTGGATTACTAGTCCAGTAACAATCCCACTACTGCAGTGCCTCCACTGAAAAGCATCCCAAGGCATCCTGAGTTGTGAAAAGGTCTAAATAAAAGTCTATTGCTATCGACATCACAGCAGAAATACTTCAAAGATAAGTGATAAAAATGTAAATGATATCTACTAAAACAAGGTGGGGAAGAGCAAGAATCAATATTAGGAAAACACTATCAAGTAAGGTTCATATAACTGGCAGACATATTAATGGGATCACAAACATGGCTGTAAAAGCAAGCAATATAAGGAACGAAACTTGACACGCAGCATGCAAATCGAGACCCATTACCAATACAGGAGTTACATTATTAAAAGCAATGGTGCATCTTTCAAAAGGACAGACTCCAAGAAGTGGAATGGATAGATTAGACTATTAAGACAAAAAAAGTAATAATTTCTCAAAAGCATTTGTGACGTGCTACTGACGTATATCCGCATTGGGAGTAATAAGTTTGTCTCTAAAAGTAATAAATCATGTCTCAAACTCTTATGTGGCAATTAAATTAGCAGATGACTATCAAGACACGAAGTTTCAAAAAACATTTGATAGAAATTTACATGCAAGACTGAAATATAAGAAATAACATCAAATCAGCTAGCTGAACTGAAAACTGGCTTAATAATGGAACTCAGAAGGAGACTATAGCACAAGTCTTCATCTCCGAAGCTCATTCCTTTTTTAAATAAGGAAATGTCATCAGTGGGAAAAGTAGTACAAAAGTGACAATGCCATGCTTCAGCCAGGCATAGTTTTTTATTAAACTGCACCTGGTGCATTTCCTTCAGTTTAAGCACAAAATGATGCATTGGCCTTAGAAGTGAGCCATTGCTCAGATTCACACAGATTCATACCGGGCTCAGGCTAAATGATGACTGGTTGTAGAAACTGGTCTATATTGCTTTCTGTTTGAGGAAACAATCTAATCGAGATCTAAAAACGATAGAAGGCTTTAACAGTTTTGTGGTATTGACTTGGTTGTGTGTGTCAGGAAATCCAGAACAAGGAGGTAAATCTAAAACATCAAGTTTGACCATCCACGAGCGAAATCAGGAACATTTAACATGAAAAATAGTGGAATCTGGAGCTCACTCCTTCAGAAAGCTGTGTACAGCAGATCGATTGAAATGTTCAAGACTGGAACGCATTAAACTTCTAGCGTTATTAGTAAGACCACAGCAATAGTTCAATTGGAGTTCATCTTATCCTTAAAAATTACATCATTATAATCGAGGAGATTCATAAAAGGATGACAATTTACAAATCAGACTGATATGATAATGACAAATACATTTCATCAGCACTGGGGAAATATTGAGTACTTTGGTAGGAGGGTATTAATCAGATCTTCAAAATGACAGGTAAAGATGATGTAATTGTAATTACATTACCTGGCGATAAAGATGTTAATTTATTTAAATTAACAGATCTCCCAAGGTGCTGCCTACACTATTTTACAAGTGACAGGAGCTTTTTGTTATGCTGCACTCAATGCATTATATAACAAAGGATACATGTTTGGCTTGACAACCCTTTTCCAACATACAGTGACTGCTTTGAGGATAACTGTCTCTTGCTAAAGGCATTTAAATTGGTTTGTTTCCCTATGGCTATAAAGTGCCACTGGAGCACAGTAGACCAGATAAACGACCTTTTAACCAGTCTATCATCCCAAGATCAATCAGAAACTAATGGTACAAGAAAGTTTGTGAAGCTTTTTTAAAACAAGTTAAATAAATGTTGAATGCAGTTCATGTTCTCTTCCCAACAAAGCAGGAGGAATAAGTTTATTGGATCCCTGATGCTTAAAATCAGTGGCTGCTTATAAATATTCAGTGCCTCCTCCTGGGCAGAGGCAAGCCTTTTCAGATTAGTGGAAAATCAACAGCACATCATAGAATCCCTACAGTACAGAAGATCACCATTTGGCCCATTGAGCCTGCTCCGACCACAATCCCTCCTGGGCCCTTGTCCAGTAGCCCCACATATTTACCTTGCTAATCCCCCACAATAGGGTTAATTTAGCATGGCTAATCAACCTAACCTGCACATCTTTGGACTGTGGGAGGAAACCCATGCAGGCACGGGGAGAACATGCAGACTCGGCAGACAGTGACCCAACTGGGAATTGAACCCGGATCCCTGGTGCTGTGAGGCAACAGTGCTAACCACTGTGCCAACCAAATAATTGGTTTCCCAATTTAGAAATAATATTCAATTGTGATTTGTAGTTAGGTCATGTGGCCCAAAAATAAAGTGTGGTACTTTCACTGGTGTCAACCATCTCTGTAGAGCAATCAAGTCAGTTCCAATCATTCACACTATCCTTGTAGTCCTGAAAGTTTATTTCTCTCAAATACCCATGCAATTTTCTTTCAACATCATTAATTGTCTCTGCTTCCAACAAATTCCAGGCTATTAGCACTCACTGCATGAAAGTCCTTTTTCGTATCTATTGTACTTCCTGACCAAATCTCAAATCTTTGTCTCCTTGTCTTTATATCATCAGCTAATTTTTCTTTATGCACATGATGAGACATCCTTTGGCTTTGTAGTCTATAAGACTAAAAAAATTGCATGAAATTTCTCTCTTCTCCAGTTAGTAAGAAAGGACATCCAGCAAAAATCAGCTAATGCTAATTTGATTTTGAAGTGGATAAATATTTGCACAAGATAGCCTGAAGGTTATAAGCCCAAGAATAGACAAAGGTGATCAAATACTCCATGTATTTTGCACTGCTGGGACCATGGAAATGTCATGTGAAATGCAACTTGTCAATTAGAATAATGTAATGCTATATTGATATCCTATAATTCAGCATGATTACCCTTGGGAGTTGGGGATTAGCCACAGATATTGATCTCTCAAATTTTTTTTTTTTACCTATTATTCGCATCGTTCAGGAGATTAAATGAGCATCCAATCCATGAAAGAGCAAATTATAGCTAGTCTATTGAGAGATTGAATTTGATGGTACAAACAGTCTCCTTCTGTGTCCTATGCTTTTATTTATGGAGATGCAATTTTCACAAAATACGCATGGCATTTTATCATGTACAATCTGAACATCAATCGTTAATTAAAACCTTAGATGTTCCAAAGCAGAGAAGTGTGGAGAATGATATCGAAGCAGGTTGCAATTCTAATGCGGAAAGGTACTGGAGAGGAATTTAAACATCAATTACCTAACCTGGAGACCAAATTAATTGTGCAATTGCTATTAACAAGTTTGTGTTTTACAGAAGGCAAGATATTAATAATTACCCAATATCTGTAGAGAATTGCAGGGGCACTGTTAACCCTCATCAGTGCAGGAGTAAACCACTTACTCACTATCATTCAATTTGCCACACAATTAGAACAGGTTGAGCTCACTTACTTGGACTGGTAGGGATTAAGGCAGGCAATGGGTACCACTTTAATCTGTGACCCTCCGATGCTGCTGGGTAGTCCTCTGATACCACTTGGCTTACTTGATATCCTGTTCTCACTTCTTGCTGGAGCACTGTGGACTAGAAGCAAGATATTTTGCACATTAATACCATCCTTTCTTAAAAAAAGTTGATACTTTTGTACAATGCTCTAGGCGGTGCTCATGGTCGATTTTATAAATTCATTCAATAAAGTTGTGTACTAAACAGATTTAAGACTCAGCAGATTAATTCTTCTCTTTTGAAACTGCTTGTTCATTATTATTTACTAATTAGAATCACACTGGAAGCAGCCATTCAGCCCATCATGCTGACTCTCAGAGTTATTATTCCCTATACTTACAATTTCATCTTTAAGTCCTTTAAAAAAATACATCTGAGTGCCAAAGTTTCACCCAATAACTTCACTGAAGTATTGAGTAAGAAATATCAGCATTTGCAACTTTATCAAATAACAACCACAGAAGGTATTAAAAAGTATAAAAATCTAAGCAAACCATTAAATACAATGCAAATTTCTTTGCTATACATGCAAAAGGCTTGACAGCACAATTTCTCACCTGAAGCAGCATCAGATGCATAGCTATGTTGCACTGGTTTAACTGCTGACTGATTGGCAGGAGCAGCTGGCTGCTGTGTCTGACCTGCATAATGCCAAAATTAAAAATTGCTGGTAACCTACGTCAACTTAAAATATAAACATAACATTCACACCACCTTACAGCGATCAACCATTTTGGGATCCAGAACATTCTTTACCACTATCTGTTGATTTACTTCACTTTAATAGGAAAGTGTCAAAGACAGACAAATCTCACCATGACATAATTCAGTTAATTACATTTCCTCAAATGCTTAGCTGGGATTGGGGCAAAGCTGAACCTTACGGACATAGGAAAAGTCAGATTTGATCTCTGCTCTGCATCAAGTTGAGTCATTCTAGGAAAGCAGCTGCAGGCATACTACTATTGACATTGGGTTCTCTTGAGTTGGGAAGGGGAACAGGGTTAAAGTTCCACTTCTGATCAAAGTCCAGCAAATGCTACACAAACTACATGGGTATGGACATTGGGCAAAAATGGATTGGCTTGACAATAACACCATAAGTAGCCCATTGGCAGTTAAATGTCTGGGTTACCTAGGTGGATAAAGTAGGAGAATGTATCCACAGAACAGAATGTATCCAGTCTGAAAAATGTGCTAGTTAGGGGCATTGATCCGAACAAGTGCCAGAGTGTGGCAGCTTGGGGAATTTCACAGTAACTTCATTGCAGTGTTAATGTAAATCTTACTTGTGACTAATAAATAAACTTTTAACTTTATATCCAACTAGTAGTCAACACTTTCAAGAGAGTCAGGGACAGAACTATATGAAAGGGAGACAGAAAATTAAAAAAACGAAAGCCCAACTTGATCTTATTTTGCATTCATAGCTTAATTATTGTTAAAAATTACTATGTGGGGAAAAAATTGGCCAGATAACACTTGCCTTCGTTGATTGGCACTGGATTACCAATTTTCCCATTCACCTGATCAGCTGGTTTGACAACTTTCAAGTCAACGATCACCACAGCACGTCTAGAAGGGGGAGAAACAAATTGAACACAGGAATGACCGCTTGCTTAATCTACTAATTTAGAATTTTTTTAATTCTATAAGTCACATTTTACCACATTCTAGCAAAAAATGAAACAATCCAATCTAAAACAAAAGACTGATATCCTTTGTTGAGATGAAACCCCCAACAAATAATTAGTTTAGAGGATTATGAAATTTTTAAAATGAAACTTGGCACTCAGACAGCAGCATTTTTCACAAATAATAAGACAGCAATCTAATGGAATTGTTTGAAGAATTGGAAATAAGTAATTTAAGAACTAACCTCATACCATCAGCAACATTACGTTACTATTTAAGCTCCCTTTAGTTTACATCTAAATTAAATCCAAGGATGGTCAATTTTTATGCATAGAATTATACAGTGCAGAAGAGGCCTTTTGGCCCAAAAAGTTTATTTATTAGTCACAAGTTAGGCTTACATTAACACTGCAATGAAACTACTGTGAAATTCCCCTAGCCACCACAGTCTAGTGCCTGTTTGGGTCAATGCACTTAGCCAGCATGTCTTTCAGAACGTGGGAGGAAACCAGAGCACACGGATGAAACCCATGCAGACACAGGGAGAACATGCAAACTCTACACAGACAGTGATCCAAGCCAGGAATCAAACCTGTGTCTCTGGTGCTTGAAGCAGCAGTGCTAATCCCTGTGCCACTATGCCACCCAGCAAGGCTACACCAACATACATTAAACACCTGAACTCCCATCTAGTCCCATTTACCAGCACTTGATCCATGTCCTTCAATGTTGTGATGTGACCAGGTATTTTTTTAGACACAGAGGCAGTTTACCACACATTCACCCTTCCAGGCAGCAGATTCCAGACCGTCACCACCCACTGGATAAAAATGTTTTTCCTCACATTCCCCCTAAACCTCCAGGCCCCCACCATGAATCTATATCCTCTCGTGACTGATTTTTCAATTAAGAGTTCAGTTGCTCCTTATCCACTCTGTCCATGCCCCTCAATCTGGTCACCCCATTCCAAATACCATTCCATTGCTCCAGTTAAATGCACTCTTACACTACTGCTGTGTGTGCCCCCCAATTTGTCTTGTTGTGCCATCCACTCAATACTACTGAGTTCATCAACTGCTGCATTACTTTCCATTCTATATTACTCTTGGTTTCCAGGTATGGAGAGATTTCCTTATGAGAGGCTGAAACCTTATTGGGATGAATAGGATTCTCATGACTGGACTGAAGCTGGAACATTGCATCGATTGCTGCTGAGTGGTTGTTTCCCCTTGTGGGAGAGTCTAGGGCCATAGGGTATAATCGCAGAGTAAGGAGTTGCCAATGTAAGACAGAGATGAAGAGGAATTTCTTCACTCAGATGCTTTTGAGCCTGTGGAATTCTTCTAAAAAACTGTAGAGGGAGGATTGTTTGTTATGTTCAAGGCTGAGATAGATAGATTCTTAATCAGTAAAGGTATCAAGGTTATGAGGATAAGGTGTGAAAGTGAAGTTAAGGGTTATCATTTCAGATCAGGCATAATCTCACTGAATAGTGGAGCCTCAAATGGACCAAATGACCTAATTCTGCTCCTATATTTTATAGCCTTAGATTAGTAGAGGTTGCCTAAACCAGTAAAGTTTGATCTTTACATGTCTTTATCTTTACAAAAAAAGAGAAAAATGGAGCATAAATTAGAACTTTTCAAAGAACTTCACAGCCAATTAGCACAGAGAAAGGTTTCACTATCAGCAATTAAATAAATGACCAGTTAATCTGTATTAAAATAATGTTGGTCTGGAAACTGCTCATTCTCAAGCAGTGCAGGAAGGCACATACGGCCTGAGTATCATGTCTCATTTAAAACATGGCATGTCCAACATGCAACACTCCTCAGTATTGCATAAGAGTATTGTTCATGCTTGTTATTGAAGTCCTGCTGTGAAACTCAAACCCACAATCTGCTGTCACAGTGACTATCATTACTGATCCAAACTTGACAATTTGTAATTGGAGCGGGAACAGTGCTCTGATTACAAATATTCAGTCAATGCGGAGCCAAATGCAAATGGTTTGCAGAACAGAAAAGACTTCTCGGTGAGGTGACTATATTCATCCTTGCTATTGGGTGCATTCTTGATTTGGGTTTGGTCTTCCAACAGGGTGTGTTTCACATCAGACTTCTAGAAGGCCAATGAGAAGTTCCAGAACTGTGATCATGTGTCTAACAGCAACTATCAGTCTATTTATGCATCATTCTGCACAGATGCTAAGAAACGCTTTCCGTACTTGATGCAGCTGAAATGGGGGACAACAAAATAGCTTCAAAGAACATGCAGCAACGTAAATCACTAGTTCAGCTTACATTTATGACCTCTGCTCTTGACTGTTTGTGTCTCACTCTCAATTTTTCTAATCCCCCATTATTTTTAAGATATTTAAAATCATGTCAGAGTTTATTCTCATCCAGTAAAACTATTTTTAGATTTTTCAGTGCTCCACGCTATGTTCCTGTAAATATTCAATTAGAAGTATTAGTATAGCATTAAGAGACCAGTTTCAGAAAGAGCACGAGAAGTCATTACTATGTGCATAATATTGGCGGCATTAATGCAAGCAACTCTTATGATGAAAATAAAGCTGGAACCAAACTGAGACAGAGTGGCCAACTAGTAAACAAAAGTAGCTTTTCTTCAGTTCCAGTGAAGAGCCACATTGGGACTTGAAATATTAACTTTGTTTCTCCACCCAAAGATGCTACCAGACTTGCTGATCTTTTCCAACACTTGTTATTTTTTTATATCGCTTAAAACTAGCTTGCAGTGTTAAATAAATTCATGAATATTTAATCTTTATGGAGCATGCTAGGTTACGATGTGCATGTGGTACATGGCACCAAAAAGAGACAGAATACAAGCTTTATCACATTTCAAATTAGTTTGGATCCAGCACAAACCTGTTACGCTAGAGCTGGCTTTGCACAAACTAAGTTGCCCACTGTCAAAACATCTTGGCACTTGGATCACAAGGCTCATTGTGTTTCCGAGACAGAGATCGGCATTCGTTTTGCATAATGGTGATTCCTTTGGAATAGGCCCGATGGACGACGCCATCTTCTCCTTCCCCTATTTCTTATGTTCGTTCCTAAGCTAACTTTCTCTATTATAAGACTGGATATTATATATTAAATGCAGAAAGACAGATGTTACAAGCTGTAAGGTTGAGCCAGAAATGCTGCAGAACTGAATTTACTTTTTTTCATCGTTTGGGGGAGTGGGGGGAGTGTGTTTGTGTGCACGCGCACATGTGTGTATGTGTGCACAAGAGAAGTTGAGTGTGTGAGAATAAAAGGAGGATATGCTTCAGACAGCAGTAAAACAATGAAAGATGTTCGCAATCATGGCAATAACGAGGAGCCAGAAGCTCCTTAGTTCATGTCCCATTCCAAGACTTGATGGCCAAGTTATATGTTTGCAACGTTCCTAACTGGTTGAATATTAATCTGCCAGTCCTTCCAACATTCAGTAAAGGTTCATGGCAAGAGAGATTGATTCCTGGTCTGCCATGTAATGGAATGAAAATTGGAGCCTCTCCATCATTATTCATATCTCTGGATTGCAATAAAATTGCAAAAGTACATATTGCCATAGCAATTTGAATTCCTTGGAGGGGTAGTTAGCTGGAAGGCCTGAGCGAATCAGACTGGTGCTGTTCAATTCCCATTTCGGCTGGGGTGGATTCAGGACCTGCCTTCTTGTCCTACTCGTGGTGCAGATTGCAGCACTGTGGGTCAGGCAGAGAACTGAAGTAGCAGCAAGTCTTGATATGACCCTTGCATTCCTTTGCATTAACAGTTGGCACAAATAATCCACCGGTGAAATAAAGTGCTCTCTGTTTCAAATGAATGCTAGCATAAGTCCAAATGGACTGCAAGATTGTTCTGTGAAACACAGCCAAATACAAAAAAAAATCAATACCATTCTTGTTGTGGTTAATTCATTTCATGTTTCTACTTGTAATTTGTCTGTTGCAGACAGCTGGTCCCGTCTTCAGTTTATCTGGGACCAGAAACACCCAATCTCCAAACTAGCAGTTCATGGAAATTTCAGTGTTGATTGCTGATAAAATGGATCAGGCATATGAACATACAAATTAGGAGCAGAAGTAAACAAGCATTTGGCCCCTTGAACCAACTCTACCATTCAATAAGATCACGGCTGAACTGATTGTAACCTCAACCCCACATTCCTACCTACCCCCAATAACTTTTCACCCTCTCATTAACCAAGAATCTATCTCACTCTGCCTTAAAAATATTCAACATCATTCTTCCTCAAATGACAATGGACATAGAATTTCAGACTCAAGATCCTCAGAGAAAAAAAAATGCCTCTGTGCCAAATGAATGACCCTTTATTTTTAAAGGCTGACCCCTAGTTCTAGATTATCCCACAAGAGGAAGCACCCTCTCCACACTGACTCGGTCAATACCCCTCAGAAATTAAGGGTTTCGATCAAGACACTTCTTACTCTTCTGAACTTTAATGGACACAAACTTAAGACAATCCTCCCATTCCTGAATTAGTCTAGTTCCTTTTTTGAACTGTGTTTCTGACAAATTTAAATGAGGCCAATACTGTACACAATACTTCAACTATGGTGTCGACAATGGCCGGTACAGTTGAAGTATAACCTCCCTTCTTCTGTGATCAACGGATATCAGAATAAACAACAACATCTTATTAGCTTTCCTAATTATTTGCTGTTGCTGTATAACTTGCCTTTTGTGATTCATGCACTAGGACACCACATTGCTCTGCAATCTCTCACCATTTAGATAATACACTTCTTTCTTCTCCCTATCAAAATGGACAATTTCACATTTGCTCACATCGTATCTCATTTGCCAGTGTTTTGCCCACTTATGTCTCTTTGTAGCTTCTTACATACACTTCACAATTTATTTTCCTATCTTTCTTTGTGATGTTGGCAAATTTAGCAAATATACCGTTGATCCCTTCAACCAAGCCATTTAAATATATTACAAGTTGGGGTCCTAGCAATGATCCCTTTGCACACGATTCATCACATCCTGCTAACAGAAAAAGGCCCATCATACCAATACTCATTGTCCTGTTAGTTAGTCAGTCTTCAATCTATGTAAATATGTTATCGTCCGCACCACAAATTTTTATTTCCTACAATAACTGTTAATGTGGTACCTTAACAAAGGCCTTCTGGAGATCTAAATGCATTAATTCCCCTTTATCCACAGCACATGTGACTCCGTTCACAAAACAAAAGCCTGGTTGCCTTGAATTTTTCTAAGTGCACTTGCTGTAACATCTTTAATTACGGCTTCTACATTTTCCCTGTGAGAAATTTTTAAAATTTGATTATTGCCACATTTTTGGTATATAGTGAAAAGTATTGTTGTTTGCGCACTATACAAAGTATACCATTCATAGAGTACATAGAGTAGAAGGAAAGGAGGGTGCACAATGCAGTCATAGCTAGGGTGTAGAGAAAAATCAATTTAATACAAGGTAGGTCCATTCAAATGTCTGATGACAGCAGGGAAGAAGCTGTTTCGATTTGGTCGGCACGTGATCTCAGATTTTTGTATCTTTTCCCTGGTGGAAAAAGATGGAAGAGAGTATGTCCAAGGTGTTTGATTATGCTAGCTGCTTTTCCAAGGCAATGGGAAGTGTAAACTGAGTAAATACATGGGAGACTGGTTTGCATGATGGACCAGGTGATGTTCACAACCCCTTGTAGTTTCTTGTGGTCTTGGTCAAAGCAGGAGCCATATGAAGTTGTTACATTTGGAAAGGATGCTTTCTATGGTGCATCTGTAAAAACTGATGAGTCATAAATGGATATGCCAGGTTTCCTTAATCTTCTGAGAAAGTAGAGATGTTGGTGGGCTTTCTTAACTACAGCATCAGCTATAGGCAGGTTGATGATGATCTGGATCCTAGACACGAAGTTCTTGACCATTTCTACCTCATCCTGTTAACGTACACAGAGGCAAGAACTACACCACATTTCCTGAAATTGATGACTTTCGCCTTTATTTTACTGGCATTCGTAGAATCATACAGCGCAGAAGAAGCCCTTCAGCCCATCAGGTCCACACCAACATTAGAAGCACGTGACTCCCACCTAATCCCATCCGCCACTTTGTCCAAAGTCCTGAATGTTGTTACGTGCCAAGTGTTTATGCAGATACCTTTTAAAGAATGTGAAGCAACATGTCTCCACTACTCTCCCAGATTGCACGTTCCAGACCATCACCATCTTCTGGGTAAAAAAATTTTCTCCTCACATCCCCCCTGGATTCCCTACCCCTTACCTTGAACCCATGCCAACTCATTATTGACCTGTCAACTAAGGGAAACAGCTGCTCCTTATCCACTCTGTACATGCCCCTCATAATCTTGTATAGCTCACCAGGTCACCTCTCAGTCATCTCGACTCCAAAGAAAACAACCAAAGCCTACCCAACCTCTCTTCATAATTTAAATGTTCCATCCCAGGCAGCATCCCAGTAAATCTTCTCTGCACCTCCTTCAACGCAACTACATCCTTTCTATAATGTGATAACCAGAACTGCACAGTATTCAAGCTGTGACCTCAAAGTTTTATACAACTCCAACACGACTCCCTGCTTTTGTAATCTATGCCTTAATTAATAAAGGCAAGTGTCCCATATACTTTTTTCACCACCCTACTAACATGTTCTTCCACCTTTAGAGATCTGCGGCCGTTGAGGGAGATGTTACTCGCACCATTTCCCTTGATTCTCTACGTCTTTCCTGTACTCTGTCTCACTTTTGAGATCTGACCCACTATGTTGGTTTGCATTCCAAACCACGTCTACGAATCAGAAACTAAGTTTTCCTTGGGTGAAATACAGTGCCGGCAGCAGATCAATTCGAGTCACTCAGCTGGAGCAGATTAAACCTGTCCGGATTTCGCTTGACACTATGTCATTCTGTTGTGGATCTGTTGCAATGATAGGCAAACTGCAGATAATCCAGGCAATCTGAGAGGCTGGAACTGATCTGCACCATGACTATCCTTTTGAAATATATCATAATCATGAATGTCAGAGCAACCGGGCAATTGCCTGGCTTTTCCTTGGTACAGGGATGATGGTCATCTTCTTGAAACAGTTACGGACCTCAGACTGGTGTGAAGAGATTAAAGATGGCTGCAAATACTGCTGCCAATTGGTCCATACAGGATGTCAATGAGTTCCATTGAGCACCGATGTTGAGGATAATCATGGAAATGGTATTATTGTCTATCCTTACCCATTGTGGTCTGTGGGTTAGGCTAACCAGCCTGTATTTTTCTGCTTTGTCTTTTTCCCTTTTTCAAATAGGAAGTCGCATTTGTTATTTTCAAATGTAATACAACCTTCCCCAAAACTAGGAATTTTGGAAAATTAAAACCAATGTATGAACTCTCTCATTATCCACGTCTTCCAAGACCTTAGGGCAAATCCATCCAGACCTGGGATGTATCAGCTCAAAGACCCAACAATTTGCTCACTACCACTTCCCTGGTAATCGTAATTTTCCCTAGCTTCTCCCTCCCAGCCATTTCCTGACTTACAACTATTTGTAGGATGTTACTTATGTACCCTTTGGTGAAGACCAATGCAAAATAGCTGATTAATTATAATTCATCCACCATATCCCTACTTTCCCTAAGAATTGCCCAGATGCACTCTCTTTAGGAATGCTCACTTTAACTATTTTGTTTAAACATGCATAAAAAACTTTTACCAACCCATTCTATATTACAAGTTTGCTTTCTCTCGTACTCTCATATTTCCTCATCAATATTTTTATCATTCTTTGCTCTTTGTATCCTTTCCAATTTTTGATCTATCATGTCTCTGCCTTTTATTACCTTTTATTCAAGTTTAGGGATGCCAAAGATACTCATCTTTACCACTGCCAAAAATATTCAGACTGACCCACTATTTCGACTCCCCCCAACCCCCCAGTCAAATACAATAAGTGGTTAAACTGAGATTATATTTTGGGAGCCAACGAAAATACAAGAAGGTGCATTGAAGAAATGTGTTCTCATTGCAATATCTGAATTCAAAACCGTTTTCAGAAACAGGCCATTATTTCACTAGCTTATCAAGTTTAGCAAAATGTCTAAACAAACCTGCTACAAGGAGAGCTCACTATATCTAGCTTCCAAAGAATCATGTTTATTATAGAAATAGAAACTCACACTGAAGATGAAATGAATCATCATTTGAAGTTGAATAAGACCATATGACACAGGAGTAGAAGTGCCATTCGGCCCATTGAATCTGTTCTGCCATTCAATGAGATCATAACTAATCTGGTATGATAACCCTCAACTTCACTTTCCTATCTTATCTTCACAACTGTCAAATCCCTTACTGATTAAAGATCTATGCATTTTGAACATACTTGACCATCCAGCCTCTAAAATAAAGAATTCCACAGATTCCACTCTCAGAGACGAAGCTTCTCCGCATCTGGTTTGAATGGGCGACGCCTTAACTCAGATTATGCCCTCTGTTTTTCCCTTGTGAGAGAGTCTAAGACCAATCTCTCAGCAGCTACTGGAAATGAACATTTCCAACAGCACAGAATATACCACTGCATTATTTTAACGTGTTATTTTTAAAATTCTACCATTATTTAAATATTATACATCTTGGTGGGTTCACGTCTATTCCATAATTTGTGCACATAATTGAGAATGACATTTTAGTGAAGCCCTAATGTCACCATTGGGGATGTCACTCAGACATTAAACCATGATCCTGTGCAGCTCAATAGAAAATATTGTATAGCTCTATAAAAAAGCAGTCAGGAATTTCTACCAGTGCCTTGGGCAATATTATCAAGATATCCTTCCAGGTTGGTCAGTCTTTTATGTCTCCAAGACCTTGCTGAATATAAACTAGCTTTATTTTCCTTTACAATTGACTAAAAAGAAAAACTTGCATTTAAGTATCAACTTTCACCATCTGAGGATGTCCGAAACCAATTAAGCATTAATGAAGTTTTCTCACTGTTGTAATATTGGAATGCACAGAACAAATTATATACAAGCTTCCACAAACAACAATGAGATAATGATTAGAAAATCTATTTTAATGCATAGGCTAAAGGATTGGTCAGGGCACTGGTGAGAACACCCCTTTGGGCGGCATGGTAGCACAGTAGTTAGCACTGTTGCTTCACGGCACCAGGGTCCTAGGTTCGATTCTCGAACCGGGTCACTGTCTGTGTGGAGTTTGCACATTCACCTCGTGTTTGCATGGGTTTCCTCCAGGTGCTCTGGTTTCCTCCCACAGCCCAAATATGTGCGGGTTAGGTTGATTAGCCATGCTAATAAATTGCCCTTTAGTGTCTAGGGTAGTGGAGGTTAGAGGGATTAGTGGATATAATATGTAGCGATATGGGGGTAGGGCCCGAGTGGGATTGTGTTCGATACCGAAGGGCTTCTTTCTGCACTGTAGGATTCTATAATTATCTTTTTTGAATAGTATCTTGGAATCTTTTGGATCCAAACCCAACTAAAATTATTTCATCTAAATGGTGGTGCCTTCAAAGCACACCACCTACTCAGTCCTGCACTGGGATACTAGATTACGTCTAGGTTATTAGTCTAGATTATGTCTACCTTGAGACTTGAGCACATAAAGCTGCAATTACCAAGGCTGCCTCAAAAGGTAAGTGTTACCACTGAGCTTCAGGATGCTACATAAATGCAAATTCTCTTGTATTCACTGATCTTATCCACACAGATTATCTTTGCCAATCTTCTTGGCCGCTCTTGAACCAATCATTTGGAAATATATTTGCAACTCGCCTTTGAATTTTCTCCTCCTCCAGCTCAGATGAGATTGTCTTTTATTGTCTGGGGAAACCCTTTACTATTTAAGCATTAATGCAATTCTCAATGCTCACATACCTCCCATCCTTCATTGTGTTACAGATGAACCGGTTGATCTGGCAGACGCAGTTGACTGCAATAAGACCCTCATCACCCATGTAGTTCAGCTGAGTTGCCAGCAGGAAAGCTGTAAGAACAAGAATGATACCTTAAACTGATCTTATCAGAACTTTATTTCTTTTGTCCTAATTCTATAACAACAGCATCTATAATGTAACAAAAAGTCCCAAAGGACATCACAGAAGCACTATAAAGCAAAATATGACAGTAAGCCACACATTAGGCAAAAACATGATCAAAAAGGTAGGTTTTAAAAAAGTGTCTTGAAACAGCAAAGCAAGGGGTAGAAGGGTAGGGACAGAATTCCCAAGCTCGGGGCCAATGCAACTGAAGATGCAGCCACCTATGGTGAAGCAATTATGATTGAAATGCACAAGAAGCCAGAATTAGATGTGTGTGAGGATTGTGGATTTGGACGTTCCAAACAGAGACTGGCAAGGGCATGAAGGAATTAAAAGAACAGAATAGTGTAACAGCTGCTGCCTCACTAATATTTAGAACATAGAACAGAAAAACTACAGCACAAATAGGCCCTTCGGCCCACAAGTTGCGCCGATCATATCGCTACCTACTGGCTTACCTATAACCTTCAATCTTATTAAGTCCCATATACTCATCCAGAAGTCTCTTAAAAGATCCTATTGAATTTGCCTCTACCACCAACGACGGTAGCTATTTCACTCATCCACCGAGTGAAAAACTTAACCCTGACATCTCCTCTGGACCTACTCCCCAGCACCTTAAACCTCTGTCCTTTCCTTGCAACCATTTCAGCCCTGGGAAAAAGCCTCCTAGGATCCACCCAATCTATACCACTCAACATCTTACACACTTCTATCATGTCACCTCTCATCCTTTGTCACTCCAAGAAAGAAAGATCGAGCTCTCTCAACCTATCCTCATAAGGCACGCTACCCAATCTAAGCAACATCTTTGTAAATCTCCTCTGCACCCTTTCAATAGCTTCCACAGCCTTCCTGTAAAGAGGTAGCCAGAACTGAGCACAGTACTCCAACTGGGGTCTGACTATGGTCTTATAAAGCTGCAGCATTATCTCCCAACTTCTGAACTCAATTGCTTGATTGATGAAGGCCCGTACACCACACGCCTTCTTAACTACATCCTCTAACTGCCAAGCCAATTTAAGAGTCTTACGGACCCGGACCCCAAGGTCCTTCTGATCCTCTACACTAAGAGTCTTACCTTGATATTATACTCCTTCATCCCATTTGACCTGCCAAAATGGGCCACTACACAAAATGTCCATATGCCACTTTTCTTCCCAGTCTTGCATCCTATCTATGTCACGCTGCAACTTCCGACATCCCTCCAAACTGTCCACACCACCACAAGTCTACATGTCATCGGCAAACTTACCAACCCATCCCTCCACTTCCTCATCCAGGTCACTTATGAAAATTACAAAACAGCAAGGGTCCCAGAACAGATCCCTGGGGCACTCCACTGGTGACCGACCTCCATGCAGAATATCACCCATCTACAACTACTCTGTCTTCTGCGGGCAAGCCAGTTCTGGATCTACAAGGCAACAGCCCCTTGAATCCCATGCCCTCTCACTTTCTCAAGCAGTCTTGCATAGGGGACCTTATCGAACGCCTTGCTGAAGTCCATATAAACAACATCTACCATTCTTCCTTCATAAATGTGTTTAGTCACATTTTCAAAGAACTCAACCAGGCTCATAAAGCACAATCTGCCTTTGACAAAGCCGTGCTGACTACTTTTGAGCATACTCATCTTCTCTAAACATTCATAAATCCTGCCCTTCAGGATCTTCTCCATCAGCTTAACAACCACTGAAGTTAGACTCACTGGTCGGTAATTTCCTGAGCTATCCCTATTCCCTTTCTTGAATATAAGAACCACATCTACAATCCTTTAATCTTCCGGAACCTCTCCCGTCTCCATCAACCACGCAAAGATCATAGTCATAGGCTCTGCAATCTCTTCCCTCGCCTCCCACAATATCCTGAGGTACGTCCTATCTGGTCCTGCCAACTTATCTATCTTGATGCTATTCAAAATTTCCAACATCCTCTTTCTTAATGCCCACATACTCAATCTTTTCAGTCCGCCACAAGCCTGCAGTACAACCACCCAGATCTTTTTCCATCATGAATACCGAGGTGAAGTATTCATTAAGCATCTCTGCTATTTCTGTTGGTTTTAGGGTTACCTCACCAATCCATCAACTGATAGCTAGTCCAGGAAGACTGCAAATAATCCAGTTCAACTTGACATAATGAGATGATCGGTTTAGTTTTCCCAGTGTTAACTGGAAAAAGCTGTAGCTCTTCTAACACAAGGCATCAGATTTTGAACCAGCTCACGTGAGCAATATGGATTGATCCTGTCTTCGACAAAGACAGGGAGCTCAGCATTTCTCAGCAATATAAGCAAATATGGTGTTCCCATCCAAACTGTTGGCTTCCAATTATATCTGAACTACAAACTGCTGCTACTAGCCAACATCAAGTTGTGGGTAAGCTGAGACTTTCCTTCAACTAAAGGATTGTTAGTTCAAAATTAACTAGTTCAAATGGTAAAACATCTAAATCTTCCTACATTCCACATATTACCAGCTCCTGTCCAATGGTCACAAACTTGGCTTTTAGGTCTGGCAATTGTGCACTTTTTCCCTCCACTCTGTTCCACTGCAAAGTTGTCAATCATCATTGTGAATTTAGCACATTCTCCTCCTCAAAATCTATGTCTACAGGCACATTTTCAATCATCTCTCTATTCCTGGCTTCCATTTGTGAAGTGCTTTCTCATTATGTTAAAATGCACCATACAAGTGGTTGTAGAGGAGATCCAGCTTAATATTGCAGGAGCAAATCTATGATCAGTATGCTAATATGGTGCATAAAATTCAATGAACTGGTTGAACAATTAAATTATTTTTAGTTAGTTAATGTAAACAAATTTTGATCTGCAATACTTACACGACAGTGTATTGATTCCATCACTCATTAGTACACGATACCTAGGGGGCCCATTTGTAATGCGTCGGATACTCTAAGAATCAAAATAAATTGCTTATATGGCAGAAGCAATATTGGCTGTAAACAACCACTATATAACGCAATAAAATAAGCAAAATACAGCAGGTGCTGGAATCAGAAACAGTGACAGCGAATAATGGAAAACCTCAGCAAGTCTGGCAGTATCTGCAGCAAGAAAAAACAGAGTTAACACTTGACTCTTCAACAGAACTAAAGAGGGAAAATGTGCTGATATTAAAATATAGCTGGGAGAGATTGCAACAATTATATAACACAACTGATGTAAGCAGAAGGGATGTTTCCAGTCTGCAGATCTATCCAATGCTAGAACAATTTAAAGCTGCAAACATTATGGGGTTTGTTGGAGCCCATTTTGGAATTTACAAGATAGAATTACAAGGGTACTATTGTTCCTCTTTTGTTGGCTTTTCTGCACAATTTGCCTGAAATTGAAGCAATATGATCAAAAGATTTATTTTTCACTGGTTCATAAACATGATTAGACAAAGATGACCTCATTCCCAGAACAAATTAATCACCATTGGAAGTTTCTGCTAACTTTGCAGGGCTTCAAGGCAGCTCTAAAAATTGAAACAAAACAAAATTCTGGAAAAACTCAGGTCACCCAATCTGAGTTTCTTCTCACCAAGGTAGAGGAATCCACTTTGGGAGCAGCAAATACAGTAGACCAAATAAAAGGAGGTGCAAGTAAAACATTGCTTCACCTGAAAAGGGCACTTGGGGCCTTGAACAGTGAGGAAGGTGGTGTTAATATTGAACTGATCCTTCTGGAAACTTAGATATGTCGTAATAGTTTTTGAAAGTACTTTTTTAAAAATTGGTAAGAAACTGATCAGCACACCTCAATTGTACAGCAACAGATTTTGCACATTTCTTTAAAGTCATTTTCAGCAATCAGGTTACTCTCAGGTGCTGCACTGACATGTTAATTTTGTGACAACTGCATTTTCAGCTGCATTAATCAAACAACTTTTTTTAAAAAAAGAACTTAGAATTCTATCTCAAAAGAAATGGTGCAGACTTAATGGCCGAATAGCCTCCTCCTGCACTGTGAGGTTCGTTTCTACGAATGTGCACATCTTTGGATTGTGGGAGGAAACCCACGCAGAAACAGGGAGAAAATTGCAAATTCAGCACAGACAGTGACCCAAGGCCGGAATTGAATCTGGGTCTGTGAGGCAGCAGTACTAACTGATGTACCCCTATTTGATACCAAGTTCTTGACAGGATGATGTAAAGAGGGCAATTCCTCATGGGAGAGCTTAAAACTTGAGGTCACTCATTTAAAACAGAGATGATGCAAAATTATTTCTCTCAGACTCGTGTGTCTTTGGAACACTTTCTGAAAAGGTGGTGAAAGCATCCTTCTTGAACATTTTTAAAGCAAAGATGGATAGATTCTTGGTAAGCAATGGGCGATATATTACCAGGGGTAGGCAAGTCACAGATTTGAGGTTACTATCAGATCAACCATGATCTTAACAAATGGTGGGGGAAGACTCAGGGTGCCGAATGGCTATTCCTGCCACGTTCACATGTTTACATGGCAGATTTTCTGTTGTAAGCGACCTAGAGGGGGAAATTTACAAATCAGTTCAATTCTGAGCAAAACATGCTCTTGAATCACTAACTGTGCCAAAAAAAAAAAAACACCCCCTGCAGTTTTAGGTCTATCTGCCTCAAGAAATGTTTCTGCTGATCTAAACAAGCCGAGTCCGTTCAACCATTTTTGGTAGGAAGGAATAAATACGATTAAAATAACTAAACAGTTATCACACTGTTGCTGGAATAAAAGCAACGTCCACTCTGTTCGACTGATTAAAAAATATCTGTAGCAATAAATGCAAGAATTTCCCACTTTATACTTTTAGTAACAAGAGTATATTATGTTAAATACTTTTTTTAAATATATCTGGACATTTCCATTGTATCTTGTAGCTAAACAGAGATTAACTGACAATTATCATTGCAGTTCATTTGAAAGCATATCAGGGCATTTTTCTACTTGGGTAACAGAAGCTGAAAGAGAACACATCGAGCTGGTCAAGCACCTCTCTCCACAAATCTGGAGTATCAAGAGCATCGTTGTCAGATTACTCATGGTTTAGCTTCTCACCATTTTTCTCTATCCATCATATGGTGACACATAAATGGGAGGAAGGGGGAAGCAGTAAGACATACAGCTTAATATTTTATGACAAAATTTCAATTCACATGCAGAAAAATAATTTAAGTCTCAACAATAAGTGGAATAAGTAGATTACAAATTGGGCAAATGATGTATTATCTATCATTCATACTCAAACTAATATTTTCATTGCTCTGGAACGTGCTTTTATGCAAAACTATGGTATTCAGACTGCAAATCACGTTTGACATACAGTTAAGTGGAGTCATTTACATGATATGTAATGCCAAATCAGTTGACCTAATTTTTCAACAGAAAATAAAATACTTACAATAACTTGTAAAAGTGGTTGTGAAGGAGTTCCTCCTTGAACTATTGACTGTAAAACAAAGTGGAAGAGTTATTACTCCAAGAGGTATGTGTTGCCCTTTTCATAGGTATTATAAAACAGTAAGTTGAGTCACTATGAAAGATAGACCTTTAGATTGAAGTACTTTGCAATTAATTTGAAAGGCGAGTTTGCAATTCAAGCACATTACACCTCAAAGATGCTTCATGGTGAAAAGTCCTGCTCATGCCTTTAGCATCTCCCCAAATCCATGACATCAGATTTCATATTGTAGACATGAATCAAAGCATGCCATCCCAAATCTGTGCAATATTTTCACAAATATGTGGATGGTCAACATTAACAAGAATGACTAAGTACAAAACTGGGCAAATAATGACAGCCATCTTGGTTCCCATCACATTGTGAGCTCAGACCTCCTCAACCAAAGGACAATGAACACATTATTAAATGGAATAGCAAATCAAGCAAGAAGTAGTAAAATGTTTTCAGCAATGTATTGCACATTAAAATTCTTATGAGAGCACTGAAGTCACATTTATGGTTCCTATTTAGATTGTATTCTCTAGTCAAAAATTAGTTGAACTTGATATTTTTCCTCCACTACTATTGGGTACATTTTCAGCATTTCATAATGAAATAAGCTTTAATTCAACAAACTTACTTAATGCTAAAGAGTGAAACTTTAGGTGCCAGGGCTTGAGTTCAGAAATTTCTCCTCCCCAAGCCACTGTCACCCCACTTTTAAGATGCTCCTTAAAATCTAGTTCTTCAACCAAGTCTTTTAGTCACCTGTCGCACGTGGCTTGATACCAAGTTTTGTTTCCTAACACATTGAAACAGCACACAGCCAGAAAGGAAAAAAGAAAGTTGGTGGAATCCTATGCTTTGGGAAATTATGAAGTTATACAATGAATTACTCTGCTTATATACCATTAAAAATGCAAAGGACAAAGTTAACAGAGGGGTGTTATAAAACCAACATGTTAAGAGCACGAGGAAAAAGAGAAGTTAATTTATTCTTTCATGCAATATGGGCACTCAGCAAGGCCAGCATTTGTTGCCTATCCCTAACTGTTCTCGAACTGGGTGAAATGCAAGGCCATTTCAGAAGGCAGTTCAGAGTAAACCACATTACAACCAGAAAGGAAGTTTGATGAGGACTTGTCTGTTGAGGTAGTCAGAAAGGAAGTTTGATGAGGACTTGTCTGTTGAGGTAGTATAGGCTGAGGTTAGAAACAGGAGAGGAGAGGTCACCCTGTTGGGAGTCTTTTATAGACCTCCTAAAAGTTCTAGAGAGGTAGAGGAAAGGATTGCAAAGTCGATCCTGGACAGGAGTGAAAGTAATAGGGTAATTGTTATGGGGGACTTTAACTTTACTAATATTGATTGGAATAGCTATAGCTCGTTAGAGGGGTCAGTTTTCGTACAAAGTGTGCAGGAAGGTTTTTTGACTCAGTATGTAGATAGGCCAACTAGAGGTGAGGCTACATTGGATTTGGTGCTGGGCAATGAGCCAGACCAGGTGTTAGGCTTGGAAGTTGGTGAACATTTTGGTGATAGTGACCACAATTCGGTTACGTTCACCTTAGTGATGGATAGGGATAGGCATGAAGCTGGGGGCAGTAGTTATAGCTGGGGGAATGGTAATTGTGAGGCCATAAGGAGGGAATTAGGGTGCATAGGTTGGACTAGGAAACTACAGGGACTGGGAACATCTGAAATGTGGAGCTTATTCAAGGAGCAGCTACTGCGAGTCCTTGATAAGTATGTCCCTGTCAGGCAAGGAGGAAATGGTCGAGTAAGGGAACCATGGTGTACTAAAAAAGTTAATTCGCTGGTTAAAAGGGAAAAAAAAGGCTTATGTCAGGATGAAGCTTGAAGGCTCAGTTAGTGCAATGGATAGCTATAGATTAGCCAGGAGGGAGCTAAAGAGTGAGTTGAGGAGAGCTAAAAGGGGACACGAGAAGACTTTGGCTGATAGGATCAAGGAGAATCCTAAAGCTTTCTTTAGATATGTTAAGAATAGAAGATTGGTTAGGGCAAGGTTAGGGCCAGTTATGGACAGCAGTGGGAAGTTGTGCGTGGAGCCTGAAGAGATTGGAGAGGCACTGAACAAATATTTCTCTTCAGTATTCACACAGGGAGATGTAAATGTAGTTGTGGAGAACACTGGGATACAGGGTTGCAAACTGGAAAGTATTGAAGTAGATAAGGAGGATGTGCTAGATATTCTTGAGGGTTTGAAGTTAGATAAGTCCCCTGGGCCGGATGGGATTTACCCTAGGCTTCTCTGGGAGGCGAGAGAGGTGATTGCAGAGCCTCTGGCTCTGATCTTCAGGTCGTCGTTGGTTACGGGTATAGTTCCGGAGGACTGGAGGATAGCGAATGTGGTCCCATTGTTCAAGGGGAAGAGAGACCTTCCAGGGAATTATAGGCCAGTGAGTCTTACTTCTGTTGTGGGCAAAGTATTGGAGAGAATTATTAGGGATAGGATTTATAGTTATTTAGAGAGAAATGAATTGATTGGGGATAGTCAGCATGGTTTTGTGAAGGGTAGGTCGTGCCTTACTAACCTTATTGAGTTTTTTGAAAAAGTGACCAAAGAGGTGGATGGGGGTAAGGCAGTTGATGTGGTATATATGGACTTTAGTAAGGCGTTCGATAAGGTGGCCCATGGAAGGCTTCTGCAGAAAATGCAGATGTATGGGATTGAGGGTGATTTAGCTAATTGGATTAGGAATTGGTTAGCAGATAGAAGACAGAGGGTGGTGGTTGATGGGAGATATTCATCGTGGAGTTCGGTGACGAGTGGTGTGCCTCAGGGGTCTGTTTTGGGGCCCCTGCTGTTTGTAATTTTTATAAAGGATCTGGATGGGGGTATTGAGGGATGGATCAGTAAATTTGCAGATGATACTAAAGTTGGTGGAGTGGTAGATAGTGAAGAGGGGTGTTTTAGTTTACAGAGTGACTTGGACAAGTTGCAGAGCTGGGCCTAGAGGTGGCAAATGGAGTTTAATGTGGAAAAGTGTGAGGTAATGCACTTTGGCAGAAACAATAAATGTGTAGAGTATAGGGCTCTTAATAGTGTTGAGGAACAGAAGGATCTTGGTGTATGTGTCAATAGATCCCTGAAAGTAGGCAGTCAAGTGGATAAGGTTGTTAAGAAGGCATATGGAGTCTTAGCTTTTATTGGTAGGGGGATTGAATTTCGGAGCCGCAACGTCATGTTGCAACTGTACAAAACTCTAGTGCGGCCGCACTTGGAGTATTGTGTGCAGTTCTGGTCCCCACATTATAAGAAAGATGTGGAGGCATTGGAGAGGGTACAGAGGAGGTTTACCAGGATGTTGCCTGGTATGGAGGGCAGGTCTTATGAAGAGAGGCTGAGGGATTTGAGGTTGTTTTCGTTAGAAAGAAGGCGGCTAAGAGGAGATCTTATTGAAACATATAAGATGATTAGAGGTTTAGATAGGGTGGACAGTGATAGCCTTTTTCCTAGGATGGAGAAAGCTAGCACGAGGGGACATAGCTTTAAATTAAGGGGTGGTGGTTTTAGGACAGATGTCAGAGGTAGGTTCTTTACCCAGAGGGTGGTAAGGGTATGGAATGCCTTGCCTGCATCAGTTGTAGATGCGCCAAGTTTGGTGGCGTTTAAGAGGTTAGTAGATAAGTTTATGGATGAAAAGGGAATGGTTTAGGTTAGAGGGTCACTGCTTGTTCCTAATTGGTTGACGCAACATTAAGGGCCAAAGGGCCTGTTCTGCGCTGTAATGTTCTATGTTCTACATTACGGTGGATCTGGAATCACATCAGTCAGACCAGGTAAGGATAGCAAATTTCCTTATCTAAGGCCATTAGTGAACCAGGTGGATATGGCAATCAATGATAATTTCATGGCCAGATTCCAGACTTTAAGCCCCACCCCCCCCACCCCACAAAGTTCAAATTCCACCAGCTGCCATGTTGTGATTGAGATTTTGAAACTACACCTCCAGAGCATTAGCTTAGGATCTCTATTACATTCTGAAGAGTAAATTGTGTAAGTAAAAATAATAGTTATTTTAATGGTGACATAACTTCAAATTTAAGCTGGGAACAAAGTTTGGTGCTGAAATTGGTAAACATAATGCATGACTATTGCATGAAGCAGCTATGCATCTGCACTGTCTTTTGAGGGTTCTTTGAATAAATGCTTCACTTGGTGAATGGAGGTCAAAGGCAACCTATGGGGTCAACAATCAGAATGATCCAGAATCTGAAATATTAACAAAAATGAAATCTATTTAAAAATGAGTTCCTTCAAAGAACTGAGGCAATAGCTTAATTAGCTGGAAGACTCTGGGGACAGCCTGGTGGCACAGTAGTTAGCACTGCTGCTTCATAGTGCCAGAGACTTTTGGTTCAATTCTGCCTTAGGTAACCGTTCTCCCTGTGCCTACGTGCGTTTCCTCTGGGCTCCTCCCACACTCCAAAAGTGTGTAGATTACATTGATTGGGCATGCTAAATCATCCCTTCATGTCAGAAAGATTAGCAGGCTAAATATGTGGGATCACAGGGATTGGTCTGGGTGGGATCATTGCTGGTGCAAGCTTGATGGGCCAAATGGCCACCTTCTGCACTGTAGGATTCTAATGATAAGATTTAATGTTTGAAATTCAGTATTTCAATATCGAACAAGCAGAGGCTTATAAAACGTGCAGAGGACAAATTTGCAGGGTATGTGGTGAGAGGACTGGAATGTATCAGAAAATTGGAACACATTGTTGAGCAGTCAGCACAAACTTGATATGTCAAACGTCATCCTCCTTAAAGTTTTAAAAGTTTATTTATTAGTATAAGCCTACTTGTGACATCAACACTACAATGAAGTTATCGAAAAATCCCCCAGCTGGCACAGCCGACTACAAAGAAGAGGAATTTAGCATGCCCAATGCACCTAACCAACACATATTTCAGACTGTGGGAGGAAACCGAAGCATCCAGATAAAACCTATGCAGACATAGGGAGAACATGCAGACTCTGCACTAACAATGACCCAAGCCAGGATTCATACCCAGGTCCCTGGCACAGAGAGGCAGCAGTGCCAATGTGTTTTGACCCAAAAAGTTGCTGATCAACACAGACTTACCTTTTTCCTTCAGATATTGGCTAACCTGTAAAGCCAGAGAAATGTACCAACACAAAAATGAACATGTGTACCTCAGTGTGTTTGTGTGCAAACTTTCTCAAACTATTTGCTGCACTGTAGTATGTACATATTGCCAATCATATCTACTGATATCACAAATGAATATTAGTCAACAGTGCACTCATCAATTAGACATTTTAGAAAATCCTAGGGACATAATAAACAGTACAGAAATATAAAACTTCTCTTGCACTTAGATTTTCTGAATACAAACTTGGGTTCTCTCTTTCGGTTAACCACTTTGTTTTAAAAATAGCCACAAATCAGAAAAGTCTACTTTAGGACTTTTTCCCGCCATTGTATCTTTTTCCTTTGCAAATAGAGCCAATGTAATTTTATTTTTAATAACAAGAAATGTTGGAAAACTTAGCAAGTTTGCAGCATCCATGGAGAGAAAAGGTTATCAAGTCCTTGTAACTTCTTCAGAACTCTGATGGAGTTACATGAACTCAAAACATTAGCTTTGCTTCTTGCTCCACAGATACTATTAAGTCAGCTGTGATTTTCCAGCATTTTCTATTTTTATTTCAGATTTCCAGCATCTGCAATATTTTCCATTTATAATACTTTATTTTGACTGCACCACGGTTAGCAATCCTCCATTCAGCTATCTCAATACTTGACCAAACCTCTGGTCATCTGTTCTCCTTGTATGGCTGTGTCAATTTTATTTGGTAACACTTGGGGAGAAGGGACATTAATTACATTAAAATATACTACCTAAACAAAAAGCTGTGTTTTGAATACATTTGGAGGAAATAATGGAAATTCACAATACCTGCTTGTAAAAATTCTAAGGATTTATACCTGAAAGGGTCAACCTAATTTAACTCCAGCTGTACCTGACTGTTAATATACACAGCACAGTGACACAATGGCTAGCAAACTGAGTGTACACCTAATTGTCACCTGAACAGCATCCAGAAGAAATATCTTCAGCATCCATTTTAGTCGATAATATTGATATATTTGTTTTATCCTACAGGTACTTCGGTCCGCCTTGTCTAACAAGGGGCATACACGCGAGGGGTTGTGAGAGGGCTGCTCTCGGATTTTGAGAGTAGCCTAGTGCTTCACGTCATTAGTGTACGCTTGACCTGGACCAGTTGATGGGCAACACGACAGCTCAGTAACTATTGCTGTGCTGTGCAAATACATGGATTTGGGCCTGTGTTTGTGGGAGTTTGCGCATTCTCCCCATGCTTGCGTGGGTTTTCTCCAGATGCTCCGGTTTTCTCCCACATCCCAAAGACGTGCTCTTAGGGAGAATTTGTTCTGCCAAAATTGTCTCAAATTTGGTTCTAATGCATAGATCTATAAACATAAACTGGGATGACAGGGATCATGGGTAGAAGTGGGAACATCAAAGTGGCGGCACGGGTTAGTTGGGCCAAAGGGCCTGTTACTCGTGCTGTTTTGTTTTTTGTTCTCTTGAGCACCCTCGAAAACCTGTGTTTCAATAAAATCACCCCTCGTTTTTGTGAACTCCAGTCAACATAAGCCCAAACTGTTTTTTTTTAACCTTTCCCTCCCCCCAACGGCAATCAAACCTGGGTTCAGGTTTGCTCAATTATGGCACAGTGGTTAGCACTGCTGCCTCACAGCACCACAGACCCAGGTTCGATCCTCAGCCTCAGGTCACTGTTTGTATGGAGTCTGCACAGTCTCCCCATGTCTGTGAGTTTCCTCCAGCTTCCTCCCACAGTCTGAAAGATGTGCTGGTTAGGATGCAGTGGCTATGCCAAATTCTTCCTCAGCGTACCGGAACTGGGACCAGATTGTAGCGACTCAGGGATTTTCACAGTAACTTCACTGCAGTGTTAACGTAAGCCTACTTGTGACACTAATGAATGAATTTTAAACTTAAGCCCAGAGAGAAAAGTCGTGAGGGTTTTAAAGATCGCAGCTTTGGCCAAATTGGACTGCTACTGCTGCTTGGTACAGCCCAGGCCCAGTGCAGAGGCTTCATACTCCACATAGTCTATAACCAAAAACAAAACTGTGCCATTTTAACACGGCCCCATGCTATTTCTCCCCCTTTTCAGTACATATTTGAAAACTTTTAAGAAGAATTGCTCCCTGCGACACAGGCTGATAGATTACACAATCCAGGAACGTGGGGGTGAAATTATTTCTATGAGGTTAAAAAGTACCGCGTACGCACCGCTATAGCTCCCTCTGACAGTCTAATCGCCATCCTTTGCTCCGTTTTGATCCCCGAACGGTTTTAAAATTTTCTTCCAACTGCTCCCGCTTTCCACCCTGGCGCCAAAATAACCCCAGCGCGCGCTCCCACTCGGCCGCCCAGTACTGGCAACGCGCAGGTGCACTCAGCCCACTACCAGACTGCTCAGCTTCACTTTCCGCACTGCGCATGTCCATTGCCCATACATGACGCCCGGCGGAAGTGGGGAAACGTGATTTACGTGCTGACGTTTCAAGCTCCCCACGACCTCCCCCTCTCCGGGCCGCACGAGGAACCGCCCTTCGGCTTCAGCTTCATTCCCCTTACTACGCATGTGCAGTGCTCCACCTGATCATCTGGCGCGGGCGGGGGGGGGGGCGGGGGCAGGGGACGGCCTTTGCGTGCTGACGTTTCTACGCACTCCTCCCTATCGAGGACGCTCGGACTCGAACAATGCACTGGCGCAGCCAGCCCTTCCGTTCGGCTTCATTTTTCTGATTGCGCATGTGTATTGCCCATACCTGACGCTCCGGGGCGGGGTGGACGTTTGTTGCGTGCTGACGTTTCAGGAAGAGGCGGAGGGAGGAGATGGGTCAGGTGTGAAGTGCCATTCCAAACCTGTCAACAATAATTTTCCAGACCTCAGGACATCCTAATATGTTTTACAGCAATTTAGGTACTTTTGAAGGAAAAGACAAATTGCTGCGGATGCTGGAATATGAAACAAAAACAAAATTCTTGGAAAATCTAAGCTGGTGTTTTGTCATTTTTGAAGTATAGTCACATGTTTAAGTTTATTTATTAGTGTCACAAGTAGGCTTACATTCACAGTGACTTCATTGTGGTGTTAAAATCCCCTAGTCACCAGACAGTGTTCGGGTACACTGAAGGAGAATTTAGCATGGCCAATGCACCTAACTAGCATGTCTTCAGACTATGGCACGAAACTGGAGCACCTGGAGGAAACGCACACAGACATGGGAAGAACGTACAAACTCCACACCAAGTGACTGAAGTGGCACAGTGGTTAGCACTGCTGTTTCACAGCACCAGGGACCTGGGCTCGATTCCTGGCTTGGGTCACTGTCTGTGTGGAGTTTGCATGTTCTCCCTGTGTCTGTGTGGGTTTCGTCTGGGTGTTCTGGTTTCCTCCCGTGTTCTGAAAGATGTGCTGGTTCGATACATTGACATACTGGATGGTGGCGACTAGGGGGAATTTCACAGTAACTTCATTGCAATGTTAATGTAAACCTTACACATGACTCTTGAAGCTGGAAATTGAATCTGGGTTTGATTTGATTGGATTTATTGAGTGAAAAGCATTGTTTCTTGCACACTATGCAGACGTGAAGTTTGTTTATTCATCACAGGTAAGGCTTACATCAACACTGCAATGAACTTACTGTGAAATTCCCCGAGTCGCCACACTACAGCACCTGTTCAGGTCAATGCACCTAACCACCATATCTTTCAGAATGTGGGAGGAAACCCATTCAGACACAGGGAGAATGCGCAAAGTCTACACAGACAGTGACGCAAGCCAGGAATTGAACCCAGATCCCTGGGGCTGTGAAGCTGCAGTGCTAATCACTGTGCTACCATGCTGCCATAAAGCATACCATTCATAGAGAAGGAAAGGAGAGATTACAGAATGTATTGTTACAGTCATAATAGTGCATTATTAGAAAGTTTTAAAGAATTAGAATAAAGTTTTAGCAGTGTAGAACGGGAGTATAGGATAGAATTAGAGGGTGTGCAGCGCACAGCTTACAAGGAATTACCTTGCTCTGACACCATTGCAATTTCTATCTCAGTGTACCGAACAGGCACTAGAGTGTGGTAACTAAGAGGTTTTCACACTTTGAGCTTCATTGCAGCATTAATATAAACCTACTGGTGACACTAATAAATAGATTCAGGTTAATATGACATACTTGTTCATTAACAAACTGTGGTCGAACACATCACTCTGCACAATAAATGGCACATGCAACCAAAACAGAGTTCACAGATTTCTCCATTACACATCCAGATGTCAATAGCACAGTGAGTAAACTAATCTTATTGAAACCCTTATTTCTCATGAGGGATTTCAATCTTCACTTTCAAAGATGTAAACTTGAAATTCACGCGATAGGTTGCTCCAACTTAGACAGTATCCACAATGGCCCACCTCACATGGTTTTGATTCCTCTCCTGAGATTCCATCTCTCTGGATTGCTGAGAATGCATTGAAGCACCAACTTTCAAGCACAGTTTCAGATCTTTGATTATACTGAGTGAATACTATTGCTCCAAACAGATATCTTTGCCCCACTGTCACCAAACCTTGGGTGTCTTTTTGGGTATCATAGAAGTATCATAGAATCATACAGTACAGAAGGAAGCCGTTCAGCCCATTGAGTCTACACCGACCACAATCCTAGCCAGACCCTATCCCTATAATGTCGTACATTTATCCTAGCTAGTCCTCTTGATAATAAGGGTCAATTTGGCATAGACAATCCACCTTTTAATCTTTGGACTCTGAGAGAAAAACAGAGCACTAGGGAGAAACCCACGGAGACATGGGGAGAACATGCAAACCCCACACAATACAGTGACCCAAGCTGGAATTGAACCCAGGTCCCTGGTGCTGTGAGGCTGGAGGTTTCATCACATGAATTGCTCCAATCACTATTCTGCCAACTCTGGCGCCATGAGTGCTAACCACTGTGCCCCAATGACTTCTAAAATGTTTCTCCTGGGCCCTCTTAAATTACCAGATCTTCCCTTGAGCCCTCACTTAAGATCAGCTATGAGTATTTCCCAATTTGGAGCATTTTTTTCTCTGCTCCTCTCTTAACTGAAATGGAACTTCTTCCTTTCCCTATTCCCTCTCCGGGACTCTTCTTTGGAAGTGCTCCCTGTTCTCAGCCTGGGATTCTTCTTGATGGAGCTCTGTGCCTGTTCACATGACCTGGGTGTTCATGTTTTTTTTTCCTTATGCACAAGTACACGGGGTGCAAAGAACATACAAATGCCAATCTGTGGATGTGCAGCTTGCTCCCAGACTGCACATGTGCAAAAGCTCTGAGGAATTGAAGTCCTCAACCCCCATTTTCCTCCTAAAATGAGTTTGACTTTCACAACAATGGAAAATGGTGGTTTGGCTGACAGTTGTAATGATGATTCATCATAACCCTGAATTATATACTGACATAGAATCCCTACAGTGCAGAAAGAGGTCAATGGGCTCAATTTGTCTGCACTGATTCTCAAAGAGCATGTCACCCTTGCCTTGCCCGATCTCTGTAACCCCTGTGCTATGGCCAATCCACACATCTTTGGACACTAAAGAGCAATTTACCATGGCCAACCCACCTAACCTGCACATATTAGGCCTGTGGGAGGAAATGCATGTAAACAAGGAGAGAACTTGCAGACTCAATGTAGACAGTCACCCAAGACTGGAATTGAACTCAGGCCCCTGGCGCTGTGAGGCAATGATGCTAACTGCTGTGCCAGTGTGCTGCCCATGTTGAACTTTTAAATAAGATGTGTTTCAAGAAGAGTCAAAAGTGGATGAGAATAGAGGTTCTGAGGATGTTATTCTGTGACTGAAAAGGTTCTCTGTGGATTACACTCAATCCTAAGAGAGGGACAATAGAATGTCATACCCTTTTTTAGACAGAGACATTTTATAGGGAGAGGCATGGCAAAAAAACTGAACTGTAATCTGAGATAACAGAAACTCAGCAGAAATTACTACCATTCTCTGAATTATATTCCATAAGTGTTTGTGGTTTTACCCTTTTAGGAATACACAGGGGACTGGGATTAAAAAGCCAGCTGCAGACCTGTGTACTGTTGCTGGGACGTCAGAATGTGGGATACAGGAACAAGAATTGACAGCAAGTCAGTCACCTCTGCAAAGGCAGCTTGCAGGAAAAATAGATCTCTGTCTTTTGATGGACGAAAGCTAAAGGAAACCTAGATCTTTTCAGAGACGCTGCAAAATCCATTGTCTCCAAACCAACTGCAAGTCTAACCTCTGTGCACTTGTCTGGCGTTCTAGTTCTGCTGTGCTAGTGTGTGCTATGAGGATCACAGCTGGAGAACACCAGTAATGTACCCCTGCCGCTGGCAGGTAAAATGTCTCGCTCTGATTGCTGGAAGCAAGTCAAGTCAGCAAAACCACAGTTGAAAGGAAGCAGAACGACTCCTTTCAGCTAACCTGCAGAACCCAGAATCTCCTAATCAACTGCCGAAGGCAGCACTATCGAATCATCCAACTTAATGGAAGCAGCATTTCCCCACCGATTCCTCACGGATAAGCTGAAAAAGAGTGATTTGAATATTTTAACTTTCATTTACAGACTCTGCTTCTCATTTCTATTCTGTGTGTATGCATGCTGTGTTTTATTATACCTGCATTTTAGTAGCTTGTAAACTTTTTCAACTCAAGAAAGGTGGCCAAAATAGGCTTTTTTTAAAACATAAATACATTTGGATTAGGAAAAAGTCTTCGCAAGGGAAGGGATCCTTTCAAAATTAACCTGGTTGCTGAATAAAGACAGGGAGCTCATCCCACCTCACCCGGGAGCAGAATCGTAAGGGGTATCCCATATGGAATCATAACAAATTGGAGCTTGGCCATGATAGTTTCCACCGAGAGGCCAGGTAACAAACAGGGGAATTTGCCCAGAGTCTGGTCATAACAGTCAAGCATCGTGCAATTAGATAATGAACCTTTTTGCTTTCCAGTGGGAGTAGGAAGGCAATGTGTCAACAAGGATGGATGTGTCAGTTGACAGATGAATGTGTTAGCGGACTAATGATTGGGGCAAGTCATGTGATGAAACCTCCAGGGATAAATTTAATCACAGTTGGCAACCATTGCTACCCATTAAGCTGCGGCTAATGAGGAATGTGATGGTAAAAGGATGGAAAAGATCTCTTTTTCTAAGATAAGTGTAATGTACGAGACAAGTTTTTTACACAGAGGGTGGTGAGTGCCTAGAACTTGCTGCCAGGGGAGACTAATGTAAGTGGATATAAGTGATTTTTAAGAGGCATCTGGACAAATATGTGAATAAGGTGGGAATAGAGGGATATGGTCCCTAGAAGGTTAGACGTTTTAGTTCAGAGGCTGCAGCCTTGGAGGTTAACTTTCTTTGTTGTTATAAAACAGTCCAACTTGTTTAATCTCTCAGCCCTAGCACCATTCCTGTAAACATTTTTGCGCTCCAACTCTTCTTTCTCTTAATGCAGACTACGGATTGAATTTCATAACATGCCCCCCAATTCCGCTACTCGTGGGGGAAATGGAAGAAAGTCCACCTCTTTGTGGGCCAATTGAGATCCCCAAGTGACCGATTAAAATCAACAACCCCAAGCATATCCCCATAGCCCCACATATTTATCCTGCTAATCCCCCTGACCTACTCAGCTTGGGACACTATGGGGCAATTTAGCATAGCCAATGCACCTAACCTTTGGACTGTGCCACCGTGCTGCCCCAATCTTGTCCAGGTCTTTCTGCGTAAATAATCTCACAACACTAGGTTAAAGTCGAACAGGTTTATTTGGTAGCATGAGCTTTCGGAGCACCACTTCTTTATCAGGTGAGTAGAGCGGCAGTCATTACCTGATGAAGGGGCAGCGCTAGAAAGTTCATGCTATCAAATAAACCTGTTCGACTTTAACCTGGCGTCGTGAGATTTCTTCCTGTGTCCAACACCAGTAACCCCCATATCATTCCTGCAGACAAGAATGTGTTGCTTCATTATCTAAGAAATGGCAAATAAAATGCAAAACTATACAATGGTCAGCGCAAATCGCCTTTGAGGGGAGATGGTTGGTGAAGCAGCTAAAAATGGGTGGATTGAGAGCATTGCCCAGTGGAACCCCTGTGACATTGTCCAGGGACTACTGGCCCTCAACAATGAAAGCACTTTTTTTCCCCCAGAAATAGATTATTCATAGAATTTGTAAAAGCACATTACATACAGTTCAAATTTGACATTAAATAAAGTGCAATACAGATCAGTTTCTTCCAGTTCGCCACAGTTGCCATTACAGATTATACTTACAATGTTCATTTAGTCTTTGCGTAAAACATTCTCAATCGCATGCAGCCTGAGGGATTTTACACAGCTTGCAGCCTCTCCGTTTACTATGTATAGCAGGGCCACAGACAATGGCCTTTCCCTGACACTTAATAGTGTGGCACGATACACTACGTGTTCAGTGTAAAACATAAGAGAAAGCCAGTTGGGTCCACTCAGCTGTGTCCCAAGGATCGTGAATAATGTGCTCTATTATTAACCTAACCCATTTAATCTGAGGGTTAGTTCTCCAAACCAGCTGTAAAACTCAATCACCACCATCTAACCTTTCATGCTACATTATTTATTGCTGATTGGTTGCCTTTTTTTGGCATGACATTTACATAGTCTTAGAAACTCAACAGCCCCTCAATATTGGAGTCCTCATAACCCTCAGTCCTGTCCCTGACTTTCAAAATTAATTTGTGCACATTCACTTGAGAATCTATTCCTCAAATCAGCCACATTGATTGGTGTGCTTTGCATCTACACATCTTCTGTCACCTTTTGTATTTCTCAATTCTTGATCCCTCACTCAAATCTTCTAATGCCTCTCGTACTCTGCCACAATGTTCAAATTTAGGCCTAAGTCTTCCCATTCGTAGAATCCCAAGAGCCCATGAGTCTGCACCGACAGTCCAAAAGACAGATCCAATCCCCCGCCCTAACATCATAACCTCGAGCGTTGATCAAGGCCAATCCCCCTAACATACATGTCTTGGGACACTAAGGGGCAATTGAGCATGGTCATGCCACCTGACCATCTTTGGAGTGTGGGAGGAAACCCATGCAGACATGGGGAGAATGTGCAAACTTTACACAGATAATTACCCAAGGCTAGAATTGAACTCAGATCCCAGGCGCCTGAGACACAGTTGTTAACTTATGTTTTCACAGGTTGTGTGGAGTAGGAGAAATCAGGACAATTCCAAACAATTTATCAATGAATTTGATTATACTGCGCAGTGATTTTAAGAGGCATTGACAAATATTACAGTATTGACTTCATGAAACCTGAGGGACTGTATGCCGTCTGCGAGAAGCGGTATTTATTGTGTTCTTTTATGTAAAGAGCACAGTTTTTAACATAATAATGCAAAAATAATCTAGTCTCTTCCTGAGCTGACGGGAATCAAACATGGGCTTCAGGAGAAACAGCAGAGCGATGCAGTGCTGAGGTCGAGCAGGTTTGGGAGCTTGGGTGTAAATAATTCAGAATATTAAATAGTGCTGTTGCATCCCTTCATGGATATGTGTCTCGTAACTTGCACACGTGTGTCCCACAGCAGATGTCACTCTCCAGCATCTATGGCAAGGCGGTGTCTGATCAATCTGATGTGAAATGCAAATTAGGGAAAATAATTGTCCGACGGGTTTGTTGCGTTTGGCAATTAATTGCATAATTTCACTATCATGGAAATAAGCCCCTTGGGATGGCCACAATTACAAAGAGAGGGAGCCATTAGAAGCAAGCCATTTACAGATGCAGAAATAAATACAAGTGTGTCAAACTGCCTAATTCAGGATACAAAAGAGTGTGGATTTTGTCCAGTGGGAAGGCAATTTTCGTTTCAAAAGCTACCATTTCTGCGTCCTTACAAAGTCTTAACCAAATATAAAATTTCCAGCTGTTTAAGAAAAAAACTTGTCAGTCTTTTTTTTTTGCTCCTACGTTAAGCTTCACAGAAGCGTATCTAATGACATTGATGGACATTGATTTGAAAATAGTCTTCAATGAAATGTGAACAATTTTAATAATAAAATACGTGCAGGCTTTTGAAAATTGATATGTTTGTAATCGCCGTTAAAGCCAAAGTTCCCATAGTCAGAGTTGCCACTAGGTGGCATTCTTTTAAAAAAATTCTTGACGCTGGTTCCAGAGTAAAAGATTTGATGAAGACAAATTGAAGACAAGGGCCGGGATTTTCCCGTTTCCCTCCCCGTGCCGTGCTCTCCGGCTGTGAAGCTGGAGCACCATTGGCTACCGGTGGGATCTTCTTACCCCAACGAGATCTATGACATTTTGTACGGCCAGCTCAGCTGCCTCTGGAGATACAAAAGTCTGAGGTCAAGTACCAGCCGACTCAAGAACAGCTTCTTCCCTGCTGCTGTCAGACTTTTGAATGGACCTGCCTTGCATTAATTTGATCTTTCTCTACGTCCTAGCTATGACTGTGACACTACATTCTGCATTCTCTCGTTTCCTTCTCTGTAAACGGTATGCTTGGTCTGCACAGCGAGCAAGAAACAATACATTTCACTGTATACCGTTACACCGACAATAATAAATCATATTGAAGAAGCAGCCACCAGGGGTCGTCAAAAGATCCTGGCAGCGAGAAAGGCAGAAAATCCTGGCCAGTGTGGGTTCCTTACACACACACACACACACAAACATACCTACTCACACACACACACAAACATACCTACACACACACACACACACACACAAACATACCTACACACACACACATGCACAAACATACCTACACACATACACACAAACATACCTACACACACACACACAAACATACCTACTCACACACACACACAAACATACCTACACACACACACACATACAACTACACACACACACACACACACACAAAACTACCTACACACACACACGCCAAACATACCTACACACCACACCACAAAAACATACCTACACACACAACACCACAAACATACCTACCACACACACGCACAAACTACCTACACACACACAACATACCTACACACACACACCACACCACAAACATACCTACACACAACCACAAACATACCTACACACACACACAACACACATACACACACCACACACAACTACCTACACAAACACACAAACTACCTACCACACACCACACAAACATACCTACACACACAACACAACATACCTACACACACACACATACAAACATAGCTACACACACAACATAGCTACACACACACACAGCACATACCTACACACACACACACAACCACAAACTACCTACACCACACACAAACATACCTACACACACACACACAAACATACCTACACACACACAAACACATACACACACATAAACACACCTATACACACACATACACACCTACACAGACTCATACACAAACATACCTACACACACACAAACACACACACACACACACTCAAACACACATACACACACACACACAAACACACACACACTCAAACACACATACACACACAAACACACACACAACCACATACCTACACACACACACATACACACAGACTCAAACACACACACAGATACACGCACAAACACACACACACCTACATACATACACACACACAAACACACCTACACACACATACACACACACAAACACACCTACACAGACTCACACACAAACATACACACACACACTCAAACACACATACACACACACACACACACGCACATGCACACACACAAACATACACACAACCACACACCCACACACACACATACACACACAGACTCAAACACACACACACACCTACATACAAACACACCTACACTCACACACACACAAACACACAGACTCACACACACACACCAAACACACACAACACAACTACACTCACACACACACAAACACACAGACTCACACACACACACAGACTCACACACACACAAACACACGCACACACACACACGCACACACAAACACACACACAGACTCACACAAAACCACACACACATCTACACACACACACAAACACAAAACCACACACAAACACACACAGACTCTTACACACAACCCCACACATAGACACACACACACACACACACAGACCTCACACACACACACGCACACACACAACCACACACGCACACACAAACACACCTACACGTGCACACAGACTCATACACACACAACCACACACACACACACAAACACTTACATACGCACACAGATTCATACACACACTCAAAACCACACACACACAACCACACGCACACACACGCGCATGCACACAAACACACCTACACATGCACACAGACTCACACACAGAACCACACACACACAGACACACAACCACACACACACACATAGAACGTAGAACATAGAACATTACAGCGCAGAACAGGCCCTTCGGCCTTCGATGTTGCGCCGACCAATTAAGAAAAAGCAATGACCCTCTAACCTAAACCATTCCCTTTTCATCCATAAACTTATCTACTAACCTCTTAAACGCCACCAAACTTGGCGCATCTACAACTGCAGCAGGCAGGGCATTCCATACCCTTACCACCCTCTGGGTAAAGAACCTACCTCTGACATCCGTCCTATAACTACCACCCCTTAATTTAAAGCTATGTCCCCTCGTGCTAGCTTTCTCCATCCTAGGAAAAAGGCTATCACTGTCCACCCTATCTAAACCTCTAATCATCTTATATGTTTCAATAAGGTCTCCTCTTAGCCGCCTTCTTTCTAACGAAAACAACCTCAAATCCCTCAGCCTCTCTTCATAAGACCTGCCCTCCATACCAGGCAACATCCTGGTAAACCTCCTCTGTACCCTCTCCAATGCCTCCACATCTTTCTTATAATGTGGGGACCAGAACTGCACACAATACTCCAAGTGCGGCCGCACTAGAGTTTTGTACAGTTGCAACATGACGTTGCGGCTCCGAAATTCAATCCCCCTACCAATAAAAGCTAAGACTCCATATGCCTTCTTAACAACCTTATCGACTTGATTGCCAACTTTCAGGGATCTATGCACATATACACCAAGATCCCTCTGTTCATCAACACTATTAAGAGTCCTACCATTAGCCCTATACTCTACACATTTGTTATTCCTGCCAAAGTGAATTACCTCACACTTTTCCGCATTAAACTCCATTTGCCACCTCTCGGCCCAGCTCTGCAAAATGTCCAAGTCTCTCTACAAACTATAATACCCCTCTTCACTATCTACCACTCCTCCGACTTTGGTGTCATTCGCAAATTTACTAATCCAAACACACGCACACACACAAACACACCTACACATGCACACAGACTCATACACACAAATACACATATACACACACATATACACACATACACACAACCACACACATACCTACACATGCATACAGGCTCACACACAGATATAAACACACACACACAAACACACACATACACACGCACACACAGATGCACACGCACACAGACTCACAGACGTGAACACACACACACACAGACACACACAGACACACACACACACAGACTCACACAGACATAAACAGACATACATGCATACAGACTTACACACACAAACACACACACACACACATACAGACTCACACACACAAACACACACACGCAGATACACACAAATACACAACACACACACATAAAATCACCACCTCACACACACAAAAAAAACAGGCTTCTTCCAACTCCTCCCTTCACACCCCCACGCACCTCACTCCCCCCAGGTTTTCCTATGTTCTGTTTCTCTCCCTCACAGGTCATAGTCATTCTGGTTCAGATGGAGACCTTTCAGCCCATCAATTCCACGCCAGTTATTTTTCTAGCGCAATCCTGTCATTGCCGTTCCCTGACTCTATCCTCATATTTCCCTTATCTCCACTTCCACCAGGCTTGTAGTTAGTGAGTTCTAGGCCATTATCACCTACTGCGTTAACAAGATCTTCCTCACATCCCTCCCTATCCCTTGCTCAAAACTTTGAATCTGTCCCTGCTAATTCTTTGTGCACAGTATCTAATGCTGTCATTATTTTGTTCACCTCTCCGCAATCATCTTTACTCCAAGGAGAACAAACTTGGCTTCTCTAACCTAACCTTGTAACTAAATTGTCTCATCTCTTGAAAATTTATTCTGAATCTCTGCACCATCTCAAGATTGCACCCGAACCAAAACCATTTCCCAGCTGAGAGCACCGACACCAGACATCACTGTTCCATAGAATAGAATCCATAGAATCCCAACAACGCAGAAGAAAACTGTTCAGCCCGTCGAGTCTGCACCAACCACAATCCCACTCAGGCCCAATTCCCATATCCCCACTTAATTATCCTGCTAATCCCAACACTAGGGTCAATTTTAACACAGCCGATCTACCTAATTGGCACATCTTTGGACTATGGAAGGAAATGGGAACACTTGGAGAAAACCCATGCAGACATGGGGAGAATGTGCAGTCTCCGCACAGAGGGTGACCCGAGGCCGGAATTGAACTTGGTCCTTAGTGTTTTGAGGTAGCAATCACCATGTAAGTTCCCCGCTTGGCTGACTATATAGTTCCAAAAACAAAATTTAGCATGGAATAAACGAAACAGAATGGGCATTTCAGATCAAGATGCTCAAAAACTTACTCGTAAACCCATTGGCTGGCATTTTCACAGATGTTATTAACCTCTGAATGACACCCACCTCATCGCGAAATCACATCAAATAATTGTCTAATGCAATCTAGGTTATACTGGAGTGGGGGCAGAGGAGATTCACCAGGTTGATTCCAGAGTTGAGAGGGTTGGCTTGTGAGGAGAGACTGGGTAGATTAGAATTATACTCATTGGAATTCAGAAGAATGAGGGGAGATCTGATAGAAACATATAAGATTGAAGGGAAAAGATAAGATAGAAGCAGGGAAGTTATTTTCACTGGCGAGTGAAACTAAAACTAGGAGGCATGGCCTGAAAATAAGGGGGAGCAGATTTAGGACTGAGTTGAAGAGGAATTTCTTCACACAAAGTGTTGGGAATCTGTGGCATTTTCTGCCTAGTGAAACAGTTGAGTCTACCTCATTGAATATTTTTAAGGCAAGGATAGATAAATTTTTGAACAGTAAAGGAATTAAGGGTTATGGTGAGCGGGCGGGGGTGAGTGGAGCTGAGTCCACAAAAAGTTCAGCCATGATCTTATTGAATGGTGGAACAGGCTTGAGGGGCCGAATGGCCTACTCCTGCTCCTTGTTCTTATCTTTTTATGTTCCCTTTATGTTATGATAATTTGGAAAAGAAGTGTCGCTCACACTGTACAAGACATTAGTGAGAATACATTATGGAATCATAGAATTCCGACAATGCAGAAGGAGGCCATTCAGCCCACTGTGGTGCACCAGCCATAATCCCACCCAGGTCCTATCCCTGCAACCCCACACATCTCTGTACCCTGCCAATTCCCTTGACACTAGAGTCAATTTAGCATGACCAATCTACCTAACCTTCTTTGCACTGCATCCTGGAATATTGAGTACGGTTTTGGTCCTCTTACTTGAGGAGGGATGTAGTTGCATTAGAGGCAGTTCAGAGGAGGTGCACTAAATTGTGGGGGGTTTGTCTCACGAATAGAGTTTGAGCAGTTTAGGCTTATGCTGCAAAGGGGACGTGAGAGTTTTCCATTCAGAGGGTGGTGCGTGTTTGGAATGAGCTGCCACAGCGGGTGAAAGAGGCAGGTATAGTTATAACATTTAATAGACAGGTACATGCAAGGGGAAGGTTTAGAGGGATAGGGGACAAATGCAGGCAAATGGGACCAGTTCATTTAGTAAACCTGGTCGGCATGGACAAGTTGTGCCAAAGAATTTGTTTGGCTATCTCCATGGCTCTATGAATGAGATGATAAAAGGGATTGACAAAGCAGATGTAGAGAGGATGTTTCTTCTTGTGGGGCAATCCAGAACAAGCAGTCATAGTTTTAGAATGAGATTTCGAGATGTGGACAAATTATTTCTCTCAAAGAGTCGTGAGAATATGGAATTAATGACTGCAGAGCGTGGTGGATGGTGGGACATTGAGTAAATTTAAGGAAAGAGACAGATTTTTAATTAGCAATGGATTGAAGGGTTATGGAGAACATAAGAAAGTGGAGTTGAGGTCAAGATGCAATCAGCCACGATCATATTGAATAGTGGAACAGGCTGGAGGGACTAAATTGCCTATTCTGGCTTCAATTACGTAGCTGAAAGCCATCCTCAAACGATCAATATTATGTGCAATTCGGTGCAGAGGTTCAGATTTCACTGACAATGTGATGACACTTAAAGAGGTTCCTTTAATTAATAAAGTTGTTATGGTGCATTTAAAGTGAATGGACTAAACGACATTGATTCGTGTCACAAAGAATGCTTCCAAGATAGTTTTTCTTTGGAAAAGGAGATTGACTGTAAATCATAGACAAACAGATGACAGCAAAGAAAGCATCAGATGTATACCTCAAGACAGAATAAAGGGAAATTGGATCATGTGGGAGATAAGCATAAGGAGAATAGAAGGAGGGATAAATGAGTGGGAGACAAATACTGAAACAGACATTCCTCCCCTCCTTAGCAACACCACAAGAAATCAACATTGACGACCAAAATCAATTAAAGCTTAAAAAAATCATTGAACAACTGCTCATGTTAAAATTCTTTTAATTACAGAGAGCTGTTATTAGTACATTGGTTAAACACAAGGAAAAAAAATTGCATCAACATTTATGCATCATTCTCGGGCTGGTGCTCTTTTTGAACCTAAAATAAACCTTTGTTTTGCAGATCAGTGAGGGAACGTAAAATGAATTTTGGTGCATGTGTTCTTGGAAAATTACAGCTGGCAATAATGAATGCTTAATTGCCAAAATAAAGATAACTGACTAACCTCTCGACAGTTTGGGCAATGAGCAATCCTAGAGCAGATGTGATTGACATGCTCAATATTTAGTTCCTTTTGGAACAACACAGAGCAACCAAATATTTCTCTGCTCCAGTATCAAACCTTGCCCCACGGGCGTCGCACGTTAGTGTTTTAATAACCTTTGTCTTATATTAATACTTGGAAAGGAGAGGAGCTTGTCTGGGTTAATAGGTTGCTTGCAAATCTGGTACAAGAGTTCAAAAAGTCACCTGTCTCTCAGCTGGTTGCAAAAGCCTTTTTTTTTGTAATATGGAATGAGTTTAGGGCTGTCTCAGTCCATTTCCTGAATGGATCTGGGTCATAGTACAAAGCTGGCAATAACTTCCTGTTCCCAGGCTTTGAAAACGGAAAGACCATCTTCGTGGTGAAATGTCAGCCAGTCCTCTCTCAAGGTTGTTCTGAGTTATGTTTTAGAATGTATAAGAGTACAGCACAGGGCCCTTCAGCCCACAGTGTTGGTGCTGAATGCCAGGGACACAGGTTCCATTCCGGCCTCGGGTCACTGTCTGTGCGGAGTCTGCACGTTCTCCCTGTGTCTATGTGGGTTTCCTCCTGCGGTCCAAAGATGTGTGCGTTAGGTGGATTAGCTGTGCTAAATTAACCTGTAGTGTCAAGGGGACTATTTTGGGTAACTACGTGGATTATCAGTGTAAATCTATGGAGCTATGGGTATCGGGCCAGGCTGGGATTGTTGTTGGTGCAGGGCTTGATGGGCCAAATGGCCTCTTTATGCACTTCAGTGATTCTGTGATTCAATGATGCGAAATTAAACTTCTCTCTGGCCTAAGTCCCTATCCCTCTCTATTCATGTGCTTATCTAAAAGCCCTTTAAACACCACTATTGTATCTGTCTCCACCACCATCCCTGCAGTGCTCCTCAGACACCTACTACTTTCTGTGTAAAAATATATTCCCCTCACATCTCCCTTAAACTCCCCCCCACCCCCGTTACCTATGTCCTCTAGTATCAGGCATTTCAATTCTGGGACAGCAAGGTGGCACAGTGGTTAGCATTGTTACTTCACAGCACCAGGGACGGATTCCTGGCTTGGGTCACTGTCTGTGTGGAGCCTGCATGTTCTCACCATGTCTGCGTGGGTTTCCTTCGGGTGCTCCGAAATCCCCCACAGTCCAAAAGACATACTGGTTAGGTGGATTGGCCGTGCTAAATTCTCCTTTGGCATACTGGAACAGTGTGTGGCGACCAGCGGATTTTAGTAGTAACTTCATTGCGGCGTTAATGTAAGCCTTACTTGGGACACAAATAAAATAAAATAAAATTACTGCGGATGCTGGAATCTGAAACCAAAAGAGAAAATGCTGGAAAATCTCGCAGGTCTGGCAACATCTGTACGGCGAGAAAAGAGCTGATGTTTCGAATCTGGATGATCTTTTGTCAAAGCTTCAACAAGGGGTCATCTGGATTTGAAACGTCAGCTCTTTCCTCTCCTTGTAAATAAATAATAATATTCTGATGGTCAGCTCTATCTAATACTCTCATGATGTTATAGATTTCTATCAGGTTCCCCCCTTAGCCTTTCTGTTCATAGGTGCAAATAGAAACTTAATTTGTGGGGAAGAGTTAAGGATTCTCTTTCTGTTGGCGATACACAAATCTTGGAAGTCTTTTCTGGCGTAATTGCCATTATTACATATTCTGGTCGGCTGCAATTTCTGAGTTCAGCACGGAAAGTTAAACATGTGTGTTTTCCCTTGTAGCAATTTGTTTCATATGAGTTCCACTCCTTCAGACACTACAACCTCGATTCCCTGCGCGCCCTCATTTTAAAAGCAGGTCTGATTAATTTTAAACCACAGCAGCAGCTTTAAGGTGAAGCTAATTTGAAAATCCAGGTATTTAACAACCCCTTTAAGAGGATTATTGGTGTTGGGAATTTAAGTTTTAACCAGTGAGCACTATGACTGTTAAAGACTAGGGGGATTGCAGTGATGTAAGCTCACAGACTTTGTCAGGGACATGGAAACATAGAAGATCGGAGCAGGAGGAGGCCATTCGGCCCTTTGAGCCTGTTCTGCCATTCATTGCAATCATGGCTGATCATCCAACTCAATAACCTAATCCTGCTTTCTCCCCATAACCTTTGATCCCATTCGCCCCAAGTGATATATCCAATTATCTCTTGAATACATTCAATGTTTTATAGAGTCGTAGAACCCTACAGTGCAGAAAGAGGCCCTTCGGCCCATCAAGTCTGCACCAAACACAATCCCACCCAGGCCCTACCTCCGTATCCCTACATATTATACCTACTAATCCCTCTAACCTACACATCCCTGGATACTAAGGGGCAAATTCTTAGCATGGCCAATCAACCTAACCCCGCACATCTTTGGCATCAACTACTTCCTGTGGTAATGAATTCCACAGGCTCACCACTCTTTGGGTGAAGAAATGTCCCCTCATCTCCGTCCTAAATAGTCTACTCCGAATTCTCAGTCTGTGACTCCTAGATCTTGACTTCCCCGCCATTGGGAACATCCTCCCTGCATCTACCCTGTCTAGACCTGTTAGAATTTTGTAAGTCACTGTATGATGTTCCCCCTGCCTCATTTGTCTGAACCTCAGTGGAAACAATCTTAACCTAGCCAATCTCCCCTCATGCCTCAGTCACACAGAAACAGATTCCATCTGAAATCACGGTTAACTCGAGAAAAGATAGAAATAAGCTTGCAAAGCCTACAATTGCCAAATAGTCTGCATGTAGCACTATCGAGGCTGACACTTGTAACACGAGCAAGGTAGCAAACAGCTGAGTGAGCTTCCATGGAAACATACACCACTGTACTTTCAGGGGGAAAGAATATGTACAAAATAAGTTACCTTATTGTATAATTAATGCCAGCTTCAAGACTTACAAGCCACTGGACAAATTTGCAAAGACACTGTAATATTTACTCAGATGAAGAAATGTACATGTTGGAAAGACAAATAATCTTCGCTTGCAGCCTCTCTATTCCCCGGCATCAGGGATCTTAATAAAAAGGGAACTGAGGAAATATTTAACGTCTTGCAAAAATAAATAAACTCTTCTAAATTTGCAAAAGAGCAGCAGGAGGTTGAGATTATTTTTTTATTGTCTCCCTGGATCTCTGATTAAATTTCGTCCCTTTGACTGCATTAACTCTTTGCTAAGGCATGTTAGTTCAGGTGAGGCATCTTCCAGTGTCTTGATTTGTGAGCCCAGATGTGTAGTCCTGATGCATGGACTTTCGCTCGTTTGCTTCCAAAAGGAATCTGTCAAGTCCTGAGGCTAATTTCCTCCCCTCTCTTCTCAGATGAACAAGCTGAGCATGAATCAGAGGCATTTTGTATAACATCGGAGGCACAGTGGTTAGCGCTGCTGTATCACAGCGCCAGGGACTGGGGTTCGATTCCCAGCTCGGATCGCTATTTGTGTGGAGTCTGCATGTTCTTCCCAGGTCTGCATGAGTTTCCTCCGCATGATCCAGTTTTCCTTCCACACTCTGAAAGATGTAGTTGTTAGATGCATTGACCTGACATTTATTAATGTCATAAATAAACTTACATTATTAACACTGCAATGATGTTACTGCGAAAATCTCCGAGCAGCTGCCGGAGTGTGGCAACTAGGGGAATTTCACAGTAACTTCATTGCTGTTTTAATGTAAGCCTTACTTGTGACTAATAAATAAACTCTACTTCCTAACAGTACACTGACAATAGAACAATGGGCCAGGAATAGATTACATGCAACAAACAGAATTCTTTAGCACATGTAAAACTCACTTATGTCTCTCACATTTTGTATTTCTGATGAAAGATCATTGACCTACAACATTAATCCTGACACTGCCGCTTCTCCACCAGGCATTTTTGATTTAATTTGATTTATTATTGTCACATGTATTAACATACAGTGAAAAGTATTGTTTCTTGCGCGCTATACAGACAAAGTATACGCAGGAAACAAGAGAGTGCAGAATGTAGTGAGTGAAGTTTTAGAAACATAGAATGAGAGTAAAAGGTAGAATTAGGAGGTACGCTGATCACAGCTTGTAAGAAGTTGGCCATCTCTGCAGAAATTCTGTGGTTTTCTCCAACAAGATTTCAGCTTGCTTATTTTGACCATTTCATTTCTGTTGCTTTCTGTTTCCTGACTGCCTTTGATCAGATATCTACTGAAATGCCCTTACTGAGGGCCACCGTTGCACAGTGGTTCGCACTGCTGCCTCACAGCGTCAGGGACCCAGGTAACTGTCTGGAATTTGCACATTCTCCTCATGTCTGCATGGGTTTCCTTCTGGTGCTCCGGTTTCCTCCCATACTCCAAAGATGCACAGGTTAGGTAGATTCACTACTCCAAATTCATTGGATGCTGGACAGTGAGTAAATTTAGGGAGGACTCAGACAGATTTTTAATTGGTAATGGGTTGAAGGGTCACAGGAAGAAGGCAGGAAAATGGGGATGAGGAGCATATCAGCCATGATCAAATGGAGGAGGGGACTCGATGGGCTGAATGGCCTAACTCTGCTCCTATATCTTATTAACTTATTAGCTACGTTAAATTGCCTTTTATTTATTTATATTTACCAATGTCACAAATAGGCTTACTTTAGTAACACTGCAATGAAATTACTATGAAAACTCCCCCACCCCCCCCGCCCCCAACAGTCACCGACATTCTGTTCAGGGACACGGAGGGAGAATTTAGCACATTTCCTGGGCTGTGGGAGGAAACAGGAGTGCCCGGGGGAAACCCATGCAGACACGAGGAGATTGTGCAGACTCTACATAGACAGTGACCCAAGCCGGGAATCGAACCAGTTTCCTGGCTGTATGAGGCAGCAGTGTGAACCTCTATGCCGTCATGCTACTTGTTGTCCCAAAATCTGTGGGTTAGGTGGATTGGTCATGCGAAATTGCCCAAGATGTGCAGATGAGGGGAAGTAGTCGGGTAAATTTGCGAGGTTACAGGATACAGCCTGTGTAAGACGCTCTGTTGGAGAGTTGGTACAGACTCAGTTCACTGAATGGCCTCCTTTGTACTGTGATTCTGTTCTATGAAATACAAAGGATTAGAGGGATAGAGCCCCAGAGTGAGAGGCTCTGTTGGAGAATTGGTACAAGCTCAATGGGCTGAATAGCCTCCTTCTGCAGTGTAGGGATTCTATGAGAAACATCACTAACCTTTCTAACAGCAGGATGTGGTCTTGAAACATTAACTCTGTTTTCCTCTCTCTGCAAATGCTGCCGGACCTGTTGAGTATTTCCGGCTGCCCTTGTTTTCATTTAAATTTATCATTTTGTCCCTGTTTCACACTTCATAGCAGAGAACTCTTGAAATGAGATATCTTTTGTTGCATTCTGTGCACGAGACAAGGGGTATCTGTGGCACTTTATCTTGCGAATTTTGAGCTCTTGTTGTTGCAGCTGTATGTGTTGGGGTTGGATGTCGGTAAATCACTTTCTGATTAAAGAGATTTGAGGGAATGAAGGAATGAATGCAGATGTGCTTTTTATCTGAACCAGATGTTTCATTAATTCCAAAAATTTCTGCATCTTCACATCCCATAACCATCAAATTTCTCTCATATAAAAATCAACCGAGCAGTGTTCCCCTTGCAATCATTTAACTAACGCTCCTCGGAAATAGGAGCAGGAGGCATCTCTGTGGGTCTGTTCCACCAGTAATCAGATTATAGCTGACCCTTGGCCTCAACACTACTCCCCTGGCCGATGCTCATATGCCTTGCTTCAGAGTCCAAAAATCTATCAATATCAATCTTGAATATACTCCATGCCTAAGCATTCACAACTCAACGGGGTACAGAATTCACTGTGAGAACAACTTCCAACTCAGCTCAATCTGAAATGACCAACTCCTTAATGCAAGACTGCCTCCCTTATTCTCAACTAGGGAAACAGTCTCTCCACATCTACCTTCTCAAGCCTTCTCAGGACCTTATGTTTCTTTGATATTACCTTACATTCTTCTAAAGGATTTTGATTTGATTTGATTTATTCTCACATGTATTAACATACAGTGAAAACTATTGTTTCTTGCATTTCTTACCATTCATAGAGAAGGAAAGGAGAGAGTGCAGAGTGTAGTGTTACAGTCATAGATAGGGTGTAGAGAAAGAGCAACTTAATGCAAGGTAAGTTCATTCAAAAGTCTAACAGCAGCAAGGAAGAAGCCGCTCTTGAGTCAATTGATACGTGACCTCAGGTTTTTGTATCTTTTTCCTGACAGAAGAAGGTGGAAGAGAGAATGTCTGGGGTGAGTGGGATCCTTCATTATGCTGGCTGCTTTGCAGAGGCAGCAGGAAGTGGAGACAGAGTGGATGGGAAGCTAGTTTGCGTGATGGATTGGCCTACATTCATGTCTTTTTGTAGTTCCTTGTGCTTTTGGGCAGAGCAGGAACCATACCAAGCTGTGATACAATCAGAAAGAATGCTTTCCATGGTGGATCTGTAAAAGTTGATGAGAGCCATAGCTGACATGCAAAATTTCCTTAGTTTTCTGAGAAAATAGAGGCATTGATGGGCTTCCTTAACTATAGTGTCAGCCTGGGGGGGACCAGGACAGGTCGTTGGTGATCGAGACATCTAAAAACTTGAAGCTTTCGACCTTTTCTAATTCATCCACATTGATGTAGACAGGGGCATGTTCTCCTTCACGCTCCCTGAAGTCAATGACAATCTCCTTCGTTTTATTGACATTGAGGGATATTTGTAGGCCCTGTCTATTTAATATCTCCTAGTAGGACAATTGCACTCCAGTAGTCAATCTATTTAACCACATTATAAGACAAGTATATTCTTCCTTAGGTACTGTTACAATCCCAGCTAATGCTACCACTGAACAATTCAAATCCCAGAGTGAAACCTATCTTGATAGATCCTAACTTTTCTTTTGAAATCATGGAGGAAAGTTACTAAACAAATTCACAGGAGTCTGCTGGTGAACTTTTGACATCAAGAATTAAGCAAGAAAGAAACTATTACATCAGACAAAATGTTGGAAAGATCCAAATACAAACACAAGAAAATGTTTCAAATATTCACTATTCCTTCAGTTCAGCAATATCTTTACAGAAGTACAGATACAGTAAGATATAACAATTAACAATACCACGTTAAACTCAATATTCTGAGTAAGTTTGTGGTACATATGAATTAACTGGTGAACTGTGGTCAGACGCACCAAACTCCCAAGTGAATGACTGATGTGACCTAAGCAGATACCATGGATTTCTCAACAACCCATCCAGACATTGTCACAACATCAGTTAACCAGTCCTACTGAAACTCTGGCAGGGTTCCCCAACTGCATCTGTAACCATCCTGCTGCAAATGAGAACAAGAATTTGGCATTCCAGCTGAATGTCCATTCACTTTCAACAGCACCAGGGAAGCCCAACTGTGAACGAGGAGGGAGATTTCCAGCACCTGTTTTTCTCATGAGAATTTCCAATCTTCACATTTGAAGAATTTACCTTGGGATTTCCTCTAGATATTGTTCACTCAGATGGCTTCAACAAGGATCCACCTCCAAGACTTCACCCTTGCTTTCTGAAGTCCTTTACCTCTACAACTCAGAGTGCACTCAAGCTTCAATTTCTAAGCACAATTTCAGATCTATAACCATGTCAAATACCTCTGCTCCAAAGTATCTATGCCCTTGTGGCCCACTGTATGGAGTTACCAACCTTTAGCTGTCCTTTCAGATCTTCAGAGCTTCTCTCAAGCCTGCTTCATTGCAAATCTGCTTTTTATTTGACTTTTTACTCTGCTCCTTATATTTTTCCTGATTCAGTGGATTTAATCTGATCCCTGTCTTTGTCCAACTTCATGCTTAGGACTGTTATCTGGGACCTCTTCCTGTCCCACTCCCTAATTTGGAATTTTCTTCTTGATTTGGGACCTTTTACCTACCCCTCTCCCCATGTCCTGCTCCCTGGGTCACCTTCTCTCAAATAGCTCTTCAGTTCAGGTCACCCGGCCTCCAGTTTTGTACTGTTTCAATTCTTTGCCTCTTTTTCTTACATGCATATACGCAGAGTCAGTTCCCAGCCTGAAGACATCAAAATGGGTGAATTGTGCTTGTGAACTGGGCCAGTTCCTGGTTGGGAACTTGAAACACCAAATTCACTACCTTCCTGGCAACCTACCCTGCTTGTGAGATCTTCAAAATACTCAATATAATTCTTGGGGTGGGACGATGGCACAGTGGTTAGCACTGCTGCCTCACAGTGTCAGGGACCTGGGTTTGATTCCCGGTTCGGGTCACTATCTGTGTGGAGTTTGCACATTCTCCCCGCGTCTGCATGAGTTTTCTCTGGGTGCTCCAGTTTCCTCCCACACTCCAAAGATGTGCAGGTTAGGTGGATTGGCCGTGCTAAATTGCCTGTTATTGTCCCAAGATGTGTATGTTAGAGGGATTAGTGGGTTAAATATGTGGTATTCTGGGGATAAAACCTGAGTGGAATTGTTGTTCTAAGGAGAACAATGCCAGCCTCTCGCATCTCTCCAGATAGTGGAAACCTCTTTGGGTGTCACTGTGGCATAGTGGTTAGCACTGCTGCCTCACAGTGCCAGGGACCCGGATTTGTGGTGAGTCTGCACATTCTCCCAATGTCTGCGTGGGTTTCCTTTGGTTGCTCCAGTTTTCTCTCACAGTCAAAAGACGTGCTAGTTAGGTCCTTTGGCCGTGCTAAATTCTCCCCTAGTGTATCCGAACAGATGCTGGAGTGCGGCGACTAGGGGATTTCAGCAGTAACTCCATTGCAGCGTTAATGTAGGTCTACTTGTGATATTATAAATAATCTTTAAATTAAACCACTCTTGCACTACATCAGTGTGAGTTCTCTCTGGTTATGGACAGGAAATGGATACGATTTCAGATTGATGTTACACACAGCCACCAGGCTTTTTTCATGCATGTTAACAATGGCCACATTCAAATTCCACTCACAGAGGTGGAATGACATGTTCTCATTTATTTTCCTACTCAGCTTGCTATTTATTATTTCACATCCAGCTATTATCAGCAATCCAAACTCTCCTTAAAAGTATCCCAAAGATTAATAACAGTGACATGTCATTAACAAGCCAATACTTTCCTGGGAAGATTGGGACCATTATTTCACCCATCCACCCCACGCCCCCAACCCTTTTGAAGCACAAAATCTCAAAACGCAAAGTATTAGAGCAGAAGCAGCTTCTGTAGGTTTACATCAAAAGTTTGATAAGTTATATCACTGGCTACATTTTTTGAAACTTGTAATTTTCATTGAGCATTTACAACGATAGAAAAAGACAATGGTTTGATTTGACTTATTATTGTCACATGTATTAGCATACAGTGAAAATTATTGTTTCTTGCGCGCTATTACAGACAAAGCATACTGTTCATAGAGATGGAACGGGAAGAGTGCAGGATGTAGTGTCATGATCAAAACTATGATGTAGAGGAAGATCAACTTAATACAAAGTAAGTCCATTTAAAATTCTGATGGCGGCAGGTGAGAAGCTGTTCTTGAGTCAGTTGGTACACGACCTCAGACTTTTGTATTATTTTCCTAACAGGAGAAGGTGGAAGAGAGAATGTCCGGGATGCATGGGATCTTTAATTATGTGGGTTGCTTTGCCAAGGCCGCAGGAAATGTAGTCAGAGTCAATGGACAGGAGGCTGGTTCACGTGGTGGATTGGATTACATTCATGACATTTTATAGTTCCTTGCAGTCTCGGGCAGAACAGGAGCCATACGGAACTGTGATACAACCAGAAAGGATGTTTTCTATGGTGCATCTGTAAAAGTTGGTGAGGGTCGTAGCTGACATGCCAAATTTCCTTAATGTTATGAGGAAATAGAGGTGTTGGTGGGCTTTCTTAACTATAGTTGGCGTGGAGGGACCAGGACAGGATGTTGGTGATCGGGACACCTAAAAACTTGAAGCTGTCAACCATTTCTACTTTGCTTCCATTGATGTAGACAGAAGCGTTCTCCCCTATGCTTCCTGAAGCTGATGACTATCTCCTCCATTTTGCTGACGTTGAGAGGGAGAGATTATGGTCAGATTTCATGGTCAGTGTGAAACAATGGTGGTAAGCAGTGAGCTCAAACGGACCTGTCCACAAACAAATAGTGACCTCTGTGATATTGATTCCTCTTCCCTGACATTCCTTTGATATTGATGGTAAGTCCAGGCACCCAGCAATTATAATGTCATCAAACAGGCAAAGTAGCCAATCACATTGAATCATCCTTGTCAGACCCCGTTTGGAGTATTGTGAGCAGTTTTGGGCTCCTTATCGAAGGAAGGATGTGCCGGCCTTGGAAAGAGTTCAGAGGAGGTTCACAAGAATGATTCCTGGAATGAAGAGCCTGTCGTATGAAGGGCAGTTGAGGACTCTGGGTCTGTACTTAGAGTTCAGAAGGATGAGGGGGAATCTTATTGAAACTTATAGGATACTGCGAGGCCTGGATAGAGTGGACGTGGGGAGGATGTTTCCACTAGTTGGAAAAACTAGAATCAGAGGGCACAACCTCAGGTTAAAGGGACGATCCTTTAAAACAGAGATGAGGAGGAATTTCTTCAGCCAGAGAGTGGGGAATGTGTGGAACTCTTTGCCACAGAGGAGGCGAGATCATTGAGTGTCTTTAAGACAGAGATAGATTAATAAGGGGATCAAGGATTATGGGGAAAAGGCAGGAGAATGGGAATGAGAAAAATATCAGCTATGATTGAATGGCGGAGCAGACTCGATGGGCTGAGTGGCCTAATTCTGCTCCTGTGTTTTATGGTCTTATGGACTCTCAAAGTCAGCAACCCAGAAAGAAAAATGTACTAATTACCACTCAATTTTATAAGTTTGCAGAGACTGATAATAAAGATTAAGATAGGGGAATATGGGAATAAAGTAGAAGCCAATATAAACTTCCCGATTTTTTAAATTATATTATAAATTTGTGAATTTGTTCTCATAGTATTGAGATATGGCATTCGGCAAATAAAAGATTGCTTTTTTAAGAGCCAGAGCAGTTGTTTGGAATTAGTTATGAAGCAGTGAGGAGTTAAAACCCAATTACACCTCACTAACAAGGAATGACTTTTTCCTTTTTTAAAACAATAATATTCCAGCATTTTTTTAATTCATTCATGATGTGGGCATTGCTGGCTGGGCCAGTGTTTATTGCCCATCCGTAATTGCATTGAAAAGTCAACCACATTGCTGTGGCTCTGGAGTCACATGTAGACCAGACTGGGTAAGGACAACAGATTTCCCTCCTTAAAGGACATTAATGAACCAGATGGGTTTTTCCGACAATGGTTTCATGACCAGCAGTAGATTTTTCAATCCAGATTTTCTTTTGTTGCACTCAAAATTCCACCACTTGCCTTGACAGGATTGGAATCCAGATATCCCTGGGTCTCTGGATTTCCAATCCAATGAAAAAATCACTACACCACTCTCTTCCCTTACATGAAGATATTCACTTCAGTTCACCTGCTTTCTAAAGATTGCCGTCTGTGTTAACTTCAGTAGTACACCTTGTGGAAGTGTGGGGAATCCATGGTACCAGCTTCTCGATTGCTACGTTTAACTGGATATTTGTGGGTACCAGCAGAAACTGTCAAAATTCATTGAAATGACAGAACCCAAACTGATATAAATTGGAATGTTGAGGCTTTCTTGTCCCAAATTTCATCCATTTGCTTTTATGGACCAGGTCACTCAGCATCTGAAAGACAGATACTATTTCTAGCAGTATCTCTTCCTTTGATAATCTGAAATGTTTGTCTATTTTCCTCTTTCAGATTTTTTTATTCATTTGTGGGATATTGCCGTCACTGGCTGGGCCAACATTTATTGTCCATCCTTAGTTGCCCCTGGAGGGAAGTTGAGAATCAACCACATTGCTGTGGCTCTGGAGTCACACGTAGGCCAAGTAAGAATTTCCTTCCCTAAAGGATGTGAGTGAACCAGATGGGTCCAGACCAGGGAAGGACAGCAGATTTCCTTCCCTAAAAGACATTAATAGACAATGGTTTCCTGGTCATTAGTGGATTCTTAATTCCACATAATTTTATTAAATTCAATCTAAATTCCACCAATTACCGTGGCTGGATTCGAACCTGGGTCCCCAAAGTTTCAGGATTAATAGTCTAGCGATAATACCACTAGGCCATCGTCTCTCCTAATGATGGTGATCAATCTCCCAGGCACTCCTTGCAAGAAGGTTTGTGAATCTTTGGAATTCTTAATCCCATACGATTCCGGATGCTCAGTCACTAAGGATTTTCAAAGCTGAAATTAATGACTTTTTTTGCATACTACGGGGAGCTAGAGATATGGGAGTAAGGTAAGAAAGTGGAGGTGAAGTAGAAAATCATCCCCAATTCTATTGAATAACAGTGAAGGCACTATTCTATTTCTACAACCTATTCTTGCTCCTATTTCTCAGGTTCTTAAGAATCTCATTAATATCTTGATACAAGTGACTGAACAGGAAACTTACATTAAGCAAATTGACTTTACTCAGAGAATCTCATGCAACTTATAGGATCAACTTTTGTCTTTTCTCATTTTGGTAAAAATTGGAATTTATATGATGCGTTTTCTTTTTATAGTTACATATTTTTTATAATGCAAATTATCATCGTTGGTAGATAGAGCAGTTCTTAACTTTGCCTCCAAGTGCCTGCCTAAAGTGTTCCCAAGTATAGCAATAGGGCAGAAACTAGAACTACCCCTGTACATTGGCTCAATTAACATGCCTTATTTCTCTTCTGACTCCAAGAATGCACCCATGACACACCAGCGTGCTCTTTCCATTTCTCATACTACCCCCCTCTGTTTTTCTATGAAAACTTGATGTTACAATTACATTTAATCACAATTTATCAAAGTATCCTCTCACCTACTGGGATCTGGATCCAAACTGTCCAAGTCCATTCCATTTGGAATCACAGAGAGAACAGTTTAGTTCCATTTTTCTGAGCTGGATTCAAAGCCAGGTTGCACAGTTGAAAGGACAGTAGGCTGATTCCAGAACTTATCACAGAATCCCTATAGAAGGGGGCCATTCAGCCCATCGAGTCTGCACCGACCACAATCCCACCCAGGCCCCATCCCCACTACCCCATGCATTTACTCTAGCTAGTCCCTCTGACACTAAGGGGCAATTTAGCATGGCCAATCTACTTAACCTGCACATTTTGGACTATGGGAGGAAACTGGAGTACCCAGGGGAAATCCACACGGACACAGGGAGAATGTACAAACTCCATACAGACTCAAGCCAGGAATCAAACTAAGAGCGTAAGAAATAGGAGCAGGAGTAGGCTATCTAACCTTTCGAGCCTATCCCGCCATTCAATAAGATCATGGCTGATCTGAAGTGAATCAGTTCCACTTTCCTGCCTGCTCCCCATAACCCTTAATTCCCTTGTCTATCAGAAATCTATCTACCTGTGATTTAACCACATTCAACGAGGTAGCCTCCACCACTTCAATGGGCAGAGAATTCCAAAGATTCACCAACCTCTGAGTGCAGAAGTTCCTCTTCAACTCTGTTCTAAACTACCCCTCCCCGCCTTATTTTGAGGCTGTGCCCTCTAGACTCGGGTCCCTGGGGTTGTGTGACAGCAGTGCTAACTGCTGTGCCACCATGCTTTAACCCTATACTCCAATATGGTCTCTGCTGAAAATTGTTGATGCTGGATTAACCGAGACCACGATGTATGTTGTGAGTAATGCCATGAACTGGTGGAACTTATGCTTTGCTTCCAGACATCATTGAGACACAAGAGTGTCTCAATGGCAGATGTTTTGCAGTGGCATTTTCCAAGTGCTTGTTTTGCTTGCCAAAGCCACAAGGTCAACACATGACTTCTTAGTTCTTTCTATCCCACCCTTCGCCTACAGCAGATTTATTTCAAGTTTAAAGTTTATTGATTAGTGTCACAACTAGGCCTACATTAACACTGCAATGAAGTTACTGTGAACATCCCCTAGTCATCACATTCTGCTCGGGTTCACCGAGGGAGAATTTAGCACTGCCCATCCACTTAACCAATACATCTTTCAGATTGTGGGAGAAAACCAGAGCACCCAGAGGAAACCCACACACACATGGGGAGAATTTGCAAACTCCACACACAGATAGCAACCCAAGCTCAGGAATTGAACCCAGCTCCCTGGCTTTGTGAGGAAGTAGTGCTAATCACTGTGCCACCATGCCACACATTGTTCCCATCACAAGATATCTCATGTTTCTGTGTTCATCTACCTCTGTTTCTGCATTGTTATATGCATGCTTATCATCCATGTATGTGTTGGCACAGTGGTTAGCACTGCTGCCTCACGGCACCAGGGACCCAGGTTTGATTCCTGGCTTGGGTCACTATTCTTCCCGTGTCTGCCTGGATTTCCTCCGGGTGCTCCAGTTTCCTCCCATACTCCAAAAGACATGCTGGTTAGGTGCAATGGCTATGCTAAATTCTCCCTCAGTGTACCCGAACAGACGCCGGAGTGTAGCAACTAGGGGATTTTTTCAGTAACTTCATTGCAGCGTTAATGTAAGCCTGCTTGTGACACTAATAAAAAAAAGTTTGCATACTCTATGTGCGCATGTGGTTGATGTGTTTTTTTTCTGGATTAAAATACATAGTTAAGCCAACAAGACTTTTACAAAAACACCCTGATGCTTTTAGTTTTGTGCAGCAGTCCATATGCAAGATGCAAAAATCATCAGTACAAAGGAATTATGAATGCTTTGCTTGTTAAGGAATGTTTTACATTTTAAAAATGATTTGCACACCAGTTTCTTTGGAAAGGCGTGTAATCAAACACACTTGCTCAAATCTGTTCCTTTTTTTTGTTTCATTCCTCTGTTGGCAAAATAAAATCCCAGTTGGAACGTTGAAATGATTGGGGGCTGGAGAAGATAATGAGAGTGACTGACTCTGTGAAGCTCTTGTATTTTGCAATCTGGTCTCAGTAGAATTGATGTTAGCTTCAGCCAGTAGACCGGTGAATAAGGAGCTTTAGTTTTATTGTTGGTTCAGCTAGCAGGTCACAGGAAGTGATGATCAGAAAGAGTTTTTTTTCCCCTCCAGTGTAAATTTTATGGTTGTTTTCCTTCATTGAATCAGAAAGCAATGAAGGAGGTCATCCAGCCCATTATCATAGAACGATAGAATCCCTACAGTGCAGGAAGAGGCTGTTTGGCCCATCATATCTGCATCAACTCTCCAAAAGAGCATCCCATCCTGGCCCACCCCTCTTTATCCTTGTAGCATCTACCATGCTAATTCACCCTCACCTAAATGTAATGCCTTCAGGCTAATGAGGTTAGCTTGCTAAAGTGTGAACTATCTGATGATTCGTAACTGATAGTTAAATCAGGGAGCCTCATGCTCTTTATTTAAAGCAGGTATGTCAAACTCCCAGCCTGCATTCAGCAGGGCGCAACCGGAGAGCTGGCTGTGTACAGGTGTACGTTGTAAATAAAGTAACTTGGTGATGGGGCTTTTGCCTCGGTGGAGTTATTACACTATACATCTTCGGACACTAATGGGCAATTTAGCCCATCCACCTAACCCACACATCTTTGAACTTGGGAGGAAACCAGAGCACCCGGAGGAAACATACACAGCCACGGAGAGAATGTGCATACTCCACACAGACAGTGACTCAATGCCCCAGAGCTGTGAGACAGCTGTGCTAACCACTGTGCTCCAGTGCCGCCCATTATATCTGTGCCAGTTCTCTGAGTTCTCTGAAGGACTTTCCAATTAGTCCCACACCCCTGCTGTTTTCTCATAGCCCTGCATGTTCTTTCTTTTTCCAAGTGGAGATTCAGTTGTCCTTTCCTATTGAACCTGCTTCTGCCATCCTTTCAGATATCCCAGTTCATAACAATTTGCCGAGTCTCGCTTCTCACTGTTTTTTTAACCAATTATTTTGAATTTGTTACCAACCCTCCTAGTGGAGGAAACAGTTTCTCTTTTAACTCTTTCAAAACTCTCCCTAATTTTGAACTCCTCGATTAAATCTCTTATATCTAATGTTCTAAGGAGAACAATGCCAACCTCTCGAATCTCTTCAGGTAATGAAAACCTCTCTAGGTAGCTTGGTGGCACAATGGATAGTACTATTTCCTCACAACGTCAAGGACTCAGTTTGGGGAGTTTGCATGTTCTTCCCATGTCTGTGTGGGTTTCCTCCAGGTGCTCCAGTTTCCTTTGAAAAACGTGCTAGTTAGTTGCATTGGCCGTGCTAAATTCTCCCTCAGTGTACCCGAACTGGCGCTGGAGTGTGACGACTAGAGGATTTTCATGCAGTATTAATGCAGTAATAATGTAAGCCTACTTGTGACACTAATAAATAAAACTTTAAAAACTTTAAACTTTAAAAACTCTCATCATTGCTACTGATTCTGGTAAATCTCCATCACATCCTTTATGAGATCCCGACATCTTTGCTAAAGTTTGATGCCTAAAATTGGATGCATTTTTCTAGTTGAGCTTTTCTAGGTTGCAATTGTACAGGGGAGCGTTGTGGATTGGGGTAGCAGCGATTGAATAGGGGCAGTGATCAGGAGTGGGGAGGTGAGGTGTACCACGATCAGAGTGAAGAGGAGGCATGATCAGGTGGGGATGTGCAGTTGGAGCAGTCTGAGAGTATGATGTCTGGGGAGTGGGTGAGGGTGGGGAAATGAGATTTCATACAGTACATTAACTATGTACTCTTGTAAAGAGTTAATGCACTAGGAGGTCGGCACATGCGCAATGGTGCCTTCTAGCAGTCAGCAGCCAGCTTCTCGGTACGAATAGACACCATAGATTCCCCCCACTGACCAGAATCACACTTTGCCTCATTTTGTTTCTTGAAGTGGCATAAAATTGTGTCTGAGCGTGATTCTGCCCCGTTCTTACACTTGTTTGGCATTTAGACTTTTTTGGTAAGATCAACCCCTCCCCGCCAGTTTTCAACAGCCTTTTTAATAACTTTAATAAACCTATTCTGCCATCTTCATCAAGAAATATGTCACAATTCTAAAATGGGTACATAAAGCAAAAATTACTCAGCAAGTTAGCAGCAACAGGAAGCAAAATACCAGTGCCAGCAGCAACCTGAACTTGAATAACATTCAATAGAGAGTACTTTTTGACTCCACCAGTTGGCATTTACAGAAAACTTCAATGAAACATCCCAACATGTTTCACATTGGCGAGAATCCCAGACAATGAGCAGTGAAGGAAGAGAAATTAAGGGCAGCAACCTATTTTTTAAAAAAATTCATTTTGTGGGACATGGGCTTCGCTGGCTGGGCCAGCATTTATTGCCCAGCCCTAGTTGCCTTTAGAGGGCAGTTGAGAGTCAACCACATTGCTGTGGCTCTGGAGTTACATGTAGACCAGACCAGGTAAGGTTAGTGGATTTCTTTCCCTAAAGGTCATTAACAAAGCAGATGGGTTTTTCTGTAAAGCAACAATGGCTTCATGGTCATCAGTAGATTCTTAATTCCAGACTTCTTTATTTAATTCAAATTCTACCACCTGCCGTGGTGGGATTTGAACCCAAGTCCCCAAGAACATTAGATAAGTTTCTGGATTAATAATCTAGTGCTAATACCACTGGGCCATCGCTTCCCTTGAGATCAGAGGGGTAGATTTTGAAAAAGCTTTTGGAAGAGCAGAAGAGAGCAAGAGAGATTACCAGACAGGGGAGCCTGTTCCAAAGCGATGGCAAGTTGGCTAAAAGCTGCGCTGTCAAAAGTGGAGTCTTCAGGCCACAGAATAAAAAGATATTCCTGTTAATTTGCGCATATCTCAAAGCTGCAGATAATAACAGAACTTGATGCTGTAAATGAGAATTTATCCACCAAAGAGGCAGCAGCACTAAGAAGAGACTGTCTCAAATCTCCAGGCACTCAATTAAAACTGGACAAATCTGTGCATCAGAAATAAATGCAAATAGAGCTGAAGAGACTTTGCTTTGTGATTTAGATTGCTCATACTTGAGGGATGAAAATGGACCACAGGCTGTATCTTGCAAACTCCTGCACAAAATGAAGCATTTTGTTTTGAAGTTAAAGTTTACCATTAAGATTTTCCATGCACGCTTATGCCCAGGAGTATCACAATAGCTCAGAAACTGAGGCCAGCAGTCAAAATATAATCTGTTGTGTCAAAACAGCAAGTGCAGACATAAACAGACTAGAATTTCTCTTCATCAGATTTATTGATCAGATTAAATACAAGCTGACAAAGAAACTAACTCAATTGATTTAATTTGAATAGAGCCATTGATGCTTATCGCGGAATCTTTGGAACAGAATCCCAAGGATTTCAATGCCTCTTTGTTACAATAGATTCAAGGCTGGCAGATATCTTAAACTCTCTTTGTTACCTTGGTGGATTTTTTTTTTAAATTTGAAACTTTCACAAAACATACACAGATGTCAGTTCAAGGTAAGTATTTAAAAGCAATGCAAATATAGCTGAGTGCACAAACAAGGAAGTAAAGGGAGCCATTATGATCCTTACCCAATAAAAACTTTAGACTAAATGTATCTACGACACTTGAACAGTTACGCTGGCCAATCAACTTGAAATTTATTCACCTCCACTGTATCTTCCAACGATATTTTTGGAACAAATGTACTTTTAATTCAAGCAGTACTTTTCGGGAAAGGTTTCATTGTCACGGCTGCCGAGCACAGACCTTGAGAGGTTTGCCAGTCTCTTCTGGAAAGATATACAAAGAACAAAGAAAGGTACAGCAGAGGAACAGGCCCTTCGGCCCTCCAAGCCTGTGCTGATCATGATGTCTGCCTAAACTGAAACCGCACGCAGTTCAGGAGTCCGTATCCTTCCACTCCCATCCTATTCATCTAGTTGCTCCTTAAATACTGCTATCACACCTGCTCCCACCAACTCCCTGCGCAGCGCATCCCAGACTTTCATCATTCTCTGTGTGAAAAACTTCACATCTCCTCCATACTTTTTCCCCACGCACCTTAAACCCATGTCCCCTTTTCTACTCTAGGAATGAGCTTCTGACTATCCACTCTGTCCATGCCACTCATAACCCTTGTAAATCTCTATCAGGTCACCCCTCAACCTCCGTTATCCCAACCTCTCCTCATAGCTAATAGCTTCCAGACTAGGCAGCAGCCTAGTAAACCTCTTCCGTACCCTCTCCAAAGCATCCACATATCGGAATAGCCCACCACGAGAATTGGAGCGAGTGATGGGGCGGACCACGGAAAGGTCCATCGACCTTGGGTGGGATTTTACGGTTTTGGGATGAGCAAGGCCATATTGTCTTTAGAAGACAAGTCCAGGTGGCTATCAGGGATGTGAGTGATCACCTCTCTGGCTACCCTTGATGGTTTGAACCAACTGGCAAGGCAGGCCTTTTCAGAGGGAGCTTAAGAGTCCACCACTTGGTCTGGGATGCTAGAGAGCAGATACAGGTTGATAAAATTAGCTAGATAATCAACATCTTTTCCCAAAGATAGGGGAATCTAAAACTATGGGGTATAGGTTTAAGCTGAAAGAGGAGAGATACAAAAGGGTCCAGAGGGGCAGTTCCTTCACACGGAGGGTGGTGAATGTCTGGAACTAGCTGCCAGAGGTAGTAGTAGAGACGGGTACAATTTTGTCTTTTAAAAAGCATTTATACAGTTACATGAGTAAGATGGATATAGAAGCATATGGACCAAATGTGGGCAATTGAGAATTGTTTAGTGGTAAAAACTGGGCAGTATGGACAAGTTGGGCCGAAGGGCCTGTTTCCATGCTGTAAACCCCTATGACTCTATGACATAGGATGACAATTTCCATTCCTTGAAGGATAGCAGTTGGGCATTTTGGCTTTTTCACAACTCGCATGCCTGTTTTCCCAGTGCTAGTCCACAAATCAGCAGATTTATTGAATTCAATTCAATTCCGTCATTAATCTTTCTGAGGGGGATCTGATCTGATCAGCTCTGAATTGACAGTCCAACAGCTTAACCACTACACAACAGCATCCATCTTTGTAAAACATCACTGAGGATTATTTGATACATGTATCTGCTAAGGAGGCTTGAAAGTCCACAAATAAAATTACTGTGTCAACAACTCTTTGCAAAGAGACCAATTTGGAAGGGATATACTTTAATACCCTGTCCAAAAACAAAGCAGTTTAACTGTTATTTAATTACTCCAAAGGTTTTCCCGGATATTTGATGAAATGTGATTCTTAACTTGTGGGGCTACAGTTGCACAAATACTGTCACTCATTCAGTTCAGTTTCTCACCTGCTGGGATATTTTTTATCTGTGAGCATGCAGTGACCATCAGCAGGCTGCTTAGTCATGGAGGGATAATCTGCCACCCACATCAAGTTTAAAGTTTATTTATTAGTGTCACAAGTAGGCTTGCATTAATACTGCAATGAAGTTACTGTGAAAATCCCCTAACTGTCATACTCCAGCGCTTGTTCAGGTACACTGAGATAGAATTTAGCATGGCCAATGTATCTAATCAGCACGTCTTTCAAACTGTGGGAGGAAACCGGAGCACCCGGAGGAAACCCATGCAGACACAGGGAGAAGGTGCAGACTCTACACAGAGAGTGACCCAAGGCCAGAATCGAACCTGGGTCCCTGGAGCTGTGAGGCAGCAGTGCTAACCACTGTGTCACCGTGCCGTCCTACATACACACTGGTCAGCAGCATAACAATCAGAGGCTTGGACCCTGGTCATTTATTTCTCCCCTGCCAGACTGAGCGGTGATGAGGCCAATCGTAGCATTGTAACTGCTTCGTAGCTGAAATCGGATAATTTGTCACGGGGCTGACTGAAGTGGGACTTGGACATGGTTCATGTGGGCTGTCCCACACAATTGTGACACCTTGCGTAACCCAATGACTCCAACTGAAACCATGTGGTCTCCAGGAAAAGGCATTGAACCGTACTCTGTAAAACGAAGGGAAAATGTTTGTACTATATTTGAAAATATTTCAATGCACTTGCGATGTATTTAGGGGCACTGGGGGGGGGGGTATGATTAAGCATCGTCATTGTCTTGTACTGACACGTTGCAATACAGGTTGGGTTTCTCCCCGTTCTCAGTTTCCAATCTCAGCGTCCTGCTTTAAAACAAATGGCCAGAAAATAATTGGAAATTAATAAGGTTCAGCACCCACCGCTACATGAACTCTGGAATGTGACACGGGCATTGAGAATGGACAAGGTAAAGTGAATCATTAAGCTGTGTGTGGGTGGGTTAGATTCTCTAGGCTCTATTATGTAACACCGTATGCCTGCTGGGGTTTATGCCATCATGTCTATTGCCTCCCTGCTATGGGTTTAAGGGGTTCATCACTCGCCCCATGAAAAGCAGAGACTGGGTGTGATGCTCAATGATGAAGAACAGGAATGGGCGATCAGCCATAAACTTGGCCTGTGAAGAGAGAGGCATGAACCCCGAGAGGGAGATGGCAGCAGCTTCACTGCCCTCCTCATCCACCTTCAGCGCGATGTGCTGCTTCATCTGTGGGAGAGAGAAGGGGAGACGTTGTGAGTATAACATGTGAGCAGCGGTAAAGTCAGCAAACATTCACAACTCGCTGGATACCCCGGTTGGTGCACATCACTGACCAAAGAGGAATAGAACTAAATGGATCGGGGAGGTCCCACGTTTCTGAATTAGCCCTCCCGAATTAATGGATCTCAGTTGGGACGATGTGGAGATGCCGGTGTTGGACTGGGGTGGGAATCGAACCCCTGGTGTTGTGAGGCAGCAGTGCTATCCACTGTGTCACCGTGCTGCCCACGGAATCCTATTGGTAGGATTCCTGCCGTTATTTAAATATTCACAGAATGTGAGCAGTGCTATATAGGCCAGCTTTTTATCAACTTATCCTTAAGTGTGCTGGAAAAGGTATTGGTGAACTTTCTTCTTAAATCTCTGCAATCTGTTCTTATCCAAGTGAGTAGCTTGCAAAAGGTCCAGAGTCACATATAAGCCATCAAGATAAGAACACTAGGTCCCCCTCTCTGAACAGGATCAGTGGCCCAGATGGGGTTTTTGCAGCAATATGGCTCTCCCGATACCAGCTGTGTATTTCGATATACTTAATTAACTTAATTTAAATTCTGCCGTTTCTGCGGTTGGCTGTGAACTCACGTGTCTGGTTCATTTGTCCACTATCTTAAACACTCTGCTACAGTGCTTAATATCTGAGATAATAAATCATTTCCTCTGAATTTTCAGAGCCAGAGAATGAGGTGAAAGCACGGCTAAAATACTCACCGAACTAACATACAGGTTTCTCTGTTCACAGATACCGGACAAATCTGCTTCATTCTGGAAGAGATCCGTCACACCCAGATCTTGAAATGTTTCAATTAAATCATAGTTGCCGTGTAGTGTGAACTTTGGAATATAGACCTCTCTCGTCCTGTGAAAGAGCAATCATTAGGTCACTGAGACATCAAACCCTCAGACCAGAAGTCGTGTTTTTAGTTCAAATGTTTCACTTAAAGAGAAAGTTGTGAGATAAGATTTTCCTTTGCTCCTGGACCCCCAGCCACATAAGGACAAAGAATAAAGAACAGTACAGCACAGGAACTGGCCCTTCAGCCCATGAAGCCTGTGCCGATTATGATGACTGCTTAAACTATAACTGTACACACTTGTGGAGTCCGTACCCTTATGTATTTGTCCAGATGCCCCCTTTTGTATCTGCCCCCACCACCTTCATGGGCAGTGCGTTCCAGACATTCACCATTCTTTGTGTAAAAAATCTGCCCCGCACATCTCCTCTAAACTTTTCCCCACCCAGCCTAAACCTTTGTCCCCTACTACTTGACATTTCTACCCTAGGAAAGAGCATCTGACTATCCACTCTGTCCATACCACTCATAATCTTATAAACCTCTGTCAGGTCACCTCTCAATCCCGTCATTCCATCTTACTGTGTATTTAAAAACTTCTTTTTAGTTGTTCTGTTGATCTCTTCCTTGTCTCCTTCCTCACTCTGAAGATTCTAACTCTTTACTTCCTGGGAATAAAACACTGAAAGTATCAGGCCCCTTCTTGAACTATTGCAGAGGGTGTTATTGGTATCAATATCTTGGCAATGAGTGAGGTGGCCTGTATATCAACCAAACATAATTCGTAACATAATAGCCAGAGCACTCAGAGTAAACCCACACCGACATGGGGAGAATGTACAAACTCCACACAGACAGTGACCCAAGGTCAGAATTGAACCGGGAGCTGTGAGGCAGCAGTGTTAACCACTGTGCTGCCATTCCATCCTAGGTTACTGGATTTACCTAATGTTTCCTGTTTATAAAATCAGTTTACATACCTTAGAGGTATGTTTAGTTCTGGGGAGATTATTGTTGTGAAAGTTAAATGATTAAAATGCTGGTAATTAGCTTGCCAGAACATTTTTAAAAATTACCAGTTCAGGAAGTTACCCGTATTTGGTTAATCGAGTCAGAGTGTAACAGATAAAGCTATCAAACAGCAGGTGAGCTTGTGTAGTGAAGTGGGACAATTGTAAATCAGGATAATTAGTTTGAAGGTCAGTTTGTGGATAGTCCACAGCCAGCTTCACCATCATCATGGGAATGGGTGGAATTGGGAAGACTGTCTGCTTTCACTATATCCGGGTGTTTGCCTTGAAGGGGTTTGATTACAGTTTAGAATTTGATGAGTTTGCAGCTTATTGAGAAAAGTTAGCCAGAATAAATGACAGTCAGACCTGCACTGTAAGCAGAGTAAAGCACTCACTTCATCATTGATCGTTAGAAGGTGGATGAGGCTTAATCTCAGTTTGAATTTTGTGAGGAACATATTTGGAAAGTTGCCTAGTTCAAATCTAATGGGAAAGTCTACAGTGCACCTCAAAGTGTATCATTGCAAAATAAACCAACTAGCAGAGTAGCTTGGAGAAATGGGAAAAGGCATTCTTATGGATGGCCTTACAGAATGAAATAACTTTAGGAATGATGAGTCTTATTTGGGAAGTAAGAAATAAACATGAGCAGGTTCACAAACATGTAAACATGCCCTAGTGCTCATGATCCAAACTCCCAGCTATGGGCAAATAACTCCACCACTGGGTAGCACAGTGGCACGGTGGTTAGCATTGCTGCCTCACAGCGCCAGGGATCCAGGTTCAATTCCCAGCCCTGAGTCGCTCCCTGGGTGGACTTCTCCCCGTGTCTGCGTGAGTTTCCTCTGGGTGCTCTGCTTCCTCCCACAGTCCAAAGATGAGTAAGTTAGGTGGATTGGCCATTCTAAATTGATTCTAGTATCAATTTGCAGGGTTAAGGGGATAGGGCCTGGGAATGGGATTGTGGTCAGTGCAGGGCTGAATGGTCTCTTCCGCAATGTACGGATTCCATGATTCTATGATCTTGCGGATCTCTCAGGAGATTAAGGCAGTAAGTCCTGACAAAAAAAAAATTTGGAGTGGAGTCTAAAGATGCACTGATGGATGTCACCTTTCCGGCAACTCGAGTAAGTAAACCGGAGCAAAAGTAAAGTTTTACATTCCTTTAGATTGAAGCAGCGAGTCAAGACATGGTCCCTGATGCTTGAGGGTCACCATTATGTTCTGGAGAAGGAGCTCCAGTTTTGCTGCAGTGTGTTAACACAAGACAGCAGATGGACTCACCATCGAGTGGATCAGCAGTTTGCAAATTTTTGTTTTTACAAGGCAGGAGGCTGCTAATGGTTCCATGTGTTGTTTATTAGAAATCTGGGGCCTTAGCTGTGGGTATACAATCCCATACACAGTATTTTAAATTGTACCACTTAGTGAAACACATCCTTCAAAAAAGTGATGTGGCTGGTCAGGGCAGGCATCTATTGCAAAGTCCCAGTTGCCCTCAGAGGTCAGTAGTGGCCTTTAGCCAAGAACTTCCTGCAGATCTCGTGATGACGGTGCTCCCACAATAATGCTGGGGAAATCAGAGAATCGCACAGTGCAGTGGAGGCCCTTCAGCCCATTGGGTCTGCACTGACACACGAGAAACACCTGAACTCCCACCTAAACCCAGCTGCCAGCACTTGGCCCATAGTCCCTGAATATGCCAAGTGCTCATCCGGGTACTTTTTAAAGGATGTGAGGTATCCCGTCTCCACCACCCTGCCAGGCAGCACATTCCCTCACCACCATCTAGGTAAAAAGGTTTTTCCTCTCAACCCCCTCCCCAAAACCTCCCTGCCCCTCACCTTGAACCTATGTCCTCTCGTGACTGACCCTTTATGCACACTGTCCATACCCCTGATAATCTGGTACACCTCCATCAGGTCGCTCCCTCAGTCATCTCTACTCCAACAACAATCATACAAACCTATCCAACCTCTCCTCATAACCTAAACATTCCATCAGAGGCAGCATTCTGGTGAATCTTCTCTGCGCTCCCTTCCAGTGCAATCACATCCTTCTGATAACACTGTGACCAGAACTACACACAGTACTCCAGCTGTGGGCAAGATGTTGACCCCGGAGGGATGAAGGTAAGAGGTACATGTCCAAGCATGACCTGGACATGATTGACCTTCTCTTTAGGCTCCATCGACAAAACCTCCGCATCATAGCTACTCTCTTGCTGGGGTTTGAACACGGATGGGGGATACCACTGAAGCGACCGTGGTAAATTGCTGTTGTAAATCGCAGCAGCAGTGCTTGATATAGAGGCTTGTCAACAGGACCTTCGGTCCAACTTCTCCATGCCGCCATTTTTTTGAACCACAAAGCTAGCCCCAATTCCCCGCATTTGGCCCATATCCCTCTACACCCATCTTACCCACATAACTATCTATAAAGGCTCGTGCATCCAGTAACAGAGGTGCCTAGCAAATCAGGTAGTCTCTTAGTTTATAACTTTGCAGACTCTTAATAAACAAATTTCAATATACCAAGCAATCCAAAACCATTGTCTAATGTCTCAATCATCAACCATATATCTGAATTCACAAGTTTTATAGTCCAATTTGCACTGGGAGTCAGATATCTCCGATAAATAAATCTGTGCCGCAGGATAAATTTAAAACCATGAGGCTCAAACATGCTATTTCCAGGCTCCTAATGCAACTTTTTTGTTGTATTTTCCTCTTCCGTATTTAATTTTAATGAGCTGGGTCCTGCATTTCAGTTTCTTGACAGAGACTAGTTGGTGAGTAATCCAGGCTTTGATCTCGTAGGAGATGATTTCATAGCAGAATTCAGCTATGAATAAAATAAAAAGAGAGAGACTGGCATTTTCATGGCATCTTACAATGTCTCTCAAAAATATCTCAAAGCGCTTCGCGTCATGGGTCGCTGTGACGTGTTGTCACCATTGTGTAGGCAAACTCATCCCTTGACAAGTCTATCAGCCTCTGGTGACTCCTTCACTGAGAAGCAATTATTACATATTTAACAATTCCAGTTGCCTTTGGTTTCCCAAGGAACAAAATATCCACACGAAAGGATTGCTGCACCGATATTGTAATGGAAAAATATTCCTTATCTTACTGTTTGTATTCCCTGAGGACGCTGAATGTTCCGTCAGCACTCTCCCAACGAACCAATTTCTCAATGGACACTAATGTCCATCAAAGGTTCAAAAACGTGCAGTTTAGGGACTACCTTTAGGCTGGGCGAGAAGCAGTCTAGTTCTGAACTATTAAGCTCTGCAGCCTGATAGAGGGTACCGAGGAAATGGAATTAGGGACTTCATACAGCATACTTGCCTTCATTAGATGGGACATCAAGAATAAAAGTTAGCAAATTATGTTACAATTATATATAACATTAGCCACTTTTGGAATACTGTGTCCAGTTCTGGTCACCACACTACCGGAAAGGTGTGGAAGCTTCAGAGAGAGTGCAGAAAAGGTTTATTAGAGTGTTGCCTGGTATGGAGGATATTAGCTATGGGGAGAGATTGAATAAACTGAGATTGTTCTCCATAGAAAGATGGAGGCTGAGGGCTGATCTGATGGAAGTTCATAAAATTACGAGGGGTATGGATAGAGCAAACAGTTGGAAGGTTTTTCCCAGGGCAGAATGACAATTACAAGGGAGGAGGAGTTCAAGATAAGGGGGGAAAGATTCGGTGAAGATATGCAGGGGAATCTTTTACATAGAGGGTAGAGGGGGCCTGGAGTGCACTGCGAAGCAAGATGACAGTTACGTTAGTGATATTTAAGACTTACCTGGATAGGCACATGAACAGAAGGGGAATAGAAGGTACAAGGAGTTGGTGCAGATAGGACAACATGATTGGCCCAGGCTTGGAGGGCCAAAGAGCCTGTTCCTGTTCTGTATGGCTCTTTGTTCTTTGTTCAGTTGTACAGAGACCAGAGAAGGTGGAGTTGGTCTCTCGGAGCAGACAAGGTTCTGGGGACGTCCATTTGAGGTGTTCAAATTTGTGCAGGATTCTGACAGAGTAATTAAGGATAAACTGCTTCCAATCTCAGAAAGGTCAGTAACCTGAAGGTAAGGTTTAGAGATAATTGTCTTCATCAGATGAAGAATTGAAGATAAAAGTTGACAAATTATGTTACAGTTATATAAAACATTGACCACATTTGTGTCCAATTCTGGTCACTACACTATCAGAAGGATGTGGAGGGAGTGTAGAAAAGGTCATCAAGATGTTGCCTGATATGGAGGATGTCAGGTATCAACGTATGGAAGTTGAATAAACCGGGATTGTTCTCTCTGGAAAGATGGAGGCTGAGGGCATCTGATAGACGTTTATAAAATTATGAGGAGTGTAGATAAGGTGAACATTGGTGAATGAGAAGACCTTTTTTTTAAAGCAGTTGCTTGTAAGAATGTTTAAAAATTATTTTTGTTAGTATCACAAGTAGGCTTACATTAACACTGCAATGAACGTATTGTCTGAAAATTGATTATATAATAACTTAGATGTGGAGATGCCAGCATTGGACAGAGGTGGGCACAGTAAGAGGTCTTACAACACCATGTTAAAGTCCAAAAAGGTTTATTTGGAATCACGAGCTTTTGAAGCACTGCTCCTTTCTCACCTTAACAGCACAGTGGCACAGTGGTTAGCACTGCTGCCTCACAGGGTCAGTGACTGGAATTTGATTCCTGGTTTGGCTCACTGTCTTTGTGGAGTTTGCACATTCTCCCTGTGTCTGCGTGGGTTTCCTCCGGGTGTTCCAATTTCCACCCACAGTCCAAAGATGTGCAGGTTAGGTGGATTGGCCATGCTAAATTGAGCCTTAGCGTCAGGGGGACTAGCTAGGGAAAATGCATGGGGATAAAGCCTGGGTGGGATTGTGGTCAGTGCAGGCTCGATGGGCCAAATGGCCTCCTTCTGCACTGTTGGATTCTATGATTAACCTGGTGTTGTGAGACTTTTTACTGTACAATAATTTACCAAGAGATTTGATGAAATATCTGAAGGGGAAATTTTGGCAGGGCTATGGAGAAAGGGTAGGGTAAAGGGATTAATTGGACATGTTTCAAAGAGCCAACATGGCCAGAATGGGCTGAATAGCCTCCTCTCACTGCACCATTCTTTGATTCTATGAGAGTGCCAGAAGTTCACTATGAAACATTCAGAGTTTTATTGTGACAGAACATTCGCAGTAGTCCCTAATTCACTGTGGTCTCCATAAACCTTGCCGCAAATTGCTGCAAGGACACTCCAGTTAATAGGGTCAGATTTTAATCCCTTTTTAATGGCAGTCATGAGAAAAGCAGAGGCCCCAAGTGCAAAACACTGATATTATGTTTTTTTTCATACGGAGTTTAAGACAGGCCAGAATATTGAGAATGCGAGAAGTGTCTTCAGGCCACTACTTTATTGAAATAATTCTTTGTCTTCTACTTTGGGAACTAATGTGGAGGTGTAATATGACCAGGCCATTTAGATTAACCAGTTTCCTGCTGTGATGTACACGTGTTAATAGCTTTTGCAATTCCCTTATGTTTTTGATATGTTAATGCATGCAAGCTTTCAGACTTATTATCTGCACTCTGCTAGCAGATCAGTGGAGAACGTCATTATTTGATCTCGATAGTGTCAAAAAAGTGATAGGCTGGGAATTTGTGGATCACTCTTGACTGACGTAAAGGTAGATTTGAGTAATAGAATGCCTACTGTGAAAGCAAATGCTGGAAAATCGCGGCAGATCTGGAACTATAAAAGATTATGAATGTAGCCCAATCCATCGTGCAAGCGAACCTCCCATCCATTCACTCTGTCTATGCTTCCCTCTGTCTCGGCAAAGCAGACAGCATAATTAAAGACCCCATGCACTCTGGATATTCTCTCTTTCATCTTCTTCTGTTGGGAAAAAGATACAAAAGTCTGAGGTCACGTACCAACCCACTCAAGAATAGATTCTTTCCTGCAGCTGTCAGACTTTTGAATGGACCTAACTTGCATTAAGTTGATCTTTCTCTACACCCTAGCTAACACTGCATTCTGCACATTCTCATTTCTTTCTTTGTGAACACTTTGCTCTGTCTGTATAGCGAGTAAGAAAAAATAATTTTCACTGTACGTTAACCCATGTGATAATAATAAATCAAATCAAACCAAATCAAATCAGCATCTGTAAGGAGAAAAAAGAGCTGATGTTTTGAATCCTGATAACCCTTTGTTGAAGCTTTGATAAAATGTCATCTGGATTCGAAACATCAGCTCCTTCCTTTCCTTATAGATGCTGTCAGATCTGCTGAGATTTTCCAGTGTTTTCTCTTTTGGTTTCAGATTCCAGCATGCACACTAATTTGCTTTTTTACCTACTGTGAAAGGCCTGGTTTGATCTATACACTGCTCCCCAGTAAACAGGAGAACCGGAGAACCTATTTCCGAAGCTGTGATTGTTCTAAGGAATGCTTGATAAAGCTCGCTCTTCTTGGTATTTGCTTATTTCACTCCAGAGAATGCTTTTAGCCCCTCGATTAATTCATTGGGATGTCGTCACATTCGTTCTCAGAAAGGGTTTGGAAATTTAGCGACGTTTAATTTATCCGTAAAGTGCATTCTCAAAAGTTTGAGTAAAGGACCCTGGCCAAAGAATGATTCATGTGGCTTGGTGTCACAACAGTCAATTTGTTAGCTCATTCAGATTTGTATAAAACATGCAGTTCACACTTTCTGTGTTGGAAAATTCCTGCATCCCTATGGGGAAAGATAAAAACGGATTGAGTGTTTTTCCTGTAACGGGCCCTTAGCCAATCAGTCAGGCAGTCAAAAAAAGGCAGGCAACTAGCTCCAAGTAAAATGACCCATCAATGTGAGAAAGGTGTCGTGTGTTATTTGTTTCATTTTGCCTAAGCCAAGTTGTATTGGTCGAAGTAAATAAATCTGAGTATTGGCGAAAAAAGAGACATGCTGTCAAAGTTTTTCATCTTGCACTCATCAGGACAGACTGGCAAGAATACCAAGGGCAAAGGGAATAACAAATTATACTGCACAAGAAGAACGTGCAGTACTGAGGGAATGCAGCATACTGGGTAAACTACATTCTTTCAACCTTCCAACACCACAAAAATAAATCATCCAATCACTTAATCCGCTGGCTCTTGATTGGTAGAGGTGTTCTCCATGGCAATGCCTTTACCAATTAGTAATTTCATGTTGGTTAGTCTTGCATTATTTTGGAGACTGGCGTGATGACATTGTACCGCTAACCTGGCATTATCGCGACTTATTTAACAATCACCTAGGGAGCGACCTTTTCGACTAAGCTGTCATAAAATCCTACCCCGCGTTTCATCCTCCATCATTCATAGGTAAAGAATAACTGCTCAAGAGAGGTTCAAGAGGACTGTCATTCCCAACAGAGGTGACGGAGGGCTGGTAGATTGACTCAGTAATCGTACTGCAGCCACTGACTAGGAAAGGACACATTCCATTTCAGAGTTAGAGCACCCAATCTGGGCTAACCGCTCAGTGCAGTACTGAGGGAGTGCAGCTTATGGGTTGAAGTGCATTCTGTCAGATGAGACATCCGAAGCTATGGGGGGCTTCTTCAAGGGTGCAGTCAATATCACAATAACAAATCATCCAATCACTTCATCTGCTGTCACTTGATCATAGAATCACTAGAGTTCAGAAGGATGTAACTCATCCCATCGCACCTACAACTGACAACAATCCCATCCAGACCCCACATATTTACTCAGCAAATCCCCCTGATACTGAGGAGCAACTTATCATGGCCAATCCACCTAACCCGCACATCTTTGGAGTGTGGGAGAAAACCAGAGCACTTGGAGGAAACCCACGCAGATACGGGGAGAATGTGCAGATTCTGCACAGACAGTGAGTGGAGCTGGGAATTGAACCCAGGTCCCTGCTAACCACTGTGCCCCCCTAGAACCAAACGTTTACAAAGTAACTGTGACCTTCGCTCATCGGCTGTGGAGCACTTCATAGCAGCCCTACAGTGCAGAAAGAGACCATTTGGCCCATCGAGTCTGCACTGACCACAGTCCTACCCAGGCACTATCCCATATCCACCCACTAACCCCTCTAACCTGCGCATCTCAGGACACTAAGGGGCAATTTTAGCATGGCCAATCAACCTTTGAGGCATCCTGAGATCGTGGGAGGTGCTATATAAATGCACACTCATTCTTTATACCTCCACATCATTTGCTGCCTTGGAGGAGGGGAGATTTTGTAAAGAAACAGAGGACAACTTTGCGAGTCAATCCCAAGACTGACATTAGTGGTGGAAGTGTTTTTTTTAAATAGTTCAGTTAAATGAGCTAAAGAATGAAAGTGTCTGTAAACATAAGGTGAATTATCTCTCATTGCTCATCCCTCTTTATAAAAAACTGTTAATAAGTTGGCTGCTCCTTGCGGGCGTGATGTTATCCTATTGTGCAAGCCCTACATCAGTATCTGCACCATTTTAAAGTAGGTTGTAAATGTTAATTGGGTTTTAAATTTCAATTGACTACTCTAAATTTTAAATGTTAAAATTATAAATTTTTTATTGATTTCCCCACAGGGACCAGCTACCTTGCTTTTGAACAGTCGGCTGATGTGGAATTCATTTGTTCTTTCCTTCACTTTTCTCACATCCTATGTGAAGATGGTGTCTTGTAGGAATTCATTGTCATGACAACACGGAAGTAGGCCCTATGTGCGAATCGATCCACGTTGCTGTTTACCCACCGTGGGAGCAAATACTTCTAATCGCAGTTACCCGTCCTGTTCCCATGTTCTGTCAATCCTTTTTCCCTTTCATTTGCCTATCCAAGCTCATGGGCGGCACGGCTTCACAGAGTTTAGCACTGCTGCCTCACAGCCAGAGGTCTCCCAACACCAGGTTAAAGTCCAACAGGTTTAATTTGGTAGCACGAGCTTTCGGAGTGCTGCTCCTTCGTCAGGTAAGTGGGAATTATGTTCACAAACAGGTCTCACAGTGCCAGGGACCCTTATGGTCTTATGGACTCAATTCTGGCCTCAGGTTACTGTTTGTGTGGGGCACAAAAAGAAGGAAAGAACAGAGCAGCACAGGGACAGACCCTTCAAACCTGCACCAATCATGGTGTCCTTTCCATTCAACTGCCTGTATCCCTCTATTCCCAATCTGTTCATGTGTCATAGAACATAGAACACTACAGCACAAACAGGCCCTTCAGCCCACAAGTTGTGCCGGTCATATCTATACCTACTGGACCATAGAACTATCTGTAACTCCCAATCCCATTAAATCCCATGTACTCATCCAGAAGTCTCTTAAAAGACAGCAGCGAGTTCGCCTCTACCACCACTGACGGCAACCGATTCCATTCACTCACCATCCTCTGAGTAAAAAACTTACCTCCAACATCTCCTCTGTACTTGCCCCCCAGCACCTTAAACCTGTGTCCTCTCGTAGCGACCATTTCAGCCCTAGGAAATAGCCTCCGAGAATCCACTCTATCTATTCCTCTCAACATCTTATAAACCTCTATTAGGTCGCCTCTCAATCTTCGTCTCTTCAGGGAGAAGAGTCCCAGCTCTCTCAACCTATCTTCATAAGGCATGCCCCCCCAATCCAGGCAACATCCTTGTAAATCTCTCTACACCCTCTCAATAGCTTCCACATCCTTCCTATAGTGAGGCGACCAGAACTGCACACAATACTCCAAGTGGGGTGTGACAAGGATCTTATAAAGTTGCAGCATTACCTCCCGACTCCTAAACTCAATCCCTCTATTAATGAAGGCCAGTACACCATACGCCTTCTTGACCACATCCTCCACTTGAGGGGCAGATTTAAGAGACCTATGGACCTGGACCCCAAGATCTTTCTGCTCTTCAACACTGTCAAGACTCCTACCCTTGATATTATACTGCTTTGTCCCATTGGTCCTGCCAAAATAGACCACTACATACTTATCCGCGTTGAAGTCCATCTGCCATTTCTCTGCCCAGTCTTCTGTCCATCCAGATAAATCTCAAATTCACGTGTCTGTCTCAACCACCTTGCTTGGCAGTGCATTCCAGACCCCCACCACCCTCTGTGTAAAAAAACTCCTCCCGCACATCACTTTTCCCCCTTTTACCTTAAACGCGTGCCCTCTTGTAATTGTCATGTCTGTCCTGGGAAAAAGCTGTTCCCCCTATCTATACCCCTCATAATTTTATAAACTTTTATCAGGACACCCCTCAGCCTCTGTCTTTCCAGGGAGAACAATCCCAGCTTATTCAATCTCTTCTCATAGCTAAAACACTCCACAGCAGGTAAACCTTTTCTGTACTCCCTCCAAGGCATCCACAAGTTTGCACATTCTCCTCGTGTCTGCGTGGGTTTCCTCCAGGTGCTCCGGTTTCCTCTCACAGTCCAAAGGTGTACAGGTTAGGTGGATTGGCCATGACAAATTGCTCATGGTGTATAAATGAGGGGGATTATCAGGGTAAATGTGTGGGAATATGGGCCAATTCCCACTGCCATGAAATCCCTCCCACTGAATAAAACATTTAGTTCGGATATTGTGCAGAGTTCTGAAAAAAGATAAGGCAGAATTTAATAACTGGAGATGGATATTCCCATTGGCAGAAGAGAGAGAGAGGGAGCATGCAGAAGGAAAGAATGCCAGTTATTAAGGATTGGAATTTCAGACAAGTGACTAAAGTTGGCTGCAAAATTCTGGGCACAGTATTTCTCTGCTCCTGCTCTGCCAAAGCGCCACCAGAACTTCCCAAACAACTCCCCTAACTTCTGTAAGGAGAGAAAAGAGCTGACGTTTTGAGTCCACATTTTCTTTCGGCAAAGCTTTGCCAAAGGTTCATCTGGACTTAGAACATCAGCTCTTCTCTCTCCTTATAGATGCTGCCAGACCTGCTGAGATTTTCCAGCATTTTCTCTTTTGGTCTCAGATTCCACAGTAATTTGCTCTTTAACTCCTAGATTTTCAGAACCATTTAACGACCCAGTTTCTTCACCCTGCCATCATCTTGGCCCCTATGGGGATGATTTTCCAGGGCCCTTAGTCCCAGTTGAATCGGATGTGAGGGCCGAGAAGGGATTTCCGTCTGGCGTCAAACTCACTGTGAGTCTCGCAGCCCGTTCACCCTAGCGAGATTGAGTTCCCGCCCAGAGGCGATGACACCCTGAACAGGACTCAATGGTGTCTATTTCAATCCCATTAGCAAGACTAAAGTGGAATGTCACAGCGCCCAGAATGCTTCTGTTCTCCCCCTACCCCAACCACAGCCCCAACCCCACACCCCCTTCATCCCCTCTCCCCAAATACACTACCCACCCCCCACCCAAATTACACCTTCGGCCCCACACCCCCTATCTACCCAACATACCCCCAACCCAACCAATCCTCCCCATGCCCCATCCCACAACCCCTGTCCCCACAATAATCCCACCACAACCACACCTTCCCACCCCACAACCCCTATCCCCACAACACAACCTCCCAACCATACCTCACCACTCCACAACCCAACCCCCCAACACAATCCCCCAACCACTCCTCCCCACCCCACAACCCTATCCCCGAACACAACCCTCCCAACCATACTCACCACTCCACAACCCCAACCCCCAACACAACCCCCATCCACACCTCCCCACCCCACAACCCCTATCCCCGCAACATAACCCACCAACCATACCTCACCACCCCCAACCCCAACCCCCAACACAACCCCCCAACCACACCTCCCCTCCCCACAACCCCTATCCCCCATCCCCCAACACAACTACCCAACCACACCTTCCCACCCCACAATCCCTATCCCCCCAAACACAATCCCCCAACCACACCTCCCCACCTCACAACTCCCGTCCCCCCAACACACCCCAACCCAACCAATCCCCCCCACGCCAACCACCACCCCCCATCCCACAACCTCTGTCCCCCAACATAATCCCCCACAACCACACCTCCCCATCCCCTCAACACACCCCCAAACACACCTCCCCACCCCACAATCCCCATCCTCCCAACACAACCACACAACCACACCTCCCCCACCACAACCCCTATCCCTCAACACAATACCCCCAAACCACACCTCCCCACCCCACAACCCCTATCCCCAACACAACCCCCCAACCACACTCCCCACCCCACAACCTATCCCCCACAACAAACCCCCAAACACACCTCCCCATCCAATCACCCCAACACAATCCCCACAACCTCACCTCCCCACCTCACAACCCCTATCCCTGCAACACAACCATCCCCACACCACCCCACAACCCCCATTCCCCCAGCACAACCCCCAAACACACCTCCCCACCCACAACCCCTATTACTCCCCCAACCACACCTCCCCAGCCCACAACCCCTATCCCCCAATACTCTTCCCCACCACACCCTCCAAGCTAGAAGTCTGGTGGGAGCCAATCTCTACTACTGCTGAAAAGTGGGGACCAGGCACCACGAAATCTGAGGGAGAGCAGGGAGGTGAGCACCAGTTTAAACTTACAGCCATTGTGCTCATGGGCAATGCATCCAATACCAAGCTGCAGAGGGGGCCTCAGGTTGGGGAGGGAGGGGCTGACCTCAGGGGGCTTACATGGGATGGAGCTTGCATGACTGGCCATCTCCATGTAGCCCTGAAAAACCGCAGCACATGAACTTCAAGCAGCTTTGGGTTTGACCTTGACTCATCCCTGTGGCTTTGAGTTACTTTGAGGCTTTAAGGAAGAGAAGGGGACAATGACCCAGTGGTATTATTGCCAGACGATTAATCCAGAGATTTAGCTCATGTTCTGGAGACTGAGGTTCAAATCCTGCCACGGCAGGTGGTGGAATTTGAATTCAATAAAAAAAAATCTGGAATTAAGAATTTACTGAATACCAGGAAACCATTATTGATTGTCAGAAAAATCCATCTGGTTCATTAATGTTCATTAGGGAAGGAAATCTGCTGTTTTCACCCGGTCTGGCCTACATGTGACTCCAGAGCCACAGCAATGCGGTTGACTCTCAACTGCCCTCCAAGGGCAAGTAGAAATGAGCAATAAATACTGGCCCAGCCAGTGATGCCCATGACATACAATTGAATGAATCAATAAATTAAAAAAGAGGTTTTAAAGACCATGACCCCTTGGTGGTTAGGGAGATGCGTGCACAGTTCCCAGGCACTGTCCCCTAGCACTACCAACCGGGCAGTGAAAATTGGCACTGCCAGGATTGAAATGTTAGGCTACTAGGTTGTCAATGTTAGGGCAGTATCAGGTTGGCTTTGCCAGTGAGAAGGGTGGGGGCGGGGGGGTGGTGGGTTACTGGATTTTGGTAACACCATAGCAAAATATGGCTTACTTGATGGGGGTTGCGAGGGGAAGTAATGCCATTGAGAATGAGATGGTGGTGTTTGGGTCACCCTGATGCCCATGTCATGTTGGGGGTGGGAGAGGGAGAGATGACCCAAGCATTTAGTGATGGGGCGGGGGAAGGTTGCCCTTGTGTGTTGAAGGATTGGGGGTCTTCCCCTTGTTTGTAGAGGGGCATCATGAGTGTGGCTGGAGTTGGAATAAGAACAAAGAACAAAGAACAGTACAGCACAGGAACAGGCCCTTCGGCCCTCCAAGCCTGTACCAATCATGTTGCCCTATTGAGACCAAGTGCTTATATTCCTCTATTCCCCATTTATTCATTTACCCTATCCAGATAAGTCTTAAATGTCGTTGTAACTGCCTCAACCATCTCACTTGGCAGTGCATTCTAGGCCCCCAGCACTCTCTGTGTAAAATACTTGCCCCACATACCTCCACTGAACCTTCCCCCCCTTATCTTGAACTTGTGTTCCTTTGCGATTGTCATTTCTGTCCTGGGAAAAAGCCTCCAACTGTTCACCTTTTCAACACCCCTCATAATTCTATTAACATCTATCAGGTCGCCCCTCTCAGCCTCTGTCTTTTCAGGAAGAACAATCCCAGTTTATTCAACCTCTCCTCAAAGCTAATACTCTCCATACCAGGCAACATCCTGATATTTCTTTTTTCTGCGCTCTCTCTCCAAAGCCTCTCTGTCCTTCTGGTAGTGCGGCAACCAGAACTGGACGCAGTATTGGCCTAACCAACGTTTTGTACAACTGTAACGTAGGTACGGGACAGGGGTGGGTGCGGGGGGAGGGCGGGGTGACCTGTCACCGTTCTTTGAGATCAGGGTTCCCTTTCCTGAGGAGCAATGCCTGTCCACAACAGGCCAAAACTCACCCCTCTCCAGGTAAAATTAGCACTGCCAAGGCGCATGGGAAATACACCGATATTCCCACAGGTGGAAGCCCTGTTTTTTTCTGGAGAATCTTGCCCTGCTAAAATAAGCTTATTATAAATTATCAATGCTCAACATTAAAGCTCCAGCATCACTGAGAGATGGGGGGGATTGGAAAACTGACAGGAACACGGTTCAACCTGCCTTTTAAAGGTCAGGAGTGAGGTGTACGGAGCTGCATTTCAGTGCTGCTGTTAACTGGAGAATGTTGGCACTCACAGGCTTAGGGGTGCCAATCTTGCAACGAAAATCCTCTCACTGCTGAGATCTGGGCTCTAAACAAACTCAGGCTGATGAAATGCGAGTCCCTTGTCGAAAGCTGTAAGGTGCCTAAATGCAGGAATCCGTTCGGTTCCTGGTGCTGTGACTTAAAACTGATTGTGGTTGGCAATTTCACTCAGGGGAAAGGAAAATAGCTTGTGCAATCATTTGAAAAGCGTAACCTTGCGGAAACACACAAATATCCCCAGTTCTCTTGTCAGGGGCGGCTGGGTGGCGCAGTGGGTTGGCACTGCTGCCTCACAGGGAGCTGGATTCAATTCCAGCTTCGGCTGACTGTCTGTGTGGAGCTTGCACATTCTCCCTGTGTCTGACAGGGTTTCCTCCGGGTGCTCCGGTTTCCTCCCAGAGTCCAAAGACGTGCAGGTTAGGTGGATTGGCCATGCTAACTTGCATAGCCCAGGATGTGTACGTTAGGAGGATTAGCAGAGAAATATCAGCCATGATTGAATGGCGGAGCAGACTCAATGGGCCGAGTGGCCTAATTCTGCTCCTGTATTTTATGGAATAGGACCTGAATAAGATGCTCCATCGCAGAGTCAGTGCAAACCCAATGGGCCAAATGGCCTCCTTCTACACTGTAGGGATTCTATGATTAACTAGCTGTATTCAAGACGCAGCTGGATATAGCACTTGGGGCGAATGGGATCAAAGGTTATGGGGAGAAAGCAGGATTAGGCTATTGAATTGGACAATCAGCCATGATCGTGAGGAATGGCGGAGCGGGCTCGAAGGGCAAAATGGCCTCATCCTGCTCCTACCTTCTACGTTTCTATCTAGTTTCTTTCAGGGAACATGTGAGAGAGAGAGTGTGGTTCAAATGTACCCTTCAATGTTGCCACGCTACCTGTTGGTCATGTCCTTGAGCCAGTTGTTGACCACTTCCCAGCTGAGTTCCCTCTCGATGTGCTTCAAGCCGAAGGTTCTGTAGGGGACCACGAGCAGCATACTGGCGTTGGCACTGTACGGGAGGCTGATGACGTCGCACTGGTGGGCGTGGTCCGTGGTGGCCAGTATGGTGGCTCTGACGTACATCATGGGTACCCTCACCCCTGCCCCTCTGCCGGTGTGGAAATGGTGCATGGCCGTCTTGCTTTTAATAAATTTGTGTTCCCACGCTCCTGCAAACAGAATGGATTTGCAGAGTAATAACAAAGTGCTGTACCACCGCGCTGTGAGCCGAGATTGATGTCAGCGACAAAGATGATAACACTGTGGAAAATGATTGCATTAGTTACTGCGATGATCCAAATAATAACTGAGATGTCTCCCGGAGCATGCATTCAAAACAAACACCAGGAGCCCACAAGAATTATTGAAGTGTTTTGTGATACAAAATCCCTTCCAGACTGTTTCCACCATCGGAATTATCTCTGATTGCTTACAGCAATCTCCTTAGATTTTTGTTCCCGAGTAATAAGGAAGGGCAATGTGGAAAGGAGGGCAACAGGGGAGTGTAAATAATGAGATAGCTTTATCAAAGATCTGGCTTGGGCCTGCTGGACTCAATGGCCTCTTTCTTTGATCTATGATTCTAATTTTTCCCATATTATTTTCCACTCTCCTGTAAGCTGACAATATCGCAGGGCATGACAGATCCCCGATTGCCCGATCCTCTTCTCGCCCATCTTCAAACCAGTTTGCGGGTGGCACGGTGGCACAGTGGCTAGCGCCGCTGCCTCACAGCGGCAGGGACCAGGGTTTGATTCCGGTCTCGGCTGACCAACTGTGTGGAGTTTGCACATTATCCCCGTGTCCGCATGGGTTTTCTTTGGGTGCTCCCACATTCCAGAGATATGCATGTTAGGTGGATTGGCCGTGCTAACTTGCTGCTTGGTGTCCCAAAATGTATAGATTAGGGGAATTAGCAGGGTAAATATATGGGGATCAGAGGCATGGAATACTGTGGCGAGTAATTCACCTCCTGACTCCCCAGATCCTATCCACCATCTACAAGGCACAAGTCAGGAGTGTGATGGAATATTCCCCACTTGCCTGGTTTGGTGCAGCTTAACAACACTTAAGAAGCTTGACACCATCCAGGATAAAGCTGCCCACTTGATTGGCACCCCATCCACAAACATCCTTCCCTCCACCACCGACACTCAGTAGCAGCAGTGTCTACTATCTACAAGATGCATTGCAGTAATTCACCAAAGATCCTTAGACAGCACCTTCCAAACCCATGACCACTTCCATCTAGAAGGACAAGGGCAGCAGTTACATGGGAACACCACCACCTGCAAGTCCCCCTTCAAGCCACTCTCCATCCTGACTATCACCATTCCTACACAGTCGCTGGGTCAAAATCCTGGAATTCCCTCCCTTATGGCATTGTGGGTCAACCCACAGCACAAGGTAGCTCACCATCACCTTCTTAAGGGGCAACTAAGAGTCGGCAATAAATGCTGGCCAACCAGTAATGCCCATGTCCCAGGAATGAATAAAAAATATAAGATCTGGGTGGGATGCTCTGTCAAGAGTCAGTGCAGACTCGATGGGACGAATGGCCTCCTACTGCAGTGTAGGAATTCTATGATTAAGCATCATTGTAACAATCAAATGTAGGAATTCTAGATGACTATTCATAGTTGAATAGGCAATTATTGTATCAGTAAAATTAGCTGAATACAAAATTTGGTATTGAACTTGGAGGAAGGGGAGGGGATGGAGAGGGTGAGAGTAGCGATACCAGCCTTTACTCGGGCACTCATTATACCTCCCAGTCAGAACATGTGAGTTCAAACTTTACACCAGAGATTTGAGCACAAACATAGACTGACAAAGTGTAGCATTGTCTACACTTCCCGGTAAAGCAGTTGGCATGATTAAGGACCCCACGCACCCCGGACATTTTCTCTTCCAGCTTCTTCCTTCAGGAAAAAGATACAAAAGTCTGAGGTCATAACTGAGTCAAGAATAACTTCTTCCCTGCTGCTGTCAGACTTTTGAGTGGACCTACCTTGCATTAAGTTGATCTTTGTCTACATCCTCACTATGACTGTAACACAACATTCTGCACCCTCTCCTTTTCTTGGAATCATAGAATCCCAACATTACAAAAAGAAGCCATTTGGTCTATCAAGTCTGCCCTAATCACAATCCCCTCCCAAGCCCTATTCTCATAACTCCACATATTTGCCCTGCTGATCAGGCCCTGGAGTGTGGCAATGAGGAGATGTCCCATAGTAGCTTCATTGCAGTATTAATGTAACTTGTGACTAATATCAATTCCCCCCAACACTACATGGCCAATCCACCCAACCCATACATCTTTGGACTGTGGGAGGAAACCTGAGCACCCAGAGGAAACCCACGCAGATACGGGGAGAACATGCAGACTCCACACAGACAGTGACCCAAGCTAGGAATTGAACCAGGTCCTTGGCACTGTGAGGCAGCAGTGCTGACCACTGTGTCACCATGCCACCCAGTGTCTTTGCTATGAATGGTATGCTTTGTCTGTATAGCGCGCAAGAAACAATACTTTTCACTGTGTACCAATACATGTGACAAAAATAAATCAAATCAAAAGCAAATCAGTTTCAAGAGAACATCTCCCAGCTTTTGAGATCACCATTCATCTCTTAAGCAACATCATGAAAAAGGATGATCTTGGTCATAATTACATTGTTATTTATGAGAGTTTGCAATGTGGCAATTTGATGTAGCGATTCCTACAGTACAACAGGGACTACACTACAAAAAGGTCGTCTCAGGCTGGAAAGCACTTTGGGACATCTGACAGTCTTTTCATTCCGCAGTCTGCCTGCTGAATTATCAAAGAAACAAGCTAAAAATATGTGTTTTTTTTTAGAAAAAGACATTGCGCCAGAAATATTCTGTGGTTCAGGGCACATGAACATCTTTTACTGAAGTTGGCGTGGCCAATGTGCAGAAAATAATTTCTGCAAATGTTTACATAATGGCCAGACAGGGACGTGTCTTGTTGTGAAAGTTGCTAACAAATCAGTAGTCTGGGAGAGGATATAGCACAGACTTTCCAGAATTCGAAGAGGGACAAGGAACATCAGTCGTATGGGCAGGATCAGAGGAAGCTGAGATTATTCTCGGAAATCAGAGGTTCATCATAGGAATCGTAGAATGACTGCAGTGCAGAAAGAGGTCATTTGGCCCATCGAATCTGTACTGACCACAATCTCACTCAGATCCTATTCCTATAACCCCATGCATTTACCCTAGCTAATCCCCCTGACACTAAGGGGCAATTTAGCATGGCCAATCCACCTCTCCCATACACCTTTGGACTGTAGGAGGAAACCGGAGGAAACGCATGCAGACAGACAGTGACCCAAGGTGGGAATTGAACCCGGGTCCCTGGCGCCATGAGGCAGCAGTTGGTTAAGGAAAGATTTAATAGGAATAAGTAAGGAGAAATGGTTCTGGTTGTTGAAGGTTGATAACCAGCAAATGCAAACTAAAAGCTAATTGCAAAAAAAAATCAGATAAGGGTGGCACGGTGGCACAGTGGTTAGCACTGCTGCCTCATAGTGCTAGGGAGCTGGGTTCAATTCCTGGCTTGCGTCGCTATCTATGCAGAGTCTGCACATTCCCCCTGTGTCTGCATGGGTTTCCTCTGGGTTCCCCAATTTCCTCCCACATTCCAAGGATGAGCAGATTAGGTGGATTGGCCATGACTATAACACTACATTCTGCACCGTCTTGTTACTGTCTCTTCAAACGGTATGTTTTGTCTGTACAGCACACATGAAACAATATTTTTCACTGTGTACTAATACATGTAACAATAATAAATCAAATCAAATCAAATGCTAAGTTCTCCCTCAGCGTACCCAAACAGGCACCAGAGTGGGCAATATTCACATTAACTTCCTTGCAGTGTACTTGTGCCTGATAATAAATAAACTTGTATTTTAACACCATGAGTTATGATCTGGAATGTGCTGCCTGAAAGAGTGGTGCTCGCAGATTTCAGCAGTAACTTGCAAAGGCAATTAGACTTGAAAAGAAAAACCTAATTGCAGGGGCTAGGGGGAAAGAACCAGGGAGGGAGACTAATTGGATAGTTTTTTTTTAAGAACTGATGGGCCAAATGGCCCCTTTCTGCACCATTCCACAAAGGCTTGGAAGTGTTCTATAAATGTTTCAAAAAGGTCTCCTCTGAATAGCAGGCAAACTGAGAATATCGCTACTTTACACCCAATTAAAAAGGAGCTACTGTGCTGGGACACACACTGTAAAGAAAAATTGCCATCTAAGAGTTCAGCAAAATTCATGGCTATTGAGCAGTCTGCGGGCTGTTTCCTGCCTCCTACCTTTGCTGCTCTTATACCTCCCCTTGCTTTAAAACATTCATGCTTTGAAATTACGCTGCGGGATTATTAATGTTCAAGGTGATTCCATGCAATCCTTTCCACCTGCTATTCTTCCTGAGGTTGAAGTCTCTGTTAAAAGAGCAAGCCGATGGAACTGCATACAAATTTATTTGACTTGTGGAAGCCAGTATTCGCACAGCACAACCCCCCGAGGTGTCAGAATCCGGGGAACTCCAATCCTTTGCGTTGTATCGTCTGGTCTGGAATGAGATCTCCCCTGTGGGACTTTCCTCCAGGTGAATTAGAAATACCATCCCCCCCACCCCAAAACCCCCCCCCACCAGTGTTTGCTTATTCGCATTGGTTGTGAAGATAGAATACTGCAATTCTAGATACTTGCATGCACAATTAAACTATTCAAATCTTTACTGTCAAATGAAAAATGAAAATAATAAGGTGTTCTCCGTGAAGTTACTGCATTAAAGTCAGTGTTGGACTGAGCCATGCTGTGCAAAAGGTTGCGATTTGTCCCTGGTCAATGCTGAATTAAGATGTGGAGATGCCAGTGTTGGAATGGGGTGGGTACAGTAAGAAGTCTCACAACGCCAGCTTAAAGTCCAACAGGTTTAATTGGAATCACGAACTTTCAGAGAGCTGCTCCTTCATTAGGTGAGTGAAGGAGCAGTGCTCCAAAAGCTCGTGATTCCAAATAAACCTGTTGGCTTTAACCTGGCATGGTGAGGCTCCTTACATTACTGAATTAGCCATTCAGATCTGGGCAACATAATTAACCTTCTTGGACTCAGTGGTTAGCACAGCTGTCTCGTGGTGCCAGGGATCTGGGTTCGAATCCAGCCTTGGGTCACTGTTTGTGCAGAGTCCGCACATTCTCCCCATGTCTGCATGGCTTTCCTCTGGCTCCAGTTTCATAAGACACAGGAGCAGAATTAGGCCACTCAGCCCATCAAGTCTGTTCCATCATTCAATCATGGCTGATATTTTTCTCATCCCCATTCTCCTGCCTTTTCCCTATAACCCCGGACTCCATTATTAATCAGGAACCTATCTATCTCTGTCTTAAAGATACCCAATGACCTGTCCTCCACAGCCTTCTGCGGCAAAGAGTTCCACAGATTCACCACTCTCTGGCTGAAGAAATTCCTCCTCATCTCTACTGTTTTGCTGTTTCCTCCCACAATCCAAAGATGTGCGGGTTAGGTGGATTGGCCATACTAAATTGCTAGTGCAGGGGGAGTAGCAGGGTAAATGTGTGGTAGTATGGGGAGAGGGCCTAGATGGGACTGTTGACTCGATGGGCTGAATGGCCTCTTTCTGCACTGTCAGGATTCCATGATTCTATGAAAGGGAGCAAATGACGATCAGGATTCTGTCTCCAGTTGCAAGGTAGATGGTACCAGGTGAGAGAATACGGCTGAGCACCAGTATTGCAATAGGTGTGTGAGCATAGGATTATCTGGAGCTGGCTTTGAACCAACAATCTTCAGAGCCACAGACAAGAATGCCACGTGTACTGACAATTGGATAGCTTTCCACAGCTGCCGATACTCAGTGCACTAGGAAGAGTCAGTGACTTTGCAAAGGAAGACTCCAGGGGGTTTTCTGTCCCCCCACACTGCGCCGTATTTGTGAGCAGTTTGCCATGGGCCATCAACGGGACCTTCTGGTTGCACTGACGCCTGCGATGTTTTGTGTGGCTCACTCGTCCTGCAGGAGAGAAACCCACTGGGTGGAAGGGGTGGGTGGGAAAATTCTGCCCTTACATTTATATAGCGCCTTTCACAATCTCAAGATTCCAAAACACCTTATTTTCTTTAAAGTGTGTGTCCCAGCACAGTCACCCCCCCCACCCCCAGTTTCAGTTGGACGTGACTGGCGATAGTCTCCGTTTGCCTGTTACTCAGAGAAGGCCTTTCCGAAACATTTGTAAAACACCTTCAAACCCGCGTAGTTTCGCGGAATGGTGCAGGAAGGAAGCATCTGGCCCGTGGTGCCTTTGGAAAAACCACCCAATGAGTCTCTGTACCTTGTTCTTTCGCCAGAGAGTTGCTGTGATGTGTGGGAAATGGTGCAGCCATCGTACACAGCAAGATCCCACAAAAGGCAATGTGATGATTTTCCGCTTTCAGTGATGTTGGCGAATATTAGTCAGGACACTGGCGTGGCGAAAATCTCTTTTGCTCTTCTTCCAGACAGTGCTACGGGATGTAGTAAAACAGACAGGACCTAGGGTTGATGTCTTATCTGAGAGGCAGCACTAAGTTTGCTTTCAGTACATACATTGGGAATGTCAGCCTAGGATTTTGTGCTTAAGTTCTGGAGTGGACTCAAATCTACAACATCCGTGACTCAAAGAGCAACGTGCGACTAACTCAGCCACGGTCAAGAGTGGGGATGAACTTGGAAGTAAAAAGGAAAGTGTATTTCAAAGTCTCACTTTATCTCCAACCTACAGGTTATAAGAAACATGACATAAATGTATTGCAGTAACATCTGTGAAATTTGGACTCTGTCCAGTAATGATCAGTATTTTCCAAGTTTCTCAAATTACATTATAAACAGACACATTTGATGTGTCGCTGCCTTATTGTCTATTCCCTTGCCTGTGTTTCTGGGATTAGTACTTGCTTTCAGTTCTTCCTATCTGATGGGCAGTGGAGGTAACGTCGGACTGAGACCGAGGTGGCTCAGTTACGCAACGTGGAGAGTTACTCACAATCCCAGTGGAGCAAGGTTGAGTATCAGAGCTTTCAACTTCTAACAGGGTTAGACAGGGTGGACGCAGGAAGGGTGTTCCCAATGTGAGGGTGTCCAAAGCCAGGGGTCATAGTCCAAGGATAAGGGGTAATCGTTTCAATGGCATGGTAGCACAGTGATTAGCACTGCTGCCTCATAGCTCCGGGGACCTGGGTTCGATTCCCAGCTTGTCTGCGTGGAGTCTGCATGTTCTCCCCGTGTCTGTGTGGATTTCCTCCCACACTCCAAAGATGTGTAAGTTAGCTGGATTGGCCATGTTAAATTGCCCTTTAATATCCCTGGATGTGTTTGAGGAATTAGTGGGTTAAGTATGTGATGTTTTGGGGATAGATCCCGGGTGGGATTGCTTTAGCTGCAGATTCGATGGGCTGAGTGGCACTATAGGGATTTGATGATTTTAGGACAGACAGGAGGAGGAATTTCTTCATCCAGAGAGTGGAAAACCTGTGGAATTCACTACCATAGCAAGCAGCTGAAGCCAAAACTTTGTACATTTTTAGGGAGGAGTTGGAGATAGCTCCTGAAGGAAAAAGGAATCAAAGGATATGGGGAGAAGGTGAAATCAGACTGCTGAGTTGGATGATTGGGCATGGTTCTACTAAATCACAAAGCAGGCTCAAAGAGCTTAATGGCCTCCTCCTGTTCCTTTTTTCTAAGTTCCAATATTATTTAGACCATGGACAGGATTTTTTACACAGCAGAGTTTTCCTCCCACCTCCAAGGAATCGGCAGCAAATATAAGCCTGCTGATACTACCTCCCCATGGCAGTTCGCACTCCCGACGTCAACTCCCAGCCTGCACTCCCGACGTCAACTCCCAGCCTGCACTCCCGACGTCAACTCCCAGCCTGCACTCCCGACGTCAACTCCCAGCCTGCACTCCCGACGTCAACTCCCAGCCTGCACTCCCGACGTCAACTCCCAGCCAACACTCCCAATGTCAACTCCCAGCCAACACTCCCAATGTCAACTCCCAGCCAACACTCCCAATGTCAACTCTCAGCTAACAGTCCCAACGTCAACTCCCAGCCAACACTCCCAACGTCAACTCCCAGCCAACACTCCCAACGTCAACTCTCAGCTAACAGTCCCAATGTCAACTCTCAGCTAACAGTCCCAATGTCAACTTCCCGCTAACAATCCCAATATCAACTTCCAACTAATACTCCCAACATAAACTCCCAGCTAACACTCCCAATATCAACTGTCAGTTAACAGTCCCAATGTCAACTTCCAACTAACACTCCCAATATTAACTCCCAGCTAACACTCCCAATATTAACTCCCAGCTAACACTCCCAATATTAACTCCCAGCTAACACTCCCAATATTAACTCCCAGCTAACACTCCCAACATCAACTCCCAGCTAACACTCCCAATATTAACTCCCAGCTAACACTCCCAACATCAACTCCCAGCTAACACTCCCAATGTTTATTACCAATTAACATTTCCAACATTAACTCCCAATTAACATTCCCAACATTAACTGCTAGTTAACACTCGCAACGAGCATTACTTAGCTGGAGGTGGGATTTCTGTCCCTCTATTGGGAGGATGTCTGTCTCAGCCAGTCAATCTGATTGGTCAGTGTGGTCCTGTTTGGGGAATAAATATTGGGCTAGATGTTGGGGGGTAGCTTTCTGCTCTTCTCGAAGTAGTACCATGGGATCTTCTATATTCACCTGAGGAGGCAGACATTTCATCCAAGGGACAACATCTCTAAACAGTGTGGCACTCTCTCACAACTGCACTGGGAGCATCAGCCCTCATGTTTGTGTACATGTCTCTGCACCTGCTGCAGCAGAGTGTGGTATAATGACAGCAAAGCATCAATGTACTCCACAAGAACATAATAGGTCAAAATAATTGATACAGAGGCAAGGAGAGTGACATTAGGGCAGGTAACTGGAAGCTTGATTAATAAATTAAGTTCAATGGTCAAGGGGTAATTGACAGGAACATAATTAGATAAAAATTGACTTGAGCCAAAGAATGAATATTCAGAGTGATGACTAAAAGCTTATGGAGCGTCTGAAAGGAGGAGAGGTTTATTGAGAGAATTTCATGAATTTAAAGCCTAAGCAGCTGAAGGCACCATTTCCAATAGTGGAGTGATGATGGGTGACAAGGATGATGGGTAAATGGGACTTGGTGCAGGGAGGATAGCTGCAGAGTTGAGCTCAGGTTTATGGATGTTGGAGAATGATGGCTAGTTTGCCAGGGGGACATTGGAACAGTCATGTTTGGAAGTGACAAAATGATGTAGAAGACTCTCAGCAGCATATGTGTTGAAGGAAGGGTGGATATGAATGATGCTATGGAGATGGGAAAAGGTGCTTTTTTATTGCGTTCAATGGTTTGATTGAGCTGTGTTTGATTGTGTTATCCAGATGATAGCTACCCCTCTCAAATGTCTTCTTGTACTCCCCATCCATATCTGCCTTAGAGAATAGTCAAACAAAGTTGCCAAAGAGACTGAATCTACTTTATAGTTTCTATTCTGTCTGCATCCCTTCCTTCCCCAGTGGCTAAAATGTCTGGCTTCTGCTTGTTATGCAATTCATTGTAGACAGAACCCTATGTACTGCCATGGGGGACAGCATATTTGAAACACTCATATGCCATTGTACCTCTTGGAAATGTCACACTACCTAGTGTAATGCATTTACTAAGGATCCAGCAACCTTAGCTGCATAGAAACGTTACTGCCGTTTTAATAATGGGCCATAATTTGCCATGGCAGGGCAGGTACTAGTGTCTGCTATTAGTTAGTGCTGACCTTACATGGCAAGTTCCTGAAAGAACAAGCTAATAACATCAAAGCGAGAGAACAAGGGCATCTGGAACCTCGAAGCAAGTAACCGTGGCTCCTTAATCAGGATTGAAAGATTGTGAAATTAACAGTGTAAGGTCAGAGAAGAATGTGTAAATTAAAGTGGATGAATTCGATGTCAAGTCAGGTACAGAGAGAGAGAAAGAGAGAGAATGATTGAATTGAGAGCAAGAGGAAACAAAAAGGCAGACTGGAAAAGTTTAAAAAATTGACATTTTTTAAAAAAAAAAGTCCCATAATTCAGACCTGAAAGAATGAAAGTGGACAGATGTTCATTTGGAGTGCCACAGAAGTTGTTTGGCAGCAATTAGCACTTGTCACCTCAGTAAAAGCTGCACACACTGGAAAGGACAAGACTTAACGTTCTGTGGCGAATTTAGCTGATGTGTCCTCCATGAAGTGCAGCAGTTAAATGTCATTCAGCGCATTTCAGAGTGAGGTGCTGCACAGTGGAGCCGGTAACATTGTTCTGGGGGACCCGGGTTCGAATCCCCACCGCAGCAGCTGGTGGAATTTGAATTCAATAAAATATATCCGGAATTGAAAATCTGCTGATGGCCATGAAACCATCGTCAACTGTTGGACAAACCCATCGGGTTCACTAATGACAGTACAATGGTTCGCAGTGCTGCCTCACAGGGACCCGGGTTCGATTCCCGTCTTGGGTCACTGTCTGTGCAGAGTCCGCACGGTCTTCCCGTGGGTTTCCTCTGGGTGCTCCGGCTTCATCCCACAGTCGGAAAGGCGTGCTGCTTAGGGTGCATTGGTCGTGCTGAATTCTCCCTCAATGTACCTGAACAGGCACTGGAATGTGCCAACTAGGGGGATTTTCATGGCAACTTCTTAATGTTAGCCTACTTAATAAATAAACTTAAGAACTCATAAAAGCTTATAATGTCCTTTAGGGAAGGAAATCAGCCATCCTTATGCGGGCTGGCCTACATGTGACTCTAGAATCACAGCAACGAGGTTGACTCTGAACCATCCTCTAAAATGGCAAATAACTCACTTCAAGGGCAACTAGAGATGGGTAACAAGTGCTGGCCAGCCAGTGATGTCTATGCCCCATGAATGAATAAAGGAACACCAGTGACACTATTAGCCTGGCCCAATGTGTATAAGTAGCTGTCCGCATGTGCCTCAGTCAAGATTAGAATAACCACATGCATCCCGAAACACTGACCTTTGAAATGGAGTGCCTGATAAATGAGTATCACTGTCTGGGGATCAATGTAGTCCACCACATCCTGAAGCTTCCCCTTGGTGGCTTTTGAAATCAGCTGGTTGAGTTTGGGGACTGTCCTGGGGTCCAGGAAGTCCAGCGACCGTGCGTGCGCCCCATAGTAATGTTGCAGCCATCCTGCGAAGGTTTCCCTGACCTCCAGCCCTTCCTTCAGGTAGACGCCGGAGAAGCCCTTGAGCCGGTAGCCGAAGTGGTGCCTGAAGAGCCTGTGGATGAGCTTGTGGAAGGTGTTGTGCAGCGCCTCGCTGCCGCCCAGCCCCGGCTTGGGGTGGCTGAGCTGCTCAAAGCCCAGGGCTCGGGAGATCTGCTCCTGGGTCCTGTTTGCAGCTCCCGCCGCCACCATGGCCATCAGGCTGGAGAGACCAAACGGAGAGAAGACCACGTTGCTGGAGGTTGTCTGTGACCTCAGCAAGCTCCGGTAGAAACTGAACGCAAAGTCGCCGTTGACCAAAGCCAGGCGCTGGACTCGGGACCTGCCCCGGAATCTTTTCCGCAAGGAATCCGGGTCCTTGGGGGTTGCCAACTGCCTCTTGCCCGCTGAGACATCCTCTGGAAAGCCATCTTCCTCATCTTCATAGTCTTCAGGTTCTGTGTAGTCATAGTCTTCCAGCTCAGGAATGTTGAACTCCCTGGTTAGGGTGTTGCTGTCTATTGGTAACTCATGGCCAGGAGCTAAACCAGCTGCAGCGTCCGCTGGGCTGAAGGAACACAGCAAAAGGCAAAGACAAGAGAAAAACATTGTTTTTAATGCTGTTGCAGCTCTCCTTAGACCGAGAGAGGACTGTGATGTTTGAGCAACCTCCTTATTAAATCCCTCCCAAAATAGCCAGCCCTGCCCACTCCCTTAGCATGTAACTGAACTTTTAAAAAAAAAGACTTCGCTTCCCAAACAATCCTAATTCCTTTTTGTTTTCAGTCACAGCTGTGGTACAACACGGATTGACCCTGCAGGCTAAATAAATCCCACAGGTTAAAGGCAGACACACACAAGAATTCCCTCCATCGTGCCAGAGCAACTGAAATTAATTAAGAGTGGACCTGGATTCCGCTACACACTGCTTTGAGAAAACTTCCCGACTTTAACTTGTTTCTAGCTTTTGGTGCGGGAGCAGTAAGTTTTTGTAGTGATTCCCCCCCCCTCCCCCCGCCCTTGCTAACTATTTCCATGTGTAGGGAACAGAGCAGTTACTTTGTCCAAATCAGTTGCCAAAATGTCTCTCTGCTTTGGCGTGGGTTTTGACAATCTCTTCACAACAGGTTTTATTGAGCTATTACTGGGAGCAGAATTGTGTCTGGCATCCCTAAGAAAGTTCAGGAACAGAAAATGCTGGAAAATCTCAGCAGTTCCGACAGTATCTGTGGAGTATCTCCCCGACACTAATGGACAATTTAGCTCGGCCAATCTAACTAACTCGCACGTCTGTGGGAGGAAACCAGAGCACCCGGAGAAGACCTATACAGACACGGGGAGAAAGTGCAGACTCCACTTCGAACCTGGAATCGAACCTGGGTCCTTGGCGCTGTGAAGCAGCAATGCTAGTATAAAGTTCATTGGTTTGTCATTATGTGGGCAGTACTGTTTCCCGCACCTACATAAACACTCCTGTTTATACAATACTCTTACACCACACCTCCCTCAAATCCTTACCCAAACATATTTATAATATATTTGAATTGTTGCTCTTCTCTCCTCCCACACACACACCCCTGATCCTCTGCCCTCACCTCCCTCCCCTCAAAGTCTCTGGCTTTAGAGAGCCTGGTGGCTTCATAGCTCTTGCAGATCTCATTCCCTACTCATTCACAGAAGTGGTGGTCTCAGATGTTTAGGGAGGACTTTTGCTGGTTAGAGTTTAATTTCTTGTACTTAAAAATTTCAAATACTTGAATTTCAACATCCAGTTTGCTCCTTGTGCTGCTTCTTTGTCAGTAATGCATCATTTTTGACCGCGCGGGTTTTATCCCATTCCTTCCAGAAGGAATATTTCTGTTCAACAACTTTTTATAGTAAGGAATTCCACAGGTTCACAACTCTCTTCGTGAAAAAGTTCTTCTTCATCTCGATCCTGAATGGCTTACTTCTTATTCCTAGACTGTGACACCAGGTTCTGGATTTCCCCAACATTGGGAACATTCTTCTCACAGCTGTCCAGTCCCATCAGGATTTTATATGTTTCTATGAGACCCCACTCATTCTTCTAAATTCCAATGAGAACAAATCCAGTCGATCCAGTCTCTCTTCATGTCAGTCCTGTCATTTCGGAAATCAGTCTGGTGAACCTTTGCTGAACTTCCTCAATAGCAGACTAGGAGGCCAAAACTGCACACAATACTCAAGGTGTAGCCTCACCAAGATCCTGTGTAACTACAACAAGACATCCTTACTCCTATACTCAAATCCTCTTGCTATGAAAGCCAGCAAACTATCAGCTTTCTTCACCGTCTGCTATACTTGCATACCAATCTTCAACGACTGTTCCACCATGAACACAAGGTGGCACAACAGTTAGCATTGCTGCTTCACAGCACCAGGGATCTGGGTTCGATTCCAGGCTTGGGTCACTGTCTCTGCGGAGTTTGCATGTTTTAATTGTGTCTGTGTAGGTTTCCTCCGGGTGCTCTGGTTTCCTCCCACAGTCCAAAGGTGTGAGGTGGATTGGCCATGATGAATTGCCCCTTAGTTTGAGGGGGCTAGCTACGGTAAATGCATAGGATTATGGATAGTGGATGGGATTAGTGGGATAGAGGAGGCGGCGCGGGCTCGTTGGGCCGAAGGGCCTGTTTCCCGTGCTGTTTTGTTCTTTGTTCTTTGCACTGTAGGATTGTATGATGACACCCAGGTCATGTTGCATTTTTTCCGAAATTGTCACCATTCAGATTATCCGTCACAGCTTGGAAAACTCTGTGGCTTTTCCAATCAATGCTTCATCTTTTCCATTCAGCTGCCTCCTCAGCCTAACAATATCCATGTTCTTCTCTCATCGTTGAATTGGTTGAGATACATAAGTGGCAGCGAACTCTTGCCATAACTGTTTTTGTCACCTCTATACACACAGGAACAATTTACCTTTTCCTCTTGTCGTCTCTCGCTTTGCTGCTCGATCCCTACAGCTTCCTCATCAGTTTTAACCCATCCTCTTCAGCATGGCATTTACAAACTTGTTTCTTTCCATGCGTCTTTGGAAATGTAATATATTTCCAAGCTTTCTTGGAATGTCCAACTGTCTGATTTAGTTTTGCAGTGTCTTTTTTTTCAACATCTTGGCTCCCACTGAGAATACTGAACATCGTTAAATCTTCTCCACCAATTGTGTTCTTCAATTCCTTCAGACTAATATTGAATTCATTTAGCTCCCCTTAATCATTTTTCGGAGGAACAGACTGTGATTTGGAATGTGTGAAGCTCACTCTTTCTCAGCTTGATTGCTTCTTCTTTGGGACGGCATGGTGGCACAGTGGTTAGCACTGCTGCCTCACAGCGCCAGGGACCCGGGTTCAATTCCGGTCTTGGGTCATTGTCTGTCTGGAGTTTGCACATTCTACTTTTTTCTTATTGGTGTCAGAAATAGGCTTATATTAACATTGCAATGTGGTTACTGTAAAAATCCCCTAGTCGCTGCATTCCAGTGCCTATTTGGGTTCACTGAGGGAGAAGTTAGCATGGTCAAATCACCTAATCCACACAACCTTCCCATGGGAGGAAACCGAGCACGCAGACATGTGGAGAACACACAAAATCCACACGGTTAGTGACTGTTGACTGGGAATCGAACCTGCATCACTGACGCTGTGAGACAGCAGTGTTAACCACAGTGCCACTCACATTCTCCCCGTGTCTGCGTGGGTTTCCTCCCAGTGCTTTGGTTTCCACTCACAGTCCGAAGACGTGTAGGTTAGGTGGATTGGCCATAGTGAATGTTTGGGTAATGGGAATAGAGTGGGGGAGAGGTCTTGGGTAAGATACTCTGTCAGAGAGTCGGTGTGGACATGATGGGGCCAAATGGCCTCTTTCTGCACTGTTGGGTTTCTATATTTCATTCTATGATTTTTCTTGAAGTTTCAACAGTCGCCTCCACTTTGTTCTGTTGTTCTATTCTGCTGTTAAAGACGAGTCTTCATTTATTCAAACTGCTGAAGGTTCTTAATGCCTTTTGCATTTGATCTCAAAGAATAATTAGCTGCTCTTTATTTTCTTGTTCGGTTCCTGCCATCTCATTCTGCACTTCAGTGCATTATTTTGTCGCTGCTTATGATGCAATTTTTTCTGAAGTGGTATTCAACATTTCTTTTAACTCCTCCTATTTTTCTGGGGGTACGTATTGATTCTTCAAAGGATCATAGTAAGAAGTCTCACCGCACCAGGTTAAAGGTTTATTTGGTATCACGAGCTTTTGCAGCACTGCTCCTTCATCAGGTGAGTGACTCACACTTAGTTGTTCTTTCTCTACACCTTAGCTATGACTGTAACACTGCATTCTGTAACCACTCTTTTCCTTCTCTTTGAATGGTATGCTTTGTCTATCTGGCATGCAAGAAACAATACTTTTCACTGTATACTAATACATCTGACAATAATAAATAAAATCAAAACAAATACCTCTGACAGTGCAGCACTCCCTCAGTCCGACACTGGGAGGCTGGGCCTGGATTACATCCACAAGTCTCTGGAACACAGATTGAATTCATGTCCTTCTGATTCAGAGAAAAGTGTGCCGCCGATTGATCTCAAGGGTTGATACAATTATTGAATAGGCGACAGCTAATCGTTAAACCATTTGATGGAATGGAAGGAGTGGATATAACCGGACAAGTTCTCCATTAGAATGATGAACCATACAAGTTCATGGTCAGGTCAATGCACACACTGGGCCACTTCCAGCTGTTTCCACTACTGCAGCCAGACCCTAGGCAGCTGTTTACGGGATTGAAGTTGGAAAAGTGTTTATGTAACGGGATTCGTTGAATGGAGAACGAGTGTGCCTCATTTTTATAAAAACACCTCTCTTTGCAAATTTGCACTCTAAGTAAGATTGGATGGGGAGCTGAGGAGGCATTCTAGGACGAGAGGTCACACACTTAGGATAAGGGGTAGCAAATTTAAAACAGAATTGAGGAGAAACTACTTCTCCCAAAGGGTTGTGGATCTGTGCAATTTGCTACCCCAAAGTGCAGTGGATGCTGGGACAGTGAGTAAATTTAAGGAGCAGTTAGACAGATTTTTAAATTGGTAATGGGTTGAAGGGTTATGGGGAGAAGGCAGGAAAATGGAGATGAGGAGCGTACGGCCATGATCAAACAGCGGAGTGGACTCAATGGGCTGAATGGCCTAATTCTGCTCCTATATCTTAAGAACGCGGCTTAATGATGACGTTCTTCAGTGATTCTCTGTTCTATGTGAGAGTTTTTCAGTGTGATTCCCCATTAGGACGGAAGGGGTGAATGCATTGCCTGTTAGACTCCACAGAAGCGGGAGGAGGCCAGAATGAATGCCTGGTCAAAGTTGAGTTAATAGATCTCATTCTTAGTAGAAATGATAGAACGGGGTGGAGAGAATTAGCCAAGGTTCTCACTCCTGATTGCTCCCCAGTGACTGACACTCTGTCACAAAGTGTATGAACTTGCATGTGTTTGTAGATATGTGTCATAGAATCTCGACAGCGCCGAAAGAGGCCATTCGGCCCATTAAGTCCACACTGACCACAATCCCACTCAGGTCCTTTCCCCAAATATTTTTCCTGCTAATCCCCCTGACACTATGGGGCAACTCAGCATGGCCAATCAACCTAACCCACATATCTTTGGACTATATAAGGAAGCCGGATCACCTAGAGGAAACCCACACAGATATGGAGAAAATGTGCACACTCCAGACAGACAATCACCCGAGGCAGGAATCGAACCCGGATACCTGACGCTGTGAGGCAGCAGTGCCAACCACTGTGCCACTATGTTTGTGTGATTGTTTGTGTTCGTGCAAATGTGAGTGTTGTGGAATTGTGTCTGCATTTTTGTGAGTGAATGTTTGTGTGTGTAAGAATGAATGATGCAGGATTGAGTGTGTTTTGAGAGTGTGAATGTTAGTGTAATTTTGTAAGTTTTTGTAGCTGTGAGCATGGGTTTTAGTGACGGAGTGTATTTGTGTGTGTGTGTGTGTGTGTGTGTAGGTTTGTGTGCGAGTTTTTGCGAGTGAGTGTATGAGTGCTTGTGTGTGGGGTTGGGTGTGTGGGTGTGTGTGAGTGTGTGTGTGGGTCTATATGTGATTGTGTATGTGTGTGTGTATGCATATGTATGCGTGCTTGTGTGTGTGTGTGTGATTGTATATGTGTGTGTGTATGGCTCTGATTGTGTGTATCTGTGTGTGTGTGCATATGTATGCATGCTTGTCTGTGTGTGTGTGATTGTGTATGTGTGTGTGTATGGCTCTGCTTGTGTTTGTCTGTGTGTGTGCGTATGTGTGTGTGTGCGTATATGCATATTTATGTGCATGTTTGTGTGTGTGTGTGTGTGTGTGCGTGCATATGTATGCATGCTTGTGTGTGTGTATGGCTCTGCTTGTGTTTGTCTGTGTGTGTGTGTGTGTGTGTGTGTGTGTGTGATTGTGTATATGCGTGTGTATATGCATATATATGCATGTTTGTGTGCATGTTTGTGTGTGTTTGTGTGTGTATGGCCCTGCTTGTGTGTGTCTGCTTTAAGTATGATCTTGGGTGTGTCTATGACTCTGATATCCCATCCCACACCCCTTCCTGCTAACACACTTATTGTCAGGATTCCCACACACCAACAACGAGAATGAGGCCAGTGCCCACAGAAGCATCTTCTCAAAGCCAGGAGAGAAAACTGAAGGGCCATGAAATCCCTCTGTTCCTCGTGCTATAAATAACAGCACTCTCTAAGTTGTCTACGATGGTAGTAATAAATCCGAGGGTTGAGATCCCATGTACAAGGTGGACATCATCTCGACCCGTCAATGTGTTATATTGCCTCGTGTCGGTCCCCAGAGTTTGTGCTTGCTGCGTGTAGCTCCTTCTCCACATTTCCATTACTCTCGATAAAAATGAGCTCTGAGGCTTAGCCAGCTTAAGATGCATGGGCTACAAGATAAGTGTTATCAGTCCAGCACTCAAAAGATTATCGATCCTGGCTGACAAAATACTACTGTATAACAAACTGGGCAGATGGTCAATTTGCTGGGGTTTTTTTCTCTGAAGCTGTTTTCAGTTCACTGTTAATTCATTGGGAAAGCAGTTCTTCTGTTTTGTTCCCCTCTTATCCTACTGCTTCTGACTCTATTTTTCCGCCAGATGCACTACTTGGCTGCTGCTAATGGAATCTGGGCCATTCAACCCACATGAATAAATTTATCAGTGGCTTCTCCTGGGAGCAGTTCTGGAGCCTCGAAAGGATCCGACTCCATCCCCATAAACTAAAGGGCAGTCCTTCCACATGGCGCTGCTCTGCCTCGTAATTGGCAGCCGGAATCAAAGGATAACCACTGGTAACGGGAATGCTCCCAGCATGATTTCATTTTACTCTCTCTGGCCAGAAGATGTCAAGACCAATTAAAGGGACCCAGTGCTGCAGCAGAGATGGGTCAATAGCCCACTGTAGCTTTATTAGCCCCACCAGTTAAGGGTATCACTCTCTCGCCTCTGTGTCGGAAGGTTGTGGCTCAAGTCTGTCTGCGGGATCTTCAGCACATCGAGTCACGGGTGATCAAGAACTTTTCCGAATACACAAGGCCTTGATTTGAGTAAAGTGAAGTTTATTTATTGGTCACAAGTAAAGGCTTACATTCACACCGCAATGAAGTTACTGTGAAATTGCCCTGGTCCCCACACTCCTGTTCAGGCCAATGCTCCCCTAACCAGCACGTCATTCAATTTGAGGGAGGAAACCGGAGAAAACCCATAGAGATACGGGGAGAATGTGCAAACTCTGCACAGCTGGTGACCCGAGCCAGGAATCGAACCCAGGTCCCTGGCACTATGAAGCAGCAGTGCTAAAGACTGCGCCACCGTGCTGCCCCAATCTTCTGGTGTCCCACTTAACCCTAACCCCTCATGCCAGCTATCACCAGGACTACTCATTACAACCACAGCAACATTATCAAAATCCATCCTTGCTAGATTCTATCGCGACGGATAAACCCTTTTCCACACCTTCATTATCTCCACACTGAACTTTCCAACAGCCTCCTAGACAGTCCCCAGCATACCTGAACTCTAGTTCAATCAGATTTAGCTCAGTTGGCTGGACTGCTGGTTACTGATGCAGAGCAGCACCAACAGCGTGAGTTCAATTCCCATACCAGCTTATTTAAGAAGGCTGCGCCTTCTTAACCTTGCCCCTTGCCTGAGGTGTAGCAATCCTCAGGTTAAATCACTGCCTGTCAGCTCTGTCCCTCGAAGGGGAGAACAGCCTCTGGTCATCTGGGACTGAGGCGACTTTACCTTTAACCAGGAAGGATCCGACTTGATTCGTGATCTGTATTGAGTCAGCTGCTTCTGTTGGCACAACAGTTGGGTAACTGGTCTCAGTATGCCAGCGATATGGATCAGCACTGCTTCTGATGCTGGATGTTACCCCCTTGCATCCTGGACAAGGACAGCACCAACCTCGGTGGCGATGGGCCTGAGAAGGTCTCAAAAGTCCAGGACAACATTTAAAGACCTTTCCCTGCAGTGAGGTATTGGAGCTAACCGCCCCCCACACCCCCCCCCATACCTGAGTAGGAGAGGAGATGGAATTGGCCTGGGAGGCAGGGGAAACAAAGAGCTTTTAGACGTGAAAGAAAAGAGTCCCAGGCAGTCAGAACCTGTGTCAGATTAAGCTGAGGCTCTAACCTTTCATGTGTGGCTGGTGGTTGAGATTGAAAGCCAGCACAGTTATCTGTGTCAACAGAAGGAGGCCACTTGTGTCGAGTGGCTCAGGGATCTGTCCCCATCTGCTGCAGCTTAAAATACACAGTTGCAAGCAGAGCAGTATTTGATGGAAGATGATTCAGTCAGAGTTTTCCTTTGCATCAGTCATTCCCGCAATCCTGGCATTTTGTCTCCTCTGTTCCTGTCCCTAAGTGTGGAAGCAATTGGAAAGCTCTTTCAAAGAGCCAGCACAAACACGATGGGCCAAATGGCCTCCAATCTGGGCATGACTCAGTGACGTTGACTGAGGGATAAATATTGCCCAGGGGGTGCCGGGGAGAACTCACTCAATCTTCCTCACAACAGGGATCTTTTACATCCCTCTGACACATCAGTCAAGAGCTCAGTTTAACATCTCAATAGAAAGATGGCACCTCCAACAGTGCATCAGTCCTGCGTTGCATTTATTTGTATTTAATGCAAGTTGTGGCCATTCACTGGGGATTCACTTGATCCCCTGTAAATAAATACTGGCTAGGACACTGATTTTTGATTTTACGGGTATACGCTTGTAATATGTAAATAAATATAAAAGTGTATAAATATTGGCTCAAGTTATAGCTTTCACCAACTGGCTTTCTGGAACAGAACATTATCATCAGCCTCATCAACTCTCTTCATATCTCATTGAAGAACAGAAGAGGTGATGGCCTAGTGGTATTATCACCAGATTATTAATCCATGAACTTAGCTAAGGATCCGGGGACCCGAGTTCGAATCCCACCATGGTGGAATTTGAATTCAATAACAAATATCTGGAATTAAGAATTTACTGATGACCATGAAACCATTGTCGGAAAAACTCATCTGGTTTACTAACGTCCTATAGGGAAGGAAATCTGCCATCCGTACCCCGGTCTGGCCTACATATGACTCCAGAGCCACAGCAATGCAATTGACTCTCAACTGCCCTCTGAAATGACCTGGCCAAGGGCAATTAGGGATGGGCAATAAAAGCCAGCGACGGCCATGTCCCACAATGAATTTATAAAAATGGGATGTATCTTTCTGCACGAAATCCAAGATTTGTTGTCAATGAATGAAGCTTCTTCTATTGGCCCCTGAAATGTACGAGGAAATGGGTTTCCTGATCAAAATGATATGTAATTTCAACCATTTGATTCTGATGCAGGGACACAGGTCTGGACGCTGTGATGTCTCACAGCTTGCGGCATCAAAGATTAACTTGCCGGAGCAGCACTGTCAAGTCCATCACAATTTCTACACAGAATGTATACTAGGAGGCTGATGGATGAGCAGGAGTTCTGATCCAAGTCTGTCCAGCAACTTAACCATCGCATTCCCGGCTTCTGTTAATGACCCAAGCTTATCAGAATGGAGAGTGGTGCCCATAGTGTCTCAGGCAGCTAGTTCGCATACAGTACAGAACGAGGCCATTTGGCCCATTGAGTCTGCACCAACCACAATCCCTATAACCCTACTTATTTACCATACTAACCCCTCATACTAACAGGCAATTTAGCACAGTCAATCAACCTAACCCACACGTCTTTGGAGTGTAGGAGGAAACCAGAGCATCTGGAGGAAACCCACACAGACACGGGGAGAACATGCAAACTCCACACTGACAGTGACCCAAGCCAAGAATCGAATCCTGGTCCCTAGTGCTGTGAGGCAGCAATGCTAACCACTGTGCCCGATCGCTGTTGCAACATGGCCTGAAATAGATTTTGTTTTATAAAATATATTCCCAGTATGCCTCTTGCTCTGTCACTTTCTCTATGTTGATATGTATGGGATAGTCTCTGGGCAATTGACAAACATGTTTCAGTTGCATGACAGATAGTAGAACAGGATACTCGAGTGGCTTGTCTCTGTAACTGCACCGTGACAGTTGACATAGCAAAATTGACTGGGAAATGTTGACATAGCAATTTACACTGGTACACATCGATAGAAGAGTGTAGTAAAAAATTGTCGCCAGAGAAAGTGGACAGGAATTTTCTCCCTATAAAACATACATATTCTCTCTTCCACCTTCTTCCTTCGGGAAAAAGATACAAAAGTCTGAAGTCACGTACCAATTGACTCAAGAACAGCTTCTTTCCTGCTGTCTTCAGACTTTTGAATGGACCTACCTCGCATTAAGTTGATCTTTCTCTACCCCCTAGCTGTGACTGTAACACTACATTCTGCACTTTCTCTCCTTTCCTTCTCTATGAACAGTATCTTTGTCTGTATAGCACGCAAGAAACAATATTTTTCAGTGTATGTTAATACATGCGATAATAGTAGATCAAATCAAATCAAATTAAATCAAAATATAGTCGGTCTCTCTGAAAATAAGTATAAATAAAATGGATCTCAGCACCACACATTGACACCCAAGTCTTTAGGCACACAGGCTGCGGTAAATGTGATTCTTCACCTGCCTATCAGGAGCCTGTTCTCGGGATATAAGCTTTACTGTGTTATGGGCACAGCAACCCAGCAAGGCTTTGGATGGGATGCAATGCAGAATGGTCTGAAGAGTTCTGGGACTTCAGAAGAACAAGTCTCATAAACTATGTTTGTATTCCCTTTGATGTAGAGATTGAGATCTGATCAAAGTGTTCAAAATGTTAGAAAGGTTTGACAGGGTGGAGGAAATCAAGGTTCAAAGGGAACCAATTTAAAACGGGAGCTGGGAGAAATCAGGAAGTTTCCTTTCGTACGGGCCACACGGACATCTCACATATTCATAGAATCCCTACACTGTAGAGAGGCCATTCAGCCCATCGAGTCTGCATTAACCCACTAACAGAGTATCTTACCCAGGCCCTCTCCCTCACTCTATCACTGGCTTGATGGGTCGAATGACATAAGAACATAAGAAATAGGAGCAGGAGGAGGCCATCCAGCCCCTCGAGCCTGCCCTGCCATTCAATAAGATCACGGCTGATCTGAAGTGGATCAGTTCCACTTTCCCGCTTTGTCCTTGTAACCCTTAATTCCCTTGTCTATCAGAAATCTATCTACTCGTGACTTAAATATATTCAATGAGTAGCCTCCATCACTTCAATGGGCAGAGAATTCCAGAGATTCCCCACCCTTTGAGTGAAAAAATTCCTCCTCAATTCTGATCTAAACTATCCCCCCCCTTATTTTGATGCTGTGCCCTCTCGTTCTGTTTTCCTTTCTAAGTGGGAAGAATCTCTCTACTTCTACCCTATCTAGCCCCTTCATTATCTTATATGTCTCTATCCCCCCTCAGCCTTATAAATTCTAACGAGTACAGACCTAGTCTATTCAATCTCTCTTCACAGGCCCTCATCCCCGGTATCAGCCCAGTGAACCTTCTCTGCACTCCCTCCAAGGTCAATATATCCCTCCGCAAATGAGGTGACCAAAACTGCACACAGTACTCCAGTTGTGCCTCACCAGTGCCCTGTACAGTTGCAGCAAGACCTCCCTGCTTTTATATTCTATCCCCCTCGCTATAAAGGCCAACATTCCATTCGCCTTCTTGATCAGCTGCTGCACCTGCAGACTGGGTTTTTACGATTCGTACACAAGGACCCCCAGGTCCCTCTGTCCCGTAGCATGCTGCAACTTTTCATGCTTTAAACCTCCTGTTATGTTGTAGGGATTCTATGAACCCCACAGATAGGACAGCCAGGTGGCATAGTGGTTAGCACTGCTGCCTCACAGCGCCAGGACCCGTGTTCAATCCCCGGCTTGACCCACTGTCTGTGTAGACTCTGCACATTCTCCCCGTGTCTGCATGGGTTTCCTCCTGCTGCTCCAGTTTCCTCCCACGGTCCAAAAACATGCTGGTTAGGTTGACGGGCTGTGCTAAATTGCTTCTTAGTATTAGGGGGATGCCAGGGGGTTAATAGGGTGAATTAGTGGGGATGTGGGGTGGGATTGGTGCTGGCTCGATGGGCTGAATGGCCTCCTTTGGCACTGTGGGTTTTCTATAACTCTATTCTATGACTTTTCCATGTCTAATCCATCTAACCTACACATTGTAGGACACTAAGGGGCAATGTAGCATGGCCACCTAACCCACCCATCTTTGGAGGAAATCCCCGCCGAGTGTCTATGCCGAATTTGCACAAGGCCAGAATTGAGCCTGGCTCCACGGAGCTGTAAGACAGCAATGCTAACCACTGTGCCACACCTGGAATCTGGTCTTCTGTAGAGAGTTGTAGATACTCCGAGTCATTTGGAGCTTTGAAGTCAAGTAAAGATCCCTGGGGACAAATGCAGTAATGGAAATTGAACTGTAGATTAGCTATAATCTTAACTTGAAAGATTATTTATTCATCACACAGACTCAGAGAGAACATGCAAACTCCACACAGACAGTGACCCAAGCTGGGAATCAAACTCTGGACCCTGCCTTTGTGAGGCAGCAGTGCTCACCACTGTGCAGCCACTGAGGAGAGGGGACAGGTGAAAAGAGTGGTACAGTGTCCCCCTCCGCTCCAAATAAAGTCGCCCTTCTCCTTTCCCTCATTGTTACTGGTCACCTCTGTCTAATAAGTGCTGCTGAATTCAGGAGCTCACACCAGAGGGACAGAACCTGTTTCCTTCCATCGAACCAGGCAGTGTGTGTTTGCCAGAATTCCCTCCCAGTAACCACAGACTCTGGCAGGCAGGGCAGCCCACTATTATTCAGCAGATGGAGGTCGAGAGCAAGTGACTATCAGTGGGGAAGGATTGAGGCGTTATCGAGAGATGGGATGGGAATCGCCAAACCTTTAAAAATGATTCAATGTAGAATGCTATATCTGTCAAATATATAATCCCCGCAGAAGGCTATGGAGGCCAGGTCATTGAGAGTCTTTAAGTCAGAGAGAGATAAGTCCTTGATTAATAAGGGGATTAGGGGTTATGGGGAAAAGGCAGGAGAATGGAGATGAGAAAAATATCAGCCATGATTGAATGGCAGAGCAGACTCGATGGGCCGAGTGGCCTAATTCTGCTCCAATGTCTCATGATCGTTGTGGTTGCCGGATTAAAGAATAGAAAATGATAGCGTGTGGGTTTTTTTGAGTGTAACAACAGATTTATTAGGTAACTGTTTACTCCACCGTGGCTGGATCCAGAGTGAATAAAGCCCATGAATTACCAATGCTGTCACGGACTGACCATGTGATCAAATCCTTAAAGGGACCATGCACCGCACAATAGCGCTCATATATAATAGGCACAGGGACCAAGATTCATTTTCAGTTCCTTAATCATGATTTGATTTGATTTACTATTGTCACATGTATTGGGATACAGTAAAAAATATTGTTTCTTGCCACTACAACGACAAAACATACCGTTCATAAAGTACATAGGGGAGAAGGGAAGCTGTTGAAATGCAGGAGTTGTTTGGTGGAATGTCTTATTATTTTCAATTACAATTATTAATCAGGACACGAAGGGACTAGATTTTTCCCACACTCAGTATTACTAAACAGCGATAAAATCTCAATCCATAACCAAGTCTATGTTCCCACGTTAAATGTCCAGCTTGTATCTTGTTCAGGGGCTGAATGTATTGGCAAATATTTACTCGCTCCCCCAACCCACCACAACCATTCTCACTGAAGAAACAGCTTATCTGGTCATTCATTCCACTGCTAGGCTGGTACAGTGGTTAGCACTACTGCCTCACAGTGGCAGGGACCCGGGTTCAATTCCCAGCTTGGGTCACTGTCTGTGTGGAGTCCACACCAGCAGTGTGCTTTCAACTGCCTGAATCCCAAACTCTGGAATTCTCTCCCATTAAGATTTTCCACTTTGGTCATCTGTCCTAATCTTATGTGGTTCCATGCCAAACACTGATAGATTACACTCTTGTGAAACCCCTCGGGAAGGCGCTATATCAATGCAAAAATACAGCAGCCAATTGCACACAATAGTCCCCATAAGAGCAATGAATCATGGAATCCCGACAATTAGAAGAGGCCATTCAGCCCATCGAGTCTGCACTGACTCTCTAACAGTGCATCTTACCTATGCCCTCTCCCCATCTTATTGACGTAACCACACACGCTTACCATGGTTAACCCAACTAATCTACACAGTTTGACACAGTAAGGGGTGATTTGGGTGGTACAGTGGTTAGCACTGGTGATTCACAGCTCCAGGGACCAGGGTTCCATTCCCAGCTCGAGACAGAGTCTGTGCGGAGTCTGCATGTTCTCCCTGTGTCTGCGTGGGTTTCCTCTGGATGCTCTGGTTTCCTCCCACAGTCTGAAAGACTAGGTTAGGTGCATTGGCAGTGCTAAATTCCCCCTCAGTGTACCTGAACAGGTACCAGAGTGTGGCAGCCAGGGGAAATTTTCACAGTAACTTTATTGCAGTGTTAACGTAAGCTTGCTTGTGACACTAATAAATAAAGTTTTTAAAAAAACTGTTAGTTTGCTACACTCAGATTAGCTGCTCTGTTTACAACAATGGTAACAATTTGAAAAATACTTTATCAGCTGCAAAGAGAGTTATGCTGAGGATGTGAGAGGGGCTATAGATAATTCAGAGTATTTTTTTTAATCGGTGGGCAAGTCTGTAACTTTTGAAGTTTTCTTTCAATTGGAAAACCTGTGTAGCTTTAACGAAGGTTAAACTATTCAAAATTGATTCGTAAATAACAAAAGCGTTTAATAGGGACAGATTTATATTAGACAGAAACCCTCAACATGTACACAGAGTTTTCCCCCAGGGCATTCAATCTACTTTCAGAACACATTACTTGTTCAGTCCCCAGCTTTCGCCTCACATGGAAGTGTGAATACTTGTTTGACCTGGAGAACATCTCTCACCAAAGTTAAGCAGAGGAATCCAGCAGAATATCTAGCAAACACTGTCACCTACTGGAGAAGAGTAAGAAGTGCATACTTATAATCAAAAACGAAGGGAAATTGGTGGGAGTCATAGAATCCCTACAGTGCAGAAGGGGGCCATTCGGCCCATTGAGCCTCTATTGGCAACAATCCCACTTGGCTTTGTTCCTGTAGCCCATGAATTTACCCTGCTAATGGGCAGCACAATAGCACACTGCTGATTCACGGCACCAGGGATCCCAGGTTCAATTCCCGACTTGGTCACCACTGTGGAGGGCTCACGTTCTCCCTGTGTGCTCCAGTTTCCTCTCACAGTCCAAAGATGTGCAGGTTAGGTGGATTGGCTATGCTAAATTGCCCCCTTACTATCAGGGAGTCTAGCTAGGGTAAATACATGGGGGTAGGGCCTGGATGGGAGTGTGGTTAGTGCAGACACGATGGGCTGAATAGTCTCCTTCTGCACTTCTATCGATTAATCGTCCTGACACTAACAAGGGACAATTTAGCACGGCCAATCAACCTAACCCATTTGGACTATGGGAGGAAACTGGGGCACCCGGAGGAAACCCACACAGACACGTGGAGAATGTGTAGATACTACACAGACAAATGACCCAAGGCCAGGCATCGAACCTGGCTCCTTGGCGCTGTGAGGCAGCAGTGCTAACCACTGTGCCATCCAATCAGCACATTGGCTTTATCACTTTAAGGAATAATTTTTAAAAAAATACAATCAGGACGCAATCATTCTAATAGCGTGTGTAATGTTCATCCAGCTTCTAGGAATGAATAATCATAGAATCTCTATGATGGAGAAGAAGGTCGATTGTATGCACTAACTTTCTGACAGAGTATGTTACATAGGTCTACCCTCCCCACTCCACCCTCAACCTATCCCCATAAAGCCCACACATTTACTCCACTAATCCCACAAACCAATATTTTTTTTGGACACTAAGGGGCAATTTAGCACAGCCAATCCACCCAACTTGCACATCTTTGGACTGTGGGAGGAAACCGGAGCAGCCGTAGGAAACACACAGAGACACGGAGAGAATGAGGCAAACTCACTGGGATTGTTGTTGAGGCAAACTCACTGGGGTCTTTTGAGAGACTTCTGGATGAGTATATGGAAAAGAATAGGATAGGGGGCTATAGATAGGTCTGTGGATTGGTAGATGTGATCGGCGCAACTTGTGGGCCGAAGGGCCTGTTTGTGCTGTATTGTTCTATGTTCTATGTTCTAATGCGCAAACTCCACGCAGACAGTGACCCGAGGCCAATATTTGAACCTGGATCTCTGGTGCTGTGAGGCAGCAATCCTGAGCACTGCACCACAGAGGAGAATCCACTGGCAATTTGACCTTCAAGTTGTGCGATGGTGTAGCAATTGCGATTTCAATTATCAATAAAACTGGATTTCAGTGGAATAACTTGTTGGAAGCAGACTGAATCAAGGTGAAGGATTTCTCCGCTGGAGAAGCCACATTTACAGTTGCTGCAAAGTTAGTTTCCATCCTCTCAAACACTCCCACATCTCCCGCAACATCCTTTGGTTACAATGATTAAAAATGAACACACTCCCTTGGGAATCCACCATTACTGAGAGTTGCTGCAGATTCCAGATATATTCATCAAATTTAAGGATAGGACCAAGATTGCAAGAAACTACAAAGAGTCATAAATGTAGCCCAATCCATTACACAAACCAGCCTCCCATCCATTGACTCTGCTACACTTCCCACTACCTCGGCAAAGCAGCCAGCATAATTAAAGACCCCACGCACCTTGGACATTCTTTCTTCCATCTTCTTCCTTCGGGAAAAGGATACAAAAATCTGAGGTCACGTACCAACCGACTCAAGAGCAGCTTCTTCCCTGCTGCTGTCAGACTTTTGAATGGACCTACCTCGCATTAAGTCGCTCTTTCTCTACACCCTAGCTACGACTGTAATACTACATTCTGTACTCTCTCCTTTCCTTCTCTATGAACGGTATGCTTTGTCTGTAATATTATCACTGCACCATCCACCCCACCCCATCCCTGCCATTTCCTATTATTAAAACCTCTCCCCCGCTGAAGGGCCTCAATTCGGAGCATTCTGTGATTGATTCACCATGTGGCGAGCGTTTGGGACATTGCTTTAGAAAACTCACAACTCTTTGTACAGTATGCCATTTATAACTTCAAGATGAAAGATAAAAAGATTTGATAAGGTTCCCCATGGTAGGCTACTGCAGAAAGTGCAGATGAATGGGATTGAAGGTGATTTAGCAGTTTGGATGATGAATTGGCTAGCTGATAGAAGACAGAGGGTGGTGGTTGATGGGAAATATTCAACCTGGAGTGTAGTTACAAGTGGTGTACCTCAAGGATCTGTTTTAGGGCCACTGCTGTTTGTCATTTTTATAAATGACCTAGATGAGGGTGTAGAGGGTTGGATTAGTAAATTTGCTGACGATACCAAAGTGGGAGGAGTTGTAGACAGCGAGGATGGATGTTACAGTTTGCAGAGGGACATAGATAGGTTGCAGAGCTGGGCCGTGAGGTGGCAAATGGAATTCAATACGGATAAGTGTGAGATGATTCACTTTGGTAGGAATAACAGGCATATGAAATATAGGGCTAATGGAAGGACCCTTAATAGTGTTGTCGAGCAGAGGGATCTTGGAGTACAAGTACATAGCTCTTTGAAAGTTGACACCCAGGTTGATAAAGTTGTTAAGAAGGCGTACGGTGCGTTAGCTTTTATTGGTAGAGGGGCTGAATTTAGGAGCCGTGAGGTTATGTTACAACTGTACAAAACTCTGGTGCAGCCGCAATTGGAGTATTGCATACAGTTCTGGTCGCTGCATTATAAGAAAGATGTGGAAGCATTGGAAAGGGTGCAGAGGAGGTTTACCAGGATGTTGCCTGGTATGGTGGGAAGGCCTTATGAGGAAAGGCTGAGGGACCTGAGGTTATTTTCATTAGAGAGAAGAAGGTTACGCGGTGACCTAATTGAGGCGTATAAGATGATCAAGGGATTGGATAGGGTGGATAGTGAGAGCCTTTTTCCTCGGATGGGGATGACCAACACGAGGGGACATAACTTTAAATTAAGAGGTGGTAGTTATAGGACGGATGTCAGAGGCAGGTTCTTTACACAGAGGGTGGTGAGGGCGTGGAATGCCCTGCCTGCAGCAGTTGTGGACTCGCCTACTTTGGGGGCATTCAAATGTTCAGTGGATAGGTATATGGATGACGTTGGAATAGTTTAGGTTAGAGGGTCCACTGGCCGGCGCAACATCGAGGGCCGAAGGGCCTGTACTGCGCTGTAATGTTCTATGTTCTAAAACTGGTGGTAGAGGGAACGGCTGTGGGGGTGGGGAAGATAGGCAGGGAGCTCCTCAGAACATTTTCCCGCCCTGTCACTCATTCCCAAGCCTTGTGCAGCAGAAATTGCTCCATAGTCCGTCCGCTGAACACTGACTAAAGGCAGTCAATATTAACAGAACAAGCTCTTCCCACATTTCCATAGAATGGGACAAGCCATTCTGCCCCCCTCCACATTTCACTGTCAGTAAAACAGATGTGTATGTTTTAATTGCACTTTTTTTATTAATACAGAAAAGATACTTGCAACTTTTATCACATTACATGGAATGTAAAAGGGTGGTACAGTGGCACAGTAATTAGCACTGCTGCCTCAGGGTCCCAGCTTCAATTCTGGCCTTCAGTCACTGTCTGTGTGGAGTTTGCACAGGCTCTCAGTGTCTGTGTAGGTTTCCTCCAGGTGTTCTGGTTTCCTGCCACAGTCCAGAGATGGCCACGATAAATTAGAGTTAGAGGGATTAACAGGGTAAATATGTGGGGTTACAGGGATAGGTCTTGTGTGGGACTGTAGGTGATGGGTCAAAAGGCCTGCTTCTCCGGCGCAGGGGGTGTTGGGAGCAGAACGCGCAGACCTAGAGTGCAAACTGTTTGCGTTGGAGCCCAACTACTTCAGACGAAAACAATTCAGGACTTCCCAATGTGCTTTTGCAGACAATTAAGTATCTGCAGTGCTGTAACCCAGGACAACACAGCAACTAAACTGCTGCTCGGGAGAGTTTGCTAAGAACAGTGCATTTCTGTGATGTTCATTGAGGGATAAATCTCGGCCTGGACACCAGGGCTAATCCCCTGTTCTCCTTCAGAACAGGGTCTTGCAACGGGGGCCCTCGTAACTCTGATTCAGTGACCCATGCGAAAAGTAGCATTGCCGACAATGCAGCGCTCCCTCAGCACAGCACAGGAGGAGGCATTCACCTTGATCTTGTATTCAGGTCTCTGGAGCCCAGCTTGAACTGTCTAGAGTGACAAGGGGTGGGGAGGGGGGTTCTCAGTAATGAGTTTCCAGATTCCAGGGTGGGGGGGGAACTATCCAGAAATGCTGAACACGTCAGCTGAGGGAGCCGTCAGCCTGAAGGAGAAACAATTGCAGTCAACAATTATTTTCTTTGGCCAAACACATCTGTTTGATTTGCAGTGAAGCTCAGTGACTGATAGAAGCTCCACTAAAGGCAGGAGGGGAGTTTAAAACAGCAGCTTTTCTGGCAGCCAATTGAAAATCTCAATAGCCAGTGTTGCCCTATCTGCTGTTACGCTCAGCAACTGCTGGTATTTGCAGTCAAATACATCCAACCACTGCAAGATGCAACAGAAGTTAATGTACCAGATCAATCAGAAATACTTCAGGATGCCAGGATCAAGGCTATGGAGTCTAGATAAAAGCAAAATACTGCAGATATGGCACAGTGCCAGGGTTCGATTCCCAGCTTGGGTCACTGGCTGTTGGAAATTGCACATTCTCCCCATGTCTGCGTAGGTTTCCTCTGGGTGCTCTAGTTTCCTCCCACAGTCCAAAGTTGTGGGGGTTAGACTGATTGCCATGTTAAATTGCCCCTTAGTGGCCCGGGATACAAAGGTTAGACGGATTAGCTAAAATATGGTTCAGTTTGCCCTGTACATACAAAACAGTTTAGTTAAATGGCCAAACAGCATAATACAAATAGGTTATTAATATGGTTAGGAGCAGCTGTCCACTATAGAGAGAGTGACAGGAAATATCATTTATTGTAAATGGATTAGTGATTAAACCCCAGTAAAAATAAAAACCATGGTTCAAAAATAAATGAGGTGGAGATGCTGGCGTTGGACTGGGGTAAATACAGTAAGAAGTCTCACAACACCAGATTAAAGTCCAACAGGTTTATTTGGTAGCAAAAGCCACTAGCTTTCAGAGTGCTTGCTGCTCCTTCATAAGGTGAGTGGGAATTGGGTTCACAAACAGGGCATACAAAGATGCAAACTCAAAATTTACAAAATAAATGGTCGGAGTGTGAGTGTTTACAAGTAATCAAGTCTTAAAAAAAGGTGCAATGTGAGTGGAGAGAGCATTAAACACAGGTTAAAGAGATGTGTATTGTCTCCAGTCAGGACAGTTAGTGAGATTTTGCAAGCCCAAGCAAGTTGTGGAGGTTACAGCAAACTACCCAGCCTTCAGGAGAACAGTGACTACAATACTACACAGCCCTGTCACAGCAACCTCTGCAAGACATGCCAGATCATCAACACGGATGCCATCATCCCACCTGAGAACATCATCCACCAGGTATACGGCCCATACTCTTGCAACTTGGCCAACGTTGTCTATCTGATGTGCTGCAGAAAATATCCCGAAGCATGGTACATTGGGGAGACCATGCAGACATTACGACAACAGATGAATGAACATCGCTCAACAGTCACCAGGCAAGACTGTTCTCTTCCTGTTGGTGAACACTTCAGTGGTCACGGGCATTCGTCCTCTGATCTTCAGGTAAGCATTCTCCAAGGGGGCCTTCACGACACACGACAGCGCAGAGTCGCTGAGCAGAGACTGATAGCCAAGTTCCAGAATGGCTTTAACTGGGATCTTGGGTTCATGTCGCACCACCTGTAACTCACACGACTTGCCTGGGCTTGCAAAATCTCACTAACCGTCCTGTCTGGAGACAACACACATCTCTTTAATCTGTGCTTAACTCTCTCTCCACTCACATTGTCTGTACCTTTAAGATTCAACTACTGTAAACACTCACATTCCAATCATTATTCTATAAGTTGAGTTCGTGTCTTTATACGCCCTGTTTGTGAACAGAACTCCCACTCACCTGACAAAGCAAGCTAGCTCCAAAAGCCACTGGCTTTTGCTACCAAATAAACCCGTTGGACTTTAATCTGGTGTTGAGACTTCTTATCATGTCAAAAATAAAAGCCATTGTTAATTAATTAAAACTCAATAAACATCAGATAAAAATGTCAGAGGAACTATCATGATATTAGACCATTCAGCTCATCTTGGCTGTGCCCGTGCTAGCTCTCCCACGAGGATTATCAAACTGAGATTGGGAAGTAGTGGTGAATTGGGGTGTTTGAAACAGACGAGGTTGCGAGTGCTGGAGACACACCCACTGAGGGTCACAGCTTTTCCCAGTTTCAATCAACCCCCATTCACACACCCCCCCCACCCCTGGATTCTGAGGCTCAGTTCACATCATCACTTCCCAGGTTCATCAGGAGGTCATTGTAGCATCGTCACATTGTCTTTCCCCTGGGGGTCTTTAAGCAGCAAAGTTCTGGAAGAGAAACAGAATCGGAATGAATTTTCTTTAACCAAACTCTTGCAATTGGAAGCAGCGTCTTGCCTCCACTCCGAGAATGTCTCGGCTTCTCGCAAGGGGTACTTTGTCCAAACAGTCACTCCTTCAGCCTGGAGTTCAAGATGGTGATGTCCACACAAGAACATCAATAAATCTTGGAATATTTAGTCCATAAGGAGATCCATTTGATTGACACTCTCTCTCTCTCCAGGGTTTGCTGTCTGCAGCACATACAAGCTACAGAATGTAGTGTAGCACACTGCCCAGGATTCTAATATAACTATTATCTATGTAAGGGGATTGCCCCATTAAATGGAATGGCTCAGGTGACTCAGGATTCAAGTTCCACCCTGCTGAAACTCGCGTTGTAAAAAGTTTCACAACACCAGGTTAAAGTTCAACCAATTTACTTGATAGTAAACCCACAAGCTCTCAGGAATGGTGTTCCTTTGTTAGGTGTGTGAAAGGTTCTGATCAGGCTAGATAAAGAGACACACAGTTTACAGAATACTGATTAGAATGCAAATCTTTACAGCTAGCGTGCTATTCAAGTCTTAAAGATGTAGGTGGAGATAGCACTAGTATAGATTAAAGAGATGTGTATTGTCTCCAGACAGAAAGTGAGATTTTACAAGCCCGGGGGGTTACAGATAGTGTGACAAAATCCCGCTTGAAGCCCTGCTCACGTGTGCAGAACTTGGCTATCAGTCTCTGCTCAGTGACTCTGCGCTGTTGTGTGTTGTAAGCTTGCCTTGCCAGCCTTATGCAGACTGTGCGACAGAACATTCGTGTCAATAAACAGTTCCAGTTAGTTTACTTCCATTTATCTTGCGGTCTTTCATTCACCTCGATATTAGACCTCAAACATAATACACACCAGCAACCTCAAACTCCTTGAAGGACAAGGGCAAGAGGCTGAACACTAACCTCAAAAGCATAAAACATAGGAGCAGAATTAGGCCACTCAGCCCATCGAGTCTGCTCTGCTGTTCAATCATGGCTAACATTTTCTCATCCCCATTCTCCTACCTTTTCCCCATAACACCTGATCCCCTTATTAATCAATCAAGAATCTCTGTCTTAAATACACTCAATGATCTGGTTTCCACAACCTTCTGCAACAAAAAAAAGAGTTCCACAGATTCCCCACTCTCTGGCTGAAGAAATTCCTCCTCATCTGTTTTAAAGGATTGTCCCTTTAGCCTGAGGTTGTGCCCTCTGGGTCTAGATTTTCCTACTATGCCACTCTATCCAGGACTCGCAGTATCTTGTAAGTTTCAATAAGATTCCCCCCTCATCCTTCCAAATTCCAACGAGTACAGACACAGAGTCCTCAACCACACTTCATACAACAAGCTCCTCATTCCAGGGATCATTCTTGTGAACCTCCAAGGCCGGCACATCCTTCCTTAGATACGGGGGCCCAAAACTGCCCACAATACTCCAAATGGGCTCTGATAACAGCCTCAGAAATCCACCCCTGATCTCGTATTCCAGCTCTCTCGACATGAATGCTAACATTGCATTGGTCTTCCTGACTCGGGAATACAGCCACTGTTCCGTGACTGTCACGGGGTCAAAATCCTGGGAATCTCCGCTGAACAGCGCTGTGGGAATAATTTCCGGAGCTGAAACTGCGGCAGTCCAAGGCAGCCGATCACCACCAAGAGGGAACTCGGGACGGTTAATCAATGCTGCTCTTGCTCATACCCAGGGAATAAATGAAAAAGACCTACCTGACATTGGAACCCAGTGTTCCCCAGTCGCCAACGAGTCACATTACTGTGCATCCTCCACGTTTATTCATCACCCACAGGGATGTCTTTTGTTTCCAGTCAGTGGCTGGCGCGTAGCGGACATTGTTCATCTTCTCGAAACCCAGCGACCTCACCACACAAGCACGGCGATGGCTGAACGTGTCAAAGGTGCATTTGCCGTGGTACGCTCCCGTGCCACTTTTACCTGGGGAGGAAAAAATCAGAGCAATCATAGAACCCCCTACAGCACAGGAGGAGGCCATTTGGCCCATCGAGTCTGTACCCACCACAATCCCACCCAGGTCCTATCCCCGTAACCCCACATATTTATGCTGATAATCCTCTACCATTAAAGGGGCAACTTAGCATGGCCAATCCACCTAACCTGCACATCTTTAGACTGTGGGAGGAGGCTGGAGCACCCGGAGGAAACCCACGCAAACACAGGGAGAAGGTGCAAACTCCATACATGCAGTGACCAAATCCAGGAATCAAACCCACGTCTCTGGCACTGTGAGGCAGCAATGCTAACCACTATGCCACTCTCAATGTAAACACGGTATAAAACAGTGACCAATCAGAAAGACCTCATGCTGCGAAGATGGAGCTCAGTCCCTTTAAGATCACAAAAAAGTTTCATTGTTACCTCAACGCAGGCTCAGGTCAATTAGAGTTTTAGGATGGGTTTTTCCGGAGGAGGATAAAGTGGGATTGGGATTGGAAGACGTTTTCTAACCCTGGGGAATTCCGGGAAGCACTTGGCCGTATCAGGTGATGCCACGTCTACAGGCCCCACCCCCCACGCCCCTCCCTCCCAAAGTTGGATGGGCTAGAATGGGCGGAATGGCCTTCCTCCCCTGCGTTTATTTTGTGAGCGACTCTGTCCGCAGGTCGGAGCTCCCATTTAGAAAATGCCTTTTGCATCCCACAGCTGGAGCAAACACCAACAACTGGATTAACAGCGTTCCTGGAGAAACCACACTCACTCCCATCAAATTCCCAACTCCAGAGCGGGATGGGTAAACAGCTGAAGGTGTCTGAATTACCACAGCAACGTTTATCCCCAATAAACACTGGGAATAAATGGTAGGAAGCAAACTCTCTCATGTTAAAAACGGTAAAGTTTTCTGTGCTCTCTCTCCTTGACTCTGGTATCACATCCTGCAATCCCATTCAAAAGGGGAAGTGAAAACAGACGGACAAGGGGAAAGGAAAGTTACTATGGTAACACAAGAAATACTGGAGCCAATTACCATACAATACAGAACCCCTACAGTACAGGAGGCCATTCAGCCCATCGAGTCTGCAATGACCGCAATCCCACCCAGACTCTATCCCCATAACCTCATGTATTTGGCCTCACTAGTTACCAGATAATCTCCTTCATAGAGTTCTAATATCTCTACAGTGCAGAAGGAGGCCATTTGCCTGAAAGTCAGTGCAGACTCTCAGACTGGATATCTCACCCAAGTCCATTCCTCACCCCCATCCTTGTAATCCCACACATTTACCATGGTCAATCCCCCTAACCTACACACCTTGAGACACCAAATGGGCAATTTAGCACGACCAATCCGCCTAACCACCACATCTTTCGCACTGTGGGAGGACACCCACACAGACATGGGGAGAATGTGCACACTCCACACAGACAGTGACCCAAGCCAGGAATCGAACCTGGGTCCCTCATGAGATAGCAGTGCTAACCACTGTGCTACCCACTAAAGGGACGGATGTAATGATGACACAAACTGTATTTAACACAGCGGCATCTCTCTTAATCCCAAATGTTAATTCAGATTTCACCATCTGCTGTGGAGGGATTCGAACTCCCGGTGCCCAGAACTTTATTCTGAAACAATGGATTACGAGTGACAATACCACTGCATTGACAGGGAAAAATACTGACTCGAACACTTCCCTGCCCTTCCTCAAACTAGTATTTCCCCCAATAATTGAAACAATAAAAATGTTCTCCTACCTCCTGAACACAAGGATGGCTTTTGTGTAGATAACAATGATGTGGAGTTGCTGGTGTTGAACTGGGGTGGGCACAGTAAGTAGTCTCACAGCATCAGGTTAAAGTCCAACAGGTTTATGAGTTAGCACGAGCTTTAGGAGCACTGCTCCTTAAGTCACCTGCTCTGTTACTAAATAAACTTGTTGTTGGGAAACTATTTACTGTCCATGTAGCTATTAACAGTCCTGCAACAATAACCAAGGATGCCTTTTACCAAAGGATCTCATTCTCCTCTTTCTAATGTGTCTCATTCAATCCGACACTCCCGGGGCGGGGGGGGCAGAAATGTAAACAAACGCTCTGGACTCACCAACACCCCCAAACGGCAAGGTGTCCACGCTGTAATGGATCATACAGTCATTTACAGTTACACCACCACTGGAAGTCTGTGCGATCATTCTCTTTATCAGCTGCAGAGAGAGAGAGAGAGAGGCCAAAATAATCTTTGGTTTACAACATTGAACAATCCACTTGGCTCCAGATTCCCAGTTGAATCATAGAATCCATACAGGGCAGGAGGAGGCCATTCAGCCCATCGAGTATGCACCGACCACAATCCCACCCAGGCCCTATCCCTGTAACCCCACATATTTACCCTGCTAATCTCCCTGACATTGGGTTCAATTTGATGTGACCAATCGACCACGGACTGGCGAGTTACTCACCTCCTGATTCTCCGAAGCCTGTCCACCATCTACAAAAGGCAGGGGTCTGATGGAACACTCTGCGTGAGCGCAGCTCCAACAACATCCGAGATGCTTAATACCATCCAAGACAAAACAGCCTTGTTTTATTGGAATTCCTTCCATTGCCACCACACGCAGTGGCAGCAGTGTGTACAATCTACAAGGTGCAGCCACTCACCAAGGCCCCACTCACCGTACCTTCTAAACCCTGGACCTCAATTACCTGGAAAGATACCAAAGGGGACACCAACACTCAAAACGCACAACACCCTGACTTGGAATAATATCGCCATTGCTTCACTGTCGCTGGGTCAAAATCCTGGAGCTTCCTCCCTAACAGCACTGTGGGTGTACCTACACCACACAGACTGCAGCGATTCAACAAGGTTCACCAGCACTTTCTCAAGGGCGTCAAAGCTGGAGTGACGCTGATATCAGGGTCAGTGAATATAAAGAGTTACACCCGTTTCCTCAGTGTTAATGGTGCTAGAAACGTGGATTAATAAAACCACACACAGTTATAATCATAACTTTAACATTGTAAATCATCCAAACGATCCCAATACAGGAACAGACCGAGAGCCACACAACAAGTGAGCAAAATATTAGTCACGGACATGAGCTTTAAACAGCATTACAAGAGTGAGAGAGGGGGTGGAGTGAGTGGGGGAGAGGGTAATGGGTTTGGACTGGGGGATGGGAGAGAGGGAGGGGAGGCAGTAGTTCGGGCTGGGGGTAGGGGGGAGGGATTTGGAATTCCTGAACTCAGGATGGAAATGGCTGAAGGCAGAGTTCCTAAAGGTGAGCAGGCCTGGTATCTCACACCCTCACCGCGATCCAGCCATATCAGAGAGCCACTGCTATCCCGTCTCCCGGGATTTTCATCCAGGGCTTGGTTCATTTCACAGCATGTCCAGGATGAGCGGGAGCACCAGAAGGGAAAAACCGGATTAAATGAAGGCTGCACAGCAGCATCACATATTGGAGTTACAGGAACAGTCCCTTCACAATCAGTTCCTGATCTTGGCCGGGTCGCTGCAGGGAGGCTGGAAGTTGGAGGTAAAATTCTCTCTCAATGGGAGGTGCTGAGAAAGTCACCATGGATCAGCCTTCCAGGGAGACCTGGGAAGGGTTGATAGTAACCTGTCCTCTTGATTGAAGGATTTGGAAGGTTCAAACACAACTTTTATAAGCTCAATTTCCCACCTGCCACCTTTCCTGAAGGAATTCCATCCTTGCTGCGATTATAATTCACCGGATGTCAGACTCCCATTGGTTCTCCATTCGGAATCAGACAGGGAATCTCCAGGATAGTCAAGCACAACTCACTCAGCACGGACTGTGTGAGGAGAGGGACCCTGGTTAATTTGTCCCTTTCTAACTCTACATCTATCTACACTGGACGTTGGTGAGACCACATTTGGAATATTGTGGTCAGTTCTGGTCACCTCACTATAAGAAGGATGTGGAAGGATTGAAGAGAGTGCAGAGGAGATTTACCAGGATGCTGCCTGGTTTGGAGGGTAGGTCTTATGAGGAAAGGTTGAGGGAGCTGGGGCTTTTCTCTTTGGAGAGGAGGAGGATGAGAGGCTACTTAATAGTAGGTTTGTAAAATGATGAGAGGAATTGATAGAGAGGGCGTGCAGAAACTATTTCCTCAGGTGGATGTAGCTGTTACAAGGGAGCATAACTATAAGGTTCATGGTGGGAGCTATAGGAGGGATGTCTGAGGTAGATTCTTCACCCAGAGAGTGGTTGGGGTGTGAAATAGACTGCCTGGAGTGGAGTCGGACACTTTAGGAACTTTCAAGTGGTTGTTGAATAGTTGCATGGAGCACACCAGAATGATAGAGAGTGGGATAGCTTGATCTTGGGATTGGACATAGCTCAACACAACATTGAGAGCCAAAGGGCCTGTACTATGCTGAAACGTTCGATGTTCTAACCCAAGACCCCTGAGGCATGGGATCAGACCCAGATCAGGTAACTCTTCACAGACCCATTGGGGCCTGTTCCTGGTGAGACTGTGTTGGCCACTCAGTGGATGAACCGATTCCCTCTCCCCAGTTCTGTGCGCACCGTGATGACAGTTAGTTCAAAGAAAACACAGAGAGAGATACATTTCAAACTGCTAAAGGGAAGGGAGCAGCCAGAGGATTCCCATCTCAGAGACCAACACACCAAACACAAAACAGCCCCAGAGACTGCAATCCTCACCTTATTGTTGTGAGAGAAGACGTAGAGAGCCAGAGGCTTGTCCCTCTTGTTGATGAAGTTAATGGCTTCGTCAGCACTGCCGACCGTGACTATCGGCAGCAGGGGGCCAAAGATCTCCTCCTGCATGATCTTGGAGTTGGGATCCGTGTCCGTCACGATTGTGGGAGCTGAGGGAATATTAAGAGGCTCTGTTTAGTAATTTAAGGAGTTCTCTCCAATCAGTAACCAAATGAGGGTCTGGTGAGATAGTTACTGCATTGATTTCAATTTCCCAAAGCTCTCTAGATTCAGGAAGGTCCCACTAGATTGGAAGATAGCAAACGTAACTCCATTATTCAATAAAGGAGAGAGACAGAAAGTCAGAAACTACAGAGCAATTAGTTTAACATCTGTCACAGGGAAAAAGGTAGAATCCATTAAGAAAGGGGTTATAGCAGGGCACTGGATTACCTTGAGCTTATTCAGTCAGAGTCAACATGGTTTTGTGAAAAGCAAATCATGTTTAACCAACGTATAGGAGTTTTTTAAGGAAGTAACAGGTGTTGTGGATAAAGGGGAACCAGTGGATGTACTGGACTTAGATTTCCAGAGGGCATTTGGTAAAATGCCACATCAAAAAGTTATTCTGTAAAGTAAAAGCTGCTGGCATAAGAGGCAACATTTTGGCATGGAGAGAAGATTGGCTGGTGAACAGGAAGTGGAGAATAGGCACAAGTGAGTCTTTTTCAGGTTGGTGACATGTAATAAATGGTGTGCCACAGGGATCAGTGCTGGGATCTCAATTGTTTACAATTTATATAAATAATTTGCAAGAAGAGATGGTTGCAAATTTGCTGATGACACAGAGATGGAAAGTAAGTTGTCAAGAGAACATAAGTAGAGTACAGAAAGATATAGATAAATGAAGTGAGTGGGCGAATGCAGATTTGAGGTTACAGTCAGAATAACTGCGATCTTATTAAATGGCAGAATGGAGGAACTGAACGGCTTCCTCTTGCTCCCTGTTCCTATGTCTGTGTGCCTCTCTGTATCAGGACGCTCAGCACTGGGACATTAGCAGAATGGGATGTGGAAAATCCGGTCTCTGCTTCTTTTGCACCATATCTAGGGAGAAGTCACCAATATAAATGGGAGAGAGAGGATAGTAAAGTTCAGCCATCAATGTACAACATCCAGCTTCTACTCTTTCTCCCATCATCGATCCACAGCTTAGCGCACCCTCAACCTGTGCTCCAATCTGAACACCTGCCCCCGCCCCCACTCCCTGCCCTTTCCAAGACCCCCATGAGCTGTCGATATAAGGAATAACAAATACAGATTCCAGGTTTTGGGAAAGGGGTGCAGGAAGAATTGCAGGAGGAATTGCTTGTTTATTAAGTTGTAAGGGCCTGGAACTCACTGTCTCCCTTGTGGGCAATCAATTCATTACAATTCACAGGCACTTGAAGGAATTAAACTTGCAGGGGCTACAGGAATAAGAGTGGAGGCAGATGGAACCGACTGGACTGAGTGACACGGTGGCACAGTGGTTAGCACTACTGCCTCACAGAGCCAGGGACAAGGGTTCAATTCCCGGCCTCTGGTCATTCTGTGTGGAGTCTGCATGTTCTCCCCCGTGTCTGCATGGGTTTCTTCCGGGTGCTCCAGTTTCCTCCCACAATCCAAAGGTGTGCGCTTTATGCTGATTGGACATGCTAAATTGATCCTAGTGTCAGGGGGTTAACAGGGTAAATGTGTGGGCTTCGAGGGCTTGGGTGGGATTGTGATTCATGTAGACTTGATGGGGCTGAATAACCTCCTTCTGAACTATACGGATTCTATGACTTGTTCATGGACAGCTAACCTAGACTATATGGGCCTTATGGCCTTATTCTGTGCAGTAAACATCTATGAATTTATTGGCTGTTTTGCATCTTCAAAGAAAAAGAGAGTTATGAAGAGTGTGACAGAGATCAACTCGGTTCCATGAGATAACATTCACCCAGACTGCATCATCCTGATGTTGATGTTAAAGTCCTGATGCAGCTGGGTTAATGGCCACATTTCACCCCCCCACACAATACAATACCTATGTAAAGGTTCTCTTCATCACTTTGACCACCGTACACAACGTTCACTCCCTCCAGCAAAGACATCAGCCTCTTAAAATGCCGCTGGTTGACAATACGTCCATAATCCGGGGACTTCTGGGGATCAGCTCCATAGAATTCCTGGAACAGACCGAGTAAGGAATGGTCAGACAGGGAAACACTCCAATGGCCATCTCGATGCTACAACATTGGGCGGGAAAACATCTAATTGATTGGATCAATAGGAAGGAATTAGACACAAAACGGCAGCGAGTGTGAGCAGACAAATATCCTTTTGCCAAAATTAATCCCTTATCAAAGTGAAATCAATGGTGACCCCACACACATTAGAGTTTTGTATCAAGTTCTTCCATTCCCCTCAACATTGGGAGAATTGGAATTCCACATTAAAATTCTGGGAATTAGATTGAACAAAGTGAAGATGAAACTGTTGGATTGCTGGAAAACTCCGATTGGTTCACTAATGTGCTTCCCAGAGGGAAAGGTGCCATTCTTCCCCAGTCCAGGATTCTACATAATTCCAAACACACTTGACCCTTAACTGCCCTTTGAAATGGTCGAGTGAACCAATCAGCTGCGAGCAAATTATTACCAAAGTCTCAGGAAGAAAGTCCATCATCATCATCTTCTCAGAAGTATCTCTGGTCAGTGAGTAAATGCCCACCTTCCAGCAATGCCCCCAGCCTGGGACTGCATTAAACAACCCAGTGCATCCACCATCCTTTCCCATTCAAACTCATTCCCAATTCGATTCCTTGAGTAACTGGTGGCCATTCTTTCTATTCATTCCCGGGATGTGGGCTTCGCTGGCACGACCAACATTCATTACCCCATTCCCATCCCTAATTACCCTCAAGAAGGTGGCAGTGAGCAGCCTCCTCGAACCCCTGCAGCCCAAGACTGCAACAGCAGACAGTCCAGCCAGTGGGACCCTGTTCAATCCAACACACATTACGGAGGAGATTGGTTTCAAATTGTGAAGCGATGGGATTGTGGAAACTGGCAAATTCCCGTGGGTGAAATGAGGAAAATTAGAATCGAGTTAAACCAAATGAGTCAGGGCAGAGCTGTTTGTTAGACACTGGTGATGATTTTGGGGTCACTGGTGGAGTTAGTGATGGGATCAGGAGCATCAATGTTTAGGAAGAGGTTTGAAAAGCGGTTTAAGGGAAAGGGGGGGATAGAAGATCCGACACATGGGATAAGGATGTGTGTGAAGGATAAACACTAACACAGATTGGCTGGGCCTATTTGTGTTGTCATTCTCCAATATGACCTCAAGAACCAATACAACATCACAATTATTACAGCATGGTATCAATGCTGAGATTTAAATCCCGAGCGCAGAGTTATCTCACACCCTGCTGGCTCCTCAACACAGACACTGGAGCGAGCGAGCACGGGGACAACTCACTTGTGAGGACAACTCCCACCTAAAAAGCATTTTCTTCTTTCAGGTCCCAACTGACATGTTAGTGCTGCCATAAGACAGAAGAGCCACAGTAGGCCATTCAACCCATCAAGCCTGCTCCACATTCCATGAGATCACAGCGGCACAGTAGTTGCCTTACAGTGTCAAGAACCCAGGTTCAATTCCAGTCTTGGGTCACTGTCTGTGCGGATCTCATGTTCTCTCCGTGTTTGCGTGGGTCTCCTCCGGATGCTCCAATCTTCTCCCACAGTCCAAAGATGTGCATTGGCTATAGTAAATTGTCCCTTAGTGTTGCGGGGGGGGAATAGCTGGGGTAAATGCATGGGATTATGGGGATAGGGCTTGGGTGGGATTGTGGTCAGTGCAGACTTGATGAGCTGAATGAGTCCGACAGTGCAGAAGGAGGCCAATGATTCAACTGTTGCCTCAACCCCATTTTCCTGCCTTTCCTCCATATCTGCCGTCTCCCTGGTCAGTCAGGTATCTGTGTAAAATGACCCACTGCCCACTGGCACCGACTCTCTTCTTAACTCACAAAGAGACACGTGCTGATCTTCTTCACCACTTCATCTTGGATACTTTTATCACACAGGATGTAATCTGGAGCAATACAGGTCTGTCCACAGTTAGTGTATCGTCCCCACGCAATACGTCTACAAAGAATAAATGTGTTATTCACAAAGTGATCTTCACCCAGCGTAATGTTTTTAGAATTCAAATTATACTTAGAACCTGAAAATCAACATGAAATACCGCAGCACACCAGGCTGCGGACTAAGTGTGGAAAATGTGGTGAGAACAGATAGATACTTGATGGCCAGCACGGACATAATGGGCCGAAGGGCCTCTTTTTGTGCTGTTCAACTCCGAGTCTATAACTGCGGAACATTTACAGAAGACAAGAAGTTTATTCACTTTTGTTTATCGTATTTATTAGTGTCACAAGTTGGCTTACATTAACAGTGCAATGAAGTGACTATGAAAATCCCCCAGTTGCCACACTCCGGTGCCTGTTCGGGTACATTGAGGGACAATTTAGCACGGCCAATGCACCTAACCAGCACATCTTTCTGACTGTGGGAGGAAACCAGAGCACCTGGAGGAAACCCACAGAGATACTGGGAGAATGTGCAGACTCCGCACAGATAGTAAACCAAGCCAGGAATCAAACCTGGGTCCCTGGTGCCAAGAGGCAGCAGTGCTAACACAGTGCCATCCTGCCCATACAGTCTCAATATAAGTATAGTATGGGTTTGATAGTGGGTTATGGGGAGAGCTGGATAGGGAACAGAAGATAATTCCTGTAAGCTCTACACAGGTTGGATAGGGTAATGTTCCCTCTACACTGCTGCAAATATATGAACCTTAAGCTTACAGTCAAATCATAGAATCCCTACAGTGCAGGAGGCAGCCATTTGGCCCATCGAGTCTGCACTGACCACAATCCCACTCAAACCCTATCGCCACAACCCCATGTATTTACCCCATAGTTAAAGTTCAAATTCAAGTTCATTTATTAGTTGACTTACGTTAATGCTACAATGAAATTCCACTAGTCACCACGTTCCGGCACCTGTTTGGGTCAATGCACCGAACCAGCGTGTCTTTTAGACTATGGGAGGAAATCTAGCTGGTCCCCCTGACACTACGGGGCAATTTAGCACGGCCAATCCACCTAACCTGCATATCTTTGGAGTGTGGGACGAAACCCACGCAGACATGGAGAGAACATGCAGACTCCACGCAGACGGGAATCGAACCCGGGTCCCTGGCGCTGTGAGGCAACAGTGCTAATCATTGTGCCACCGCTTACTGCGGCAGGTATGACAACTCCGCAACCAGAAACCAACCTGCAGGCGACATCCAGATCACAGTCAGTGTCGACGTAACAGGGACTCTTCCCTCCAAGCTCCAGGGTCACGGGGGTCAGGTGCTTGGCCGCAGCCTCCATTACAATCCGGCCAATGCTCGTACTGCCTGTAAAGAAGATGTGATCAAACTGCTGCTTTAGGAGTTCCGTTGTCTCCTCTACTGCTCCATTGATGACTGGGTAGAGATCCTGGTGGAGGAGGGTGTGGAAAGATAGAGAGAGAGAAAAAAAATCACTTTACCCTCCCCCAAGGATCACAGTTATACTGTCAATCGCTCAACAGGGGGGGCGTGGTTAGGTCACTCCACACCTCAAACTGACTCCAACATTCAGATAGATCCGTGCCCATAGCTCCAAACAGAAACAGAAAATCGGAGCAGGAGGAGGCCATTCAGCCCTTCCAGCCTGTTCCATCATTCAGTACAATCCTGGCTGATCATCCAACCCTTCCCATATCCTTTGATCCCCTTTATCCCAAGAGCTATAACTAACTCCTTCTTGAAAACAGACAATGTTTTGGCCCCAACTGCCGTCTGCGGTAGTGAATTCCACAGGCTCACCACTCTCTGAGTGAAGACATTTCTCCTCATCTCAGTCCTAAAAGGTTTGCCCCTTATGGCACGGCACGGTAGCACAGTGGTTAGCACTGCTGCTTCACAGCTCCAGGGACCTGGGTTTGATTCCCGGCTTGGGTCACTGTCTGTGTGGAGTCTGCACATTTTCCTCGTGTCTGCGTGGGTTTCCTCCCACATTCCAAAGATGTGCTGGTTAGGTGGATTAACCATGCTAAAATTGCCTCTTAGTGTCCTCAGATGCTTAGGTTAGAGGGATTAGCGGGTAATAATATGTAGGGATATGGGGATAGGGCCTGGGTGCCATTGTGGTCAGGTGCAGACTCGATGGGCTGAAGGGCCTCTTTCTGCACTGTAGGGTTCTATGGTTTTCTATGTCTTTTTTTATCCATAACTGTGAGTCCTGGTTTTGGACATCCCCACCATCAGGAACATCCTTCCTACATCTACCCAGTCTGATCTTGTTAGAATTTGAGAGGTTTCTACGAGATGCCCTCTCATTCTTGTAAACTCCAGTGAACTGAAGATTCAGAAAGTTCTGGTAAACATTTTATCCCTCACGCAGTTACTGGACTATTGATGCTGAAAATACACATTAGGTTCAAATCCCATTCAGCCAGGCTGCGGGAAAAATCAAAATGTGGGAAATCAAAAGCTGACATCAGGAAAAAAAATGACCGTAAAGTTTTTCGTCGCAAAAACCCAATTAACATCCTTTAGAGAAGGATACTTATCACCCTCAACTTTGACTGAGACTCCAGCCACAGGCTCACATGGTTGAATTTTAACTACTCTTTGAAGTGGGTCATATAGAATCCTTACAGTGCAGAAGAAGGCCATTCTGCCCATCGAGTCCGCACCAACCACAATCCCACCCAGGTCCTATTCCCACAATCCCACGTATTTACCCTGCTAGTCCCCCTAACTATAAGGGGCAATTTAGCGCACAGGCAGAACGTACAAACTCCACACAGACAGTCAGTGACCCAAGCTGGGAATCGAACCCAGTTTCCTGGCACTGAGACCACAGTGGTAACCAGTGTGCCACCGTGTTGCAACTACAGCAGTTCAAGAAAGGCAAACTTGCATTGATGAAGCACCTTTCTCATCCAAAAGCACGTTACAGCCAAAGTAGTATTGTTACTGTTACTATGGATCAATAGAGATTTTTGGGAATTTGGGATGGATCTGCAAATGGTTCGAAGTCTCACTCCGGTCAAAGAATCGAGGTCTCCGATTTCCAATGTTAGGTGTCAGGAGGACAGGAGCTGTAGCTCGGATCACTGACTGAGAAAAGAACAGTGAGGTAGACTACTGTCAATTTTATGAATGGCAAAATTCACAAGAGCAACATTCACTAGGAAACAGTTGACAAAAGAATTCGGCAGGATGTTCCTGATGCAGGAACAGGAAATGTTGCAAAAGAGCAGACTTTGAGGTAAGTTTATCTTTTATCCTTAGCTCTTCCAGTGAGAAGCGAGCCTGCACCCAATTGGATAGCCTGGCTTTTTCAGACACTGAGGGGTTCTACAGGCTGCCCCACAGTTTTCCACCCTCTCTGTAGGGGCCAGATGTTGTTACGGTTGGGAACAAAATGGACCCTCACTAAATCAAACCTTTGTCCCCTGATTCTCTCTTCCCGCAACCCCCCCACCCCACCCCAATCACCTACGTCAAGTTGCACTCTCAAGGGCAACACAATTTCATCCCTCAGTTCTCCCTCAACAGCAGCAGTGTGGGCGAGAGATGTGAAACATTGGACAAATTTCCCATGATATCATTCAAAGGGAAAGGTGTCATGTGATCCAGTCTCAGTTTCACTTTTGCTTTGAGCAGAGCACACACGCACAGCTGTTCCGGGTTCTGGGTCGGCCCTGGTGGAGGATGGACCCCCTCCCATCGGAACTCAGGCCTTTCACCAAGAGCAGGAGCAGTCTCTGCTACAGGGAGTCCCTCTTTACCTTGCTAAGGAATCGAAGCTGATGAACGGGCAGGGGCTAGAGGTCAAAGACAAAGTCATCACTCGTCTCAAAGGTTGGACAGAACTGCTCCCAGTGCTGTCATATAGGGGTCAAGAATTGGTCATAAAGCAGCTGATAGTCTCCATTCCGTCATACCAGCTACATCACTTTGACCCCTCTCCCCCCAGTCACAAAAATACTAAAGATGGGCATTGATTTCTGGGACAAAATACTGCTTTGGGTCACCACTGAGATTCTGTGTCTCCCACTTAGGGAGGCTGGTCAGGCACTGATGTGCCTTCACACCCAGATTGGGACTTTCTGCCTTCAGACCCTGGAGCGATACCTTTACACTGATCCCCTTGGCGATGGATTTCTTCCACCAGGCGCATGGCCTGAATTATGATGTGCAGCTCCTTTTCTTAGACCAGAGGAATCTTTATAATTCCTTCTTGGCATCACCCGTCTTTTACCAGGACTCGATACAAGTCCGAAGCTCGATTGCTTCGAGCCACAGTTTTTCCCTCCAATTCGGAATAGCGGTGGTTGTCAGGGAGACACATCTTCACGTGTTCCCATCACTGTAATGTCCCTCCCCCCAGTCTGTACTCACCTTGTCCAAGTACTGAGGGAGGAGTTCCGCCAGTAACTGGGCCGTATTCCAACTCACTTCAGACGGCTTCAGGACAGCGGTGTTCCCTGAGAATGGAATTGTAACAAAAGTAATCACTGGCAACCAGCAAAGTGGGTCAGTTGAAACACAATCGGAGTGGAATACAATGGCCCACCCTTGCCAAAATCAAAGTGTAAAATTTAGGGTTGAGTCTAACTTGATAAAACTCCTTGGAGTTTCTGGCTGGGCTCATTTCAATGCTCTCATTTCCTGCAATATGGATTGCTAAGGCAGCCATGGATTTCTTGCTCCACCACCCTGCTGTGTCCAAGGAGCAAGAGAGAGAGCTCAGCTCCTGATCACTATCCAAGCCTGTGCTGTGTGCAAGGTGGGTGAACACAAATTCAGAGGGAGGACAAGGCCAGACTCAGCTACAATTCCCCACAAACCCCAATTTGAAGTTTGCTGATGACACCATAACACTGGGTCAGATCTCAAACAACGACGAGTAAGGAATCAGATAGAGAATCTGGTGAACTGGTTCAACAATAAAAATCTCTCCCTCAATGGCAACAAAAGGAGATAGTCATGGACTTCAGGAAGTGTAAAGGAGAACACGCCCCTGTCTACATCAATGGGATGAAGTAGAAAGAGTCGAGAGCTTCAAGTTTTTAGGTGTCCAGATCACCAACAGCTTGTCTTGCTCTCCCCCGACCCCCATGCCAACACTATAGTTAAGAAAGCCCACCAACACCTCTACTTTCTCAGAAGACCAAGTGGAATTTGGCATGTCAACTACAACTCTCACCAGCTTTTACAGATACGCCATAGAAAGTATTCTTTCTGGTTGTATTAGCTTGGTATGGCCCCTGCTCTGCTCAAGACTGCAAGAAACTACAAATGGTCATGAATGTAGCCCAATCCATCACTCAAACCAGCCTCCCGTCCATTGACTCTGTCTACACTTCCCACTGCTTTGGCAAAGCAGCCAGCATAATTAAGGACCCCACGCAGCCCGGACGTTCTCTCTTCTATCAGGAAAAAAATTCAAAAGTCTAAGATCACGTACCAATCGACTCAAGAACAGCTTCTTCCCTGCTGCTGTCAGACTTTTGAATGGACCTACCTCGCATTAAGTTGATCTTTCTCTACATCCTAGCTATGACTGTAACACCACATTCTGCACTCTCTCCTTTCCTTCTCTATGTACAGTATACTCTGTATAGTTACAAGAAACAATATTTTTGCTGTGTGCTAATATATGACAATAATAAATCAAATCAAATCCAGCGGAGATAGATAACTGGGGAAATAAAGTGAGCAATCAAAATAAACCACAACTCACACGGGGTTATGGGAATAGGGCCTGGGTGGGATTGTGGTCGGTGCAGACGCGATGGGTCGAATGGCCTCTTTCCAGACTGTTGGGATTCTATAATTCATTGATTATTATTTACCTTTCTGACAGAGACTGGGAGGTGATTAAGTCAGAGCTTACCTGCTGCAATTGCCCCAACTAAAGGCTGAATCGCCAGGGCCAATGGGTAGTTCCAGGCTCCAATGATCAGAACCACTCCCAGAGGTTCTCGATGGATATAGACAGTGTCCATTAACGTCATCATGCTCTTGGACACGTACTCTGGGGCAGTCCATTCGGGCAGTTTGTTTATAGCCAAGGTAATTTCATTCAGGATGCCTGCTATTTCATAAATCTCCACAGCAAACGCATTCTGCAAATTCAAAAAGAAAGAAGAGTCTTTTTAAGGATCTCTTCCTTTCACCAGCCTCTCGCTTACCTGTTTTCTCCTTCCCTGGTGAATCCGGTATTGTCCACCATTTTAAAAGAAAGGGCCTGGCTGTCCAAGGGGGCTTTTCGATCATGTGTGGCATCACAGCCAATGTCCCCCACACATAACACACGTGTCACTCAACACTACACAGGAGCATTGACATTGGATGTCTTTTCAGTTTAGATTTGGGATCATAGAAACCCGACTGTGCACAAAGAGGCCACTCGGCCCATCGAGTCTGCACTGACCACAATCCCACCCAGGCCCTACCCCCATATCCCTACATATTTACCCACTAATCCCTCTAATCTACACATCTCAGGGGAAATTTTTAGCACAGCCAATCAACCTAATCTGCACATCTTTGGACCGTGGGAGGAAACCAGACCACGGAGGAAACCCACGCAGACACAGTGAGAATGTGCAAACTTCACACAGACAGCGACCCGAGCCGGGAACTGAACCCAGGTCCCTGGAGCTGTGGAGCAGCAGTGCTAACCACTGTACCACCATCAATGTGACTGAAGAGCAAATGTGCTGAATACACGGAGTGTCGGTGCCACAGGAGAGGAGATGATTCAACTCCCATTGCAGGGCCCCCAGCCGCAGTAATATTTATAACAGGAATTACACCAGGAGAAAAAATGAAATGCTGGCTCTCCCAAGACGTCAATCCCATTCTGGAAATGTGTGTTCCTCAATTCATCACTAATTCCCGACAAATTCCCACCTGATGTTATCAGTTTCAGATTGGAGGAAGGGGAACCCGGGGTAACACAGCCCCCAGGTACAGAGCAGCTTTCACTATCTCATCTCAATAGCCATTCTTCATGGGCTTAGGCAGGAGTTTCAGGAGCTTCGGTTAGGCTTCTCAACCTTGCCCCCCCACCCCCGCGCCTGAGCTGTGGTGACCCTCGGGTTAAATCACCACCAATCAGCTCTCCCCCTCAAAGCGGAAAGCAGCCCACGGTCACCCGGGACAAGTAGTTTGATCCACCAGGGAGGGGAGGGAGACGGAAATGCCCAAGTCCCATTGGGTGACATTTCTAGGAACAGTCCACTGTTACCAAGAAAGGAAACTGCAGCAGATTTCTTCACTCTCTGGCTAGCTCAAAGGGCAACTGTAGCTCAGAATCCCTACAGTGCAGAAGGAGGCCACTCAGCCCATCGAGCCTGCACCAACCATAATCCCACCCAGGCCCTATCACTGTAACGTTACATATTTACACATTGCTAATTCCCCTGACACCAAGGGCAATTTACCCTGGCCAATCAACCTAACCTGCACATCTTCACACCGTGGGAGGAAACTGGAAAAAGCCCACGCAGACATGGGGAGAATGTGCAGATTCCACACAGACAGTGACCCAATTGAACCCAGATCCCTGGGGCTGTGAGGCAGCAGTGCTAACCACTGTGCTACCAGTTATCCTGGAAGTGTTTAGATAACTCAAAATGCAAGCCAGTGACCTTCCTGGGCTGCCGCAGATTTCACCTGCATTCCCTCCACACCCAAACCCATTCAGTTTCTTTGCAAGATGTAACTACCTTCAATTAGTTCAGTCCCAGTTCTTCTTCTGCATTCCCCAAACCCAAGAGAAAAAAACTGACTACAAACACCCAATAACTCAAAGCGCTGGTTCTCCATTCAACAGAATAACTCTGTAGCTGCTCATCTTATTAACCGCACTGCCTTTGGAGCCCTGGTCATCAGTAACTTCTGCTCTCTGTTATCCTGGCATAACTCCCATTAAATATTCCAGTTGACAGTCTCAGAGTGGGTGGGGAGGATCAGACAGTCAAGTTGCCAACGCCAACAGTACTGACAGAATCCTGGAACAATGGTAGGTGCGCAGTCGACAGACACACACAAATCTCCTTCCCATTTCCCTATGGCTTGACATTCAGTTGAGGCAAGAAATCTAGATAGGTTATAAGATCATAAGATTTGGAGCAGAAGTAGGCATTTGGCCCATTGAATCCGCTCTGCTAGTCAATCATGGTTGATATATTTCTCACTCCTATTCTCTTGCTTTTTCCCCCCACAACTTTCTATCCCCTTACCAATCACCAACCTCTCTCTAATCTTAAATATACTCAGTGACCTGGTCTCCACTGCCTTCCATGGTGATGAATTCCATAGATTCACCACCTTCTGGCTGAAGTAATTCCTCCTCATCTTGGTTCCCTAGGGTCATCCTTTATTCTGAGGCTGTGCCCTCAGATCCGAGTCTCTCCGACTAATGAGACACTTCCCCACGTCCACTCTATCCAGGTCTCTCAGTATTCTATAAATTTCAATGAGATTCCCCATCACGGACCAGGTAGAATTTCCCAGGTTAGGGAGGGCTGGAAGAATTGTGAACACCTGTAACTCCTTCCCATTGTGACCGGCCAGTGGGTTGGTGTGAAGATGGTTAAGCCTATGGAAGGAGTATTGGTTTTGCTGACAGTCAGGCTGTTAACCAGCCGCAGATCCTTCCACTAACACACTCTGTTGTTCAGGGTGCGATGGAACCAAATTAAACACTCCAGACTGGAGAGCAAGAAACTGAAATACTTTTAGCAGTGAATAAAAACATGTCTAATTATTACCGACATCCAGGGAAGATTGCAAAGAGGTTTGTACAACCTGGCTGAATGTGTATCAAGAGCAGTTTCAAACCTTGTGCAAATCCTTTTTGAGAGCCAGTGAGAACTCTTCCTTTCTCTCTGTGATCATTCTCTCCAGTGCCCTCAGCTGCTGTATGCGGAATTCCAGAGATTGGGTTTTCCCCTGATTGTAGGCAGCTCTCGCACGGGATACAACAAGACTGATCTGGTCCATGATGTCCCAACCTGCCAAGGAAGACAAAGCAATGGTGAGTGTGATAAACCCCAGGACTTACAAGTTCAACGAGCGCATTCCGGGTTCTTTGGGCAAGTGGGAGAAAAAATGAAAACCAGGTGCAAATGAATATCCGTAAACCTGGAAAATATACACACGACGAGTTTAGTTTTAGCATGAAAACAGTGACAGAAACTGCTTACACAGGCAAGATATTATGGATATATTTGGTCTTCCAAGATGCAGTGGAACAGTGAGTAAATTTGAGGAGGAGTTAAACAAAGTTTTAAATCGGTAATGGATTTAAAGGGGGGAATGGGAAGAAGGCAGGAAAATGGGAGATGAGGAGGATATCAGCCATGACCAAATGGTGGAACGGATTTGATGGGCCGAACAGCCTAATTCTGCTCCTATTTCTTATGAAAATCATGACAAAAACTGCTTGCACAGACAGGATAAGTAAGTCAGTCAGTCTGTATTAGTATATGCCAGTAGTTGCGTAGACCAGATGCTAGTGGATATAAAATGAGAAGCAACTAGATAGAATAGAAAGACAATATTAAAGAGAGCGGGAGGAGGGGAATTAAAAATACAGGACACAGAAGTAAGCTCAGCCTACAAGCTGAAGAAAACGTACATGAGAGTGGAGTGCCTTCTCCTCTGTTTGTGCGTGAATGCACGCAAGCCAACCTCTCCCTCACGCTTGGCCGAACAAGCTAAAAACAAGAAAGGCTTACAAAAAGTGTGGATTAGTTACTTGACATTCTGACCCAGATGTAATACAGGGTTTGGAATAGAATAAGCCTCATTGCATTAAATGATTATCTATAAATGTGATCCTTAGTAAGGTTTGGGTCATTTTGTGATGCAGTACAAGTTCTACACCCAACCAAAGCATCTGATGAGTCACTTGCGATGTCTGTTGGGAAATAAACTGATGAGAAACAGAATGGAAAGTTGTTGACTGCAAGAAGATTTTGCTGTGGCAACAACAGAGATTCAATAAAATTGGGAATACTCGGCCAGTTAGAATCTACGGTGAGGAAATGCTAATTGATAGCTTTTATTAGTGAGGACAACCATATAATGTTCATGTCACAGTACATTAGAACCAAAGGACACTAATACAGGAGATCAAAGAGCAGATACCAAAAGATAACGATAGAATGAAGGGAAAACCTTTGCTTCTTTCCAAGTGATAGTGGAAAGAGGAGCTAAACGCTGGATCTTAAAAAAGGTCAAACGTGAAATCCATAGAATTCTGAGTGTGGAAGGAGTGCCATTCGGCTTATCATATCTGAGCTACCCCACACATTTACTGTGGCTAATCCTCCAAACCTACATGTCTTTGGGATTAGATCGGCACGTCAGGGCATTTCATGCTTGGTGCAGGCTCGGTGGGCCGAAGGGCCTCTGCTGTAATATTCTGAGATTCCTCTTGCACAGTTCGTACTCCACGGGGAGATCTATTAATGATGCCCGCTTTCCCTTGTGGCCACTATTAACAGTGGGGTTCTATCCCGTGTTCCCAGATTATTAGCCTGGGCATCTGAATCACTCGTGCAATGATAATATCACTACACTGTCAGCAACTAATGGCAGCAGGTAGAAACAGAAGCAGGTTTCATCTGATAACTAAACTTATGTAGTGATGAATTGCAACATAACATCCGATTCCTCCAGCCTGTGGGACAATGCTTTGCTTATCGTGATTCACATCTTCCCCTACTTCAGCTCAGAGCTATGTAATCCCCTGGGAATGCAAATCCAGACCAGCATCAGGACAAGTTCTCTCCAGCCCACTGGGCAATCAAAACGGTACATACTCTTGCAATGTTGTCGACCTGATACGCTGCAGGAAAGGATGTCCCAAGGCATTGGGGAGCCCATGCAGATGCTATGACAACAGATGAATGAACATTGCTCGACAATCACTAGGCAAGCCTGTTCCCTTCTTTTTGGGGAACACTCCAGCGGTCACAGGCATTCAGCTTCTGATCTTCGGGGAAGCATTCTCCAAGGCGGCCTTCACAACACACGACAGTGCAGAGTCGCTGAGCAGAGGCTGATAGCCAAGTTCCACACATGAGGACGGTCTTAACCGGAATCTTGGGTTCATGTCACATTGTCTGTAACCCCCAAGACTTGCCTGGGCTTGCAACATCTCACTTATTGTTCTGTCTGGAGACAATACATATCTCTTTAGCCTATGCTTAATGCTATCTCCACTCACATTGCCTGCATCTTTAAGACTTGATTACCTATAAAGATTTGTATTCTAATCAGTATTCTGTAAACTGAGGGTGTGCTTTTTATATGCCCTGTTTGTGATCAGAATTCCTCACCCACTTGACGAAAAAGCAGCACTCCGAAAGCTAGTAGTGTTTGCTACTAAATAAACCTGTTGGACTTTAAGCTAGTGTTGTGAGACTTCTTACTGAATCAAAACTACCCTAGATAGATCACCCTGATAAAACATTACAAATATTTAAGTTAAATTTTAAGTGTATTTATTAGTGTCACAGGTAGGCTTACATTAACACTGCAATGAAGTTACATGAAAATCCCCCAGTCGCCACACTCTGGAGCCTGTTTGGATACACTGACGGAATTTAGCACGGCCAACGCACCCTAACTAGCACATCTTTCAAACTGAGAGAGGAAACCGGAGCACACAGAGGAAACTCATGCAGACACGTGGAGAACGTGCAAACTCTGCACAGGCAGTAACCCAAGCTGGGAACTGAACTCAGGTAGTGAACTAGCAGTGCTAACCACTGTGCCGCCCTCTGGGAGAGATAATCTCTGCCCTGCAATAAATAGATTAGCTCACGCAAGAAGGGATTTGAAGAATCAGCAGTCAAAGTGCACAGGGGAAAGTCTGTTCTCAAAAAAAAAACCCTTGATGTCTAATCCACATTTGGTCTTGTTTAACTCAAAATTGTGGCCCTGCCAATCTACTTTGTCAAAACAAACTGTCCAGTACACTTACTCCCATCATCAAATCACCCTTGAGTCTATATTTCCCTAAAACCGAGCACAAAATGAAAGGAAAAGGACCCAATTTAGCAAAGAGTGGCACTGTGGTTAGCATCAGGGACCCAGGTATGATTCAGCTGTTCTGTCACTGTCAGTGTGGAGTTTGCACGTTCTCCCTGTGTCTGTGTGGGTTTCCAAGTGCTTTGGTTCCCTCCCACAGTCCAAAAGACACGGTTAGGTGCATTGGCTGGGCTAAATTCTCCCTCAGTGTACCTGAACAAGTTCTGGAGTGTGGCGACTAGGGGATTTTCACAGTAACTTCATTAATGTAAATCTACTTGACCAGTTATACTCAATGTGGACTTAGATGGCAACCTTTAACAAAAGTATACATGTTTCAAAATGCTTCACAAGCATTAACAGTCAAATTAAATTTGATACTGAACCATCCGAACAGATATTAAGATTGGTGACCAAGCATTTGGTCACAGAATGAGGTCTTGGGAAAAATGTTAAAAAGATCTTCAGGAAGGTAATCCCAAAGTTTAGGATCAAGGTAACTGTAGGAACAGTGTTAAGGAAAGCCTAGGGATTTGAATGCAAGATTGAGAATTTTAAAAATCTTTGCAAACAAGGTTATATTTGAGGTGCATGAGAGAGATAGCACAGACAGAAAAGTCAGATTTTACAAAAAAAAAATTAACAGTAGATATTACAGGAAAGGGTGGCTCAGTGGTTAGCATTGCTGCTTCACAACATCAGGGACCCATGTTCAATTCCTGATTGGGTGACTATCTGTGTGGAGTTTGCATGTTTTTCCCATGTCTGTGTGGGTTTCCTTCAGGTGCTCCAGTTTCCTCCCACACTCCAAAAGATGCCTAGGGTAGGTGGACTGGCCATGATAAATTGCCCCTTAACATTCAAAGATGTAGGGGTTAGGGGGATTGGTAGGATAAATGCATGGAGTTACAGAATAGCACCAGGTAAGATCAAAGTTTTCTTTATTAGTCACAAGTAGGCTCACATTAACATTGCAATTAAACTAGTGTGAAAATCCCCTATTTGCCACACAGGGACACTTGTTTGGGTACACAAAGGTAGAATTTAGCATAGCCAATGAACCTAACCAGCACATTTTTTTGGAGTGTGGGAGGAAACCAAAGCACCTAGGAGGAAAGCCATGCAGACATGGGGAGAACATGCAAACTCCACACAGGCAATGGCCCAAACCGGGAACAAGCTCAGGTCCCTGGCGCTGTGAGGCAGCAGTGCTAACCACTGTGCACTTTTAATGCTCTGTCAGAAAGTTGATGAGATTTCAATGATTTAAAAAATATCAAGGCTCAACAAAAAACACTAGGACCTTCATTTCAAAAGTAGTCATGAGCTAGCTGCTGAGTCAGTATGAACACACAAACACAAGAAAGAGTAGTTTCCTTCCGCATTCTGCACAGTTTTCAAGAAAGTTCATGATAAACTTCTGGCACCCGTGATAACTGATTGCAGAACATCTCAACAAGCTTATTAGGAATCCGAGGGTTGGGCCCGAGAGGAAGATAGATTTACATCAAGCGGGGGGTGATTGACATACAACCCAGGACAAGTCCTCAGTGAGGAGCACAAGTCATTTGAGGTTTGCAGCACGCAAACAAGTTCTTCAGCCCAACTTGTCCACACCACCAAAAGACCAAATGCTGGAAAACCTCAGCAGGTCTGGCAGCATCTATCAGGAGAGAAAAACTGACATTTCCAGTCCAGATAACATTTTACCAAAACTTCTGTCCATATCACTTTTTTTTAAAATAACCAGCAAGCTAGTCCACATCCCTTTACACCCATCTTACCCCAGGAACACAGCAGTCCTCCCACCCCAGGCTACAAAATGACACTTAGACCTTTCCCTTAGACTGCAGCTGGGTAAAGAGGTGAGAGAAATAGAAATGGAAAAGTCACTTACAGTTCTGCAAAGGCACAGTGGAACTTGTTCAGTCAGTGAAAGACGAGAGAGAGACATACACACAGAGCAGTGTCTCTGAGTCCCTGTACAGCGCTCAGTCCCCAGGGGTAGTAGCTGCTACAACACTGTCAGTCTGAACTTCGCTCGCTACAATCACTATAACTGATTGCGGTCCATCTACTTGTTGGTGTTTTAAATGGCCTGGCTTGAGCTGGATTAGTAACCAACAACATGACAGCGGCAGCCCGAGAGGGACAAACCCACAGAGCAACTCAAAACGCGATCTCATTCCTGTTTCCGTGCTTCCCTTATTAACAAAAAAACCACACCTTTCAAAAAGAGTGGCGTAAAATACAGCGGGGGTTCGCAAATGAGAACCAGAAATCCCTGGGCTGGGGGATCCAGCGGAAAGACGTCCAAATTAGATTTTAAAGCGTAGTTTGTTTTTATTGGTGTGACAAGTAGCCTTGCATTAACACTGCAATGGATTTACTGTGAAAATCCCCCAGGCGCAACACTTTGATTTATTATTGTCACATGTTATTAGGATACAGTGAAAACGTACAATGGGGCAGCGTGCTACCACTGGAGTGTTGTGCATAGTTTTGGTCCCCTTATTTGGGGAAAGATGTAGTAGCATTGGAGGCAGTTCAGAGGGGGTTCACTAGGTTGATTCCAGAGATGAGGGGTTTGTGGTATGAAGAGAGATTGAACAGTTTAGTCCGACGCTCTCTGGAATTTGGAAGAATGAGGGGATATCAAATTGAGGCGTACAGAACGATAAAAGGTATGGATAAATGGTTCCTCTTGTGGGGCATTCTAAAACGAGAGGTCACGGTCTTAGGATAAGGGGCAGCAAATTTAAAACAGAGTTGAGGAGAAACTACTTCTCACAAAGGGTTGTGAGTCTGTAGAATTCGCTTCCCCAAAGTGCTGGGATAGGGAGTAAATTTAAGGAGGAGTTAGATTTTTAATCGGTAATGGGTTGATGGCTAATGGGGAGAAGGGAGGAAAATGGGGATAAAGACCATATGATGGAATGGCGGAGTGGACTTGATGGGCTGAATGGCCTAATTCTGTTCCTATATCTTATGAACAATGGTTAGCAGTGCTGCCTCACAGCATCAGGATGCAGGGTTCGATTCCCGGCTTGGGTCACTGTTCATGCAGAGACTGCACGTTCTCCCCATGTCTGCATGGGTTTCCTCCACGTGCTCCAGTTTCCTCCTACAACCCAAAGGTGTGCGGGTTAGGTTGATTGACCATGCTAAATTGACCCTAGATCCAGGGGGATTAATAGTGTAAATATGTGGGGTTACGGAGAGAGGGATGGGGGTCGATGCAGACTCGATGGGCCAAATGGCCTCCTTCTGCACTGTAGGGATTCTATGATGCTTTCTACGAATGCAGATCACTGTGAGCCTGGGCCCGTGGGTCAGCAAGATTCTGGTCAGGAAGATTTTTGTTATATGGGTGAAAAAAGTTGACTGAGGAACTGACGTAAAAAAAAGAATCTAAACACTAGTGATACATTAATGTTGGTTTTTTTTTTCCCTTTGACAGCACAACTCAGGTGCAGCTTGGTACTGAAATGATTAACCAAAGCACATCTATAGGAGGTGAGGAAATAATGAGAGGCTCATGCTCTCTTTTCATGCTGCGTTTTCAGTAAGGCTGTCATTATGCATCAACTGGAATGAGGATTTGATTCCGACGTGTCACTTCACTGAGTTAACGGCGCTGCAGAAAACCACATCTTGTCACAAGCCCCTTTTCAAAAAAGAGACCTGATTTCCAGCGATGTGCAATTTAAATTATGTTTTGACATGAGGAATAATTGCCGCGTTATTTTAGTGACTGAAGAAGTCAAGAGTTCAGTGAAAAGACTAGGGGGTGAAAGGAGAAGCAGTAAGTTCTCCGACAAAGAAGATAAATTGCTGGAATAAAACATTGCTTGTCTCAGTCATAAAATGAATTTGTTAAACAATGCTAAGATAAGAAAAGTATTTTTGAAGAGTGTCTCTGCTTTATAACTGAATGGTTTGCATTTATACAATAAGAGTATGTTCCTTGGTATCAGCATGCTAAAGGCAGGTGAATAGTAAATGAATTTGTTTGTGCTTATCTTGATATTCCCCAGTGTCCTCCTTCCATTTATATACCCTCTGTCACTTTTCCATTTCTGTTTCCGTAAAAGCAGCTTTGATGCAGATTTGGGGTGGCACCGTGGCACAGTGGTTAGCATTGCTGCCCCAATCCATTATGCAAACCAACCTCCCATCCATTGACTCTGTCTACACTTCCCGCTGCCTGGGTAAAGCAGCCAGCATAATTAACGACAACACACACCCTGGACATTCTCTCTTCCACCTTCTTCCTTTTGGAAAAAGATACAAGAGTCTGAGGTCATGTACCAACCTACTCAAGAACAGCTTCTTCCCTGCTGCCATCAGACTTTTGAATGTACTAATTACTATTAATCTTTCTCCACACACTGGCTGTGACTGTAACGTTATATTTTGCACCCTCTCCTTTCCTTGTCCCCTATGTTCAAAGTTAAAGCTTATTTATTAGTGTGACAAGTAGACTTACATTAATACAGCAATGAAGTTACTGTGAAAATTCCCTAGTCACCACACTTTGGCATCTATTCGGGTACACTGAGGGAGAATTTAGCATCCCCAATGCACCTAACCAGCACATCCTTCGGACTGTGGTAGGAAATTGGAACACCTGGAGGAAACCCACGCAGTCATGGGGAGAATGTGCAATTCTGCACAGACAATGACCCGAGGCTGGAATTGAACTCAGGTTCCTGATGCCGTGTTTAAGTTTTAAGTTTGTTTATTATTGCCACAAGTAGGCTTACATTATTTGATTTGATTTATCATTGTCACATGTATTAACATACAGTGAAAAGTATTGTTTCTTATGCGCTATAGAGACCAAACATACCACTCATAGAGAAGGAAAGGAGAGAGAGTAGAATGTAGTGTAGAATTATTAAGGACCCCTTCAGGAAAAAAATACAAAAGTCTGAGGTCGCATACCAGTTGACTTAAGAACTGCTTCTTCCCTGCTGCTGTCAGACTTTTGAATGGACCTACCTCGCTTTAAGTTGATCTTTCTCTACACCCTAGCTATGACTCGAACACTACATTCTGCATTCTCTATTTTTCTTCTCTATGAATGGTATGCTTTGTCTATACAGCGTGCAAGAAACAATACTTTTCATTGTTTGCTAATACATGTGACAATAATAAATCAAATCAAATCACAGCATGAGGAAACTGGGTTCAATTCCCAGCTTGAGTTCCTGTCTGTCTGGAGTCTGTATATTCTCCCTGTGTCTGCATGGGTTTCTTCCAGGTAGTCCGGTTTCCTTCCACAGTTCGAAATATGTGCTGGTTAGGCACGTTGGCCGTATAAATACTCCATCAGTGTAACTGAACAGGCATCAGAGTGTGGTGACTAGGGGATTTTCACAGTAATTTCATTGCAGTGTTAATCTGTGTGCCAAAAAAGCAAATCCATGTGCTCTCCAACTGGAAATCATAGATGATCAGGGATATCCAGGTTTGAGACATTCAAGTCAGGCAATATTGATCGACATAAGAAAGCCAGGTACAATATAAAGAGATCCATCAAAGATGCCAAAATACAGTTTCGGACTAAATTAGAGTCCCAGGCTAACCACACCAACCCCTACCAACTATAGCAAGGTCTGCAAGACATAACAGGTTACAAGGTGAAGGCAGATAAAATCACCAGCACCAACTGATGAGCTCAATGCATTCTACGCCCGTTTTGAGCAAGAGTCAGTGTGAGCACTCCCTCCATTCTGGAAGCTCTGGATGAAGCTGTATCTGAGGTCAGCATTGCAGATGTCAGAGCAGCTTTCTCGAAGATCAACCCATGGAAAGCGACCAGCCCGGATAGGGTACCTGGATATGCACGCAGATCCTACATGGATCAGCTAACGGTTGGTGTTCGCTTCTCTTTACAACAATATGAGGTCTCTATCTGCTTCGAGAAGACAACCATCTTCCCATTACCTAAGAAAAAACAAGTAGTGTGTCTCAATGTCTATTGGCTGGTCGCCCTGACATCCATCATCATGAAATGCTCCAAAAGTTAATCATGGTACAAATCAAATCCAGCCTCCTGGATTACCTGGATCCACCAGTGCAACAGGTCCACAGCAGACACCACCTCCCTGGCTCTGCACCCTGAAACACCTAGATAGCAAGGACACTTGTGTCAGACTCCTATTTATTGACTATAGCTCAGCCTTCAACACTATTATTACCACAAAAGTTATCTCCAAACTTTATGGTCTGGGTCTCAGCACCTCCCTTTGCGATTGGGTCCTGAACTTCTTAACTCACAGACCACAATCAGGAAGGATAGCTAACAACACCTCCTCCACGGTCATCCTCAACACCGATGCCCCACAAGGTTGTGTTCTCAACTCCCAACTATACTCCTCATACATCTACGACTGTGTCACCTTTGAATGAACTTGACTTGCATTAAGTTGATTTTTCTCTACACCCTAGCTATGACTGTAACACTACACTCTGCACTCTCTCCTTTCTTCTCTATATTTTGTCTGTATAGCGCACAAGAAACAATACTTTTTACTGTATGTTAATACATGTGACAATAATAAATCAAATCAAATCAAATAATGTAAGCCTATTTGTGACAATAAATAACTTAAAACTTAAACACGGCATCAGGGACGCAGGTTCAATTTCAGCCATGGCTGACTGTCTGTGTGAAGTTTGCCCGTTCTCCCTGTGTCTGCGTGAGTTTCCTCCGGGTGCTCCGATTTCCTCCCACAGTCTGAAAGGCATGTGGTAGGTGGATTGGCCGTGTTAAATTCTCTCTCATGTACCCGAACAGGCGCCGGAGTGTGGCGACTAGGGGATTTTCACAGTAACTTCATTGCAGTGAAAATATAAGCCTAGTTGTGACTAATAAATAAATTTTGAAAAGCAAAGATCTTTGGTTTCATGCCAAAGATTCTCTCAGCACTGCATTGGAACAGAGGTCTTAGAGGTAGCTGTCGGCCATTCAGCCCACAGAAGAGAATTAGACCACTCGGCTCATCGAGTCTGCTCTGCTGTTCAATCATGGCTAATATTTCTCTCATTCCCATTCTCCTGCCTTTTTCCCATAACGCCTGATCCCTTTATTAATCACTATTTCTTCACTACCACTGGGTCACTGGGTGGTGGCACAGTGGTTAGCACTGCTGCCTCACAGTGCCAGAAATCTGGGTTTGATTCCCGGCTTGGATCACTATTTGTGTGGAGTTTGCACATTCTTTCTGTGTCTGCGTGGGTTTGCTTCGAGTACTCCAGTTTCCCCCCACAGTCTCAAAGATAGAATCATAGAATCCTACAGTGCAGAAGAAGGCCATTCGGCCCATCGAGTCTGCACCAACCACAATCCTTATTCCTGTAACCTCAAATATTTACCCTGCTAATTTCCCTGATACTAAGGTCAATTCAGCATGACCAAGCAACTCAACCTGCGCATCTTTGGATTATGCTGGTTCGATATATTGGCCATGCCAGATTGCCCCTTTGTGTCGGGGGACTAGCTAGGGTAAATGCTTGGGGTTATGGGAATAGGACTTAGGTTCAATTGTGATCGATGCAGACTCAATGGACCGAGTGGCCTCCTTCTGCACTGTGGGATTCTATGCGTTAAAATCCCTCCCTAACAGCACTGTGGGTGTACCTACACCACATGAATTGCAGCATTTCAAGAGGATAGATCATCACCGCCTTCTCAGGGGCATTTAGGGATGGGCAATAAATGTCCATGAAGTAATTTTTTGAAATGTGTCACTATTGTAATGCAGGAAACACGGCAGCCAATTTGCACACAGCAAGATCCCACTAACAACGTTGTGATCATAATCATTTAATTTGTTTCTGTGATATGGATTGAGGGATTGATCCGATCACTGGGTAAAGCACTCCTGCTTTTCTAAAGGGTAGAGGAATGCATCTTGTATGTCTACCTGAATGAGCAGATGGGGCATTAGTTTAAATATCTTATGCAAAAGATAGAATCTTTGACAGTGCAGCACTCCCACAGCGTCATGTCAGAGTATCAGCAAACAGCACCTCTGGAAATGCAGCACTCCCACAGCATCACACCAAACATCAGCAAACAGCACCTCTGACAGTGCAGCACTCGCACAGCATCACATCAGAGTATCAGCAAACAGCATCTCTGGCAGTGCAGCACTCCCACAGCATCACACCAGAGGAGCAGCAAACAACACCTCAGGCAGTGCAACACTCCCATAGCATCGCACCAGAGTATCAGCAAACAGCATCTCTGACAGTGCAGCCTCCGTGGCATCTCTGACAGTGCAGCACTCCCACAGCATCACACCAGAGTATCAGCAAACAGCATCTCTGGCAGTGCAGCACTCCCACAGCATCGCACCAGAGTATCAGCAAACAGCATCTCTGACAGTGCAGCACTCCCACAGCATCGCACCAGAGTATCAGCAAACAGCATCTCTGACAGTGCAGCACTCCCACAGCATCGCACCAGAGTATCAGCAAACAGCACCTCTGACAGTGCAGCACTCCCACAGCATCGCACCAGAGTATCAGCAAACAGCACCTCTGACAGTGCAGCACTCCCACAGCATCGCACCAGAGTATCAGCAAACAGCACTTCTGGCAATGCAGCACTCCCACAGCATCGCACAATAGTATCAGCAAATAGCATCTCTGACAGTGCAGCACTCCCACAGCATCACACCAGAGTATCAGCAAACAGCATCTCTGACAGTGCAGCACTCCCACAGCATCGCACCAGAGTATCAGCAAACAGCACTTCTGGCAGTGCAGCACTCCCACAGCATCGCACCAGAGTATCAGCAAACAGCACCTCTGACAGTGCAGCACTCCCACAGCATCGCACCAGAGTATCAGCAAACAGCACTTCTGGCAGTGCAGCACTCCCACAGCATCGCACCAGAGTATCAGCAAACAGCACTTCTGCATGCAGCCTCCCACAGCACGCACAAGTATCAGCAAAAGCATCTCTGACAGTGCAGCACTCCCACAGCACCCGGGGAGTCACAGAGTATCAGCAAACAGCATCTCTGACAGTGCAGCACTCCCACAGCATCGCACCAGAGTATCAGCAAACAGCACCTCTGACAGTGCAGCACTCCCACAGCATCGCACCAGAGTATCAGCAAACAGCATCTCTGACAGTGCAGCACTCCCACAGCATCGCACCAGAGTATCAGCAAACAGCACCTCTGACAGTGCAGCACTCCCACAGCATCGCACCAGAGTATCAGCAAACAGCACCTCTGACAGTGCAGCACTCCCACAGCATCGCACCAGAGTATCAGCAAACAGCACCTCTGACAGTGCAGCACTCCCACAGCATCGCACCAGAGTATCAGCAAACAGCACCTCTGACAGTGCAGCACTCCCACAGCATCCACCAGAGTATCAGCAAACAGCACCTCTGACAGTGCAGCACTCCCACAGCATCGCACCAGAGTATCAGCAAACAGCACCTCTGACAGTGCAGCACTCCCACAGCATCGCACCAGAGTATCAGCAAACAGCACCTCTGACAGTGCAGCACTCCCACAGCATCACACCAGAGTATCAGCAAACAGCACCTCTGACAGTGCAGCACTCCCACAGCATCACACCAGAGTATCAGCAAACAGCACCTCTGACAGTGCAGCACTCCCACAGCATCACACCAGAGTATCAGCAAACAGCATCTCTGACAGTGCAGCACTCCCAATGAATCACACTAGAGTATCAGCAAACAGCACCTTTTTGTGTTTAGGTCCCTGAGTGGGACTTGGAATCCAAAATCATAGAATACCATAGTGCATAAGAGGCCCATTAGCCCATCAACTCTGCACCAATGTTTGGAAAGCCCTGACCCGCCTACCTAATCCTACTTGCCAGCACTTGGCCCATAGCCTTGAATGTTACGGGGTGCCAAGTGCTCATCCAGGTCCTTTTTGAAAGATATGGGGCATCTCATCGCCTCCACCACCCTCCCAGGCAATGCATTCCAGACCCTCAGCAATCTCTGAGCAATCTCAAGTCCTCCCTAAATCTCCCACCTTTCACTTTTACTTTGTGTCCCCTCGCAACTGACCCTTCAACTAAGGAGAACAGCTGCTCCTTATCCTCCCTGTCCATGGCATTTATAATCTTGTATACCTCGACCGGCTGCCCTCACTCTTCTCTGCTCCAACGAAAACAATCAACGTCTATCCAACCTCTCTTTGTAACTTAGATATTCCATCCCAGGCAGCTTCCTGGTGAATCTCCTCTGCACCCCTTCCAGTGCAACCACATCCTCCCTATCATGTGGCAACCAGAACTGCACACACTATTCCAGCTATGGACTCACCAATGATCTATACAACTTTTTCATGACCTCTCTGCTTTTGGAACCGATTGACAAAGGTTGAGAGTGCCGTATACTTTTTTCACCCCCTTGTTAACCTGCCTTTCCGCCTTCAGAGATCTATGGACAAACATGCCAAGGTCCCTTTGTTCTTTGGAATTTTCGAACGTCAGACTTTTCATTCTGATTTAAAAGTGAGAGTGTTATCCCTTGAGCCAAAGCTGACAGACCTGATCTAATGATTCTCCTGACTTGCTGATGGTGTCTAGAAGGTTAAGCTTCAATTTCTAGAGACCTCTCAGGAGAATGCTGGCGAGGTGGTAACCTTTAGGTAATTGTTTTCTGAGCTGGACTGCTTTGTCTATTGGCTTCAGTGAATGATCAGGGTTCCTACCCAAAGAGAATTTTTTATTTTATCTTATTAATTTGTTAAATGTGGGCATCGCTGACTGAGCCAGCATTATTGCCCGTCCCTAGTTGCCCGAGAGCAGTTGAGAGTCAACCACATTGCTGTGGCTCTGGAGTCACATGTAGGCCAGACCAGGTAAGGACGGCAGATTTCCTTCGCTAAAGGACATTACTGAACCAGATGGGTTTTTCCGACAATTGACAATGGTTTTATGGTCATCAGTAGATTCTTAATTCCAGATATTTTGAATTGAATTCAAATTCCACCATCTGCCGTGGCGGGATTTGAACCCAGGTCCCCAGAATATTAGCTGAGTTTCTGGTTTAACAGTCTAGCGATAATACCACTAGGCCATTATCTCAAATTTGATGAATTTCCCAAGTCCCTCGGACTCAATTTTTCACTAGTCATCATACTTAATGAATTAGGTAATTTTGCTCTGGCAATATAAGAAAAGCAAAATACTCTGGGTGCTGGAGATCTGAAATAAAAACAGAAAGTGCTGGAAATACTCAACAGCTCTGGCAGCGGCTGTGGCAAGAGAAACGAGAGTTAACGTTTTGAGTCCAATATTCCTCTTCCTCAAAATTATTTTGCTTTAGGGTTGGTTGTAACGCTTCCCAAGCCAATGTAGGAAGTCTCACAACATCAGGTTAAAGTCCAACAGGTTTATTTGAAATCACGAGCTTTCGGAGCACTGCTCCTTTATCAGATGGCACTCACCTGATGGAGTAGTGCTCCAAAAGCTCATGACTCCAAATAAAGTTTGTTTATTAGTGTCACAAGTAGGCTTACACTAATACTGCAATGAAGTTGCCATGAAAATCCCCATTTGGGCACCTGCTTGGGTACACTAAGGGAGAATTTAGCATAGCCAATGCACCGTATCCAGTGCATCTTTGAACTGTGGGAAGAAACTGGAGCATGTGGAGGACACCCACACAAACATAGGGAGAATGTACAAATTCTGCACAGTGACCCAAGCTGGGAATCGAACCTGGGTCCCTGGTGCTGTGAGGCAGCAGTGCTAATCACTGTACCACCCGTGCTGCCCACCATCCTAAACCTGGCATTGTGAGACTTCTTACCAGTGCAATCACCACTCAAGCCAATGGAAAAACAGCATTCACAGCCTCCACCTTGTCTCTGTGATGAATACCATCATTAAACAGGAACACTCTTAATTAGTGTCATCAGTAAAGTGGATGTGTCGTACAACTGGGACATAGATGGCTGGGAGCCTGGAACAATGGAGTTAGAGGGCAGAGTAGGAGGTAGCAGGGGGTGTGTGATGGTGAGAAAGGGTGATGTAAACTCAAATCTACAGAATCAACACTTGACTGAGTGAGTGGATAAACTATTGGAAGAAACTCCCTCAGGACACAGTGGAGGCAGCTCATTCTGATGCATTGAAATGCAAATTGGTCGATTATTTGCAGAATGTAAGATTTTGGCCTTCCACTGCTGGGACTTTCCTTCATTCTGAGTCTGCTAATTGATAGAGATTGATTGTTGCAATTAATCAATAGCTCCAATATCATTGTGTCAGACTGGTACAAGGTGAACAAGCTGAACCTTGGTTGATCCCTTCACTTCCAATTCCAGCATACAGCAATCCTTCCCAAGGCGAACGAGTGCAATTATGTGTCTGTTAATCTATGGAGCAATAAGTAACCAAGGCCCTGCAGCTGAGTAAATAGAGAGTGCAGTGGAAATAAGGGGCTTTGGCACATTGGTTGTCAAGCAGAGTTTGAAGGTTGCATTGTGTATCCACGGACTGGCTCCAACTATGATGTGGAGATACAGGCATTGGACTGGGATAAACCCAGTAAGAATTCTCACAACACCAGGTTAAAGTCCAACAGGTTTATTTGGTAGTAAACGCCACAAGCTTTTGGGCCTCTGCCCCTTCATCAGGTGAGTGGAGAGTTCTGATCAAAGACAGAGTTCTGATCATATAAAAGCACACACAGTTTACAGAACACTGATTAGAATGTGAGTCTTTATAGCTAGTCAGCTAATCAAATCTTAAAGATGCAGACAATGTGAGTTGAGATAGCATTAAGCATAGGTTAAAGAGATGTGTATTGTCTCCAGGCAGGACAGTAAATGAGATGTAGCAAGTTCAGGCAAATCATGGGGGTTACAGATAGTGTGACATGAACTCAAGATCCCTATTGAGGCCGTCCTCGTGTGCAGAACTTGGCTATCAGTCTCTGCTCAGCGACTCTGCGCTGTCGTGTGTCGTGAAGGCCGCCTTGGAGAATGCTTACTCGAAGATCAGAGGCTGAAAGCCCATGACCGCTGAAATATTCGCCAACAGGAAGGGGACAGTCCTGCCTGGTGATTGTTGAGTGATGTTCATTCATCCGTTGTCATAGCATCTGCATAGTCTCCCCAATGAACCATGCCTCAGGACATCCTTTCCTGCAATGTATCAGGTAGACAACGTTGGATGAGTTGCAAGAGTATGTGCCGTGTACCTGGTGGATGATGTTCTCATGTGAGATGATGGCATCCATGTTGATGATCCGGCATGTCTTGCAGAGGTCGCTGTGACACAGTTGTGTGGTATTGTGATCACTGTTCTCCTGGAGGTTGGGTAGTTTGCTGTGAACGATGGTCTGATTGAGGTTGTGCGGTTTGAAGGCAAGAAGTGGGGATGTGGGGATGGCCTTGGCGAGATGTTCGTCTTCATCAGTGACATGTTGAAGATTCCGGAGAAGATGTCGTAGCTTCTCTGCTCCGATCGACAGTTCTGACCCGCCACAGTGAAAAACTGCACTAACCTCCTCAGAAGACAAACACGGGACATGAGTGGACAGAGTAAACTTAATCATCCAGTACTTTCCTGGAGCAGAGAAACAGAGAATATATGTGTTCATGTAAATAAATTTATATAAACGTACAATTACACTTTGATGCAGGGAGGATATTCCCGATGGTGGGGGAGTTCAGAACCCGGGGGAGTTACAGTCTGAGGATTTAGGATAGACCATTTAGAATGGAAATAAGGAGACATTTCTTCACTTGAAGAGTGATCAGCCTGTGAAGTTCATGACCACAGGAAGTAGTTGATGCCAAAATATTAAATGGATTCAAGTGGTGACTGGATATAGTACTTGGGGGCAAAAGAGATCAAAGGTTGTGTGGAGAAAGCAGGATTAGGCTATTAATTTGGATGATCAGCCATGATTGTGAGGAATGGCAGAGCAGGCTTGAAGGGCTGAATGGCCTTCTCCTGCTCCGATCTTCTATGTTTTTATATACCTCCCACTCCTCTGCGTTGCCTGAACACTGGAATCCATGAATTATGGTGGTGCAACAATAATCTCTCCCTCAATGTCAACAAAGTGAAAGAGATTGCCATTGACTTCAGGAAGCATAGAGAAAAACATGCCCCCGTCTACATCAATGAATGATGAATAGAATGAAATAGGGATGAAATAGAAAGGGTTGAGAGCTTCAAGTTTTTTGGTGTCCAGGTCACCAACAACCTATCCTGGTCCTCCCATGCCGACATTACAATTAAGAAAGCCCACAAACGTCTCTACTTTCTCAGAAGACTAAGGAAATTTGGCATGTCAGCTATGACTCCCACCAATTTTTACAGATGCACCATAGAAGGCATCCTTTCTGGTTGTATCACATCTTGGTATAGCTCCTGTTCTGCCTAAGACCACAAGGAACTACAAAATGTTGTGAATGTAGCCCAATCCATCATACAAACTAGCCTCCCATCCATTGACTCTGTCTATACTTCATGCTGCCTCGGCAAAGCAGAAAGCATAATTAAGGACCCCACGCACCTCAGACATCTCTCTTCCACCTTCTTCCTTCAGGAAAAAGATACAAAAGTCTGACGTCACGTACTGACCAACTCAAGAACAGCTTTTTCCCTGCTGCTGTCAGATTTTTGAATGGACCTACCTTGCATTAAGTTGATCTTTCTCCACACCTTAGCTCTGACTGTAACACTACATTCTGCAATCTCTGCTTTCCTTCTCTGTGAACAGTATGCTTTGTCTGTATAGTGTGCAAGAAACAATACTTTTCACTGTATGTTATTACATGTGACAATAATAAATGAAATGAAATGAAATGAAATCAATGAAGAGCAGGACTAGTCATTTGGCTCATACACTTTTAAGATGGTCACCAACAATAATTTATGTTTATATAGCACCTTTAACATAACGAAATATCCCTAGGCACTTTGCAGGAATGTTTGACGCCGCTTTGTGTAGGGGCAATACTAGAGCAGATGACCTGAAGATCAGTCGAAGAGGAACGTTTAAAGGAATGTTTTAATGGATGAAAGAGAGATGGAGAGGCAGAGAGATGTGGCAGGGAATAAATTCCAGAGTTTCGTGCCTGAAGACAGAGTCACTAATGGAGAAGTAATGATCATTGAATCCCGACAGTGCAGAAGCAAGCCATTCAGCCCACCTAGTCTGCACTGACTCTCCGAAAGACCATCTTATTCAGGCCCACCCACCCCATCCTTCCTATTCCTGGAACCCTGCACATTTACCATGACTAACCAACCTAACTTACACATCTTGGGACATAAAGGGGCAATTCAGCATGGCCAATGCACTTAACCAGTATGTCTTTCAAACTGTGGGAGGAAACCGGAACATCCGGAGGAAACCCACACAGACACAGGGAGAACATGCAAACTCCACACAGACAGTGGCCCAAGCCAGGAATCAAACCCAGGTTCTTGGGATTGTGAGGCAGCAGTGCTAACCACTGCACCACCGTGTCGCCCATTCACAACTGGGGATAAGCAAGACACCAGAATTAGATGAGTGTAGATACGTTGGGTGGGGGGTGGGGAGGGAGTTAGTAGACTGGAGGAGATTACAGATAGTAGAGAACTGGGGCTGGAGGCAATTACAGATAAAGGGAGGTAACGGCTGGAGGAGATTAAAATTTAAAGCTTTAAAATTTATTTATTAGTGTGACAAATTAGCTTACATTAACACTGCAATGAAGTTACTGTGAAAATCCCCTAGTCGCCACACTCCTGCACCTGGTTCGGGTACACTGAGGGAGAATTTAGCATAGCCAATGCATCTAACCAGCACATGTTTCAGACAGTGGGAGGAAACCCACACAGACATGAGGAGAACATACAGACTCCGCACAGGCAGTGACCCAAACCGGGAATCGAATCCAGGTCCGTGGCACTGTGAGGCAGCACTGCTAACCACTGTGCCACCCCCAGATTACAGACATAGGGACGAATGGGGCTGGAGGGGATTACAGACAGAAAGGGATGAGTTGGAGGGGATTACTGACATACAGGGGGAACAGCTAGAGGAGATTACGGACATAGGGAGGAGTGGGGCTGGAAGGGGTTACAGACATAGGGTGGAGGGGGGTTGGAAGGGGTTACAGACATAGGGTGGAGGGGGGTTGGAAGAGATTGCAGACACAGGGAGGAGTGGGGCTGGTATAGATTACAGATATAGGGGGAGTGGAGCTAGAACAGATTACAGACATAGGGAGGAGTGGGGTTAGAGGGGTCACAGACATGGGGAAAGTGGAGCTAGATGGGGTCACAGACAATAGAGAGAAGAGGATAGGAGGTTGTTACAGACATAGGGAAGAGGGGGTTGGAGGTGGCTACAGACACAGGGAGGAGAGCATTTGAGTTTGCTACAGATATAGTGAGGAGTGGGGCTGGAGGGGGGTTACAGACATAGGGGGGAGAGGGACTGGAGGGTGCTACAGACATGGGGAGGATTGGCCTGGAAGGGGGGCGGGGGAGGCTACAGACAGAGGGAGGCATGAGACCCCAGAAGGATTTAGAAGGAATAATTTTCAAACGGAGACATTATTTAACTGAGAGCTAATATAGAGCAGTTAGCACAGGTGAACAAAACAAACATTATTAAGAGATTTTGCTTCAAGAAAATCAATTTTTGGCTCTTGCAGGGGATGTTAAAGAATTTTTTTTAACGAGTAGGAGCCAGAATGTAATTGAAAGCCTGCTGTTTGGTCCTCCCAGGCATTGGGGGCACTGTGGGTGCATTCTGCTGGAGGGCTGAGGGTTGAGGGGAGACTCTTTCTGTCCCTGTCAGCTCGGTGTGGAGAGAGAGAGAGAGACGCAGTTAGTCCATGTGCTGCTGCTGAAGTTTAAAGAGCAATTCGTGCTGTTGGGGACAGCGAGAGCTTCCAAGTCCCAGATCCCCGCGGCTGCCGGATTCCCGGGTTAGTGAGCAAGGAGCTGGGGAGGAAGAAATATCACCTTTAATGCTGGCAGTCCCCTCAGTGCCTGTGTGTCAGAGCCTTTCCTCTGGAGTGGGACATGGTCGTGGTTTCTCAGCCGCTGCTGGCTTTGGAACGCTGTGACTGTAACAATCTGAATTGTTACTGTTACCACATTCTGATACACTGACAATTCCCAATCCCAGTGTTGCTGCCTACCCTGCCTTCAAACCATCCCCCCCCCCCTCCTCAATCCTCTCCCTTCTGAGGGTACACAAGGGAGATGCAAGATTGCAATTGCCCCTCTCCACCCTTCAAACATTTTTATAAAATTGATTTCATGGGTTGAAAGCATTGCTAGCTACAGTGGCCCAGTGGTTGGCACTGCTGCCTCGCAGCGCCAGGGACGCGGGTTCGATTGGGTCACTCATCTGATGTGGATCTGATTTTATTATTGTCACGTGTATTATCATTACTGTGGAAAGTATTGTTTCTTGTGCACCATACAGACGAAGCATGCCTTTCGTAGAGAAGGAAACGAGAGTGTCTGTGCAGAGTCTGCATGTTCTACCTGTGTCTGTGTGGGTTTTCTCCGGTTTTCTCCCACACTCCGAAAGAAGTGCTGGGTAGGTGCATTGACTGTTAAATTCTCCCTCAGTATACCCGAACAGGTACCGAAGTGTGGCGACTAGGGAATTTTCACAGTAACTTCATTGCAGCGTTAATGTAAGCCTTCTTGTGACACTAATAAATGAGCTTTTAATGACTCTTCTGACGATGATGGTACGCAAGGGATTCAAGACTGCAATTGTCCTCTTCCATTATTTAAAAAAATAATTTCATGGGGTGTAGGTGGTGGTGGCTAAATCAACATTTATTGCCTGTTACTAATTGTCCTGGAGCTGGTGGAGGTCGTGGTTTAAAGTTTATCAATTATTGTCAATTAAGGTTTACATTAACACTGCAATGAAGTAACTGTGAAATTCCCCTAATCGCCACACTCTAGTGCCTGTTCAGGTACACTGAGGGAGAATTTAGCATAGCCAAAGCACCCTAACCAGCGCGTCTTTCAGACTGTGGGAAGAAACCCATACATACACAGGGAGAACATGCAATCTCTGCACAGACAGTGACCCAAGCCAGGAATTAAACCTTGATTCCTAGTGCAGCGAAGCAGCAGTGCCAACAACTGTTGCCCTTGAATGGGATGTGAGTGTTGCTAGCTAAACCAACATTTGTTGGCCATTTTTAATTATCCTGGAGAAGCTGGTGGTGAATTGTCCTTCTGAACCTCTGTGGTCCATCTGGTGTAACTGCAATCCCTTATGCTGTCGGGAGGATATTGCAGGATTTTGATCTGGTGACATGGAAATATATCAGCTGTTCCTTTGCCGTTGCTGGATCAAAATCCTGGAACTGCTTTCCTAACAGCGTGGTGAGTGCACCTAAACTCCAGGGACTGCAACTGTCCAAAAAGGAAGCTCACCACCATCTTCTTGAGGGCAGTTAGAGAAAGGCAATAAAATGCCAGTGATGACTATCACTCCATGAATGAATCAGTAAAAGAAAGCACAGAAGTATCCATCTGCAGGAGGTTGAGGGGAAAATCTTCTCCCCCAGAGGGTGGTGAAGTTCTGGAATATGCTGCCTGGGAGAGTGATAGAGGCGGGTTGCCCCATATCCTTTATTGGATAAGCACTTGGTACATCATAACATTCAAGGCTTTGGGCCTAGTGCTGATAGGTGGGATTTTGATTTCATTTATTATTGCCAAAGTACTAACATACAGTGAAAAGTATTGTTTCTTGTATCCTATACAGACACAACATACTGTTCATAGAGAAGGAAACAAGACAGTGCAGAATGTAGTATTACAGTTATAACTAGGGTGTAGAGAAAGATCAACTTAATACGAAGTAGGCCCATTCAAAAGCAGGGAGGAAACTGTTCTTGAGTCGGTTGGTACGTGAGCTCAGACTTCTGTACCTTTTTCCCGATGGAAGAAAGTGGGAGAGAGAATGTGTGGGGTCCTTAATTATGCTGGTTGCTTTGCCTGGCATCACATAGGCTTTGAAATTCATTGACGTGATGACAGTAGTCACCATTATAATGTGGGAAATGTGGCAGGCAGTCCACAAACAGCAAGATTCCACAGACTATAATGAGTGACTAGATATTCTTTCTAAGTGATGTTGGTTGAGGGACAAATATTGGCCAGGACATTATGAAGAAGTCCCTGTTATCCTTCAGCAGCTAGATCCTTTACCCAAGGGAGTAGATTGGGCATTGGTTTAATGTCTTGGCTCAAAGTTGTATTATTGCACTGTGAGTGTCAGCCTAGATTCTGTGTCCAAGGCTCTGGAACAGATCTTGAACCTACAACCTTCTGACAAGAGTTGATACCCATTGATTGGGCAGGGGGGAAGGATGGCATGGGGGTGCAATTGGTGGATGACTCAGTGTCTTTCTATTTAATAGTGCTCCAAGTATTAGTCCTTGGGGTTTTTTTTTTCCTCTATAGATTTTCTCCTTGGGTTCATTGTGACTGTGCTGATCCAACTCCACACACCATTCTCCACCAATACCCAGTGCCACCTATGGCCCCTTTATATATCAGTGACTTCTATTGAATAATTGACATCAAATTAGGGCTTAATTGGAAAGTCTGTTAACTCATTCCAAACAACCTCCCCTTGGAGTGAAAAAAATGTTTTGGTGAATATTGTTTTCCATGGAGAAAAGTGGCAGTAAGCTGCCTTTTCTGAACAGTTGATCCTGAGGTGTGGGTACACCCACATTGCTGTTATGGAGGAAATTCCAAAATTAGACCCCCAAGACAGTGAAATCTTTCCAACTAAGAATGGTGAGTGACTTGGCAGGGAGCCTGCAGTTGCATCTTGTAGATGGTACACAACTGCTGTCACTGTTCATCGGTGGTGGCGGGATTGAATGTTTGTGGAAGAGATGGCAATCCAGTGGGCTGCTTTGTCCTGGATGGTGTCAGGCATCTTGGTTTGATTTGGTTTATTAATGTCATATGTATTAACATACAGTGAAAAGTATTGTTTAGTGTTACAGTCATAGCTAAGATGTAAAGAAAGATCAACTTAATGCAAGATAAAGCCATTCAAAAGTTTGACAATAGCAGGGAAAAAGCTGTTCTTGAATCGGTTGGTAGGTGATCTCAGACTTTTATATCTTTTTCCCGAGGGAAGAAAGTGGAAGAGAGAATGCCCAAGGTACATGGGGGATTATGCTGGCCGCTTTGCCGAGGCAGCGGGAAGTGTAGACAGAGTCAATGGATGGGAGGCTGTTTGCGTGATGGATTGGGCTACATTCACGACATTTTGTAGTTCCTTGTGGTTTTGGGCAAAGCAGGAGCCATATCAAGCCGTGATACAACCAGAAAGAATGCTTTCTGTGGTGCATCTGTAAAAGTTGGTTGCTGCTATGTTGTTGGAACTGCACCCATCCAGGTAAATGGACGGCATTCCATCACACTTCTGACTTGTGTCTTGTAGATGATGAACAGATTTTATCAGGAACTGAGTTACTAGCTTTGATCTGCTCTTCTATACAGCGAGTCCAGTTCAGTTTCATATTTTCACATGTAGGAGTTCCGTTCTAAATACTTACCTTGGGAGTTTCAATGCTGATTGGCAATATAAACAGAGATTGTAAATACAACATATTGAGCAGGCATTATGTGTATTCTCATGGTTTGTTATTAATAATCAATGTAGATGAAGGATTATTGGAAAGAATCGGGTAAGCAGATTGCTTTACTCATGACAACAAAGCAAAACTCTGCCTGCTAAATATTAACTTTCCTGTTTTGGATTGTGTTTATTTGCGTTTTTGGAAATAGTGTGGTGCTAGTTTCAGGAGTTTGGATATTGAATCGATTTCTTTCCGGCTCTCTTCCAGCTCTTATGCAGCATCCAGCGATGAAGGAGGACAGCAAGCGGCTGCTGATACAGTTCAAGGATGAGGGCGGTGAAATCTTGGGCACACCTTTTGATGTGCCGATTGACATTACACCCGACAAGTTGCAGCTTGTGTGCAATGTCCTGTTGCCCAAGGTAAAACCATCTCATGTTTTGATGCAGTCACACACAGGGTACCGGGGCATTTTATACATTTCTCCACTCATCACATCACCATTGGTGGCTGTGCCTTCAGACACCTGGAACCAAAGTGTTAGTTGTACAGTAATTCCAGAGATGTGCAGGTTAGGTTGATAGGCCATGTTAAATTGCCCCTTTGTGTCAGGGTGACTAGCAGGGTAAATATATGGGGTTATAGTGATAGGGCCTGGGTGGGATTGTTGTCAGTACAGGCTTGATGGGCCCAATGGCCTCCTTCAGCATTGTAAGGATTCTATGATTCTATAATTGTTAGGTGGTTTGGCCATGCTAAATTACCCCTTCACGTCCAAAGATGAGTAACCATGGTAAGATGCACTTCCATATTATAGGGATTCTGTGTTTCTTGATTGAGTGTTTAATTCATTTAGAATTGCTACAGTGCAGAAGAAGGCCATTTGGCCAATTGAGTCTGCACTGACTCTCTGAAAGAGCACTTTAGCCTGGCCCTGTCCCTCTCCCTATTCCTGCAACCCTATAAATTTACTCTGGCTAATCCACTAATATACATATCCTGGGACACTAAGGGACAACTTACCATGCCCAATCCATCTAACCCACACATCTTTGAGCCGTGGGAGGAAACCAGAGCACCCGGAGGAAACCCCACGCAAACACAGGGAGAAGGTGCAAACTCCACGCAGACAGTGACCCAAGGCCGGAATTGAACCCGGATCTCTGGCAGCCATGCGAACCTCTGTGCCACTGTGCTGCCCTTAATTGTGTTTTGGTGGTACTTTAATTGGGGATTCGTCTGTGTTCCTACGTAAGGGAGAAAACTGAAACTGTGCTTGTTGGGTTGAGGCGATGCATATTTGTAATGTGTAACTCTGTAAATAAATGCCTATAAAGTGTAAAGATCAGAGTCAAGTCCTGCCTTTCACCTTACTTTCTAGAAGAGCACATGAGGGTCTGGAATCCATTTTCTTCCGAAGCTGCTCTGTTGCTCCCTCTCCTTTCACTCTCCACACTAGACAGGGTAGATGCAGGAAGGATGTTCCTGATAATGGGTGTGTTCAGAACCAGGCATCACAAAATGAGGATTTGAGCTAGACCATTTAGGATGGAAATGAGGAGACATTTCTTCACCCAAAGAGTGGTGAGCCTGTGGATTGTAGTAGTTGATGTCAAAACGTTATACAGAAGAGACAGCTGAATATAGCACTTGGGGCGAATGGGATCAAACGTTATTGGGAGGAAAAGATCAGCCATAATCATGATGAATGGCAGAGCGGGCTCGAAGGGCCAAATGGCCTCCGACTGCTCCTATCTTCTATGTTTAGAATGATCTGTTTAACTTTCTAATCTTCCATAATCATGGAGCAATGCAATAGAAGCCCATAGTCACCAACACCTTCTGGTGGCATGGTACGTGGAGTCCCAGAGTCGGACTTGAACCCAGGGCTTCTGACCCAGGCAAAGGTAGCGATTACCCCACTGTATCATGAGACTTGCTGGCTTTCTGATACCTCCTCCTCCCCCTGGGGTTCCAGTTCTCTGAAGTACTTTTTGATTTGGTTTAATTTGATTTATTATTATTGTTGTATGCGTTAGTATACAGCGCGCGATACAAACAAAGCATACCTTTCATAGAGAAGGAAACGAGCGTGTGACAGAACGTCTGTCCTAGTCCCCTCATGCCGACACTGAGTGTTGTCAGTGCAGACTCGGTGGGCTGAATGGCCTCCTCCTGCACTGTAAGGATTCTATGGTATCCATGATTCCAAACCCTTTCCTAAGGCTGACACAGCTTTCCTTCTGGGTTTAACTCAGTACAAAGATGTCTGGCCTCTTCTCAGCTTTTCCCCAAGGTCACACAGTCCCCATGAAGAGCCCACTGTGCAGTCAGCCACAGCCACCATCTCGAGTCCCACCATCCTGAGATGATGGTTCCCGCTTTACCTCAATGGGTGGCATTCCTGCCTCGGAGTCGGGCGTTGTGAGTTCAAGCCCAGCCTAGAGATTTGAGCAGAAAATCTAGGCTGGCATCCCTGAACTGTGTACAGCTTTGGTCTCCTTATTTAAAATAATTGTTAGAAGGTGCTGCTCACTTGACTCATTCCTGGGATGAAGGAATTTTCTTAGAAAGAAGGATAAAGAGGTTGGGTACCGTTGGAGTTTAGAAAAATGAGAGGTGATCTTATTGAAACGTACAAGATCCTGAGGGGACTTAACAGGGTGGAAGCTGGGAGGTGTTTGTACTGGCAGAAAAAACCAGGACCAGAGGACACTAAGAGGTCTACCTTTTAAAACTGAGACAAGGAGAATTTTTTCTCTCAGGCTGAGTGTTGGGAATTCTCTTCCTCAGAGTGCGATAGAGACTGGGTCGTTGAATTTATTCAAGACTGTGTCAGAAGGTTTTTTATGGACAAGGTGGTCAAGGGTTACGGAGGGGGGAGACCACAATCCTCTCAGCCAAGATCTTGTTGAATCGTGTAGCAGGGTTGAATGGCCGACAGCTGCCTCTAAGACCTCTGTTCTAGTGCAGTGCCGAGGGAGTCTTTCGCACGAGGCATTAAACCAAAGCTCTTTCTTTTTTATAGTTTATTTATTAGTTGCCAGTAACTCATCAACACTGCAATGTAGTTACTGTAAAAATCCCCAAGTGGCCACACTCCGGCGCTTGTTCGGGTACACTGAGGGAGAATTTATCGTGGCCGATGCACCCTAACCAGCATGTCTTTCAGAGAAAACTGGAGCACCTGGAAAAAACCCATGCAGACATGGGAAGGACGTGCAGATTCCACACAGACAGTGACCCAAGCTGGGAATTGAACCCGGGTCCCTGACGCTGTGAGGCAACAGTGCTGACCATTGTGCTGCTCCTCTCATTAGTTTGATGTGAAGCATTACATTAGTTTGAACAACAGCAGGGGATTTTGGTTTTGGCTAATATTTATCCAGTAATCACTAAAAATAGAATGTATTTAGTTGTAGTCATGTTACCGCTCGTGGGATCTGGCAATAGGATTGAGGGTTATATGTAAGCCTTGTAGGTAGGGATATGATCGACGCAACTTGTGGGCCGAAGGGCCTGTTTGTGACGTAGTTTTTCTATGTTTCTATTTGGTCGCCCTGTTATTATCTTTATTTCTGGTCTGGTATTTCCAGGATGACCCCCTGCCTTTGGCTTTCTACGTGAATGAGATGGAAATTGTCACCTCGCTGGAGAAGACGCTGCAGGAGCAGAAGGTGGAAACGGAAAATGTGATTGACATTATTTATCAGCCGCAGGCAGTGTTCCGAGTGCGGGCTGTGACACGTTGTACCAGCTCATTGGAAGGACACACGGAGGCTGTCATTTCTGTGGCCTTCAGCCCCACTGGAAGGCAAGTCTTTCAAAGAAAAAGAATTCCTGAAAGATTATTCCACTCTTTGCTTTTGATGCCAGTTTAGGCACAGTTCAGAGTCACAGGGTTCCTGGATCAAACGTCACTCCAGGACTTAAGCACCCCAAAATCAAGCCCGACACTGCGGTGCAATACTGAAGGAGTGCAGCACTGTTAAATCAGTGTTTCAGATGAGAAACCAGAGCATTGTGCACTGACTCAAGTGGATGTAAAAGATCCCCTGGCGTTATTTCAAACAAATGGGGCGGCACGGTGGCACAGTGGGTTAGCACTGCTGCCACACAGCATCAGGGACCCGGGTTCAATTCTGGCCTTGGGTCACTGTCTGTGTGGAATATGCACGTTCTCCTCGTGTCTGCATGGGTTTCCTCTGGGAGCTCCGATTTCTTCCCACACTCCAAAGATGTGTGGGCTAGGTTGATTGGCCATGCTGACTTGCCCCTTTAGCAGGGCAATTATGTGGCATCGTGGGGATAGGGTGGGATTGTTGCCAGTGCCGGCTTGATGGGCCGAATGTCCTCCTCCTGCACTGTAGGAATTCTACAAAGAGTTGGGAGATTTTCCTCATGGCCCCAGGCCTCCGCCAGTCCCTCAATCCCAACATCACAAAGATTGATCATCTTGTGGCTCTTTGTGGGAGCTTGCTGTGCTCTAATTGGCTCTACATTTTCGATGTCACAACCATGGCAACGCTTTGAAGGCACCCCATTGGCTGTGAAGCATTTGGCAACATCTAGTAGCGGTGAAGGGCATTACAGAAATGTAAGCGCTGCCATTTTTAAATAACCTCCCACTGTTCAAAGGGAGAGAGGAACGATGCTTAATATGTCGCGCTTTCTTACATTGTCAAAATCTCGGGAGAGGGGATTATTTTATTGTGCTGCGGAGGGGAATTGAGACACCTGGGGAGTCATCCAAACCCAATGCTGGCTCCGAGTAGAAACCTACAAGATAATTTTTATTTGATTGCACCTCCCGTTATAAAGCAGAGCAATGATGTACCTCCGCTGATTGGTGTCCTTCATTGTACATAGTGCAGGGATTAGGGGGATTGGTGATGGGGTATTGTCTGCCCCCGTTTCGGCGGGAGAGTACAGAGATGGGGCAGAGAATCGGGGGAGATCCCAACATGGCTTTTACACCAGCGAGATTGTTCCTGGTCCCCTGTCACTGACCTAACAGGGTTCCTGCCTGCCACGGAATAACAGGAATCTGATTATAATGCATTTTAATAAATGAGTGGACCTCCCTTCTGCAACCAACCACTCATCTGGAGGAAAGGTATCCCCCAACCCCCTTGGCAATGTTACATCAGGTTAAAATGGGTAGCTGACGAATGGAACCCATCATTGGGTACAGCCCCTGACAGTTGGGGGGGGGGGGGGGGGGGGGGAAGAAGAAGAGAGAGAGAAGAGAAAAGGAAGGAAGGTGATGAAGGGTCATGAAGCCTGGGCCATACCTTGGCACTGCCCCCTGCGGCTGGGGGGGGGAAGGAGGTGAGGGGTCATGATGCCTGTGCGTACCTCGGCACTGTCCCCTGGGGTTCGGTGGGAGGGGAAACAAGGTGAAGGATCATGATGCTTGGGCCATACCTTGGCACTGTCCCCTGCGGTTGGGGGGAAGGGAGGTGAGGGGTCTTGTTGCCTGGGCCACACCCTAGCACTGTCCCTGGGGTTGGGGGGGGGGGGGGGGGGGGGGGAGGTGAAGGGTCATGATGCCTGTGCGTACCTTGGCACTGTCCCCTGGGGTTGGGGGGGTGGGGTGGTAGGAGGTGAAGGGTTATGATGCCTGTGCATACCTTGGCACTGTCCCCTGGGTTGGGAGGGAAGGTAGTGGAGGATCATGCCTGGTCTTACCCTGGCATTGCCCTCTGATTCTGGCCCATGGGGGGAGGGGGGTGTCCCTGGTGGGTGGTGTTAGTTCCTTTAAAAAGGGCGCCCCAGTCTGTCAGGGGCTGAGCTTGCTGGTGGCCGGGGCTCGTGCACAGCCAGTGGGATGCTGTGGAATCTGTTTCCCTGGTTGTTTTTTTCAATCTGTCAAAGGATATGGCAGGAAAAGCCAGCGGGCTGTTCCTATCCTTTTTCTGCTGGGGTCACACACTGTCTGTCAATGAGTAAACTCCTCCCTGTGCTCATGTATACTGTGTGCAGTATTAACCCAGTAACTCTGCTGTTAAAGGTATCTGGCAAGTGGATCAGGAGACACCACGGTACGGTTCTGGGATCTGTCGACAGAAACTCCTCACTTTACAGCTAAAGGCAAGTTTACTTTGAACATTTCAATATTATCCTTCCTTCTGCCACCAATCCCATTTTCTTCCTGCTTCAGGATCCTGATGCACACCCAGTGTTTCCCAGGAAGGTGACTGGCCCTGTCGCCAGCCTTGTCTTTGCAATCATATTTCCTCTCCAAGCCACTCATCAACCTGACTTGGAAATATATCGCCATTCTTCACTGTTGCTGGGTCAAAATCCTGGAATTCCCTCCCTAACAGCATTGTGGGTCAACCACACCATATGGACTGCAGCTATTCAAGAAGGCAACTCACCACCACCTTCTCAAGGGGCAACTAGGGATAGGCAATAAATGCTGGCCAGCCAGCAATGCCCATATCCCATGAATGAATATAAAAAAATACTTTTAAATCATGGCAGCACAGTAGTTAGCATAGCTGTCTCACTGTGCCAGAGATCCAGGTTTGATGCCTGGCTTGGGTCGTTGTATGAAGGCTGCACTTCATACAAATTCTCCCCGTGTCTGCATGGGTTTCCTCTGGACGCTCCGGTTTCCTCCCACAGTCTGAAAAGACGTGTTGGTAAGCTGCGTTGGCCGTGTTAAATTGCCCCTGCGTGTCAAGTGGGTTAGCAGATTAAATAAATGGGATTGCGGGAAAACGTCTTGAGTGAGATTATTGCAGCCTTGATGGGCTGAATGGTAGAGATTCCATGATTCTATAGCTGAACAGGCGCCAGAGTGTGGCCGCTTGGGGATTTCATTGCAGTGAATTTGTAAGCCTATTTGTGATATAAATTCAACTTCAGACTTGGGTGGGGGGTGAGACCGAAGGACAATTAATTAATTTGCCAGCCTGGGCACAGTGGCAAATTGATGGGCTAAATGGCCTCCTTCTACACTGTCAGTTGTTGGTACGCCTGTATCAGAAGGTTCTGGATTCAAGTCTCACTCTGACTCCTTTTTATGACTGCCTAAGTAATGACCTGCTACCTCCTTTTATTCAGTTAGTTTTCAGGGCCTTCCTTCATACGTTTGTCTATGACAATGTTTATTGTTTTGATGCTAATTTTGTATGTTAACCTGCACATTTTGATTTTGCCTTTTTCAATCTTCCACAAACACATACTCCCTACAATCGTAATCATTCCCCATAACTTCATGTGAGGCACGGTGGCAGCGCTGTTGCCTCACAGCACTAGGGACCCGGGTTCGATTCCCAGCTTGGGTGACTGTGCAGACTCTGCACATTCTCCTCGTGCCTGCATGGATTTCCTCCGGATGCTCCGGTTTTCTCCCACAGTCTGAAAGATGTGTTGGTTAGATGCACTGCCTATGCTAAATTCTCCCTCAGTGTATCAGGACTGTGGCGACTAGGGGATTTTCACAGTAACATTCATTGCAGTGTTAATGTAAGCCTTACTTGTGACTAATAAATTTTAAAAACTTTGAACTTTGAGTTGTGACTCAGTGGGTAGCGGTACTCTGGTCTCTGAGTCAGAAGATTGTGGGTTTATTGTCCTGGGGCTGTGAACATTGCTATCCAAATATAAGTTCTTTTTTAATAATAAAAATCACTAATACTTTGCCTTCAGCTGGTGAGAGGAGTTAGAAAGGTGCCATGCCACAGGCAGCAGGTGGTGCTGTTTCTCCAGTTGGGACCATGGGCCCAGTGAGGAGAAAGTGAACTTGGCGTGAAGCCATCCTGTGCCCTTATTGGGCGCGTACGATGCAGAGGAAACAGAGAGCATCCCATCTCCCAGTACAGACTCCGCAATGAGTCACAATACTTACACCCCCCCACCCTGTCACCACCACTAAACAGAGAAAAATCAGAGTTCTTATGGTGATCGTAGAATCCCTACAGTGTAGAAGGAGGCCATTCAGCCCATCAAGTCTGCATTGACAACAATCCCATGCAGGCCCTATCCCCTGTAACCCCACATTTTCCCCTACTAATCCTCCTGACATGAAGGGGCAATTTAGCAAGTCTTTGGAGTGTGGGAGGAAATCGGAGCACCCAGAGGGAACCCACGCAGACACGGGGAGAACATGCAAACTCCACGCAGACAGACACTTGGCTGAGAATCGAACCCGCGTCCCTGGCGCTGTGAGACACAGTGCTAACTCACTGTACCATCCTGTAATCTTTGGTCCGAGTCGCTCTGCACTGTGTTAACTGTGACTCAAGTGGGTCAGTCGGAAGGCTGTGGGTTTAAGACCCACTCTGGAGACTTGAGGCGATATACAGGCTGGCACCTCAGAGTGCAGTACTGGGGACGTGCTGCATTGCCAGCGCAGCCTTTCAGATGAGGTGTTAAATGGAGGTCCCATCTGCCTCCCTCTGGTGGATCCCACAGAGTTATTGCGAAGAAGGGAAGTTATCGGCGGTATTCTGGCCAATGTTTATCCTTCCACCAGCACTCAAACAACCCTTCAGCGGTTCCCCAAATCTATTGGTAGTTCTGTTCACAAACTCTAAAATATTATCTGGTCATTTTTTTGTGCACAAATTCCGTGCTATGCTTCCTACAAAGCAACAGCCACAATACTTAAAAAAAAAAAGCACCTTGGTTCCTAAAGCATTTTGGGACATTCTGAGGTCATTAAAGGTGCTTTGTAAATGCAAGTTCTTTATATTCAACACAGTGGCACATTGGGTAAATGGCACAGTGGTTAGCACTGCTGCCTCACAGTGCCAGGGACCTGGGTTCAATTCTGGACTCGGGTAACTGCATGTGCTGTGTTTACACGGTCTCCCTGTGTCTGCGTGGGTTTGTTCCAGTTTCCTCCTATACTGCAAAGATGTGCAGTTTAGGTTGATTGGCCATGCTCAATTTTCCCTTAGTGTCAGGGGGCTAGCATGGTAATTATGTGGGGTTCCAGGGTTAGGATCTGGGTTTGATTGTTATTGGTAAAGAGTCGATGGGCCGAATGGCCTCCTTCTGCACTGTAGAAATTCTATGGCTGGCTTCGCTCTCTGTTCTGCCGTCAGCTAATAACCATGAAAGGATGTAATAATGTTGGGTCGGGCTTCTTTGAACATTGCTGCTTATTATGTGTATTTAATTCCACTGCTTTATAATGGGGGCGTCAACCTATTTAAAATGATGGACAGAGTGAATCCCGTCCGCGCCACTCTGTGAAAAACCTCATTTCAAGTCTGCACCGTTTTCTCTGAGCAATTGCAAATTAAGCTTCCTCTTAACTCCCTCTGTTGCTGTGTGTACTCTCTGATTATCTGTCTCACTTTAATTGAGCGGAATATTTATAGCAGCAAGTGACATGAGATTGGGCTCTTGCAACCATTAACTAACCAAAAAAAAATCCTCAACAAGTTACCACAAATGGGATAATTTTCCATTTGAGTAATGTGTGTTTTTCGTTAATAAATCAAAATCGGCGGAGGAGTCAGGGGTTAACCTGTCTGAAAGAAGTTGTTATTTCTTTTCCTTAGGTCACCGGCACTGGGTATTGAGCATAGCCTGGGCTCCAGATGGGAAGAAGCTGGCTTCTGGGTGCAAAAATAGTCAGGTATTTAATCCATTAAAAAAAATTCCTCTTCAAGGTTTGTGGATATTTGATTTGATTTATTATTGTCACGTATATTGGGATACAGGGAAAAATATTTTTCTTGCGCGCTATACAGACAAAGCATACCGTACGTAGTTTTGGGATGGCACAGTGGTTAGCATTGCTGCCTCACAGCACCATGGACCCGGGTCCGATTCCGACCTTGGGTGACTGTGTGGAATTCTCCCCGTTCCTGTGTGTATTCCCTATGTTTGCTCCAGATTCCTCCCACAGCCCAAAGATGTGCAGCTTCGGTTGATAGGCCATCTAAATTGCCTCTTAGTATCCCAAGGTGTATTGGTTAGGAGGATTAGTAGCATAAATATGTGGGATGAGTGGGATGCTCTGTTGGCACGGACTTGATGGACTGAATGGCCTCCTTCTGCACATAGAATAGAATTCTATCCTATGGAAAGGAAAGGAGAGGGTGCAGATTATGCTGTTACAATTATAGCTGGAGTGTAGAGAAAAATCAGCTTAATATAAGGTAGGTCCATTCAGATGGCAGCAGGGAAGAAGCTGCATATTTATCAAGCTGTCAGTGCATGGCAATATTTTTTCTGGTCATTAATTAACCATTTTACTCTCCTCGTTAACCATCTTACTCTCAAACTGCCGTTTGCCATTTCCATAGCAATGGCAGGGGAGAAAATGGTGTTAAAATAAGAACATTGAAAAAGCAACATAAGAATGTAAGAAATAGGAGCAGGAGTCGGCCACCCAGCCCCTTGAGCCTGCCCCCCCTCCCCCCATTCATTAAGATCATGGCTGCTCTGCAGTGGTTCAGTACCACTTTCCCACTTTTTCCCCACAACCCTTAATTCTCTTGTCAATCAAAAACCTATCCACTCTTGACTTGAATATATTCGGGGAGGAAGCCTCCATCACTTCATCAGGTAGAGAATTCCAAAGATTCACCACCCTTTGCGTGAAGAAATTCCTCCTCAACTCTGATCTCTACTGCACCCCACCCCCAACTATTCTTGAGGCTGTGCCCTCTAGCCCTGCTATCTTTGTTAAGTGGGAAGAGTCTCTCAATCTCTACCCTATCCATCCCCTTCATTATCTTATTATGCATTTTAACACATTGCTGCTACCTTTCACATTTCACCCGAGCACTTCCCTTGTCTCAGGAAAGCATGTCTGGGGAGAGATTTATGGCAGGTCAGTTTTGGAAGCGTCGCCAAGTGCATGGACTTTTTTTCTTGTTTCTGGGTAAAGTTGCACTTTGCTTAATTTCAGATATTCCTGTGGGATCCCAACACTGGCAAGCAAATGGGAAAGGTCCTGACGGGGCACTCGAAGTGGATTACGTATCTCTGCTGGGAACCGCTGCATATGTGAGTGAATAATTTATGACACCTCCCGGTCTGTAACCAAATGTCCTGTTGACGAGGGTTTTAATTTGAGTGGCCAGCGGGACCAGTGGATCTTCTGCACTCAGTGTTAGGCACTGAGACTCGGTGACACTCCCTTGGTGCTGCATTGGAACGGCAGCACAGACTCCTGTGCTCAAAGTCCTTTTAACTCAGGTGACAGTGAGATCGACTGAAACTTTGAATGGACCATAGAATGCTGACAGTGCAGAAGGAGGCCATTCGGCCCATCAGCACAGGCCTTTTAACACAAGGCCCACCACTCACCATTTCCCCAAAACCCCATGCATTTACCTGCCAATCCCCCTAACCTACACATCCTGAAACACTGAATGGAAATTTAGAATGACTAATCCATCTAACCTGCACATCTCTGGACTGTGGATGAAACCAGAGGAAACATGCGCAGACCTGGGGAGAATGTGCAGAATGACCCAAGGCTGGAATTGAACCTGGGTCCCTGGTGATGAGAATATTAACCACTGTGCTGCCGTGCCACTCCAAAGTGGGTGACTGCTGTTAATAGGACCCTAGATAGTCATTAAAACTGAAGCCAAGGTGTGGAGCTTTTCTTTAACTAGAGTATTTATTGATTTGTTCAGTCTCATGGCTCTCTTCCTACTCAACCCAGTGTCCCAGCCATCCCCATAAAACAGATGGTCAAAGCGAATTAACTAATGGATACGGCGGACAGCCCCTCCCCTATTTATACTCTTAACATCAATCAGAAGTCGATAAATTCCGCTAATGAGGGAGGGTATCATCTTCCAATCCCCTCAAAAGATGTATAGGTTAGGTGGATTGACCATGGTAAATTGCTGCTCGGTGTCCCAAGATGCGTAGGTTAAGAGGGTTAGCTGGGTAAATGCAAAAAAAAATTAACAAAAATCAAAATTTCAGAAGAAAATGTGCAAAATGAAACTAAAATATGCTAGGGATAATGAGAAGCCTAACACCTCCTCCTCTTTGTGCTTAAAGACAATTCATAACCATGTCCTATTTCCCTTCACAGTAAAATTGAAATGTCATCAACAATTGTTTCTGAGAAGCAGGGATTTTGGGAAGAGATTCCTTGCCTTCCATCTGCTATTGCGCATCATGGATAGTGCGTTATAGAGTGGGAGCAGAAGATGGGTGGTAATTAATGAAGGATTCAGGGCACTTTCTGGAGAGAGTTATTGATGGTTTATCTATCAGTGCTTCATTGACCTGTGTTCATGGCCTGGTTTTGTTTTAGCATTCAAAGTGGGATTCAATCCTATCCCACATCTTATATTCTATTGTTACCGTACATTGCCTATAATGTCTTCATTATACAGAACGTAGAATCCTTACAGTGCAGAAGGAGGCCATTCGGCCCATCAGGCTCTATTCGCATAACTCTGCACATGTACCTCACCAATCCTCTAACTCACACATCTTTGGACTGGGAGGAAACTGGAACACCTGGAGGAAACCCACACAGACATGGGCAGAATGTGCTAATTCCACACAGACAGTGACCCAAGGTGGGAATTGAATATAAAGTAAAATAAGGTTTATTTATTAGTATCACAAGTAGGCTTACATTTACACTGCAATGGAGTTACTGTGAAAATCCCCTTGTTGCATGCTCCGGTGACTGATTTGCTACACTGAGGGAGAATTTAGCATGGTCAATTACCTAACCAGCACGTGTCTCGGACTGTGGGATGAATCTGGAGCACCCGCAGGACACAGGGAGAACGTGCAAGCTCCACACAGACAGTGACGCAAGCTGGGAATCAAATCTGGGTTCCTGGCACTGGGAGGCAGCAGTGCTAACCACTGTGCCACCATGGTCAGAGTGAATTGGTCTTCAGATTGGGGTAAAGTCACAGTGTGCCCAATGCCTAGAGCCCCTGAACTTTCTCTTTCTCATTCAACGCGAGGAATGTTTATTTTTCTCAGGCTGGAATTTGGTTCTTTAATCTCTTATCTTTCGCGTGTCTAGAAATCCGCAGTGCCGTTACCTGGCCAGTGCATCAAAAGACGGCAGCGTTCGGATATGGGACACGGTGCTGGGGCGTTGCGATAAGATCCTGACTGGCCACACACAGTCAGTGACCTGTGTGAAATGGGGTGGTGACGGTCTCATCTTTTCCTCATCACAGGACCGGACAATAAAAGTGTGGCGGGCCCAAGATGTGAGTGGGTTTCTTTTTTAAAGCGGCAATTCTGAGCAATGGGACGCCTGTCTGCGCCCATCTGTCTGCGCCAGTGTGACTGTGTCTTTGTCAGTGTGTCTGTGTGTGCGTGTGTCTTGTGTGTGGCGGGGAGGTGGACGGTTGGGTAATAATTTGGTTTTATCGCTGTTGGGAAGGTGGGGAGTGGACAGAGAGGATTAAAGCGGGTGATGTGTGCTCCCTGTGCAGTCATTCATGCAGCCTACTGGCTGCTGTTGATGAATTGTACAATTTCCATGCTTGTTCAACATGAGAACAAGCTCTCAACTGGAAGCATTGGGGTCCCGCAGTATAACCTGTGCAGCAGTAAGGGTGGCAGTAATCCATTGGAAGGGAGGGAATCCGACTTTCAAAGTCATGGCCATTTTAATATGTACGCATCAACATTTTAAGGGAAGTGAGAGGGGACACAGACATACTGGGATCTTACTGTGTAGCAGCAGTTTTTGCACAGGATTAGATAGACTTTACAGCACAGAAACAGGCCACTCAGCCTAGCTGATCCATGATAGTATTTTTTACTGCAGTCAAACCTCCGCCCATCCAATTTCATCTCACCCCATCAGCAAATCAGTCAATTCCTTCCCCCTTTACGTCTTTCTCTGCTTTCTCCTTCATTGTATAAATGATTAGAGGTTAATGTGGTCCAGTGCTAATGTCAGTGGATTGGTAATCCAGAGCCCCAGAATTTCATGAGTTTAATTCCCACCGCAGCAGCTGGTGGAATTTAAATCCAGTTAATAAATCTGGAATTGAAAAGCTAGCCTGAGTACTGGTAACCTTGACAACTGTCATCGAATTACCGAGAAACCCCTTTGTGAATAAGTGTTATTCAAGGAAGGAAATCTGCCATCCTTACCTGGTCTGGCCTAGATGTGATTCCAGAGCCGCAGCAATGTGATTGATTCTCAACTGTCCTCCAAAATGGTCCAGCAAGCCACTCAGTGCAGGGATAATTAGGAATGGGCCCAGCCAGAGGCACCCACATCCCATTGAGAATAAACAAAGATGGTATTTGCCTCAGATACTTCCTGTGGCAGCAAGTTCCACATTGCCATTGCTCTCTAAAGCTGGAAGTTTATTTATTAGTGTCACAAGTAGGCTTACATTAACAATGCGATGAAATTACTGTGAAAGTCCCTTATTTGCCACACTCCGGTCCCTGTTGGGGTACACTGAGGGAGAATTTAGCATGGCCAATGCACCTAACCAGCATGTATTGAAGACTGTGGGAGGAAGCCCATGCAGACACAGGGAGAACATGCAGTGTCTACACAAACAGTGATCCAAGCCGGGAATCGAACCTGGGTCCCTGATGCTGTGAAGCAGCAGCGCTAATCACTGTGCCATCTGGACAAAGCAATTCCTCTTTGCATTGTTTGGTTACATCTTCGACTTTTGTTCTCTAGCTTTGGGCGCCCTGTAAATGGCTACAGCGCCTATCTTATCAAAAGTGTCTTGGCTAAGGTCAGTCTGATCTAAGTGCATTCACTCCGAGATGAATTTCCTTAGATACATTCTCATTGGCAGTAACCTGGGTTCTTCAATGTTATTAAAGAGCATTCTCAAAATGCTCCATCTACTTGTGGGTCAGCAGTTACGGATCAGAGTGTTGTGTGTTGAAATGATGTAAGGAAGAAGATTTGTGTACAGCCTGTGTTCATGTACATAATGTGTTCTAGATTACACAGATGACCTTGTGAATGTACTGCATTGTATATTAATGCCTTGGTCTGTTTTTTTGTTGTTTCCATGAGGAATATACTGAGAACAGTTTGGTAACTGTTTCTATTTTCAGGGGGTCATGTGCAGAACACTCCAGGGACACGCACACTGGGTCAATACGATGGCACTCAGCACGGACTACGTACTGCGAACCGGAGCTTTCGAACCAGCTGAAGCTACAGTGGTCCCCCAGGACAGGAATGATTCTTGTGGGTAATCGCGTTGCCTTTCTTCCCGTGTTTCCTTAACCAATGTTGGCCTTCAAATTTACACCAAAAGACAAGCTGCTGTTTTCACTCCCTCCCACCATTCTACAGTGGAGGGATTTCACTCCATGTTCACGTGTCCTGCTCACTGTCAAGGACGATTGAGTCAGTCGAGGGCCTGGAACTGCCTCCTAAATGTGTCTGACGGTTGACAACTGCACTGATCTCTCAGCCTGGGTGCTCAAGGCTGGAGAGTAAGGCTTGAACCTGCAATCTTTTGAATCTGTTGGATTTATTGTAGCCTATTTTATGTTTATGCCTTTACTTTTCCTCTTAACCGTGAGTGGACGCATCTCTGTGTCTACGATACGAAACCCTTTCGTGATTTAGAAAGACTTCACGGAGGCCACTCTTCAAACCTGCATTTTTCTGGAGAAAAGAGACCCAGTCTTGCTCAGCAACACCCACATCCCATGATGGAATTTTGGCCATGCTAAATTACCCCTAAGCGTCCAAAAATGTGTCGGTTTGGTGGATTAGCCATGGTAAATTCACGGGTTAGGCCTGGGTAAGATGCTCTTTTGGAGAGTCAATGCAGAATTGATGGGCTGGTTGGCCTCTTTCTACACCGTCGGCATTCTGTGGTTCAATGGGCTTTCAGTGGCGTTACCATCGCTGAATCCCCTATCAGGTCAGCATGTATTGGTCATCCCTAATTGCCCCTGAGAACACGGTGATAAGCCGCTGCCTTGAACTGTTGCAGTCATTGTGTAAGTACACCCACAATGCTAACCCAGCGACTGTGGAGGAACAGCGATATATTTCCAAGCCAGGGCAGTGAGTGGCTTGGAGGGGAACTTCCAGGTGGTGGTGTTTGCATATATCTGCTGCCCTTGTCCTTCTAGATGTGAGTGGTCGTGGGTTTAATAACATAACAACTAGAAGCAGGAGTAGACCATCTGGCCCCTCAAGCCTGCTCCGCCATTCAATAAGATCATGGCTGATCTTTTTGTGGACTCAGCACCACTCACCCGCCCACTCGCCATAACCTTTAATTCCTTTACTGTTCAAAAATTTATTTATCCCTGCCTTAAAAACATTCAAAGAACATACAATATTAAACAGTACAGCACAATAAAGGCCATTGGGCCCTCAATGTTGTGCCGAGCTATGTCTAAACCCAAGATCAAGATATCCCACTCCCTATAAAATCTCTGTGCTCCTTTCATGCTTCATTGCTCCACCATTGGTGTCCAAATCTTTAGCTTCCCAAGCTTGGAACCCTGGATTTCCCTGTCTACGTCTCTCCACATTGCTTTTCTACTCTTTAAACCTGTCAGCTCTTGATTAGCAATCCTTAAGTGCCTGTTGTCAAATTCTGCTTGATAACCCAGCCATGAAGTGCCTCATGACAGTAAAGGAGCTGGAATAGAGCAGCACGGTGACACTGTGGGTTAGCGCTGCTGCCTCACAGCTCCAGGAACCCAGGTTTGATTTCTGGCTTGGGGGTCACTGTCTGTGTGGAGTTTGCACGTTCTCCCCATGTCTACGTGTATTTCCTCCAGTGCTCTGGTTTCCTCCCACAATCCAAAGATGCGCAGGTTTGTTGGATTGGTTGTGGTAAATTGCCCTTTAGTGTTCCAAGACGTATAGATTAGATGGATTAGATTCACAGAATCCTTACAATGTAGAAGATGGTCATTTGGCCCATCGAGTCTGCACCGGCCACAGTCCCACCCAGGCCCTAGTCCTGCAATCCCAGATATTTATCCTGCTAATCCTCCTGACACTACGGTCAATTTAGCGTGGCCAGTCAACGTAACCCACACATCTTTGGCATGTGGGAGGAAATCGGAGCACTGGAGGAAACCCATGCAGACATGGGGAGAATGTGCAAACTCCACACGGATAGTGACCCGAGGCTGGAATTGAACCTGGGTCGCTGGTGCTGTGAGGCAGCAGTGCTAACCAACTGTGCCACCGTGCCGCCCTGTTATTGCATGATAAATGTGTGTGATTACAGGGATGGGCAAGATACTATGTTTGAGAGTCGTTATGGATTTGATGGGCTGAATGGCCTCTGCTGCACTGTAGGGATTCCATCATCCTGTTCTATCCAATGGTAAATGCATGCTGTTGTTGTTAAGCCTGCAGTGATTTGTATAAGTAGCTGGCGCCTCTTCCCCATTTCACAACATGTTCTAAATATAGCCCAGCTTGCTCACGTCATGTGGGCAACTAGGAAACAGTGCAAATAAAGGTCTGTTTCTCGTGTGTTAGCACAGTTAAAATATATTTAATTTGAGGAGCTGTGAGTTGTTCAGTGTGTGACTGACAATCAGGTAAAGGTCTGTTGGTGAAACTGCCAGTCTCTCCCATTCTCATTCTCTCATCATTGGTTTATTTTTCAGTGGAGGAACTGAAGCAAAAAGCTTTGCAGAGATATGAGCAAACCAGGGTAAGGGAGCGGAATGAAAAGTTCAAAGCTATTGATTTCTAAGGGCTGCTGTAGGTGGCCTGACATTTAATTTACACTCGATAAGGTTAAGCTGGAGAGGTTCGCAGCAGCAAAAAAAAAATGAAAGGTTCTGGAAGCAACCTGGTGACGTGGGTTGGTAATTGGCTGGAAGGTAGGAAACAACAGTGCGGGCTTAAAGGGGACGCATCCTGATTACTGGGATGAGACTTAAGACCAGAAGACATAGGTGGCACGGTGGTTAGCACTGCTGTCACACAGCTCCAGGGACCCGGGTTCGATTCCTGGCTTGAGTCACTGTCTGTGTGGAGTCTGCGCGTTCTCCCTGTGTCTGCATGGGTTTCCTCTGGGTGCTCCGGTTTCCTCCCACAGTCTGAAAGATTGGGTTAGGTTAGGTGCATTGGCAATATTAAATTCTCAAACAGGCGCCAGAGTGTGGCGACGAGGGGATTTTCACAGTAACTCAATTGCAGTGTTAGTGTAAGCCTACGCATGACAAATAAATAAACTTTAAGAACAGAATTAGGCCACTCAGCCCATTGCGTCTGCGCTCTGCCATTCAATCGTAGCTGATTTTTTTTCATCCCCATTCTCCTGCCTTTTCCCCGTAACCCCTGATCCCCTTATTAATCAGGAACCTATCTATCTCTGTCTTAAAGATACTCAGTGACCTGGCCTCCACAGCCTTCTGCGGCAAAGAGTTCCACAGATTCACCACTCTCTGGCTGAAGAAATTCCTCCTCATCTCTGTTTTAAAGGATTGTCCCTTTAACCTGAGTTTGTGCCCTCTGGTTCCAGTTTTTCTAATGGTGAAAACATCCTCCCCATGTCCACTCTATCCAGGCCTCACAGTATCCTGTAAGTTTCAATAAGCTCCCCCTCCCACTCATCCTTCTAAATTCCGATGAGAACAGACCCAGAATCCTCAACTGTTCCTCTTTGACTGAAGAAATTCCTCCTCATTTTAAAAGATTGTCGCTTTAGCCTGGGTTTGGAATGTTTGTAAAGTTTTACAACACCAATTTTAAATCCAACCAATTTATTTGATAGTAAATCAGCGAGCTTTCGACCTTTTCGTCTTCGTCAGGCAAAACGTTTGGAATGTTTCCCAGGGATCTGTAATGGGACCTCTATTCTTCAACATATCCATCAGTATACACGTTTACATAGCATGTAATAATGAACTGAAACTCGCTGCTTACAAGAGTGGAGACAATCCGTGATTTCAAGAAGAATTTTTTTTTAATATTCATCCATAAATGTGGACATCATTGGCTGGATCAGCATTTATTGTGTATTCTTGGGGGCAGTTAAGAGTCAGCCATATCACAGAATGATACCAGCTTGTAAAGAGTTGAAATTATGAGGTCAGATTGCATAAACTTTGTTTATTCTCTAACGGGAGATTAAGATTAAAATTTGAGCATGACTATTTGTGATCAGGAAACACTTCGTCACACTGTGACCTTTGGCAGTGTGGAATTGTTTCCCCAGTAGACACTATGTCAATCTGATGTTTTAAGTGATGAATCATGGAATCCCTACAGTGCAGAAGGAGACCGTTCGACCCGTCGAGTCTGCACCTACTACAATCCTACCCAGACCCTATTCCCATAACCCCATGTATTTACCCTAGCTAGATTCCCTGACAATGGGCAATTTAGCATGGCCAATCCACCTAACCTGCACATCTTTAGACTGTGGGAGAAAACCCACGCACACACGGGAAGAATGTCTGTGTGGAGTCTGCACAGTGACCCAAACCAGGAATCGAGCTCGGGTCCCTGGTGCTGTGAGGCAGCAATGCTGACCACTGGGCCACCGTGCTGCCCGTGAGTTTTAATAAGTAAGGTTGTAAAAGATTGTGGCTCAAAGATAGGGTTGGGATTAAGATACCGGTCAGCTGTGGTCTAAGTGAGTGACAGAACAGCTAGGGGGGCCAAATAGCCTAATCACATTTGTATATTGCTATGTTTTAAATTAGTGGGTACACTTCAGATTGACTGTGGAGCTCTTTGGAATGTGCTGAGGTTATGAAAGGTGCTATATGAACGCAACTTCCTCCATTCTACGTGAATGATCTGTCACAATGTTGGGCTTTGAGGTACCAGCTGCTGTCCTGTGTGGTGCTGGGAGAGGGCTGGTTTTCCACAGCTCCTTCCCCTCTTGCCTCCGGGGCTGTGTGATCCCAGTCATCGAGCGGCTGGGTGTCTCATTGTGGCGAAGTTTGGAAAGTTATTGAACTGCCAGAGACCGGGCTGGCGTGTTTAGTGGCAGTGACAGCAGAGCAGCAGCCATCGGGCTTTTATATCCTGCAGTGTGGGAGATCGTGTGGTATGGAAGAAGCTTACAGTCAGGGTGGGGTAGGGTCAGAATCCATTTCAGGACTGACTTAATGTTATTGACAGTCCCTGTCTCCAAACTGACCCTAACGTCCTCTCTTCCTTTCCCTCTCTTCAGGGTCAGGGGCCAGAGAGGCTGGTTTCAGGGTCGGATGACTTCACGCTTTTCCTCTGGAATCCCGCAGAGGATAAGAAGCCTCTGGCGCGACTGACAGGCCACCAAGCTCTGATAAACGAAGTCTGCTTCTCCCCGGACACTCGGCTTATTGCCAGCGCCTCGTTCGACAAATCGGTGAAACTTTGGGACGGCAGGACTGGCAAGTAAGGTTCTCCCCTAAAGGAAGGACAGGCATTTCCTACAGTGCCTTTCACCACCTCGTGTTATCGCACTGCCCTTCTCAGCAAATTAAATACATATTAAAATGTTGTCACTGTGGCCTAGTGGTATTGTTGTGAGGGTATTAATCCAGAAACTCAGTTAACGTTCTGGGCATTCGGTCTCGGCAGATGGTGGAATTTCAATTCAATGAAAAAATATCTGGAATTAAGAATCTACAGGTGACCACGAAACCATTGTCGGGAAAACCCAAAGAGAAAATGTTGGAAAACCTCAGCAGGTTTGGCAGCATCTGTAAGGAGAGAAAAGAGTTGACGTTACAAGTCCTTCGACAAAGGGTCACCTGGACTCGAAACATCAGCTCTTTTCTCTCCTGACTGATGCTGCCACTGAGTTGCTGAGATTTTCCAGCATTTATTTTCTTGGTTTCAGATTCCAGCATGCGTAGTAATTTGCTTTTATCTAGTGTTTAACTCACTGCCACTTTTCTTCCTGGAATATCTATCCTGATGTCAGGGTTTCTGTACATCTCACTCCCCCTAACCATCTTCAATGCTTTCCATTTATGTCTTGGTGTTGGACAAGGTATTTACTTCCACGGCTATATTTCCTTACTCAGTGTCAGTAAAAACCCATCTGGTTCACTAATGCCCTTTAGGGAAGGAAATCTGCTGCCCTTACCCGGTCTGACCTACATTTGACTCCAGAGCCACAGCAACCTGAAAAGGGGGGCAATTAGGGGTGGGCAATAAATGCTGGCCCAGCCAGTGACAGCCGCTTTATTTTTTATTCATTAATGGGACATAGTCGTTGCTGGCTGGCCAGCATTTATTGCCCATCTCTAATTGCTCGAGGGCAGTTGGAAGTTAATTAGAATTGTAGAATCCTTACAGTGCAGGAGGCCATTCAGCCCATTGAATCTGCATCAACTCCCTGACAGAGTATCTTATCCTCTTCCCCCACCCTATTGCTGTAACTCCACACATTTACCGCAGCTAATTCCCCTAATCTACACATCTTGGGATACTAAGGGGCAATTTAGCATGGCCAATCCAGCTAACCTGCACATCCTTGGGCTGTGGGGGAAAACTGGAGCACCCAGAGGAAACCCACACAGGGGCAACATGCAAACTCCACACAGACATTCACCCGAGGCAGGAATCGGGTACCTGGCGCTGGGAGGTCGCAGTGCTAATCATTGTGCCACTATACCGCCCATTGCTATGGCTCTGGACTTTTTATAGGTGCAGCATTTTGTGGTTGGTCCCCAGGAAACAGTTATTTGAAATGGTTAATTATCCAGATTACTGCTTTCATAGAAAGTATAGAATCCCGACAGTGCAGAAAGGAGACCGTTCAGCTCACTGAGCCTGCACCGACCACAATCCCATCCAGATCCTACCCCTGTCACCCCACGTATTGACGTCGCTAATCCCTCTAACTGACACATCCCAGGGATGCGTGGTCAATGCACCTAACCCGCAGACCTTTCAGAGTGTGGGAGGAAACCGGAGCATCCGGTGGAAACCCACGCGGATGTGGTGAGAATGTGCAAGCTCCACGCAGACAGTGACCTGAGGCTGAGAGTTGAATCCGGGTCCCTGGCGCTGTGAGGCAGCAGTGCGAGTCCCCATGCCATTTCCCAGTCGATTTAAATAAAACGCAGTCTTCTGTTTGTTTCCAGGTACCTGGCCTCTCTCCGAGGTCACGTGTCAGCGGTGTACCAGATTGCATGGTCAGCGGACAGTAGGCTGCTGGTGAGTGGCAGCAGTGACAGCACGTTGAAGGTGTGGGATGTGAAGACCCGGAAATTGTCTGTCGATCTTCCTGGTCATGCGGATGAGGTGAGACATCTTCCCTGAGCAGAAAATACCTTTCCCATTAAACTAAAAGGAGGTGTGGACAGGAGTTGAAAAAAAAACTTCTGCCCAATGTGTGGGTTTAAAAGTTGGAACGGACATTGATTATTGGCCCCGTTGAGTCTGATGTTTTGTTATGTTAACCATGGCAACTCTGTATCATATAGCTTGTTTCTGTGCTGTAAAAGTCTGTTGGGTTCCATAGGTCTACACCCGTGTTTATCTCCCATACGAACAGATACCTGGAAACACCACCGTCACCTATGAGTTCCCCTCCAAGGCACTCACCATCCTAACTTGGAAATACATCACCATTCCTTCACTGGGTCAAAATCCTGGAATTCTCACCCTAGCAGCGCTGTGGGTATACCTACACCTCACGAATTTTAGCGGTTTAAAGAAAGCAGGTCACCACCATAAGGCAATCAGGGATGGGCAGTAAACGCTGGTCTAGCCAGCAACACCTACGTTCTATAAATGAATGGAAGAAAATACCTTCCACCCACTTTACTTCTGCTCATCCTAGCCATGTATCCTATTTCTTTCTCAGCCTTGTACTTAGCTTCCCTTTAAATGCATCCCTGCAGTTCTCTTCCAGCATTCCTTCCGCTACAGAGTTCAGCGTTTTAAATACTTTCCGAGTTAAAAAATGCTTCCTCTGAGTTCCCTATTGGATTTAATAGTGACTGGCCTGGTCCCCTCTCTGTGCATATCCATAAATTTAATCATTCCAGTCAGTGGCCATGGTATGCACTATTCTCTGGGATTCCCTCCCTAGACATCTCTGCCTTACCTCCCTCACTTCCTATAAGATGCAGCTTAAAAACCTATTTTTTCCGCCAAATATTGGGTCATCTGTCCTGGTATTTCCTTAGATGACGTGGAAAGGAATTTTGTTTGGCAGTGGCTCCTGCACCTTGGGAAGTTTTTCTATGCCAGAGAATGATTGGCATCTCATCAACTCATACACGCACATTGAGACACACACGCACACACACACACATACAGACACTCATACAGTTAGAGACATACAGAAACACACCCACATGCACACACCCACACCCTATCAGAGGTATCAGTGACATCAGTCTCCACCACCGACAAGATACATTGCAGTGGCTCATCAAACCTCCTTCCACAGCTATTTCCAAACCAGCAACCTGTGCCACCTGTAAGGATAAGGGAAATAAATGCTTGGCAACACTACTACCTCCTGAGTCACTGTGCCTAGCACTGCTGTGTTGCAGTGCACGGGACCCGGGTTTAATTCCTGGCTTTGGGTCACTGTCTGTGTAGAATTTGCATATTCTCACCGTGACTGCGTGGGTTTCCTCTGGGTGTTCTGGTTTCCTCCCACAGCCTGACAGACATGCTGATTAGGGTGCATGCTAAATTCTCCCTCAGTGTACCCCAACAGGCACCCGAGTATGGCGATTAGCGGATTTTCACAGTAACTTCATTACAGTGTAACTTCATTAGTCTAGTTGTCTAAGTAAACTTTTAAACTTTAAAAACTTTATCCTGATCTCGAACATCATCGCTGTTCCTTCACTGTTGCTGGGTCAAAATCCTGGAACTCTCTGCCTAACAGCACTGTGGATGTACCTGCACCTCCGTGCTTATTGTGGGTTCAAGAAAGCAGCTCACCCCCACCTTCTCGACGACAACAGGAGATGGGCAATAAATGCTGGTATAGCCAGCGATGCCCAATCCCGTGAGCAAGTAGTAAAGTAAATAAATGGAAGCTGCTATTTCTTTGAAATGACCACGTTTTTTGAAACATGTCGAGGTGACACCTTTTGGTAACTGTGCCTGAACTCACATCCCTGATGCAAGTCCCTCCCTCGGCCCATCAGTGAAATAGTTTAAGGTTCTTTGAACCAGGGCCCTCAAGCAGAGTGAGCCTCTCACACAGTCCGTCCAAAAATCATCACTAAACTGTCATTCTCACTGGGAAAGACCGGAAACGGTTCAATCTTTGAAGTCAAGATTGGAATGTTATCGGAGCTCTCCTATTCTATAATCCTTGAGTGGATTGAATTGTCTGTAGCTTCCCAGGGAATTTGATGGCTGATCCAGTGACTATCACTGCTGCCTCAAGGTGCCAGGGACCCAAGTTCAATTCCGGCTTCGGATGACAATCTGTGTGGACAGTGAGAAGTCTCACAGCACCAGGTTAAAGTCCAACAGGTTTATTTGGTAGCACGAGCTTTCAGAGTGCTGCTGCTCGCCTGATGAAGGAGCAGAGCTCCAAAAGCTCGTGCTACCAAATAAACCTGTTGAATTTTAACCTGGTGTTGTAAGACTTCTTAACATGTCCACCCAGTCCAAAGCCAGCATCTCCACATCGTGTCTGTGTGCAGTTTGCAAGTTCTCCCCGTGTTTGCATGGGTTTCGTTAAGGTATCCCAGTTTCTTCCCATACTCCAAAGAGGTGCAGGTTAGGTGGATTGGCCATGGTAAATTGCCCCCTGAGTGTTCAAAACTGTGTAGGGTAGCAAGATTGGCCATGGTAAATATTTGGAATTTCCTTCCACAGTCTGGAGATAGGTCAGGGTGAGGGATTAGGTAAGATTGTCAGAGAGTAGGTGAAAGACGCAATGGGCCGAATGGCCTTTTCTACGTTGTCAGGATCTCTATCAATTTACTGATCAAGTTACTGATTTCAGAAAGCCTGTTTTCAGAAAGGATTCTGAATTTATGTTTAGGGATTCCATTCTGTGCCAATTTAATAGTTAGCGGAACCATTTGTAATTAAGCTGGCAAAGTGCAGCAGTTTGGCTGATGGGTTGAAGGTTGTGGGTCTGTATGATAACCACCTTTTTCAGAAAACAAAGATGTTCTTGTTCTACGCTTTCAGGTTTACGCTGTTGATTGGAGTCCTGATGGGCAAAGAGTCGCCAGTGGTGGAAAGGACAAAGTCCTAAGAATGTAAGTCGGGAAAGGAGATGGGATTGTTGGAATGAGAAAGGTAGAAAAACTAGAATTTGAGCTAAACTTTCTCTAAACTTTTCAAAGACTTTATTTAAATTTGTGAACGACTGATGTCATTCTGTAACTTTCTCCAAGTACCCTTAATCGCAGCAATGACATGAGGAGCTGAAAGTATTTCTAGATTGTTACTATGGAAACACTCAGCAAGTCAGGTAGCACTAAATTCTGTTCTGAAGGCTGTCTCTTTTTCGTTGTCTCTCTCTCTCACTCTTGCTCTCCCTTTTTCTGTTCTTTTCTCTTTCTACTTTTCTCTCTCACTCTCTTCCTCTCACTTTCCCCCCTCACTCTCCTGGTCCTTCGTCCCCTCCCGTCCTCTCGTGCCCCCCCCCCCCCCCACTGTCCCTCGGCGCACCCTACGCCCTCTCTCAGCCCACCCCGTCCTCCCTCGGCACCCCCACCTTCCCTCGGCGCCTCACTCTCCTTTCCCTCTCTCTTTCTCCACCTCTCTCTAATAACATGTATTGAAAACAAAACCAGTGAAGTTTGTAGCCTAAGTCTTCTTTGAAGTTAACATGACAACGAATAATCGCGAATGAGATGACAGTAGATTGAATGATGAGCGCGAGGTTAGGATTTGGAAGAAGGGATAGAGCAAGGAAATAATTGCAATGTTTTAGATTTTGATTGCACAGCAGCACAATATGTGATTGCTACCAAATGGAGGAGATCAGTAGATATAAAGGTCAAAGTTATGTGCACTGCAAAGCTCTTACTACCCAGCCTTTGAAACTTTGGGGCAGTTTGTGCACCAACATGTCCAGTTGTTTCCAGAGAGGCAGTTGGAGCGGAGATTCAGTGCAGAGAGCTTGAAAGTAAGAGGGATTTTTACCTTACTTTTTTTGGAAATTTTTTCCTTCAACTGGGAATGTGAAACTGGAAGTAGGCCCCAGTGATACCTGGGAAGGTATTTTTCCCCAATAAATTTGAACAGAGAGGAAACCCGAGACTCTAGACTTGTAGAAGTGAGGAGAGCAATAGTAATTAGAACATTACAGCGCAGAACAGGCCCTTCGGCCTTCGATGTTGCGCCGACCAGTTAGGAACAAGCAGTGACCCTCTAACCTAAACCATTCCCTTTTCATCCATAAACTTATCTACTAACCTCTTAAACGCCACCAAACTTGGCGCATCTACAACTGACGCAGGCAAGGCATTCCATACCCTTACCACCCTCTGGGTAAAGAACCTACCTCTGACATCTGTCCTAAAACCACCACCCTTTAATTTAAAGCTACGTCCCCTCGTGCTAGCTTTCTCCATCCGAGGAAAAAGGCTATCACTGTCCACCCTATCTAAACCTCTAATCATCTTATGTTTCAATAAGGTAAATAAGGTAAGGTAATTGGGGACACGATGGTTAGAGGGACAGATAGGAGGTTCTGCAGCAGCAAAAGAGACTCACAGATGGTATGGTACCTCCCAGGTGCAAGAGTCCGTGATCTCTTGGACCGTGTTTTCAAGATCCTTAAGGGGGAGGAGGATTAGTCGCAGGTCGTAGTGCACATTGGTACCAACAATGTAGTAGAAAGCGGGATGAGGATTTAAAACAGGAATTTGGGGAGCTAGGCTGGAAGCTGAAAGTTAGGACAAAGCATGTAGTCATCTCTGGTTTGTTGCCAGTGCCACGTGTGAGTGAGTTGAGGAACAGGGGAGAGAGTGCAGATTAACATGTGGCTGCAGGCATGGTGTAGGAGAGAGGGTTTCATTTACTTGGATAATTGGAGCACATTCTGGGTAAGCTGGGACCTGTAGAAACAGGACAGTTTGCACCTAAACCAGAGGAGCACTAATATCCTTGGGGGGGGGGGGGGGGGGGGTGGGATTTGCATCTGCTTTTCAACAGGCTTAAACTAATTTGTCAGGGGGATGGAAAAGTGAGATGTAGTCCAAAAGCCAGTGTTGAGGATTGTGAGGTACTGAGAAAAGTACCAAAGTTGCAGGAATGTACAGGCAGACAGGGTGGTGGATTAAAGTTTATCTACTTCAATGCAAGGAGCATCAGGAATAAGGTAGGTGAACTTGGAGCACGGATTGGTACTTGGGACTATGATGTTGTGGCCATTACGGGGACGAATGGTTGTTGGCAGTTCCAGGGTACAGATGTTTCAGTAAGAGTAGGGAAGGTGGTAAAAGAGGGGAGGAGTAGCATTGTTAATCAAGGATAGTTTAACGGCTGCTGAAAGGTATTTTAAGGGTGATCTGTCTACTGAGGAGAGATGGGCTGAAGTTAGAAAAAGAAAGGATTGGTCACGTTGTTCAGAGTCCCTCAAATTATAATAGGGATGTGGAGGAGGAAATGGCAAAGCAGATTATGGATAGATGTGGAGCTCACAGGGTAGTTATCCTGGGTGACTTTAACTTTCCAAATATTGATTGGAACTTTTATAGGTCGAAAAGTTCAGATGGGACACTTTTTGTACAGTGTGTGCAGGAGAGTTTCCTGACACAATATATGGATAAGCCAACATGAGGTGGGGCCATATTGGACTTGGTACTGGGTACTGAACCAGGCCAAGTGTTAGATTTGTTTGTGGGAGAGAACTTTGGAGATAGTGACCACAATTTGGTGTCCTTCATTATTGTACTGGAGAGGGATAGGGTCACATGACAGGGCAAGGTTTATAATTGGGGCAGGGGAGATTACAATGCGATTAGGCAAGAATTAGGGAGCATAAGATGGGAGCAGAAACTGTCGGGTATGGGCACAAACAAAAAAAAGTGGAGTTTTTTCAAGGAGCGAATACTGCGTGTCCTTAATAAGTATGTCCTTGGCAGGCAGGGAGAAAATGGCTGAGCGAGGGGACCATGGTTCATAAAGGAGGTTGAATGTCTTGTCAAGAGGGAAAAAGAAGCATTTGCAAAGATGATAAAACAAGGGTTCAGTTGGGTCGCTTGAATGTTACAAGGTAGCTCGGACTGAGTTAAAGAAAGGGCTTAGGAGAGCTAAGAGGGGGCATGAGAAGTCCTTGGCGGGTCGGATAATAGACACTCTCAAGGCTTTTTACTCTTATGTGAGGAATAAAAGAATGACCAGAGTGAGGTTAGGGCCAGTCAAGGATAGTAGTGGGAACTTGTGCATGGAGTCAGAAGAGATAGATGAGGCATGTTTTTGAGGAGGAGAGCATGATACAGGCTGATAGGATGGAGGAGGTAGATGTCCTGAGGGAAGATGAATTAGCAATTTTGAAAAACCTGACGGTGGATAAGTCCTCTGGGCCAGGTGGGATACATCCTAGGATACTTTGGGAGGCAAGAAATGAGATTGCGGAGCCTTTAGCTTTGATCTTTGGGTCTTCACTGTACACAGGGATAGTGCCAAAGGATTGGAGGTTGGCAAATATTGTTCCTCTTTTCAAGAAAGAAAATAGGAATGACCCTGGTAATTATAGGTCAGTTAGTCTTACTTCAGTAGTCAATAAGTTAATGGAAAGGGTCCTGAGAGGTAGGATGCATGATCATTTGGAAAGATTCAGTTTAATCTGGGATAGTCAGCATGGTTTTGTGAGGAGTAAGTCCTGCCTCACAAACTTGATTGAAATCTTTGAGAAGGTATCTATGTGTGGACGAAGATAGAGCAGTTTTTGTTGTATACATGGATTTTAGTAAGACTTCTCGTAAGGTTCCCCATGATCGGCTCATGAAGAAGATAAGGGGTGTGGGATAGAAGGAAATTTGGCCAATTGAATAAATAACTGGCTATATCATAGAAAACAGGAGGTGGTGATGGAGGGAAACTTTTCACACTGGAGGCCAGTTACCAGTGGTGTACCACAGGGATCAGTGCTGGATCCTCTGCTTTTTGTGATTTTTATTAATGATTTGGAAGGTGGGGCTGAAGGGTGGATTAGTAAATTTGTTGACGACATCAAGATTGGGTGGAGTAGTGGATGAGGTGGAGGGCTCTTGCAGGCTGCAAAGAGACATTGATCGGAAGCAGAGCTGGGCTGAAAAGTGGCAGATGGAGTTTAACCCTGATAAGTGTGAGGTGATTCATTTTGGTAGGACAAACTTGAATACAAATCACAGGGTCAACGGCAGGATTCTAAGGAATGTAGAGGAACAGAGAGGTCTTGGGGTTCATATCCACAGATCTCTGAAGGTTGCTTGTCAAGTGAAAACAGCCGTAAAGAAGGCTTATAGTGTGTTACGTTTATTAACGGGAGTTTGAGTTTAATGGGTTGTGCAGCAACTATACCGGACATTGGTGAGACCACATTTAGAATATTGTGTTCAGTTCTGGTCACCTCACTATAAGAAGGATGTGGAAGCATTGTAGGGAGTACAGAGGAACTTTACCAGGATGCTGCCTGGTTTGGAGGGTAGGTCTTATGAGGAGAGGTTGAGGGAGCTGGGGCTTTTCTCTTTGGAGAGGAAGAGGATGAGAGGCGACTTACTAGAGATTTATAAGATGATGAGAGGGATAGACAGAGTGGACATGCAGAGACTATTTCCTCGGGTGGATGTAACTTAGTAGGGGGCATAACTATAAGGTTCATGGTAGGAGATAGAGGAGAGATGTCTGAGGTAGATTTTTCACTCCAAGAGTAGTTGGGGTGTGGAATAGACTGCCTGCTGTGATAGTGGGGTCGGACACTTTAGGAACTGTCAAGCGATTATTGGATAGGCACATGGAGCATTCCAGAATTATAGGGAGAGGTTAGCTTGATCTCGGGATTGGACATAACTCAGCACAACATTGAAGGCCGAAGGGCCTGTACTATGCTGTAATGTTCTGTGTTTCTAAATGCACTCTGGTTGATGGCTCCTGTTCTGCCCAAGATTGCAAGAAAGATAGGGTTGCGAATATAGCACAGTCCCATCACTCAAATCAGCCTTCCACCCATTGCCTCTGTCTACACGTCCCACTGCCTTAGAAAAGCAGCCAGCATAATCTAGGAACCCACACAGCCACCCCAAACATTCTGTCTTCCATCTTCTGTCGGGAAAAAGATACAAAAGCCTTAAATGATGTAAAAAAACCAACTCAAAAACAGTGGTTTCCCTGCTGCTGTCAGACTTTTGAATGGATTTACCTCGCATTAAATTGATCTTTTTCTACACCCCAGCTATGACTGCAACTCTATATTCTGCACTCTCTCTTTTCCTTCTCTATGAACAGTATGTTTCTTCTGTATAGCATGCAAGAAATGAGACTTTTCACTGTATACGAGTACACGTGATAATAATAAATCAAATCAAATCTATTCCTTTGGTTGGGGGCACCAAAGGATACAAAAATGGGGCAGTATTTAAGGCAATTGTCAATATATGTTAAGCAAAGCTTGTGCACTGTGTCTTGTGTTTTTCAGCTGGAGGTGGTGAGAGTGCAGAACCGTTTTGAAAAGATCCCTGTTTTTTTCCCTCTGGGATTCACCTTTGCCATCACCGCAGGAAACGTAACATCTTTCAGTAAAGGATTGATGTCACTTTGGAGCGACTGAATAAAGCTTGAAGTCTTTTTAATTGTATGGGACGTGGATGTGTGGTGTCAAAAGTGCCACAGTTTTATCCACTGTCTTCAGAAAGGAGACCTTGCTTGTGATTTCTAGAATTTCCTGCCTTGTGACAGCCCCTTCATCTTATTGTGATAATCAGCCAAAAATCTCTGTACGTACAAGAGGTGACAAAACACAAAGCATGATCTGCTGGATTGTGATTCCATATTTTAATAAAGATCATTGTATGTGACAGCTAAAATATAAACTTACTCCTCCAGATTCATCACAGCATGGTCCCTATTCCTAGGAATCTGTAGCTTTGAATTCTCCATCACTCTCTCGTTATCCCTTTTTTTCCTACAAAGTTTTTAAAGTTTATTTATTCCTGTCACAAGTGGGCTTACATTAACACAGCAATGAAGTTACTGTGAAAATCCTCCAGGCGTCACACTCCAGCGCCTGTTCGGGTACTCTGAGGGAGAATTTAGCATGGCCAATGCATGGCCAGACCAGCACATCTTTCGGACTGTGGGAAGGAAACCAGAGCACCCGGAGGAAACACATGCTGACATGGGGGAGAATGTGCAGACTCCCCACAGACAGTGACCCAAAGTGGGAATCGAACCCGGGTCACTGGCGCTGAGAGGCAGCAGTGCTAACCACTGTGCCACCATATGTGAGAACGACTTGATTTTGTGTCATGCCTTTAACGTTGTTAAAATCTGGGCGGCACGGTGGGACAGTAGTTGGCTGTGCTGCCCCAGAGCGCCAGGGATCCAGGTTCAATCCTTGCTTTGGGTCACTATTGGTGTGGAGTTTGTACATTCTCCCCGTGTCTGCATGGGTTTCCTCTGGGTGCTCCAGTTTCTTCCCACACTCCAAAGATGTGTGGTTTAGATGGTTTGACTATGCTAAATTGACCCTTAGTGACAAGGGACTAGCAGGGTAAATAGATAGAATTATGGGAACTGGCCTGGATGGAATTGTTGTTGGTGCAGGCTCGGTGGGCTGAATGGCCTCCTTCTGCGCTGCAGGATTCTTTCAAAAACCCAAGCCAGCTAGAACCAACTACTGTTCCTGATTTAAATGGGGCAGATCATCAATAGGCACTAATAAATTCAATGAATTAAGGAAGCACTTGGTTAGAATGGTGTGGAACTGACTCTCAACCACTCCTAGTGGTAGTAAGAAAGTTGGTGCTCTTTGAGAGGAAACTAGATAAATAACTGAAGGGAAATTGAAGGATGTGCAGATGAGTGAGGTGAAGTTTTCTGACAGGAGGCTTGAGTGCAGCACAAACCATGGCAGGGACCTGAGGAACTGAATGGCCTCTTTCTATGGTGTGGACTTTATGTAATTCTACCTACTCCACAAAGGGAGCCAATGGTCATATCACTAGCTAAGTAATTCAGAAGCTCCAGCTAATGCTCCAAGGGCAGCACGGTGGCACAGTGGTTAGCACTGCTGCTTCACAGCTCCAAGGACCTGTGTTCGATTCCCGGCTTGGGTCGCTGTCCGTGTGGAGTTTGCACATTCTTCCTGTGGCTGCATGGGTTTCTGCCGGGTGCTTCAATTTCCTCCCACAGTCCGAAGATTGGCCATGCTAAATTTCTTCTTAATGTCCCAGGATGTGGAGGTTAGAGGGATTAGCGGGTAATATGTAGGGATATGGGGATAGGGCCTGGGTGCCATTCTGGTCGGTGCAGACTCAATGGGCTGAATGACCTTTTCCTGCACTGTAGGCTTCTATGACATGGATTCAAATCCCATCAGCTGGTGAAATTTTAATCCAATTCATAAAAAATCTGGAATTGAAGGTTCATCCTGATGATGGAGTCTATGAAACCATTGTCGATTATTGGAAAATGCCATCTGCTTCACTAATATTCTTCAGGGAAGGAAATTTATCCTTAGCTGATTTGATCTACATGTGAATCCAGCAATGTAGTTTACTTGTTAACTGAGCCACTCAGTTCAAGAGCAACTGGGGACGGACAACAAATGTTGACCTTGCCGGCTGTGTCTACATCCCGTGAAAGAATAAATAAAAAAGTTCATTTACCTTGTCTTGTACAGTTTTGTTGGTGTCTGATATACCTGCACACTGACTTCCTCAGCTTGGCGGTAAATATTGCATTTACAAATTTTTTTAAATTTCCCTCTTTTTGTCTCTTGCAGTCAGGAGAATTGCAGACAGTGTAGAATAGAGAGCAGAAGCAACTCTTTTTTTAACAGAGGGTGGTGAGGCGTTGTCAGGCACAAGTGTGGTAAAAGAAACACTTGTGTACATATACGGCACCTTTCATGGCTTCAAGGTATCCCAAAAGCACTCCACAGGTAATGGAGCACTTTGTGAGGTGTATTTGCTGTTGTAGTGTTATAAGGCGGAGATTGATTCTCCCCTCTGAGAACTAACACCCAATCACCCAGAGGAGTGCCTCACTCTATAATCTGTAAAAGGTAAATGTGAAGTGGTATGACCTGCTCTTCAGCAACTTCCAGTGGTTAAATCAAAATAACTCATAGAACATAGAACATTACAGCACAGAACAGGCCCTTCGGCCTTCGATGTTGCGCCGACCAATATAAAAAGCAATGCCCCTCCAAACTAAACCATTCCCTTCTCTTCCATATACTTATCAACTAACCTCTTAAACGCCACCAAACTTGGCGCATCTACAACTGCTGCAGGCAGGGCATTCCACTCCCGAACCACCCTTTGGGTAAAGAACCTACCTCTGATATCCGTCCTATAACTATCACCCCTTAATTTAAAGCTGTGTCCCCTCGTGCTAGCTTTTTCAATCCTAGGAAAAAGGCTATCACTGTCCACCCTATCTAAACCTCTAATCATCTTATATGTTTCAATAAGGTCCCCTCTTAGCCGCCTCCTTTCTAACGAAAACAACCTCAAATCCCTCAGCCTCTCCTCATAAGACCTGCCCTCCATACCAGGCAACATCCTGGTAAACCTCCTCTGTACCCTCTCCAAAGCCTCCACATCTTTCTTATAATGCGGGGACCAGAACTGCATCCAATACTCCAAGTGCGGCCGCACTAGAGTTTTGTACAGTTGCAACATGACGTTGCGGCTCCGAAATTCAATCCCTCTACCAATAAAAGCCAAGACTCCATATGCCTTCCTAACAACCTTCTCGACCTGACTGCCTACTTTCAGGGATCTATGCACATACACACCAAGATCCCTCTGTTCATCTAGACTACTAAGAATCCTACCATTTGCCCTATACTCTACACATTTATTATTTCTGCCATAGTGCATTACCTCACACTTTTCCACATTAAACTCCATTTGCCACCTCTCGGCCCAGCTCTGCAACTTGTCCAAGTCCCTCTGCAAACTATAACACCCCTCTTCACTATCTACCACTCCACCGACTTTAGTGTCATCTGCAAATTTACTAATCCATCCTTCAATACCCTCATCCAGATCATTTATAAAAATTACAAACAGCAGGGGCCCCAAAACAGACCCCTGAGGTACACCACTTGTCACCGAACTCCAAGATGAATATCTCCCATCAACCACCACCCTCTGTCTTCTATCTGCTAGCCAATTCCTAACCCAATTAGCTAAATCACCCTCTATCCCATACATCTGCATTTTCTGCAGAAGTCTTCCATGGGCCACCTTATCAAACGCCTTACTAAAGTCCATATATACCACATCAACCGCCTTACCCCCATCCACCTCCTTAGTCACTTTTTCAAAAAACTCAATGAGGTTAGTAAGGCACGACCTACCCTTCACAAAACCATGCTGACTATCTCCAATCAATTCATTACTCTCTAAATAACTATAAATCCTATCCCTAATTATTCTCTCCAATACTTTGCCCACAACAGAAGTAAGACTCACTGGCCTATAATTCCCTGGAAGGTCTCTCTTCCCCTTCTTGAACAACGGGACCACATTCGCTATCCTCCAGTCCTCCGGAACCACACCCGTAACCAACGACGACCTGAAGATCAGAGCCAGAGGCTCTGCAATCTCCTCTCTTGCCTCCCAGAGAATCCTAGGGTAAATCCCGTCCGGCCCAGGGGACTTATCCAACTTCAAACCCTCGAGAATATCTAGCACATCCTCCCTATCTACTTCGATACCTTCCAGTTTGCTACCCTGTACCTCAGTGTTCTCCATAACTACATTTACATCACCCTGCGTGAATACCGAAGAGAAATATTTATTCAGTACCTCTCCAATCTCCTCAGGCTCCACGCACAACTTCCCACTGCTGTCTATGACTGGCCCTAATCTTGCCCTAACCAATCTTCTATTCTTAACATATCTAAAGAAAGCTTTAGGATTCTCCCTAATCCTATCAGCCAAAGTCTTCTCATGTCCTCTCTTTGCTCTCCTCAATTCCCTCTTTAGCTCCCTCCTGGCTAATCTATAGCTATCCATTGCACTAACCGAGCCTTCAATCCTCATCCTGACATAAGCCTCCTTTTTCCTTTTAACCAGCAAATCAACTTTTTTCGTACACCAAGGTTCTCTTACTCGACCATTTCCTCCTTGCCTGACAGGGACATACTTATCAAGGACCCGCAGCAGCTGCTCCTTGAATAAGCTCTTGAATAAACTCCCTGACACTCTCTTTACAAAATAGAGATGCCGGCATTGGAATGGGATAAATACAGTAAAAAGTCTCACAACACCAGGTTTAAATCCAATTAGTTTATTTGATAGTAATACCACAAGCTTTCGGAAACAGTGTTCCTTTGTCAGGTGTATGGAAGGTTCTGATCAGAGAAAGGCTTATAAAGATACACAGTTTATCGAAATTTTCTAATCAGTATTCTGTAAACTGTGTGTCTTTATATGCCTTTCTCTGATCAGAACCTTCCATATATCTGACGAAGGAACGCCATTTCTGAAATAGTGGGATAGTGGGATTACTATCAAATAAACTGGTTGGACTTAAACCTGTTGTTGTGAGACTTCTTACTCTCTTTACAATCAATGTATAACAATTTATCTAATGAGCAGTGAGCAAATTAACTGAACTATTAACAAACTGAATAAATCCCTTCTAACTATATTCTCAAATAAAACAACATTCTAATGGCATGCTATTTCAAATAAACACTCATTAACAAAATAGAATTTAGCCACTCTCTAAAATACAACCAGATTTTGTGTCTTCCAGAATATTCTGGGCCTTCTCTGCTGCAATTGTGAACTGTTGGCAGGTGGCAGTTGCTGGACTGATGTTCATAGAATCCCTAGAGTGCCCATGGAGGCCATTCAGTCCATTGGGTCTGCACTGACTCTCCAATAGAGAATCCCACCCAAGCCCTATCCCTGTAACCTCAGTTATTTACCCCCAAAATCCCACTAATCTACACTTCCGGGGACACTTTAGCATAGCCAATCAAGCTAACTGGCACATCCTCAAATTGCGAGGACAAACTGGAGCACCTGGAGGAAACATGGGGACAATCACCTCATGGTATTATTGCTAGACTATTAATCCAGAAACTCAGCTAATATTCTGAGGACCCTTGTTCAAATCCAGCCATGGCAGGTAGTGGAATTTGAATTGAATTTAAAAGAAATCTGGAACTAAGAATTTACTAACGATCATTAAACCATTGTCAATTGTTGGAAAAACGCATCTGGTTCACTAATGTCCTTTGGGGAAGAAAATCTGTCCTTACCTGGTCTGGGCTATACATGACTGCAGAACCACAGCAATGTCTTAACTGCCTTCAGGCAATTTGGGATGGGCAATAAATGCTGGCCCAGCCACGAAGATCATAGAGTCAAAAGCTTGCAAGTTTAATATCAAATAAATCGGTTGGATTTAAACCTGGTGTTGTCAGACTTCTTACTGTGTCAGCCAGCAGTATCCAGGTCCCACAGATCAATAAATAAAAGGTTCAATCTAAAATCCTTCATGTTGGGCAGCATACTGGTTAGTGCTGCTGCTTCTGTGCCAGGGACCTGGGTTCACTACTGGCTTTGGGTGACTCTGGAGTTTGCATATTCTTCCCGTGTCTGCATGAATTTCTTCCAACTACTCTGGTTTCCTTCCACAGTCCAAAGATGTGCGGCTTAAGTGGATTGGCCATGCTAAATTGACCCTAGTGTCGGGGGAAAGTTAGGGTAAATACATGGGATTATGGGGAAAGGGCTCGCATGGGATTGTTGTCGGTGCAGCCTTGATGGGCTGAATGGCCTCTTGTACTGTAAGAATTCTGTGAGATCCACAGGGACAACGTGTAAACTCCACACGTACTTACCCAAGACTGGAATTGGACCCATGTCCCTGGCACTGTGACGCAGCAGTGCTAACCACTGTGCCGCCCTGGGTCCCTGGCACTGTGAGGCAGTGGTGCTCATCACTGTGCCGTTGGTGAGAAAATATATCATGGCTCTCCTTTCTCAGCCATATTTTTCTCTCTCTGACTTCATTCTCCCGTTCACAAGGCAGAATTGTGACCCCTGCCATCGCAGCTGTTGAGTTTAAGGAGCTGTGGCAAAACGGCACAGGTTCTATTAACTTTTGACACTAATTTCACTTTAGGGAATATTGTGGCAGAGAACTGTTGACTAGAACTCCCTAAGATCACCAAAAGTAGTTGACAACCAGCAGAATACTTGGAAGTAGTTTATTTTCTCAGATAAGGGGCATAAATCAACTGTCTCAGCCTCAGTCTAATGTATTCGTCCTTCATTGTAAACACATGAATCATGTTGCAACAGAATGACACAGTTGTTATTCTGCGAGGCTGAGTTAGGCTGAAAGTTTCCCCCCCTCCCCTATTAAGTTACCTTGTGATGTTTTGAAAAAAAGTTGTTGTCTTCAGAAGACTGTTACAACAACACTATCTGGACAGTACAAAGAAAGCGGTCAATACTTATGTTTACAAAGAAAAAAACTCACATTAAGCAAACTGTTGGGTTGGATTGAATTATCACAGAGTTATAGAATCTACAGTGCAGAAGGAGGCCATTTGGCCCATTAAGCCTGCACTGAAACAATCCCACCCAAGTCCTATCCCCATAACCCCACATATTTACTCTCCTAGTCCCCCTCCTAAGGAGCAATTTATCAGAGTCAAAAAGGTTTACAGAATGGAAACAGGCCCTTCGGCCCAACTTGTCCATGCCACCCTTTTTAAACCACTAAGCTTGTCCCAATTGCCCACTTTTGGCTCATATCCCTCTACGCCCATCTTACCCATATAACTGTCTAAACGTTTCTTAAAAGACAAAATTGTACCCGCCAATACTATTAACTCTGGCAGCTCATTCCAGACACTCATCACCCTCTGTGTGAAAAAAATTGCCCCTTTGGACTCTTTTTTATGTTTCCCCTCGCACCTTAAATCACGCCCAGTGAATCTACCCTGCACATCTTTTGGGACAATGGGAGGAAACCAGAGTACTAGGCTGGAACCCACACAGATGCGGGGAGAATGTGCAAGCTTCACACAAACTGTGACCTGAGGCAGGAATCGAACCTGGGATGCTGGTGCTGTGAGGGGGCAGTGCTAACCGTTGTGTTCCCATTGTCACTCCCAAATTATAAGCTGTAGCACATCGCTAAGATTCAACGCTGTGGACACATTTTGTACAAAAAAAGACTGGAAAAGCTCAGCAGGTCAGTTGCTTTCTGTGAAGAGAAAGAAGAGTTAATATTTCAGTTCAAATATTGAAGAAAGGAGTGTAAGAGTTTTTAAGCCAGGAACGGAAAAATGAAGGAAGTCTGTTATGGGTTGGAAGTAAAGTTTATTTATTAGTCACAAGTAAGGCTTACATTAACACTGCAATGAAATTATTGTGAAAATCCCTTAGTTGTCACACGCCAGCGCCCATTTGGGTCAATGCACCTAAACAGCATGTCTTTTGGACTGTGGGAGGAAAGTGGAGCACCTGGAGGAAACCCATGCAGACACAGGGAGAACATGCTGTGCAGACTCTACAGAATGACCCAAGCTGGGACTCGAACCTGGGTCACTGGCGCTGTGAGGCAGCAAGGTAAAACTGTTTGTAATACCCACTGGCTTGAGCTGGCGATGAGAGAATCTAACCATTGCCCCTTGACATTCTATTTTTTAGTCCAGTTTATTTATTAGTGTTATAGGTAGGCCTATGTTAGCACTGCAATGAAGTTACTGTGAAAATCCCTGAATTGGCACACTCTGGTGCCTGTTTGGGTACACTGAGGGAGAATTTAGCATGGTCAATGCACCCTAACTCGCATATTTTTCCAACTGTGGGAGGAGACCGGAACACACGGAGGAAACCCACACATATGTGGAGAGAACAGTCTCCTACAGTCAGTGACCCAAGCCAGGAACCGAACCTGGGCCTCCGGTGCTGTGAGGCAGCAGGGTTAACTGCTGTGCCACCGTGCCATGCTCGATTGCACATTGGATGGCATTACCATCACCGAATCCCCTACTATCAACATCCTGATGGGGTTTAAACCATCCGCTGTCCTGACTTGGAAATATATCGCTGTGCCTTCACTGTCATTTGGGTTCAAGTCCTGGATCTCCCCTCCCTAACAGCATGATAGGTGTACCTACACCACATGGACCAAAGGAGTTCAAGAAGGCAGCGCAGCACCATTACTTTTTTTTGATATTTAAAAAAATTTTTATTCCATGAAGTTAGAAAGCCAATGCTCAGAATGGACTGGACAGACTTGAATCCATCTCCTTGCTTGCTCCAAAAACTAAATTCAAACTGAATCCAATTCACGGTCCCCACAGAAGAGACAAACAAGATCCATGGTGAGAAGATAAGACATTGCACCCACCTTGGGTTTGACCTTACCCAAAAGGCCAGGACGCAGCCCATCACCACCTTTCTTTTGCAAAAATATAGTTCATTTACTGAATATCTGAAAGAACATCACAAACATTCCAAAATGGCCATCACACACAAACTGTGATGATATTTAGGTTCTTTATATACATCATGTTACACTCTGAGATACTTCAATACAGTCGAAAAAACATTACAGACATTTCCAAATGGTGCAGAGGTACTTAGAGATTGTCTACATAGAACAAATTGTACTCTGAGGTGCTTCATCACAACTGGGTTACATGTGATACACACTGTATGCTTTCAGTGAGTCATTCAGCCCCAGAGGACTCTGCTCCCTTCAGTCTCACTGAGAAGTCTCACAACACCAGGTTAAAGTCCAACAGATTTATTTAGCAGCACAAGCCATTAGTTTTTGGAGCATTGACCTTCATCAGATGAATGTTCACAAACAGAGCATATACAGACACAAACTCAATCTACAAGATAATCGTTGGAATGTGAGTCTTTACAGGCAATCAAGTCTTAAAGATACAGACAGCTTCCTGCTGGGAACAGAGCAGGTCTGGTCTGTTGGATTACTGACTCAGGGGCAGACCTGACCTGATTGGAGATGTCCTCAGACAGAATTTTATAGTCCACATTCAGCAGTGAATGGGTCACCAATTTCTAATTTCTTCCCTTTCCTCCTTCGTAGAGAAAGGCAATGATGTTTTTCCTCATGGATCCTGACGTGCTCCCAGATAGGAGCATTCTCTCGTACACTTCCAGCAGCTCCGGGTCAAACCAATCCCACAGAGTCGAATACAACTCAGCTGGTAAGTCATGGTTTCCGGGAGTTTAACTCTTCTCGAAGGACTCGAAGGCCTTAGTCAAGTCATCCAGGGATACTGGTTTGGTTAAGTTCCCCTGCTCGCTGTCCACTAAGACAAGAAAGGACTGGGAGGCCGAATTTTCTGTGAGCTTCACATCATACAGTCCGGATAAAAGGATCTTCAAAATGTCAGACTGTGTTGCCACAACTAAGCCATCTTCTTCCTTCAGCCTGCTGATCACCGAGCTCCTTCTCTGCACCTTTTGTAAGAAGAAACAAATCATTCTGCTGCACGGAATGTACTCTGGGCCAGAAGCTGACCTTGGAAGCCTCCTTAGCAAAGAACGAGGTTCACTGGCCCTTCACTTCTGGAGGTCCTCCTTGAAATCAACCCCCATCAACTACAACCGGAGCAGATTCTGTGACGTTTTCTGGGGTTGGGACAATCCGCACTGCACCCCCCCCCATCTGTCTGTCTCTCTCCTTCTCTCTTTCTCTCATCTCCTGAATACCTTTGAGGATGAAAATTCTCTTGATATTTGCTTTAATTGCCTCCCATCCATGTGTCAAGGCCCCAAAGAGGGGTTTCACGGTTCTCCAATCTTTGTTGCCTCTCTTTTGAATTCCTCGATGTTTTCTGAGGTTAGTAGTTTGACATTCAGCTTCCACATTCTCTTGTCAACCCTCTGGTCCTCCACACCAAGGAGCAAGTGGCAGGCAAGCAAATCACCACCACCTTTTCAACAGCATTCAGGAATGGGCAATAAATTCTGCATCCTCACCTTAGCTCTGGAATTCCTTCCCTACATCTCTCCACCACGCTATCTTGCTTTGTTCATTTCTGACACTTCTAACAACCCTTCCTCTTTGATTAAATTTTACTCGGCTTCTTATCATATTTTGTTTGACGCTGTTGCTATGAGCACCTTGGGATAACTCACTATGTTAGCAGAAAGTTAACATTGCCATGAAAATGGGTTTGATTCCAGCCTTGGATCACTGTCTGGATGGAATTTGCATGTCTCCCTGTGTCTGTTTGGATCTCCTCTGGGTGCTCTGGTTTCCTCCTACTGTGGGTTAGGTTAATTGGCCATGCTGAATAGCCACTTAGTGTCAAGGGGATTAAATAGGTAGGGTTACGAGGATAGGATCTGGGTGGGATTGTTATCGGTGCAGGCATGATGGGTCAAATGGCCTCCTTCAGCACCTAAGAAAAGAAAACTAAAGTTTATTTATTAATCAGAAATAAGGCTTACATTAACACTGCATTGAAGTACCTGTGAAAATCCCCTAGCTGTCACACTCTGGCATCTGTTCAAGTCAATGCACCTAACCAGCACTTCTTTCAGACTGTGGAAAGAAACTGGAGCACCCGGAGGAAACCCATGCAGACATGACGAGAACATGCAAGCTCCACGGTAATCCAAGCCAGGAACTGAACTCGGGTCCCTGGCACTGTCAGGCAGCAGTGCTAACCACTGTGTCACTGTGCCGCCCATAACATAGTCTGCTCCCTTTCTTCTCGAGGAGGAAAAAGCCAAAGATAGGGGAAGAAGATCATTCATAATTATGATGCCTGGAATGAAGAGCTTGTCATATGAGGAACATTTGAGGACTCTGGGTTCATACTCGTTGGAGTTTAGAAGGATGGGGGCGTGGGGGGGATCTTATTGAAACTTACAGGATACTGTGAGGCCTGGACTAAGTGGACATAAAAGAAATGTTTCCACTAGTAGGAAAAGCTAGGACTAGTGGACATAATCTCAGGCTAAAGGGACTAAATTTTAAAAGAGAGATGAGGAGGAATTTCTTCAGCCAGAGAGTGGTGAATCTGTGGAACTCTTGGCTGCAGAAGGATGTGGAGCCCAAGTCATTGAGTGTCTTTAAGACAGAGATAGATAGGTTCTTGATTAATAAAGGGATCAATGTTTATGGGGAAAAGGCTAGAAAATGAGGATGAGAAAAATATCAGCCATGATTGAATGGTAGAACAGACTCGATGGTGAGTGGCCTAATTCTGCTCCTACGTCTTACAGTCTCAACATCTCTTTCACTTGATGAATTGGCAAACTTGTTTTATTTAGCAACTCGGTGGAGTGTGGCGCAGCGACTGTGAAGAATAAGCAACATCTTTGTACAGTGGGAGGAAACCAGAGCACCTGGAGGAAATCCACACAACATGGGGAGAATGCGCAAACTCCACACAGACAGTGACCCAAGGATGGAATTGAACATGAGTCCCTAGCGCTGTGAGGGAATGGTGCTCAGCACTGTGCCATCCTGTAAGGATTCTGTGATGTTAAATGTGCTATGAAAATATAAGTTGCTGAAAGTGTTATAACTGATGAGTCAGGAGTGGAAAGTGGGAGAGGTTTGTTGGGCTGGCAGGAACTCGGAGGACCTCAATCTGTGCCATAAGTTTTCTCTGTTTCCATGTTGATGAGGAATGAGAGGTATGAGGTGCATTGAGTGAGGGCAAGGTCCTCTGTCCTTCTTTCCCTTTGGCCAGTGTTGGGGGATGGAGGTAAAGCTATAACCCTGGTGGGAAATGGTGCTGGCCCTTTAAGACCTGTCAATCAAAGCCCAGGCTTACATAAGGGCCGGAAATGATGCACAAGGCCAGCTCTTTCTGCAAAAACAAACCATTGCAAAGCTGCAATAAGTCACATGAACAGGTTTATTCTGCCTCAGCTCTGCTGCAGCCCCATCTGCAGCGACATGCTTGAGTAAAACAAGTTTGCCAATGCATCAAGTGAAAGGGATATTAAGAGCCCCTACCCTTGCTTTGTTTCTCCTCCAGAAGAAAGGGGGCGGACTATGTTGTAGGCGGCGGAGAGGCACGGCCGGAGCGCGCCATGTAAACAAACCTGGCGGAGGGATACGGGGCTGGGTGAGCAGGGACTGGCGGAAGGAGAGAGAAAAATAAAAACCGTTGGGGAATTCGGCTGGTAAGGGGGGGGGGTTAGGGAGACAACTGCGACCTTTTCCCCATCCCAAACCGGGGGGAACGAGTAGTCAGCCCTCGTGTTTGCCCAATTGGTGAGAGGAAGATGAGGAGCAGGTGGGCTCCACTCACTGAAAGAGGGGGGAGAAGGGGCGCTCTCTTTGGCGGGGGCGGAGGGAGACGCCGAGGTTGGATTGGGGGTGCCGCGGCACTATATAAAGCACGCTGCGGCGGTGGCTGCACTCAGTTTGGGTCGGCAGCGGTGCAGAGCGGGTGGGAGGGAAGGAAGGGTGAAAGAGAGTGCGGCTTCCACATTCAGAACAAACCACCAGCTACCATGACAAAAGAAACAATAAAAACACCGCGCCAATCTCCGTAGCAACAAGAGAAAGTGGGGATTTTTTTTTAAAAAAACACTCCACCCGCTTTTACACTGATACATATACAATATATCTAGAATTGCTAAGTATGCGCAGGGACCAGGCTCCAGTGGAGTGGGATTATGGTGGGAGAGCTGCTGCTTCTTCTTCACAGCTGCTGGCCGTCACCGGCTTTCGTCCTGCGAATGATTCTCTGAGGGAGGAAGAAACACTGCCGGCGACAGCTCCGTCTTCCGCCTCTTCACTCAGCCCTTTCCCTGGGTCCTCATAGCCCCTCACTCCCTCTCTGTGTCCCTCAATTCCTCTGTTCCCCCTCTGTCCCTTACTCCCACCCTCTGTGTCCCTTTCCCTCAATTCCTCGATCCCTAACTCACTCTCTCTGTGTCCTCTCCTTCAGACCTCTGTCCCTCACTCTCCCTGTCTCTGTCTCTCTCCCCCCATCCCCCCCGTCTCTGTCTCCCTCCCTCTCTGTCTCCCTTTCTCTGTCCCTCACTCTCTTCAACTCTCCCTCTCTGTGTGTCTCTCTCTGCACTGGCTGGCCATGGAGGTGGTGGGGGATTTCGAGTACAACAGGAAGGACCTGATCGGACACGGAGCCTTTGCTGTGGTCTTTAAAGGCCGCCACAGGAAGGTAATGAGCCGGGCACGGGATTACCTCGATGTTGTGGGAATGTTTTACAAGCATACCTTTTTTTTTAAAAAAAAGTTGCCAGTCTTGCTTTTTGAATTGTCACCTTATGTGCAAACTTTTGGGTTCTTCTGCTAATGTTTCTCATGCACAGTTTTTCTAGACCAGCTTGTAGAGAATTTTAATAAATGCAGCGCTAAGCTATGATAAAGCTTTAATATCAAATGCTGAATTGTGCTGTTTTAATGTACAACTAAGTTATGATGTTTAGCACGAAGTTATTTTATAGTTTTAACGTACTGCTCTAACTTGTGCTGCAGCTTTAGTGCACAGCAGTAAGTTGTAGTTTAATACACCACTAAATTATGTCATAGTTTTAATGCTCTGCGTTAAGTTATGCTATAGCTTTTTAAGTTTATTAATCACAGGTAAGGCTTACATTAACACTACAATGAAGTTATTGTGAAATTATCCTAGTCATGCTCCGGCGCTTGTTAGGGTGAATGCACCTAACCAGCGCAACTTTTAGATTGTAGGAGGCAATCTATGCAGACATGGGGAGAATGTGCAGACTCTGTACAGACAGTCACCCAAGCTGGGAATTGAACGTGGGTTCTTGGGCTGTGGGACAGTAGTGCTAGCACTATGCCATCCGCTGCGTTGCGGCTTTAACGTACAGAGCTAAGTTGCGTTGCGGCTTTAACGTACAGAGCTAAGTTGCGTTGCGGCTCTAATATCCAAGTACATTAATCACTCACGACTGCTGCAACTTGCTCTGCCAGTCGATTGTTTTTAACTCTGACTCTATTTTTGGCTGGCATGATCTTATGTTTTGGAGTTATCTTCTACCTGTATCTATTCTGCAATGTGTATAAAGCTCAATAGCTGTGACAGGTTGCAAGCAAAGGCTGGGTGAAAGTTTCCACTTGGGTGGAGAACAATACATAACTCGATAATCCAGAAGCAAAATTGGAGAATAATTCATGGTTAAATACAAAGTCTCTTGACATTGATGGTTCTGGATCAGTTGGATTGTAGTTGACATGTACCTTTCCAGAGGACGTAGCCTAGTCATTTTTACAGAGAGATGACTTCAGGGTTGATCCAGTGAACTTGATCACTGTTTTCTGGCTGTCTTACCATACAGGAATCAGCATTAGCACGCGACAGGAAATGTGACTGTCCCACCCTACAGCCAACCTTGCCCTGTTAAAAATTGTCGGTGACGTGCAGACTGGTTTCTGTCTGGGTTGTGTTCATGAGTCTGAAATGTGTTGCTGTAATGTGTATATGTGAAAGCTGGTTGAAAAAGGGAAACATTGAATAAAGTTACAGTGTCCCTATTGATGCCCTTGCTATTATGGATCACACATGAGCATAAGGGAGGTACAAGAGGGTGCCTGGTATTTGTGGAAGCCTACTTCAGCAAGGAACAAAAATTCTGCCCTGCTACAAAGCATAAATATAGATTGACTGACATTCAAAAGTTCATGCTGAGCTTTGCTAATTTGTTAATCTATCATTTGATTAATGACTAGTGAGTATGATTTTTAAAATTTATTTCTGCCTTTTTGTTTTAGCGACTCCTGAAGATGGTCATTTATGTTGGAGGATGCACTGCACTCATAACCTCTGGTATCGCAACAAATAATCATTCTTACATTGCCCTTAATAGTGGATAGTGACTGGATACTTAATCATGGACAGCAGTCACAATCGAGTAGACCTATCCATGTGGAAATCTTTTACCAGACAAAAATCAACAATTTTATCTGTTTTCTACTGTCACTGTGTGTTCTCCTTAATCCAGAAATCTGTTCAGTTAGTGTTCCCAGTGCTGCTCTGTTTTATCTATCTAGTACAGATCGTGGACTGATGCTGGGATCTTCATGGCCCATCTAACTACACAAATGAACGGGTTTAATCATTCAAATTATTGGAAATCCCATTTTTCCAATTTTGATTTGTTTCATCACTAATGTCCATTTCTCAATAAAAGACTCTTAAGCAGCAATTAATTTGTGGGACATGGGTGTTGCTGGCTGGCCAGTGTTGATTGCCCATCCCAAGTTGCCTGTGGCCAGTTAAGAGTCAACCACATTGCTGTGGTTCTGCATTCACGTGTAGGCCAGACCAGCTAAAGTCGACAGGTTTCCTTCCCTAAAAGATATTAGTAAACAATATAGGTTTTTGCCAACAATTGATAGTGATTTCATGGTCATCAGTAGATTCCAGATTTTTCTATTGAATTCAAATTCCACCTTCTGCCATATGGGGATTCGAACCCAGGTCCCCAGAACATTGGCTGAGTTTCTGGGTTAATAGTCGAGAATATACAATAGACCATTACCTCCCCAAATCTGTGGTAAGGATCTAAGAGCAGTGCAGGATATCATATCTTTGAATTTTTCTTTGTTTGGACAGGCTGAGATCTGAAAAATTGCATAATCTGTATTTTTACCCGTTTTGTAAAATAATTGATGTACCACAATTGTAATGTCACTTAGCTATGTCCAGATTCATTTTTACTTTTGAGACTTGATTGAAAGTTTTCAACAGAGTGATGATTATAGAATATGAGGAAAATTAACGTTATTTTGACAATTCTGTAAGAAATGATCCCATGAGTTGTGAGCCTGTCTAGTGACTTGCAGGATATGCATATGGGATCTGTCACTTGATGAAAATGCATCACATTTGTGTGTGCAGCCAGTGTATGCACAATGCAGACAGCAAGTTAGGTGATTGAATATTGTTTTGCCTGGATTTTGAAAGAATTCTGCTCTGATTCATTGTTTCAGAGTTCTTTTGTGCCCACCTACACCATCAGGCCAGATGGATGGAGCTTTAATTTGGGATACCTTCCAAGACACAATATCCCTGACAGTGCCGCAGTCTTTCAGTGCTGTACTCAGATGTCAGCTTGACTCAAGCATGCATCTGATTCTTGACAAGGAGTACACAGCCTTTTCATAGAATTGATATAGTGTGTTGTCTGCTGAGCTAACCTGATGTTTGAAGAAACACTTGCAGAATCGTGCCATATGATTCCTGATGCATGTTTTAAAGATTGCAGATCAGTTCAAAGGGCAATAAAGGAATTCACTTCATTGCAAATCAAAGTGAAGCCTCCCATTTGTAAAATGGCTTTCTTTTAAGTGTTGTCATCCATCCTTGTTAATCAGGTTTGGAATAATTCGAGATTTGGTTTGGAACTGAATTCCTGCTGCAGTCTGATTTTTTTTTTTGCTTTTTTTTCAGTAACTGCACAAAATACAGCACAAATGTCATAACTTTTCTCTTGGATTTGTGCCAGAGACAAAAATCTGACGCAAAAGTAATTGATCTTGGTTTAATCATAGTTGGTTCTTGTTATTTTGGATCAATAATCAACAATGCTGATTCTCACCATGATGTTCTTGATACTTTTGTAACAACTAACACACTACTTAGTTTTCAGGGGTAATGGCTTTTTGCTTCGAAAATGTTGCTCTAAGGAACTGAATACCGTTGAATCCAATTACCCTTTTGAGTGCTGTATAAATGATCTGGTGGGATTCAGATTTCCAATAGCATTCGAAGATATGCTTATTTATGATCTATCTGTGGTACAGTTCAGTTGCAAGATCAATTTGGTGGGCAAAGGAAAGAGTATTGAAATATTCCGTTATAGTCACCGCAGTATAATTTCTCCTCTGTTATGTGCATGTATAATTATTTTTCCAAAGTTAACTTCTCTAAGGGAGTAGTTTCAGTAACATGCAGTTTGTCTTTCAATGCATCTTGCAGTAGAGTCCTTGAATGCTGTAGTCATAGAATCATTGAATCCCTTTTGTGCAGAAGGAGGCCATTCTACCCATTGAGTCAGCACTGACAACAATCCTACCTGGCCCTCTCCATGTTACCCCACCTATTTACCCTACTAATCTCCCTGACGCTATGGAGTAATTTTGTCTGACCAATCTAACCCGCATATGGGAAGAAACCGGAGCACTTGGAGGAAACCCATGCAGACACTGAGAGAATGTGCAAATCGAACCTGCATGCCTGATGCTGTTGTCAGTTGAGGAAGTTGAGCTGAATCAGTGAACAGCTTCTGTTAGGAAGTGCTGAAGTCACATTTGTGGTGATCAGGCATGTAATTGGAGCAGATGAGGAAAATTTGGAACAGGATCCACTATGCCAGAAGTAAAGGTTATCCATTGTCCTTTGTTCTGGTGACATTTGGCAGCCACTTTGGATGTGGATTTTGTGTATTGCTAATGAATTTGCTGAAATTGGTGATTTTAAGCAGAATCTGGAGAGGATGTCACCCAAAGGTCAGTCTGGCATTATTATGCTCTACTGTGCAATATTCAATATTTACCATCCACAGCTGGCTGATTCCCAACACAGATTTAACACAAACTTTATTGTGGTAAATAATGGTAAACTATTTCACAGCATTGCTAAAACTTAATATATATTACTAGTTTAAATTACAGTAAACTAGCTGTACTGTGCTTTTATATCAGTCAATAGATTAATCATTACAGATGAGATTTTAGATCATGTATAAGCTGAATGATAGCATCTCCATTTGTCGTATAATTCAAATGCTGCGCCAATGCGCAGTGAATCAATAACATGAAAAAGTCAGGGAAAAGTGAAAACCATTCAGCTGATTGAAGCTTAGCGTTCTAGTAACCACGTTTCAATCAGAGTTTTGGTTGCATTTTAAAGAGTTTCTTTCTTGTCTCTGGTATCCGACAGAAAGTAAGTCTGGTCTAATTTGTTGATTAGCCTGAATGTATGTACTGTGCCATATTGTTAAGATACTTTGTCCTCATCACATAGTAAATTAATCATATCTACATCTCAGGGACAGCACTTTCTCACCTGGGAGAATAAATCAAAGATGACTCAACTAAGCCTGTGTGCACATCTTCCCAGTGTCAAAATGGGAGTTTCATATAAAGAATGAAACACAAGTGGGCAGAGAGAAAGACAAAAGATGAGGCAAAAGTTGAGACATTTTAAAAAATGTTTTTGTTTGAGCAATGCCACGGTAGGTTAAAGAGTATGTAAAATACTACTGCAGAAAATCAAAACATTAATCACAATATTCCATGTCATCAACTTGTAATTGGTTAATTTCCTCTTAATTTCATCATTGGAGCATTGATTGCATTTTTGAGGGAGCAGAACATTTACGCTATATAAGATGCATCATTCTGTAGCATCTTTCCTTTCTCAACGTGCTGAGATCCTATAGGGCTGGCAAATCCACTTCTGTTTTAGTCTATTGCTTTGATTTTAAAACTCTTGTCTTTTGTTTTCACTTTATATTTCATTTCTTGTTTTTTCATTCAATCTTGGGATATGGGCTTTGCTGGCTGACCAGCATTTATTGCCCATCCCTAGTTACTGTGGCTCTGGTGTCACATGTAGGCCAGACCAGATTTCCTTTCTTAAGGAATATTAGTGAACCAGATGGGTTTTTCTGGCAGTTGAGAATGTTTCGTGTCATCAGTAGATTCTTAATTCCAGATATATTTTGAATTCAAATTCCATCATCTGCTGTGGCAGGATTTGAACTTGGGTCGTCAGTGTTAGCTGAATTTCTGGGTTAACAGTCTAACAATAATACCATTGGGAAGTTGCCTCCCCTGAACTTTTAATTGAACTTGGGCTGTATAGGACTGACATTATCAATCATAGAACAATCCTTCCATTTCTGACTGTATGATTTAATTTTAAAATTTTCCTTTTCCCTGAGCTCGTTCTTGGTTTTGTCAGCCCATGATTTGATGCAATTTCTTGCCACCTTTTCTGCACTACTAACGCTAATCATGTTCCTCTTTGAGTTGTGACTTTGAGAGATGGAACTGGCCCCATCTTTTGATCGCAGTGTTCATCCAACAATCGCATTTAAAAAAAAAAACTGGAGGAAATAACACAATGGACAACTTGAATATAAGCAGGACTCTAATATGAAGCCTCAGGTTTGGAAGTTCCACATTCTAAACTTTTCTGATCCTTACTGAAACCTTCAATAAAAATCCGGTCAAAAAATGATTAGGAAATGGGAGAGAAATTATAGGACAGATTCACCAAGAAGGAAAGGAGCAAGCTGGGAATGTCCTCTTAGCAGTTACAACTAATAGTTGTATAACTTTAGGAAGCAGGCTGTTTAGTGTTTGTGTGTATGACTTGTTAAAAGTAGATATTTTTTGCTTCAATCAAATATACCTACATTTATTCTCAAATGTTCAATCTTTTTTGAAATTTTCACTGTTTTCAGTGTTATGATCAAATGACTATGCAGCCAGAGTATCAAATCTGCAATTTTTTGAGCCTGAATAATTTCAGTTGCTAAAAGAATTGAGTCTACTTACATTTGCAAATAAAATTGACTTGTTTTCTTTTGGACATAGATGTCTTGAATTATGTCCTTTATCAAAATGTGTAAAAACTATAATCACTAGAGTGCTTTATCAGTTTGATCCATTTAATTACATTTTTGCCTCCAAGTGAGAAGGATTGAGGATACCATGGGGCTTGAATACGTAATCTAGTTTATTCTAATATAATGCTGAATTGAGGAAGTGGGATACTGTCTTTTCATTAAGACTGTCAGCCAAAGTTCTGTCTATTAAGTTGCTCAGATAAAAGTTAAGTTTAAGTATTAGTCACACGTAAGGCTTACATTAACACTGCAATGAAGTTACTGTGAAATTTCCCTAGTTGCCACACTGTTGCACTTGTTCAAGTCAATGCACCTGACCAGCATGTCTTTCAGACTTGAGTGGAAACTGAAACCCATGCAAACTCTGTACACAGTGACCGAAGGTGGGAATCGAACTTGGGCCCTGGCACTGAGACAGCAGTGCCAACCACCGTGCCATAGTGCTGCCAATAGATATAAAAGATATTTAAAGTGCCTTTAGAAGAGGAGAAAATTCTTCAGGTGTCCTGGCCAGCACTTAGTAATTAATATTGCCAAAGGAAAATAAACTAATTCTTCATCTTTGTAGTCTTTGGGAGTTGGTATGCAAGTCAGCATCACCTTTTGACCATAAACAGTCACTCCACTTCAAAAGCAAACCGTTGGTTGTGAGGAGCTCTGTGGCATATTCTACATGTAAGCAAGGTTGTGTTCTGTAACGACAGGTTCATGCTTTCTGTTGGTGCTGTTGGATTTGTGAAAATGACTTGCAGCATTGAAAGAGATTGAACATTTTTAAAAAGCAGTCATTGTTAGAAAAATATTTATATAGCACCGTTCCAAACCTCAAATTACTTTTGAAGTGCAGTCACCACTGTAAAGTAGAAAATGCATAGCAAGTCTGGCACAGTCTTTTGTACCAAATGGATGAATTAAAACATTTTGGGTATGGACTCTTAGTCAAAACTATTTTGAAGGAGGGTCCACATTAGAAGCATTTGCTCACTGTCTGGTTTGCCCTCTGTTTCCAACATTTTCTGTTTTTAAGATTATAAGAAATAGGAGCTGGGACAGTCCTGTCAAACCTGTTCTGCCATTTAGTGGATCAAGGCTGATTTGATTGTGGCCTTGACTCACTTTTCTCCTTGTTCCTTTTAATTCTTTTCTCAATCAAAAATCTCTCAACGCACTTGAATATATTAAATAATCCAGTTTCCAGTTCTTGCAGGGGACAAATATTCCAAATAACTACCCTCAGAGAAAATTGTTCCTCAGTATCTTAAATAGGAGGCCCCTTCATTATGGAACTGAAACCCTTAGTTTTGCCTATCCCAATAGGGTAAACAGCCTTTGGCATCCACTCTGTCAAAGTCACCACTAACTCCAATGAGTATAGCAAACCTGCTCAACCTTTTGTCATCACAGACATCAGCCTAGTGAACCTTCTCTGAATTGTTTCCAGTGCAATAATGTCTCTTTGTAAATAAGACCATGAAAACTGTAATGGTGCTCTAGGTGTGATTTTTGCCTGTACATTTGTAGCAAGACTTCCCTATTTTTATGCTTCATTCCTCTTGTGATAAAGACCAACATTCAGTTTGCCATCCAAATTACTAACTGTATCTCCATGCTGATGTCCAGATCCCTTTATACTGCAGCATTCTGCTGTCTCGTTTCATTTAATATTATTTAATATTCTACTTTTCTTCCTGGATTTAGAGATATATATGTAACTGTTCAGTACGAACAGATTTTGAACTTAATTGGTTAGGTCACATTTCTATTGTCTAAATTTGAAAGCAGACTAGTGCATGTTCATTCCTGCTTCAGAATGATGAAGATTAGAGTTTATGCAACTCTGAATATGATTTTACGTTTCCTAATTAAATGCGATGTTTATGGTCTTCAAAGCATTTCCTACGACATAGGAATTACATTCTCCTGTCTTCATTTCTAGTCACTGGCAGTGTTGTTGAATGACTATGTTGTGTATTGCAGTTTTCATATTAACCCGTGCACACTGTCATAGGAGAAGTATCTTATGGTTTCAGACATGGCTTTCAGGAAAGAAAGAACAATGCCAGCCAATTTCCATTGAATTGAACCCATTCATAGGATTTGGGTTGTGCAGTATTTTAACCTCCAGGCAAATATAGAGATGAAAAAGTTCAGTTGGTTGCACGATTCATACTTTAGAAGGCTTAATTTAGTTACTTGAGAAGTAACTATATATCTCTAACTCTAAATCACATTCAGTTTAACACTAATGGGAAATCTCTGAAGATTATAATGAGTGGAAATGTTAGTGATGTAATAAGCAATCTTGAAATTGCATTTGAAATATTTTAGAGCTTTGAGCCTTTGTTGGATATCGTCAGCCTTGTATGATGGGTTGCTTTGTTCTTGTCTGAAACTGATTGTGTTTTGCTTTCCTCCGAAACATGGAGTACTGCTGTAAAGAGGTATCTAAAAAAAAATTACGTTTATCTTGGGCTTTTCATGACACCAGACATCTTGAGCGTTTTACAACTAGCAAAGTACTTTTTGAAATGTAGTTACTTTTGGAATGAGGGAATTCAGGCAACTAATTTAAATTCCCACTATCAGCAATGTGGTAATAAGAGAATCTGTTTTTGTGTTGTTGACTGAAGGATAAATATTTGCCAGGACACGGAATAAATCCCCTTCTGTTCTTTGAAATAGTGTCTTGGGATTTTTTACATCCAAGTGCACAGGCAAGTGGAGCCTTAGTTTAAACACTTCACCTGAAAGACAGTAGTGCAATGTTTCCTCAGTGCTGCATTGAGATGTCAGCCTTGATTCTTGATGATGAATTGAGGAATTTCTTCTTTGGTGTTAGTTGAGTGCTTGGGAGAGGGGAAACAACTATTGTGTACGTGCATGAAGTTAATTGATTCATGATGATTTGAATGGGTAGGTTTGCATTTCTTGTAGTCTGATTTTGAGTACAGATTTGCCACGTTTGTTTCTTGAATCCCATAGCTCTTTCTGGCTTTGAACAAAAGGTTGCATTGCTAAAAGCAAGACAGATCAACTGGCTGTCTTGTAGCAGTGTTAGTGTTCCAAATTTACAACAACATGAACAATAGGTGTGATGTTTCCACTACAGCAAAAGCATAATTCCAATGAACTTGTGTTACAGCAAACCATGGGGGTGCTTGTAGTTGATTCTGAATAAATTAATTTCTCTCACACCACAGTTGGAAACTGAACCAGACTGTTCACAACATTGGCATCTTACGTGGCTGAGGTAAATTTCCAAAGTACACTGCTCCACCAATAGCGCCGACTTCCAATATAGTAATATCCATCGCCAACTCTACCTCAGCTCTTCTACAGTCAGATTTCCTATCCATGCCTTTTTTTAAACTCAACCCTGCAATTCTAATTCTTGGTCATCATCCCATTTCCATCCTTCTCAAAATTAAACTTGTCCAAAATTTGGTCTACCTTGCACACAGTCCCACATACCAATAACTGTGTGTTCACTGACCTGGTTTCCAGTCCACAACACACTGATTTTTAGAATTCTCAATTTTATTTTCAAACATCACTCCTGATCTCTGCAGCCTCTGGTCCCACAGCACTTCCACATGTGAGCTCCTACAATTTTAGCCTTTTGTATATCTGTACTGCAAACTTGGTGACTGTGTCTTTGGTTGCCTTGGCTCTGGAAGTTCTTCCCTATATCTGTCTCCTGCCTTGCTCCTTTAAAACAATTATTGATACTTAGCTTTTCCTCGTGTGGCCTGGTGTCAGATTTTAATAAAAGCGTGTACGTACTTCTGAAATAGAAACAAAGTGCTGAAAAACTTCAGGTCTGGCAACATTTGTCGAGAAACAAAGTTAGTGTTTTGAGTCTGATATGACTCTTTGAAAGTTGATATCAAATTTTGTTTGATGATATTCCTGTGAAATGCTTAGAAATATCTGAAAAAACTGTGTTCGTCATTAACACTGGTCTGTTAAAAACACTTGATTAAATAAAGGCCTAATAATTTGAGTTGATTTATTGTCATGTGTATTAACATACAGTGAAAAGTATTGTTTCTTGTGCAGATAAAAGCATACCATTCATAGAGAAGGAAAGGAGAGAGTGCAGAATGTAGTGTTACAGTCATAGCTAGAGTGTAGAGAAAAATCACCTTAATGCGAGGTAGGTCCATTCAAAAATCTGATGGCAGCAGGAAAAAAATTGTTCGAGTCACTTACATGACCACAGACTTTTGTATCTTTTTCTCGACGGAAAAAGGTGAAAGAATGTTCTATATGCTTGATGTCCGCAATTATATTGGCTGCTTTGCCAAGGCAGCGGGAAGAGGGGACAGAGCCAATGGATGGAAAGCTGGTTTGCATGATGGATTGTGCTATGTTCACAACCCTTTGTAGTTTCATACCAAGCTATGATACAACCAGAAAGAATGCTTTCTATCATGCACCTGTAAAAGTTGGTGAGAGTTGTTGGTGAGAGTTGTAGCTGACCTGCCAAATTTCCTGAGTCTGAGAAAGTAGAAGCGTTGATGCCCTTCCTTAATTATTGTGTTGCCATGGGGGGACTAGGATAGGTTATTGGTGATCTGGATACCTAAAAACTTGAAGCTTTCGACTCTTTTTACTTCGTCCCTATTGATGGAGATGGGCTTGATCTCCTTTACACATCTTGAAATCGATGACAATCTCCTTCATTTTGTTGATATTGATGTTCAGTGGGATTATTAGATGAATAAATTGATATTAGTGATAACCTACAACCATAGTAGTGTATTCTTCATATAGTAAAAGTTTATCAGTAGATTTCCATAAAGTTTCTTTAATGTGAAGCACCGAATCTGACATCTTCATTTTTATCCCTTGGTGTGACCATTGACCAGAAACCGTACAACTATTTTGGCTTCGAGAGCAAGTCAAAGTCTAGGAATCCCCAAAGCCTGCCCAGCATCCAAAAAGTTAAAAGTATATTTATTAATCACAAGTAGGATTATGTTAACACTGCAATGAAATCTGTGAAAATCCCCTAATTGCCACACTCTGGTGCCTGTTTGGGTAGGTTGGCCATACATTGAGACTTAGACAAGTTGGAGAGCTGGGCTGAGAGGTGGCAAATGGAGTTTAATGCGGAAAAGTGTGAGGTAATTCACTTTAGCAGAAATAACAAATGTATAGAGTATAGGGCTAATGGTAGGACTCTTAATAGTGTTGACGAACAGAGGGATCTTGGTGTATATGTGCATAGATCCCTGAAAGTTGGCAATCAAGTCGATAAGGTTGTTAAGAAGGCATACGGAGTCTTAGCTTTTATTGGTAGGGGGATTGAATTTCGGAGCCGCAACGTCATGTTGCAACTGTACAAAACTCTAGTGCGGCCGCACTTGGAGTATTGTGTACAGTTCTGGTCCCCGCATTATAAGAAAGATGTGGAGGCATTGGAGAGGTACAGAGGAGGTTTACCAGGATGTTGCCTGGTATGGAGGGCAGGTCTTATGAAGAGAGGCTGAGGGATTTGAGGTTGTTTTCGTTAGAAAGAAGGCGGCTAAGAGGAGACCTTATTGAAACATATAAGATGATTAGAGGTTTAGATAGGGTGGACAGTGATAGCCTTTTTCCTCGGATGGAGAAAGCTAGCACGAGGGGACATAGCTTTAAATTAAGGGGTGGTAGTTATAGGACGGATGTCAGAGGTAGGTTCTTTACCCAGAGGATGGTAAGGGTATGGAATGCCCTGCCTGCTGCAGTTGTAGATGTGCCAAGTTTGGGGTCAGTTTAAGTGGTCAGTGGATAGGTTTATGGATGAAAGGGAATGGTTTAGGTTAGAGGGTCATTGCTTTTTGTTAACTGGTCGGCGCAACATCGAGGGCCGAAGGGCCTGTTCTGCGCTGTAATGTTCTATGCTAAATTCTCTGTCAGTGACCTAACTAGCACGTCTTTTGGATTGTGGGAGGAAACCAGAGCACCCGGAGGAAACTCTCACAGATGTGGAGAACGTGCAGGCTCTGCACAGATTGTGACCCAAGCCGGGAATCAAACTTGGGTCTCTGGTGCTGTGATGCAGCAATGCTAACCATTGTGCTGCCCCTATAAGGCATAAGCCAGGAATGTGCTGTAAAATTCTCCCTTGTCTGGATGGTTGCAGTCCCAACAGCACTCCAGAAGCTTGACACCATTTTGGGCAAAGCAGTTTGCTTGATTGGCACAAACGTTCACTGCCTCCATCGTTGGCACACAGTAGCAGCAATGTGTGTACCATCTATTTACAGGATGCAGTACAGGATTTCACCAAAGTTCCTTAGCACCTTTCAGTCTCACAACAGCTACTATTGAAAAAGACAAGGGCAATAGAGACGTGAGAATACCACTATGTAGAAGTTCCTATCCAAGCCACTCACCATCCTGAAATGGAAATATATCATCTTTCCTTTACTTGTTGCTGGTTCAAAAGCCTAGAACTGCCTCTTAACAGTTTCATGAGCATACCTACACTATATTGACTGTAGCAGTTCAAGCAGGCAGTTCAGCACCACTACCTTAAAGACAATTGGGAACGGCCAGTAAATGCTGGTTTTGCTAGTGATGTTCTCAAACCATGAAATAATTTTTAAAAATGCCTTCCAGTTTTGCAATCTTGGTTCTACTTTATTAGACTTTGAGTTCTTTGCAAAATTATGTAAAAGGTTAATTGGCATTTACGTCAGGGAAGAGAGCTTTACATGCTTCATGTAAAAGTGTGCTTATTACAACAGTTTAAACAGAAAATGTCTGCATGTTAATCATAAACTGATTTAATTTGAATGTCTTTTAAAATATTAGTTATATACACATGGATAACAACATTTTGTTAATTTCTTTGCACAACTTAAAATTGCAAGACATTGAAAATAACTTTTTGTTAAAGCGCTACATTGCATAAAATTTCTATATTAGGGCTCAGAAAAGGCATGGAAAAGTAGTGTTACGAGATGCAGGTATATATGAAATTGATCTATTTCTTGTTTTCTTCACTGAGATGCATATAACTTGGTTCAACCATATACCATTAATGATGTGCAATTGGATTTCACTGTAGCAGTAAAACAGTAGCATAGTGATTAGCACGCAGCACCAGGGACTCAGGTTCAATTTTGACTTTGGGTGGCTTTGAGGAGATAGCACATTCTCCCCATGTCTGTATGGATTTCTTCTGGGTGCTTTGGTTTCTTTCCACACTCCAAAAATGTGTGGAATAGAGTGATTAGTTTTGCTAAATTACCCCTTAGTGTCAGGGAAATTAGGGTAAATACAGGGATGGGGCCTGGGTGGGATTGTTGTTGGTGCAGGCTGAATGGCTGCTTTCTGTACTGTAAGGGTTCTATGATTTTTTGATACTACAATGCTCATTCTATGAATTTCTGGAGTAAGCAAAAATATTAAATGTATTTTTGCTTTGGCGTTAAGGTATTGCCTGCTCAAAGAGCCACACCCTTTTCCATTATGTGTTTAGTATTTAAATACTGCCAGCAGCTCAGGAGGCAGATAGCAGGTTTTGTCATGCATTCAGTGAAATCCAGTTGCACACCATTAATGCAGTATGGTTGGATCTAAGTTATATGCATCTCAGTGAAGAAAACAAGAAATAGATCAATGTCATATATATATCTGCATCTCGTAACATTACTTCTGCCATACCTTTACTGAGATGCTATTCTGCAACTTTAAGTTTAACCTCTCATCTGCATATGTAAATAACTTTGTTTATCTTTCCTTAGAAACCAGATTGGGAAGTAGCTGTGAAATGCATAAACAAGAAAAATCTGTCCAAGTCGCAAATCCTACTCGGGAAAGAAATCAAAATATTAAAGGTACAGTGTTTCTTTGAATTATCACCAGATAAAATGAAAACTAAGAAATTGTCAAGGATGTTGATTTTTACCACTGAAAATAGCCATTCAAGTAAGTGGCTCTTGTTTGCCCATACACAGTGGCAGAGTTGCCCCCACAGCGCCAAGGATCTGTGTTCAATTCCTGGCTTGAGATACTGTCTGTGTGGAGCGTGCACATTCTCCCTGTGTCTGTCCAGGTTTTCTCTGGGTGTTTTGGTTTCCTCTCTCAGTCCAAAGATGTGCAGGTTAGATGGATTGACTATAATAAATTGTCCCTTAGTGTTCAAAGATGTGTGTGTTAGGGGGATTAGTGGGGTAAATATTGGGGTTATGGGGATAGTGCCTGGTAAAATTAAAGTTTTATTTATTTGTTAGTCACAAGTAGGCTTACATTAACATTGCAATGAAGTTACTGTGAAAATCCCATAGGTGCTACATTCTGGCGCCTGCTTGGGTATATTGAGGGAGAATTTAGCATGGCCAATGCACGTAACCAGCACATTTTTTTGGATTGTGGGAAAAAGCTAGAGCATCGGAAGAAACACGCGCAGACACGGAGAATATGCAGACTCCACATACAGTGACCCAAACTGGAAATTGAACTTGGGCTGCTGGCATTATGATACAGCAGTGTTAATCATTATGCCAGCGAACCACCCCTATTGGTCTATCAGAGAGTCAGTGCAGACTCAATGATCTGAGAAGCTAAGGCTTAAAAATATTTAAGAAGGCACTAGTCTCCAGGACCTTCATCTCGAAAGTAGTCACGAAACAGCGCCTTAGTCAGTATGAACACACAAACATAATAAATAGCAGGAGCTCATCTGGGAGTTTTCTTCACTGCAGAGGTCTACACAGTCTAAAGATGTGCGGGTTAGGTTGATTGGCTAAATTTACCCTAGTGTTAAGGAATTTGCAGGGTAAATATGTGGTTTACGGGAATAAGGCCTGAGTGGCATTGCAGTCGGTGCAAACTTGATGGGTTGAATGACCTTTTTCCACACTGTAGGGACACTATGATATTTTATGTTACAGTTCGGTTACTGATTTTCCTCACTCCCAAGTTCTGATACTGAATTGAAATTGATTGAGTAATGATAGACCGTGTGGTATGATGTACTTTCTAAATATGCCAGTGACATTTAGTGATGTGTTTTATTTATATTGTCAATTGGCCAGTTTAATTCTTTCAACATTGCTGGCACGTGAAAGTGGGCTATATTTAATGCTAATATAATTTATACCAGGCAGCAGCTCTCAGATTTTGTTTTTCCCTTTCAGTTCCCTTCCTACTTTCCTTATGTGGTGCACCCCATTTAAAACATTCTTTGATAATTCTGTAGATCTAAATAAATCTTTGTTGCTTTCCAAAATACTTGCCAGATTTCCTGTAATAAACAGAAATAGAACATTCATTGCACTGAAAATGAGTGCTCAATTTGTGCAATTGTCTACTTGTGTTTTTACTCTTTGCCACTGTCATTGAATGGGCATTGCTTTGTTGCAATATTGACATCCAATTATTATTGGGAACTAGAGATTTTGAGGCAAAGTTATTTATTCCTGTGAAACACTGCAGAAGCAGATCTGGAAGTAGCAGATGAATGCTGCACACCTTTGATCAATTCCGTTTGATAATCTTTCTGATATAAGGAACTTAGTTTGAACAACAACATTTGATATAGATTATATCGGTCAAATTGCCATGTTTCCATCAGCACCGTTACCTTTTGTTGCATTCTGAATAAAGTGTTTACAAAGCTGTTAATGGGCATTGAGAAATCAACATTCTCAGAAGTTCAATGTTTTGACTAGTTGTAATATGCCAATTTTCCTGATTCCTGCCTTCAAAAGAAAAGATTCCTTTTGTATAGTTTTTCATTATTTTTAGCTTGCAGTACAACATTGTAATGTAAATATTAATTTTATATTTCTCACCCTGACTTTGTTAATGTTCTTAATGAGAATGATTTTCTATGTTGAGGCCTACTGAATTCTGAGCTCTTTAATTGGCTTCTTTTTGAAAAAATGGGATGCAACACCAGAAATACAGACTACCCTCTGATTATTGTCAAATTAACGTGTTGCACACCTGTGGTTGTTAAAGATTTGGTGAATGATTTATTCACAGATGTTTGGAATGTGGCTATTACATCTACTCAGTAGTATCTGATGAAGAAATTAATACCTTTTTTCAAAAAAGGAGTTAAGATTCCACTGTGCTCTGTTTACGGTAACAAAATAGCTAAGCTTTGAGGCAGGACTTCAGCGTTTTCCACCTAAACGTTACTTAATTTACAAATTCTGCACTTCTGATTTTAGGAGCTTCAACATGAGAACATCGTAGCACTTTATGATGTTCAGGTAAGAAACTTAATATCGCTGTGGCTGGCTTTTTGTAATTATAGTAATAAATAATCCTTCAAAGATGATTTATTAGAGCTATCGTTTCCACTCTAACCTAGTTAAAAATGTAAATTATTGTAAATGTACCTAAGAGCGATTGCATCTGTCTCTTTGGGGCATGGGTTAATTTGATTTTACAACTTTAAGTTGCTTAGGGGCAGTTTTTACAGAAAGGGGGGGAAGAACCACTTTTTCTTTTCACTGTCTATCCATAGACAGGAGTTTTGATTTTGCAATTGACTGTGCTGTGGTTCCTCAAATCCTGTTGTGAAGTCAATTCTGAAGTGACTCAGCAACCTCTCTTTAGGGTTAATTGAGAGGCATTATTTATTGATGCATTATAATCTGGGGATGGTCGTCACAACTACGTACGCACACGAACAGACAAAAAGGTGATGGGAAAGAAAATAATTTTACAACTAAGAATAACTTGGAATAAAAAAAACCCAAGGATTCCTTCATAATAGGAATTATATTTCAGGCAGGTTCAACTGAAAGCTGATACAGCAGGATGAGGTTGGTGTACAGAAACTTGGTATACCTCTGCAGGTAATGGCAGGAATCTTTCAGAGAGCCAGGTTTTAGATTTTGAGGCAGGCTTTGTTGTAAGCCTGGAGTCCTGCTCTGGTGTTGGCATGCTGGATGGTAACACAACCTACTGTACTGGGAGAGACCAAAAGCTTTACAAAGGTCAAAGGAACTTGGTTCATGTAGTATTGCCTAGTAATGAGAGTGTTTCAGGTTAACAATCAATTTCTATGTTTCTGGTCAAAATCCATTGATCTGTATAGATAGTGGCTATTTGTGCATCCTCGACTATAATGAATTTCATGGTCCTATTTTTATTACAAGTTCAGGCTGTAGCCTCAGATTGTTGCTAATTTTGTCATGTTGATTGCATTCAGTCCGCACGATGATGTGAGATTCTATAAGGATGAGAGTTGTTTTGTCCTGTGTTGGAAGGTTCCACCTTGACCTGCAGCAGCCATGCTTTTAAATGAGCAGAAAAAAGTGTTTATTTTAAACAGTTTAATGATCCTACATGACAGAAGAGAAACATTTTGTATTCCAAATTTTTTTAAGGAATATTTTTCTTTGTTAATGGTTGTTTGTGTTTTAATGTGTTAATGTTAACAAGATTCATTACGTCAGTGTTTTGCTAAAGAGCATGGAATCATGGAAGTACCAGATGATTTGCATGTGATTTCTCAGTCTAATTATATTTTGTCTGATAACTTTGACCATTAACCCTGAATTTACCTTGATCTATCTTAGTTGTAAAACATTTCTTGAATTTGTATATTTTTTGTGAATTGTCCCAAATTTCTACTTTTGGGCGTATTCCACATTATTTGCTGAAGAAAATAACCACGGAAACAACACATTCTATTATTAATGAGCATATTGTCAGCAACTTATAGTGAGGAATGGAGAGCCTATTAATTGCTTATGCCTTGGGTCGCTAGCCGATTTGTGCTGTTGTAACATAATTTTCACGGAAACAATGTCTTTCCCTTAATGTCCGAGTAAATTTCATGAATTACTGCATTTATACACTTGTACTTGTTAAACTCAGGATGCAAAATTGTCTGCTAATTAAGAGTAGGTGCCCATTTTAAAGATGTGATAATTGCTGATCAGTCAACCTATCAATCAATCTCTGGCCCAGAAAGTCAACAGTACAATACTAAGGTTAAGGGGAAAAACTGCAGGTGCTGGAATCTGAGACAAAAACTGAAAATGATGGAGAAACTTTATGGTCACCTAGGCTTGAAACGTTGGCTGTATTGACTTCACAGGTGCTGTCAGACCTGTTGAGGTTCGCCAGCATTTTCTGTTTTTTGAATTGTGATTTCCTTTCATTTTTCTCTCTTTATCCAATCTTTCCTTTTCTGTTTCTCTCTCAGGACATGATTTGACATTGAGATCCTCTCTTGTAATTTGCTTACCTGCTGTTCCCCTGCTGTTTATTTCTCAATCCTTAAATCTAATTAGTAAGGAGAAACACTTAAGGCCCAATCATTCACCTAGCTAGCCACGTCATTATCTTTTCACACTTCCAGGACACAGTATTTTTGATTAGATACAACGTTGGGTGCTGTGTCCCAATAATTAAGTGCTTTAACAATAGCCAAAAAGAAACCTTGTGCTGCATCAGCATGACATTTTTTTTTTTTGCAGCTCTTGGCATAATGATTCAAAGCAGTTCATGTTGAATACCAGGGGCAAGATTCCCTGACCTCGTCCGTGGCTGGAATTCTCTGGTCCTGCTGCTGTGAATAGCAATTTGGTTGAATGCCACATTCTCCGTTCACATTGGTAGCAGTAAAATAGGGCAAAATTCTGGTCTATGTCGGCTGATATCGGACAGAGCCATTAGTGTTATAAATGTTTGCTTGTGGATATATTACCTTATTTTTACAAGGAAACCAGTCATTAATCTGGGGCTAGATTTATGTATTTTGCAACCACTCCCATGTGACCAATCTTGTACAGCAAAAACACACTCAGGGTTGGGCTGATGTTTTTGCAACATTTCAAAATGTATTTCAATAAGGAAGTTGGAATATAATTAGAAGTTGGGAGGATGTGGTTTAGATAGCAATTAGGTCAGTATGCAGTATTAACTAACTTAATATGCTTCTGATGTAATATCAAGATTGTTGGACATCCTTTGTTTTTGATTTATTATTGTGCACAAAAAACCATACCTTTCACTGTATACTAATACACATGACAATATAGACAAAGCATATCATTCATGGAGAAGGAAAGGAGTATAGAACTTAGTGTTACGTTTGTAGGGTATAGAGAAAGGTCAAGTTAGTATGAGGTGGGTCCATTCAAAAGTCTGGCAATAGGGAAGCTATTCTTGAGTTGGTTGGTATGTGACCTCAGACTTTTACATCTTTATCCTGAATAGGAAGGTGGAAGAGACTAACCAGGGTGCATGTGGTCCTTAAAAAAGCTGGCTACTTTTTTGGGGCAGCAGGAAATGTAGATGGATGGGATGGGAGGCTGATGTGTGTGATGGATTGGGCTATATTCATGACCTTTTGTAGTTTCTTGCAGTCTTGGGCAGAACAGGAGCTATACCAAGCTGTGGTACAACTAGAAAGAATGCTTTCTATGGTGCATCTATAAAAGGTGGTGAGAGTCATAGCTGACATGCCAAATTTCCTTAGTGTTCTGAGAAAATAGATGTGTTGATGGGCTTTCTTAACTATAGTGTTGATATGGCGGACCAGGATAGGTGGTTGGTGATCTAGATACCTAAAAACTTTTAACATGAAGAGCTGTAAAACAGGACAAACAAAAATTGAGTTAATAACATTATTTTATTCGCATTGAGTATGCAGAGACATGGTTTAAATTGCCTCCATTTCTACAAGGAAAAAGGAATTCAAGGCTTTCTCAGTATTTGAAATGGGCAGTTTGAATCTCTTCTGTTTGATTAGGTTGAAGGTTTGAATGCAAGAACCTAGGATTAGCTGTTTCAGATGTTAATGTATGCAAATACTTTCCTGGGAATGCAGGAAACTGTCAATCAGAAGGAACAGATTACCTGAACTAAGTTTGCAGGTTTGGCGTTGTGTTAAACCTGGATGTCATCAACATTGCAAGAGATGGTAAATTGTTGTGATCAGCATGAGAAAAGCAGCAGAGAGCAATTTTTTTGAACAATGGCAGTTCTAAGAAGCAGAAGAGCCCATCAGTATTGTAAAGGCAAAATGCTGCAGATATATCGGTTCTATTACCTCACCACAGATGCTGTCAGACCAGCTGAGTTTTTCTAGTGTGATCGGGTTTTATTTCCATCAGTATTAGCGCGGTTTTGTATGCTTTTTCAATCTAGTGGTGAAAGATAGTTCATGTATAAATTTTGGTTGTGAAATTGCCCACTCTTTGATTCCAAAAACTGCGGTGTCTCCACTGAGTTGCTGTATGAAGATTTTCACAGCAGAGTGCTGCATCTGACAACAGATAGAGATGTTTACAAATGGGCCAGAAGAGTACCTGCTGTTGAGCAGCTAATACAAGGTATAAAATTGGCTGCGGAGGAGTTTTGCCTTGTCAGCAGGACTTAGTCAGGATATGAAGAGAATTAAGTAAAACATAATTACATAAACCTTTCTTCATTAGCTGGAAGTACCATTTTAAGGGCATTTGGTAGGAAAATTACAGAAGCATTTATTTTCATTCTCTCGGCTCCAGCTTGTTTGCAAAAATTGAACTTCATGCTGGTTGCCAGAACAAAATTGCTGATGTGGTTTTTTAGAAGGCAGGAATTTCAGCATTCTCCCATGCTTGCTTATTTCTCAGGCTGTGACACATATGCAGTCCAAGATGCTAATCTTCACAGTGTGAGAACAAAATAAAAATTGCGGTAGCCTTTTTTTGTAGTTGATCCATTAAACTGAGCTTCAGCTTGATCTGTGCAAGCCTCTATGCCTGCCCCTCCATTCCCCAGTTCACGCTGGAAGCCTTGTATTTTCCAAGAAGAGGATGCTAAGGAAATAAACTCACTATGCTGCATGTGAAATAGAAAATAATGGGAATTGTTCCAGTGCAGTAATCTAATTGACGGGATTCCATTTTTAAATTAAATTCCAGCTGAGCTATGTGACATTGATCATGGGTAGTTTGTGCATCTCTAGAGCATGGTCTTTTGCTGTTTAAATGGTGTGGTCCCTTGCCTGAGCTGTTCAGCTTAAACTGTGTATGGGGTAGGAGTAGTTTCAGTAACTATGCCAAAGTCAAACTGGTGACCAGTTGTTGAGTAAAAATTGTGCAGATTGTTAAAACAAAACTCCCAACCATTGCAAAGATGAGATTTTCAAAAGGTATTAATAACAAGTTTGGAATGACTGAAAACCTTTACTGTTATTTATTTATATTGCATCTTGGTAGGTGCAGTAAATGCTGTGTATTAATCTGTGCATATTGTGACTAGAAGTGACATTACTGGTCACTAGCGCAGGAAAGTGCCTGAGTGAAAAAGCAGCCTGTAATGACACACACTTTGTAAATAAATAAAATTTAGTTTTTAACGCTCCGTATTTCCTAGGTTTAAGTTCTACAATAAAACACTGGGAATGAGGGCTTTGGCACCTGCTTATGAAAAATAAGAAAAGAAAACTTGAAGGAAAAGCTGTCACGTGCAGCAGACATCTTGGGCAAAATAGACAGGAGTAAATGATCCTCTCCAGAGCGTATATAGAGCTGAGGATGCTCTTTAAAAAAAGGAGCTGAAGCTTTAATTGTTGTCTTCCTTAAACAGGAAACACAAGGTAGCTGCTGAAACATGTTGCAAAGTGCATGCAGGGGACCTCCAATAGGAAGAAAATGATGGAAACGTTTGACGCCATGGGACTCTGAAAATGTGAAGTGATGGGGTTGTTATGCTGAGTATTTTAACTATTTTTTTGCAAGCAAACAAAATAGCAGAAGATGTTAGTGTTCCTACTTCCCTGATCATGATAGGGGCCAGGAGGAACATTCAATCTCCTCAGTATTTCAGTGCAACTGAAGAAGTCGGGCACTAAAACTTGCACTTGTAGAGATTCTGAAATCATGCTATTCGTGAAGCCTTTTTTTTGAACTATCACTGTGTGCTTGTCATTATTGGTGCTGCAAATACATTCTGGGTTACTCTACTGCTGGATGGAAGTCAGCATTTTTGTTGGTGAAGGAGACTGAAAAAAAGTCAGACATATTTCTTTGGAGGCTTCAAGAATAGTTTTGAAGGTGTACACAGATGAAGTAGTTCCACTGAGGAGCACATTGAAATAGCTGTGCAGCTTAATGGACAAACAGCAGATTTGACTCTGCATATAGTAAAGGGTAATTATCCAGCATTGATGGGTTAAAACATGGTTAGAAAACATTTGACTGAACTTGACCAAAGTCAATCTGATAACTAATGGAGAATCAGGCCTTAAAAAATTCTAAAGAAGCATACGGCTGTGTTTGATGGAAAACTGGGGAGTACAAAATACACCACAAATTGAGGATTAAAGAAGGAATCCAAGGCAAATTCTTGACGATACGATCAGTACCCTATGCTGACAAGTTGAAAGTGGAGGCTGACTTGGAACAACTTGTGAAGACAGGAGTCTAGGAATTAGTATCTAGACTACGCCAATAGTACTAGTCTCTACAGATTTGTAGAGACATCAAAGTCACCCTTAATCCAGTGCTGTGTGCAGAACAATACCCATTACCTCACGTTGATGACCTGTTTGTGGGATTGGCATTTTAACAAAATTGACCTAAACAAGCACACTTTCAAATGAATAATGACCAGAACACTCAAACTTCTAACAGTAGTGATATATAAAGATTTGTTTTGTTACTGAAGATTACCATTCGATATCACGTTAGCTCCAGCACTGTTTCAAAGAGTCATGGACCAAATTCTGGGTGAACTAAGTGAGTCCAGTGCTATCTGGAAGACATTCTAGTCACTGGAAAAGACAGGAACATCTTCAGAATTTGGATGTCACTCTTCAGAGATTGGAAAACTATGAACTGAGAGTCTGCAAGGACAAATGAGCTCTTAATTTTCTGGAGTATTTGGGACATGTGATTGATGCCATGGCATTCACAAACTTCCTTCAAAGGTCAAAGCTGTCACAGGTGCCTATACTTCAGAATATTAACCAGTCACGATACTTCCTAGGATTGTTGAATTGCTATGGAAGATTTGTTTCAAATTTGGTAACCATTGAAAAACCATTGCATAACTTGTGCCAAAACAAGAAGTGGTAGCGTTCAATCAATGCAGTAAAGTTTTCGTGCAAATCAAAGAAGCTTTGCTCAAATCTGCAGTCCTTCGCATTTAGGTTCTATCCTACCCCTACAATTGATGTGTGATGCTTCTCCTTATGATATTGGAATGGTGGTATCCCACATTGTGCCATCGAGCGAAGAAAGACTCATTGCCTTTGCAAAATTGAGCAAAGCTGAAAGTAACTAAGCCGATATCGAAAATGAGACTTTAAGGATTATCTTTGGAGTAAAGAGATTCCATCAGTTCTTCTGTGGAAGAAATTTTACACTGTTGATAGACCATTGTGTATTAACAACAATTTTTTGGACCTTACATAGGAATTCTAGCATTGTAGCAAGTAAATTGCAGAGATGGCTTTGCTTTTGTTTGCTTGTACTTGTTCCATCAAGTGTCCTCCATTGTAATGCAGGTAATTTTTAACATTTTCTTTTTGGTTAAAGTAGCGAGCGGTGGTAGTTTTTTTGCCGTTTTTTAAACTAACTGGAAACCGGAAGTCGTCATAAGGAGGCTTACCGGTAGTTGTAGTTTTTCTCTCTGACTCTATAAATTGGGGTGGTAAGAACTCAGTAAGAATTTAGCAACACCAATTATTAATCCAACCGATTTATTTGATAGTAAAAAAGCGAGCTTTCAACACTCCCGTGTCTTCCTCAGGCAAGTGCAGTACAGTACTGCACTTGCCTGAGGAAGACACGGGAGTGTTGAATTAATAAGGTTGGATTAATAATTGGTGTTGCTAAATTCTTACTGAGTTCTTACCACCCCAATCCAACGCCGGCATCTTTACATCATGTCTATAAATTGGTACAGAGAGGAAACCCGATATTCTACACAGGTAGAGTATCCCACCCTCCCCCCTCCTCTAACCTAATAATAAAAGTGTGTGGGAAGTTTTTTTTCTCTCCTAGAAATTAAAGTATCAGGGATGGCAGTGCAGGCAGTACGTTGCACCTCCTGCGGTATGTAGGAGGTGAGAGACACCAGTAGTGTTCCTGCTGATTATACCTGCAGGAAGTGTGCCCATTTGCAGCTCCTTGAGGATTGTGTTAAGGAGCTGGAGCTGGAATTAGAGGAACTCCGGATAATTTGGGAGGTTAAGTTTTCTGTCCTGGAGGCTACAGTTGAGGAAGAATCAACTGGAGATAGCCAAAGGGAGTAGGTCTCTGGGGGTGAGCCTGCTGTGAATGCTCAAGTGGATAGGGGAAATAAGAGATTGGGCCTGGTAATTGGAGACTCCGTAGTTAGGGGGACAGATAGGAGAGTAAATAGTAATGAACGGGACTCAGGGCTGGTGTGTTGCCTCCCAGGGGCCGGGGTCCAGGACGTCTCAGAGCGAGTTTTCAAGATTCTTAAGGGAGAGGGGAGTCAGCCCCAAGTCATAGTTCGTGTAGGGGCACATGATGTAGGTAGGACAAGGGAAGGGGATATTAAACAGAAATTTATGGAGTTGGGGTGGAAGCTTAGGGTCAAAACAGACAGAGTGGTTATTTCTGGACTCTTGCCTGTGCCACGGGATAGTTTAGAGAAGAACAGAGAGAGGGAATGTTTGAACTCGTGGCTGCGGGGATGGTGCAGGAGGGAGGGGTTCAGGTTCTTGAACAATTGGGGCTCATTCTGGGGTAGGTGGGACCTCTACAAGAGAGATGGTCTACACCTGAACCAGAGGGGAACCAATATCTTGGGGGAAAATTTGCAAAGGCTATGCAGGGGGGTTTAAACTGATTCAGAGGGGGGATGGGATCCTGAGTAGCTTGGATGTTAAGAGGGACGAGAATAGGGGGGTCATAGACAAGAACTGTAAAGCACCGCAGCGCACAGGTGGAGTAGGGCATGGTTTGAAATGCTAATACTTTAATGAAGAAGTATTCGCAATAAGGTGGAGGAACTTGCAGCTTGGATCAGCACCTGGAACTTCGATGTTGTGGCCATTTCCGAGACATGGATAGAGCAGGGACAGGAATGGTTGTTGCAGGTTCCGGGGTTCAAATGCTTCAGTCAGAGTAGAGAAGGAGGTAGAAGGAGGGGAAGGAGTGGCATTATTAGTCAAAGACTGTATCACAGTGACAGAAAGGAAGTTTGATGAGGACTTGTCTGTTGAGGTAGTATGGGCTGAGATTAGAAACAGGAGAGGAGAGGTCACCATGTTGGGAGTCTTTTATAGACCTCCTAAAAGCTCTAGAGAGGTAGAGGAAAGGATTGCAAAGTCGATCCTGGACAGGAGTGAAAGCAATAGGGTAATTGTATGGGGGACTTTAACTTTACTAATATTGATTGGAATAGCTATAGCTCTAGCTCGTTAGAGGGGTCAGTTTTCGTACAAAGTGTGCAGGAGGGTTTTTTGACTCAGTATGTAGATAGGCCAACTAGAAGTGAGGCTACATTGGATTTGGTGCTGGGCAATGAGCCAGACCAGGTGGTAGACTTGGAAGTTGGTGAACATTTTGGTGATAGTGACCACAATTTGGTTACGTTCACCTTAGTGATGGATAGGGATAGGCATGAAGCTGGGGGCAGTAGTTATAGCTGGGGGAAGGGTAATTATGAGGCCATCAGGAGAGAATTAGGATGCATAGGTTGGACTAGGAAACTACAGGGACTGGGAACATCTGAAATGTGGAGCTTATTCAAGGAGCAGCTACTGCGAGTCCTTGATAAGTATGTCCCTGTCAGGCAAGGAGGAAATGGTTGAGTAAGGGAGCCATGGTGTACTAAAAAAGTTAATTCGCTGGTTAAAAGGAAAAAGGAGGCTTATGTCAGGATGAGACTTGAAGGCTCAGTTAGTGCACTGGATAGCTGTAGATTAGCCAGGAGGGAGCTAAAGAGTGAGTTGAGAAGAGCTAAAAGGGGACACGAGAAGACTTTGGCTGATAGGATCAAGGAGAATCCTAAAGCTTTCTTTAGATATGTTAAGAATAGAAAATTGGTTAGGGCAAGATTAGGGCCAGTCACAGACAGCAGTGGGAAGTTGTGCATGGAGCCTGAAGAGATTGGAGAGGCACTGAACAAATATTTCTCTTCGGTATTCACGCAGGGAGATGTAAATGTAGTTGTGGAGAACACTGGGATACAGGGTTGTAAACTGGAAAGTATTGAAGTAGATAAGGAAGATGTGCTAGATATTCTTGAGGGTTTGAAGTTAGATAAGTCCCCTGGGCCGGACAGGATTTACCCTAGGATTCTCTGGGAGGTGAGAGAGGCGATTGCAGAGCCTCTGGCTCTGATCTTCAGGTTGTCTTTGTTTACAGGTATAGTGCCGGAAGACTGGAGGATAGCAAATGTGGTCCCATTGTTCAAGAAGGGGAATAGAGACTTTCCTGGGAATTACTTCTGTTGTGGGCAAAGTATTGGAAAGAATTATTAGGGATAGGATTTATAGTTATTTAGAGAGAAATGAATTGATTGGGGATAGTCAGCATGGTTTTGTGAAGGGTAAGTCGTGCCTTACTAACCTTATTGAGTTTTTTGAAAAAGTGACCAAAGAGATGGATGGGGGTAAGGCAGTTGATGTGGTATATATGGACTTTAGTAAGGCATTCGATAAGGTGGCCCATGGAAGGCTTCTGCAGAAAATGCAGATGTATGGGATTGAGGGTGACTTAGCTAATTGGATTAGGAATTGGCTAGCTGATAGAAGACAGAGGGTGGTGGTGGATGGAAATTATTCATCATGGAGTTCGGTTACAAGTGGTGTACCTCAGGGATCTGTTTTGGGGCCCCTGCTGTTTGTAATTTTTATAAATGATCGGGATGAGGGTATTGAAGGATGGATTAGTAAATTTGCGGATGACACCAAAGTCGGAGGAGTGGTAGATAGTGAAGAGGGGTGTTATAGTTTGCAGAGAGACTTGGACAAGTTGCAGAGCTGGGCCGAGAGGTGGCAAATGGAGTTTAATGCGAAAAAGTGTGAGGTAATTCACTTTGGCAGGAATAACAAATGTGTAGAGTATAGGGCTAATGGTACGACTCTTAATAGTGTTGAAGAACAGAGGGATCTTGGTGTATATGTGCATAGATCCCTGAAAGTTGGCAATCAAGTCGATAAGGTTGTTAAGAAGGCATACGGAGTCTTAGTTTTTATTGGTAGGGGATTGAATTTCGGAGCCGCAACGTCATGTTGCAACTGTACAAAACTCTAGTGCGGCCGCACTTGGAGTATTGTGTGCAGTTCTGGTCCCCGCATTATAAGAAAGATGTGGAGGCATTGGAGAGGGTACAGAGGAGGTTACCAGGATGTTGCCTGGTATGGAGGGCAGGTCTTATGAAGAGAGGCTGAGGGATTTGAGGTTGTTTTCGTTAGAAAGAAGGCGGCTAAGAGGAGACCTATTGAAACATATAAGATGATTAGAGGTTTAGATAGGGTGGACAGTGATAGCCTTTTTCCTAGGATGGAGAAAGCTAGCACGAGGGGACATAGCTTTAAATTAGGGGGTGGTAGTTATAGGACGGATGTCAGAGGTAGGTTCTTTACCCAGAGGGTGGTAAGGTATGGAATGCCCTGCCTGCTGCAGTTGTAGATGTGCCAAGTTTGGTGGTGTTTAAGAGGTTAGTAGATAAGTTTATGGATGAAAAGGGAATGGTTTAGGTTAGAGGGTCATTGCTTTTTGTTAACTGGTCAGCGCAACATCGAAGGCCGAAGGGCCTGTTCTATGCTGTAACGTTCTATGTTCTAGATGGGCTTTCATGATTACCATTAACAAGTAATCCGATAGATCACACATGCAGAAGCATCTTCTTCTTTCAGAAGGTGGACAAGTGAAGTAGTGCTACGAGGCAAGACCTCAGAACATAGGGCAGCATGGTGGCACAGTGGTAGCACTGCTGCCTCATAGTGCTGGGGATCTAGGTTCAATTTTGGCTTCAGGTCACTGTGTGGAGTTAGCACTTTCTCCCCATGTCTGCGTGGATTTCCTTTAGGGGCTCCAGTTTCTTCCTCCAATCCAAAGATGTGCTGATTTGGTTGATTGCTCCTTAATGTTAGGGAGATTAGCAGGGTAAATGTGTGAGATTACAGGAACAGAGCCACGGTAAATTGTGGTCGCTACAGACTCCCTGGGCCAAATGGTGCCTCTAAACTGTAAGGATTCATGAACATCTGACTTGAAATTAGACTCCACCAGAAGATTGGCACCATCTCTACATTCAAGATGTCTTCTTTTGGGGCTCAGTCATTAATCTGCCACCATTGATAAAATGGGTGTTTTGCACAAGGACCATTACAGAATTGCATAGATGAAAGAAATAGTTGTTTCTGGTGACCTGGATTGGGTGCATAGATTGTAGAGAAAGCTGGAACGTGTTTTTCATGTACAAATGTACGTAATTTGCCATAATTAACACTGCTGCAGTCTAGGGAATGGTCGGAAGGGACTCGGCAATAGCTGCAAATCAACTTGCCTCAGTCTTTTGCAGAACATAACCCTAATAACGGTTGATGCTTATTCAAAGTGCCAAAGAAAGACAATCATGAGATTAGGAGAAATCTTTACTAGGTTTGGATTCCTTGAGCAATTGGTAAATGACAATGGGCCTCAACTTGTGTCTTAAAAATTGAAAAGTTTCTTGAAAGAGAATGGCGTTCAAGGTTTGCACTGTACCATCTGCTGTGAATGGGCAAATAGTATGTTTTATTCAAACCATGAAACGTGCATTGAAAGTAACCAACGAACAAGATTCACTGAACAAATGCCTTAATCAATTCCTACTAATGTATAAAAATACCACTCGTTCAACGTCTAACATCTCTTGCATCACTCATGATAAAGAGACAGCTAGGTTCAGCATTTGACTTGTTGAAGCCTTGGAAAATAAATCATTCAACAGAAACAACCAGGACAGATGGAATGGTGGGGGAAGTAAAACAAAACATTGGTTGGAAAACTCTTTCTAATACATATAGGCAGATCTTGTTCGTAGTCTGAGATTTGGAATAATGTAGTAATGTTTAGCTGCTAGCCTGTTCTTTTAAAGCGGCTGCTCAGGTTCCACTGTGGGGTAAAGGCTACTGTTGTTTGCTGTTGCAGTTGCCAAGGTCCTAGGATTTGTTGTACAATCTCTGCATGTTATCTTGATCAGACAATAAGCAGAAAGCTAGTGGATTTATAACTCATTGTACAGTTTTGAGTAAAACGAAATGTATGAAAAACCTTTTCACTTTCTAAACTTTTGTCTATGTGCAGTGTAACATGAGCTCATAAATTTAAGGCACAGATGTTGCTCAGCTATGCAATTCTGTAACAAAATGAGTTAAAAATAATGTTTCTTCCAATTTGCAAAATTCATTTCACAAATGGTTTGATGCTACAGACATTCTGGGTTTGTCAGGCATTTCATTATAACGCAGCAGCAGAGTTGGGGGATGACATGTATATAATGTTGCCAGTTTACTGTTGTAGTATTTTTCAAACGTGTTGCCATCAGTATGATACTGGAGAATTTGTTTAATTAAACAGGCTCTCATTTCAGGTATGGCAAGAGTTGATTTTTAAAGGAATTTTGTCCTAAGCAGTGGCTGTATCTTTCTTAGTTTTGTTTAATTACATTTGCACATCCTTGCTGACTTTAAACAAGAACTGGAACTATATCAGAAATTTTGTTTTCCAGATTTTTTAAAATATTGATTATTTTGCATTGACGTGGCAGACAGGTCATCCTGGCAAGTGCAAACCAGTTTGTGCAGAGTTCTGTGTGTAAATGTGCTTGAACCCTGAAAGAATTTGTATAGTTGTGAGTTTGTATTAACTCAAATTCTGTATTTTGGTATACAGAATTTCAAATTGGGTCCCTGGGTTCTGGAAAGTCTGAAGAGATTTCATGAGATTACTAAACTTGTTACCAAAATGTTATTTTTCAAGCATGTAAATTAGCTCTGCATGATTGTTTTCCTCTGACGAGCTGATATTGGCTTTGGAAATAGCTCAGTAGACTCTAGAAGTGCATGATTGACTATTTGCTTGGGAACCATTTGAAAACTACCCTCTTGGAAGAGGTGTAACATCAAGAGCCAAATAAAGCCCATGATTGGGTGCAGGCCTTTTGTCAGCTTGGATCTTCTATGTCTCTCGCTTGTGAGGACCATGAATTGGATTCACTCTGAATCCAAGGTTTTCTGTACATCAGATAGGAACAAGCAAGAAGATGGATAATGGGCTTTCCTGATCCAATCTGTGCATTAGCTTTGTAACTTTAAGAATGGAGTCATTTTTTTAAAAAAGATCCAAAGAAAATAAAAATGCTGAAAACATTCAGCAGACCAGAGCAGAATCTGTGATGAGAGAAACAGAGTCACTGTTTCAGGACAATTACCTATCACCAAGCTAAGGCAGTTGTTCAGTGTCGTTCCTGTAATTTCTCAGATGGAAGTCCCTATTCCAGTTGATACCAGTCAGTTTGGGTTTGTTTTTCAACATTAATCACTTTAAGAAAACATTATGTACTTTTGGCACTTCAAGTGTAGCAGTGTTTTAGATTTTTACCTATGTTGAATTGAAGTTTGTCTATACAGCAGGGTTGCTTAGCCAGAAATAGCACCCAAGTTAAAGTTTCAGCACACCCTTGGATTCAGCCATGTGCAATCCTTTAGAAGCCTGAACACTTCAGTTGGAACAGACCTAATTCCCATCTGCAATGGCTGCTCCTTGTAACTCAGGTGTCCATTATTAGTTAAGTTTAATTGTTCTTTTATTGAAAGCTTCCAATTGCCTAGGTTAATTTCCTATGATCCAACTATCAGAGTTGAACACAGCACTATAGCATGACCAGCCACTGCATAAACATCAAATCAGTTTTTGAAAGCAGTGCTTCATTGGATGTATTAACCAGCACCCTGAATCTATCTACCTTTTGGAAAACAATTCCATTTAACTTATATGATCACTTATTATCATTTTAACCATCTCCTGATTTTGCATTTGTCAACATTGTGACATTTGGCATTTTTAGTTTAGTTCTCTAAACTATTCTGATGGTTACTAATTTCAGCAACCTGTATCTAGTGATCAAATTTTGTCAGAAACAGGCTTCAAGCCTAAATGGAGATATCTACATTAAATTCTACGTTCATTACTTAACTGCACATTTAGCCCTTTGTTAAAAGTAGGAGCCTCATTCCCACGCAATTCGAAATTGCTGAGAAGCAAGATATTTTTGTGGAACCTTTTTGTCTTGCACTCAGGATATTTGCAAGAATTATAATACGAGGGAAATCAGCAAATTTATGCCATATAAGAATGTTGACTGGTTGATCAGTGGATTTTTTAGCGATACTCAAGTTCTATACTAAATGACAATGAAAGAGTGGCAGTCTCTCCCACTTTGGGAATCATTCGCAAACTAGATTGCGAGTTGGATGCTATTGTTAAATTTTGGGACCTGGTCATTGTGTCAGTCCTCTCCTCCTAAATGTTGCTTTTCTTCAGGTGGATGTTCAGGTAAATTTCCTATATGCTTTGTAATGTGTTGGCATGCTAGCCAAAACAAATCAAATAATGAGCATGAGGCTTACATTAAATAGAATGTATTCGTGTGGTGGTATGGTCTCAGCCTTGTACGAAAATTCTGGTCCTTTCAGAAGAGCTGCTGCATTATGTAGATCACAAATAGATATTCGTTTTCAGGTCTCAGTTATAACAGTCACTTAAATGTGACTAGCATCTAATTGCTGTTTTATATCATGGGATTGTGAATTGATTGCCACAGTTTATTTAATGGTGCCTGAAAATTCATGTCTCAGTAGCTATTCTGATGCCTTACAAGTGTTGAAGAATTGAACTTGCCTGAAATGTTTACCAAACAGTACATTAAGCTTTTCATATGCAGTATAAATTTTTTTAAGAAAGGCCATTTGATCTCAGACTATATATCTTCTCAGCATGCCCCCGAATCTGTTCTCCAAGTTTATGTCACTACAGTTTGAACCCATTTATTCTGTTCACTTCAGTCTTGAACAAAAGTTGAATTTCTAGTTTGTATAGTCCTGCGGAAAAGCTGAATTGAACAATTCAGTGAAAAATTGTGGCTCTGTTTGCTTAATTGGGAGCTTACAGGTGCATATTAAAGTTACTACTTTTACAGAAAAGAAGCAAGTTGTTGGTTTTCTAACAATTCCAATACTTCTCCCTTACACCACTAAAAAGACTTAATTGGTGCCATTATTGTTTTGAGACTGTGTTGCTATGTACAAAATAGCTGCCGTACAGACCTCTAACAGTAAAACAAAATTCCTTTCATCTGAAGCTCTTAGGGGATGCTTCTAAAACTTGAAGTATCAGTTTCTTTGTATAATATTGCCTGTTTTTTGACTCCTTTCTCTCATTTCTAATTGTTTTATACTTGACATTGTAGCTATCATTTATGACTAAAACAGCACTATAGTTTCCAGAATGACTCCATTTTAACACTTGAAAATTAATACGATCCCAGATGCCAACAATAAAGCAGCATACTAACACGCAGTATAGAATTATTTAAAGTTTGCTTACTGCAGATATAAACATGATTATATAAATAAAGCTACGTTTTTAAAATACTTCGTAGAAGTTTTATTTATATACTTCACCTGAGTTGCTCTGGCTCACCGACTTGACCAGGGAGCGGTGAAACAGCAGGTAAAAAATCTTGAGATAGCTAATGTGATAGGCTTGGGCTCAGGCAGAGCCACAGTTCAGCCATAAATTTCTGGTGAATAAAGCACATCTTCATTTTCTGCATCCATTGTTAAACATTATTTTCTATGTGTCGGGTTCAAAGTGGGAGCTGTAGATATACATATTAAAATCATTATTTCCTTATATGATGATAAAATACTTTGTAAAAAATTATTTTTATATATTCCATTTAAGTTGCTCTAGCTTATTGACCTTGGCCAGGGAATAGCAAAAGAGCAGGTTGAAAATCTTGAAATCAAGACTCTGATGTAGGTATGGGTGGAACCCAAGGCCTGGAGAGAGAAACTGAAAGGTAGGCAGGACAAAGACTGCGCTGGTCTTGCCTTAACTTTTGTACCCATGTGGGGCATAGTCTTAGATGAGGGAGAGCTCACAATTCCACTTGCTTTTTCCGTGACCCCAGTTGAGGTAAAAACCACAGTTTGGGAAACTGCTGATATAAATATAACTCTGCTCCTTCTGATCACAGTTACCTTTAGTTGTTTGGCAATATACAACTTGAGTATTGGTGAAAACCTTTGCCAATCAGACTTCATTTGCCAACTCTCCTCTCATGCAGTACAAATTGTTGTTTTCCTCTTGTATCGTATTGCGAAATGATCTGATGAATGAGAGGCCAAGACAATAAGCTTTGACGTTTTTTTTAGCAATGCATAGTTATGTTTATGCTCTTTAGTTGTTTTTATGTTGGCATTCTCTGCACACTTGAAAATTTCTCTTACATTCGCACATCAGAAAGCAAGAGTCAAAAATTAACTCTGAGCAGCCTCACTTCACTTGAACCCTTCTGTTATAGATGCCCTCTGTTTCCTGTTCTACATCAATTTTAGGTTCTCTAATCTTCTCATTTTGTGATCTTGTTATTAATCACACATGTGGGACCTTGTCAGAAACTTTGAAAATTCAAGTGTCAGCTGTGCAACATTGGTAATACTTCCAGAAAACCTTTGATAAATAAACTCTTTCGTGAGTCATTGCTTCGTCAGTTGTTAAACTTTATTTTCTGTGCAACTAATGTTAAACTAATTTCCAGTTATATTTCTCAACTTTTAAATGGTGTTATGTTCCTTACCCATTTCCAGTCCTCTGCAATCTCCCAAATTAAACAAACTTCCCATAATGTTATTTGTCAAGTTACAATTTATTTATTCGTAACCTTTCGTCATGGCATCTTTAGAGAAAGCTCTGGGTTTTAGACTTTGCTTTACCAATAAGTGGATTTTATTTTTAATAAACAATTATTGAAAGGGTAGTGTTCTTTAAAGTGTGTTTGTTGTTAGCGCTCTAACTTCATTTCTGACCTCATTGTAAATTTTAGTCAAATTCAAATTCTGGCATTTAGTTATTAGAATATGCACCATTCAAGCAATAACGGTGACTTGTTCATCGATTTCCTTCAAGATTAAAATCTGCTGTAAACAATATTTTATGCATATACATAGTATAGCCAAGATATGACCAGGAATGTGCATTATTCTGCTGCCTGTGATGCCAGCAGATAGTTAGGCAATCGTTCTAGTGAATTACTCAGGTAATTGAATCGAGAGTTGCTGGTCTGAACAGCCATTTGCAAGTCATAGCTCCATTCTGAAGGCAGTAATTCATTTTCATTTTACAAGCTATGTATTTTTTATAGGCTTTTTTATTTGGTAAATTGTTGCATAGCCAGGATTTTGCTTCACCTTGTGGTTGGCTAAGGTTTTAAGGATAGATTTAAAATAATGCTGGTAGGATTGTAGAAGAACAAACACATTTGTTAGCGATGATTTATGACCTGGGATAGCACCACAAGCATCATCAAATTTCATTTAAATGTAACACTTAACATAAAAGCATCCAAAGGCAACCATGGTGGCGGGAGGGAAGACATATCAGGCACTGAGTCAGCAAGCAAAGAGTCGGGGTGTAGGGCTTAGCGAGGATCAGTAAAACAATGAATAAATTTCAACACCATGATGAAAATGTTGATGCTTGAGGTATGTTGATAAGAGGCTGAATTTGCTTGGCGCTAATGTAGATGACTGAAAGCAGATTTGAGGGGTAAAGCAGGACTTGGTGTGGTATGTGATGCATACACGAGAATTTTGGAAGAACCGAAGTTTGTGGAGTAAAGAAAACTAGTCCAACCAGTGTTGGATAAATCTAATTTGGTAACATCATGCACAAGTTTTATTGAAATGAGGGCTGAGACAAAGATGGATAATGGTACAAAAGTGAAATTGTGATGGAGAGATTATGGGGTTGAGAGTTCATTTTCTAATTTGACAGAATATTCAGCTTATTCTCAAACTCCCCAATTGTGAACGATTAGAGGCAGGCAGGACCGGAGGAATAAAACTTTGGTTTGCTACTTTTTAAATAATGGGCTGATAATTGTTATGGTACAAGACTGAAAATTAGATCATAATCAGATTTAACTTGATAGAGTGGCCAGAGAAAGAAATTGAGTCTGATTAGTTTATGGAGTTTGTGGTTTGAGCTGAAGTCACACTTCCAATATTAAGCATGTGGAAGTCACGGGGATAAGTTAGATTGAAATACCAAAGAATCCCTATATTGCAGAAAGAGGCCATCTGGCCCATCAAGCCTGCATTGACAACAATCCCACCCAGGCTCATAGTCAAAGCCACTGAGGATGTCATTGGAGAATTGTCCTGAAGGTAGATTTCACCATTTTCTTCAATGCCGCAAATCATGCAGTTTTAGTTAGAAAATTACTCCAACAGTTTCCAGTCATTTTCTTCCCTTTGTATAGAATACATTTTTCTGAACATTTTTTGATTTTTTAGTACTTCAAAGTTAAACAAAGGATTTGGGCTTTAAATTGGCAGCTTTTAACCCCTTCAATATTATGTTCTGATATTAAAGTTGCTTTGTTCTAGGCTAATTTTGAAATGAGAGACATTCCATGTCAGTAAGGAATTGTTTTCTTGATTACAAATTTGATGTTTTTTATAGTTTGAGAGTATTGGTTTGGAATATTTACGAGGTAGTACAGCGATTAAGCAAGTAAATATGCTTTCTGTGGTGTTTCACTACATTTATTTATTTGTGTGGCAGTTTGGAAATGGAAAGAGATGTGTTGATTAAAAGATACATGCATTTGTTGAAATTCATGTGGGGCTAGTGCATGGATTATTGAATTGTAAGTTGTATTTCTAGTAAAGGGTATGGGGAACAGATAGGGAGGTGGATTTGAGACCAGGGAGAGATCAGCCATGATCTGATTGAATGGAGGAGCAGGCTTGAAAGCTGAATTTGCCAACCTCTGCTCCTATGTCCCCATGTAATTTGAAATAGAAATGATATTTAAGGAGTATGAACTTTGAATTTGCAGTAGACAAAAAAAATTCCAGATAAAGTTTAAAATTTATTTATTAGTCACAAGTAAGGCATACATTAATACTGCAATGAAGTTATTGTGAAATTTCCCTAGTCGTCATACTCCGGTGCCTGTTCAAGTCAATGCACTTAACCAGTACCAGATGTTAGAATTTAAGGCATTGTGTTTATCCCTGGGAAAAGTGTAACAAAACTAGGTTATCAGTGAAAATGCTTGCTGGTTGAAGATAATGTTGTATTTAGGTTTTCTTTCTATGGGATTCTGAACCCCAACTTCGTTGCCAGAGAATGGAAACCGTGAATATTTCACTTTAATATTATAAATTGCTCATGATAGTAACTTTCAATGTAATTCTTATGATTTGTTTTCTGAACTTTTTTTTTGTACTGCAGTCAACTGGAGAGTTTTAAGGTTGAGAAATTTCCAAAAAGCACATTTGCACAATCTATTCTTTGGCATCTATCAGCTTGTATCCCAAATGTGAATGATTGGGAAGGAAAAACTTTGACTTGCTGCTTTTGTCAAAAAAGGGACTGATTATTATGGTGGAAGGCTGAGAATTATAACATAGAATGAAGTCTTTCCAATGCTTAGCATTAACAGGAATTGTTTTTGTCTTTGCATTGATAAGAAAAATGAAGAAAAGCATACAATAGTTGCACTGCATCAGCTATTATGCTATATATTGTACAAAGCTTTGCCAGAATGGCAGTCGAAATTCTTATTACTCTGAGGCTTTCCATTAATTATGCCTGAATATTCCCAGCCATGACGCTGTTCATTTAATGTTTACGGACTTGAGCTTTGTGCTGTAATCAGTCATGTGGCCAGATAGAATCGTAATGGGAAGGTTGCATCTCGACCTCTAGCTGCACCTTAACTAATGGGCAGGAACAAAATGTTCTGGCAACAGTTTTGCATGTTTTCTTCTCTTTCACATGCACGTTGCCTTAATTGCTTACTCCCCTTGTTAAGTCTAGTTAGTTGAGGCTCGTAAGAGTATTTCAAGAAGATAAACTTCATCTTGATGCATCGAATTATAAACTGAGACTGGGTGGCTCTTGTGCTGGCTGCCAAGCTTCAGCTGAACAGCCAGAGAGGAAAATTTTTTAACAAGTGAATCTTCACTTAAACAATATTAATGTTGTTGAAATGAACCCTTTACACTAGTCATTTATCCCTGGAGATAACATGGTAGCAGGGCAGGTTTGGGTTGTATCTAAATAGCAAAAACATTAGATACTATATAGGGTCCAAGTGATATTGCAAGCAATATATAGAAATACGCCAACAACTACATTGCAATATAATAAAAAAGTGCTGGAAACACTCAGCAGGCTTGGCAGTATCAGTGGAGAGAGAAACAGTCAACTTTTCAGGTCGATAATATTTCAGAACTCAAAATATTTGGTGTGCATGTCCACTTAACATGTCCAAATGAGCTCTTTTGGTATTTATGCATTGACGGAGTAATAACATTCATATAATATTGATTATATGAATGAAGAATAAATAATCTTGATCTTAGTTAGTTGCATCATTAGTATAGATATTGTGTGTCATAAAATGACAATTGTAACCTTGTATTTTATGGTTATTGTTTGTTTTGATGTTTTCCAAAAATGCTGAGGATCCTTTTCAAGCAATCTCATTGGTCTTTCATCTTGATGTAAATTTTCTAAATATCAGTCACATTCTAGAAGTCTCACTGGCGAACAGTAAACATTTGACCTAGAATCATAGAATCCCTACAGTACAGAAGGACACCATTTGGCCCGTCAAGCCTGCACCAGCAACAATCCTGCTTAGACCCTTTCCCCATAATGCCACACATTTACCCTGTTGATCCCTCTGACATTAAGGGACAATTTGGTATGGCCAAGCCACCTAACCTGCACATCTTTGGAGTGTGGGAGGAAACTGGAGCTCCCAGAGGAAACCCACGCAGATGCAGGAAGATTGCAGTCAGATACCCTAGGCCAGAATTGAAGCTGGGTCCCTAGTGCTGTGAGGCAGCAGTGTGCCACTGTGTGATCCTCTTGAGTGGGCACAGTGTGGTTGAAAAGTCTCATATTATTGGACCATAATAATCACATAACCATGAGAGTTATATCAAAAAAAAAACCTTATTTTCCTTGCATCAAAACACTCTTCAAAAATGCAGCTGACCTATAAACCAAAGATGGATCGGAGGAATGGGTTCAAGTGTTCTTTTCCACTTATAACATTAGTAGATAAATAACCATGGGGGACACTAGCAAATTACCTAATCTTTTCCTGATAATATGTAACTCAATCCAGAAAGCACAGCACTTGTATAAAATAGGATTTGTCAAAGAAGCAGAAAAAGATGAGATGGATGCTGTTTTATTCAGGAAGCATACAAGAAAAGTTTGGATTGGATTACAAACTTGAGGCTAGATGGAACATGCAAGTGAAATAACTGAACATATGTTCATCAGAAACAGAAAATGCTGGAAAATCTTAGTAGGCTTGACAGCATATATGAAGAGAGAATAGTTGTTTTTTTTTTTGAAAGTTTATTTATTAGTGTCATAAGTAGGCTTACATTAACACCACAATGAAATTACTGAAAATCCTCAGTCAACATTTCAAGTCAGTGAAGAAGAGGTGTGTATGTATAAGCTGGCAAAATGTTAATCCAGTTTTATTTCAAGTTATTACCCACCACTTTTCCATGATTCATAATTTTTTAGTGAGAATTGTACAATTGTGAAACTATTTGGAAATCAGCAGCGACAGTTTTGGGCCTGGGCAATGACAATTTTGAGCCTTTGCGTACAGTCCTATTCGTCTGTGTAGTTTAAATTGACAAGCATAGGGAACTATGTTGAGGAAATAAATAGTGCCCTGCCCTACCATGGGTGTAAAGTTTATAAAAAGGAGGTGTTTGATACAAACTGTTCATCACTGAGTAATTATGAAAGATCCCCGAAACCCAAGGTCATGTACCTTTTTGGTAGTAAATATGTTATCCAAGTCCTAGCACTGTTTAAGAACACTTGTTTCATTTATTTAATTCTGTGTTGCCCTGCAGTATTTTTCTGCACAAGAAAGACTATTTCTCTTGGAAGATGTATGCAATGGCAGAGCGTATATAAACTAAAAGGAGCAGTTGGCTTGAATCTGACGTAAACAACTTAAATCACATGCTTCTGAACTATTGTGTCCAAGGATACACTTTCAACACTTCTCTATTCCAAATGCTGTGAAATTTCAAGCTGTAACTGATAAATGTGATTTTTTTGGCTCCAATTAGTTCACTATATTGCCACAGACATGATTCCTAATTGTCAAAAAGTAAATGAGAAAAGATGCTACTAGCTACTTGCATGAGGTTATCACAAAGTGTATTGCGTTTCTAACTATTTAGAGCAAGCGTTTAGATTTTATGGATGAAAGATAAAATGGAATGAAATGTTTATGATCTGTTAAGTGATACAGAATAGAGAAAAAGTGCAAGTCTGCTGACGCTTCTGGATTCTACAGTGCTTTTAGCAGAAATAAGCATTGCTATAAAAACAAAAGCCACTGATGGGCTGCAGTGCCCAGTCCACCACTACAGGCTAAATATGGAATAAAAACAGTTTCTAACCTAGCAGAATAATTCACATCTGAATGTACTGTTTTGTTTTATGTACATTATTCAGCAGTAGTGTTTGCTTGCCCTTTTTATAGGTCAGGGTTCCACGTGCTATTCCCTTTTTTTATTCTTCCCATTTCCGCATGACTTGTTTTGTGCTAACGGTGCCTCTTCCAATAGGCCTGGATCCCAACAGTTTACACGTTGACTTACAGCCGCCTTGGTTGCAAATAAGCAGTTTCCTTCACCTCGGATTTGATTCAATTGTCAGCCATGATTCAGTTTGAAGCAGCTTGGAATCACATTGTTCCAGGTTTAAGCTCAGGTCCGTTTCCAGGACCTGAGCACAAAAATCAACGCTCTGCCATGCCAGTGAAGTATGAAAAGAATGTTGCATTGGTCATGCTGTTTTTTTGGATGACATTAAATCAAAATACCCATCTGGCCTGTCAGGTGGACATAAATTCTTACTGAGGTGGACATAACTCAGAGAAGAGCAGGGGGTGTTATCCATGGTATCCCAGCCAATATTTATCCTCTGCTATCACAAAAGATAGATTTTGTGTTTCACACTGCTGGTTATGAGCTTGTATGCAAATTGGCTGCTGCATTTCCTACAGAACCTAAATGTCTACACTTCAAAGTACGTCGTTGGTTATAAAGTATTTTGAGACATCTGGCAGTGATCATGAAAAGTGCTGTACATATAAATGCAAGTCTCTTGTTTATGAAGAAGGAGTGTGATAATCTAAGGGGCCTCCATTGAGCGTGGAATGCCATGAAAGTAAATTCCTGTGCTCCTAGTTTCAGTGCTCATCATGGATCGTGAATTTCACTGTCACTCTCTGCTCCAGTTGGAATATTTTATCTATGGTCTGTCTAAGTGCTGTCCTTAACAGTGGCTGGTTGGGAGAGACAAGAAGGGGGCTGACACCTTTGGAATTGTACTTGAGCAATTGGTGCTTTTGGAGAGAGAGAGAAAAAAAAATGTTCACCAATGGAATTGAAGGAAAAGCAGGAAACTTGTTGGCTCAGGATTACTTGGGTGACATTGTTCTAAAGTTTGTTACTGAGAAATTATTTCCAAAGCATTGTTGATGAACATGAAAACTCTGTGGATGATAGTGGAGATTGCATAGCATAGTTCAGCCTGGTTTAGTACAGATGGTAGTAAAATAAGCTTCTTATGACCATGATACATTAAAATCTTTATTTTCTGACTTGCGAGGGAAATGGATGTGCTGGTTGATCCAAAATGCCGGTTAATGGAGACTTCCATTTACCAATGGAATACACTGCAATACATGAACAATACACTGCAATCAGGAAGTAAAGAAAGAACACTATTCTTTTTCTTTCAATCTTCAGCACATTAAAATACAAAGTATATGCACACCTTCTAGGCAATTGCTTACAGTTGGTAAGGTAATGATTTGTGTTAGGTAAACATCAGAAATTCTAGTCAGTAGAGGATTCTAGTTGATAGTATATGATAGCATACAGTTTATTGCATATGCTGTTGGAAGGTGGGAAGAAAGGAAAACAAGGATCAGTTGTCCTGGGCTGTAATTTACAGTTCATCTGGAAACCGACTCATAGTTTTAGCAGAATGCATGACTGCCCATAATTTAAATCCATGGGATGCAAAGCCAAAAAAAGTAAATGTGACAATGTTTTATATGTACTTCATGAGACACATTCATGCCTGTCAAAAATACCAAGCTGCATGCAGCATTTGATATGAGATCAATAGTTTTTAAATGTCAAGAGATAAACTAGGTCATGGATGATGTCTTCTCTACTCTGTCGCCAATGCACTAAGCTGGTCCATTCTAACCTTTTGATCATTGGCAAACCCAAAGACTTTGATAGTTGAGTATTTCTCAGTGGTGATTCATTGAAATTTGGAAAAAGATGATGGCTGTTATTTCAGGTGATCCTATGTTCCTGTGACTATTACCTGGCACTTGTGTGATCCAGTTGTTATGTACCTTTCAGCCTTAGCTTGGATGTTGACAAAGTTCTGCAGTAGGTAGGTTGCTTGGCTTTGCTTCATCAATGGAGTAGTTACGAATGAAACTGAACACTGGAATTGTCAGAACGGCCTCATCTTGGCTTTATGAAATAGCTGAAGATGTTGGATCAAGGCCGCCTCCCTGAGAGAATGTACTGGCCTGCAATGATTATCTGGCAGCCATCTTCCTTGGTGTCAGTTAAATTTCAGCTACTGGAAGGATTTCCTTTCCTCTTCGTTGAACTGTATTTTTCTTGGGATCCTCTGTGCCTGAGGCTTGCTTAATATGGCTTGACCTTGTAAACTTTGTTGCTATTCTGGCAAGTTGATTTGTCTTTTATTTCAATATATTCCACATTTGCTTTTGTTCTCCTACTGTTGCTTTGTTAGAGTTATTCAGGGTATTTTATTTATTCGTTATTATGTATTCATCAGAAGTGTGTGAATGGAAATTTAAATTGGTGACAGACTTTATTCATTTGTGTATATATGTTTGCCTTTTCAATGTAGGTGTACTGTATGCAGGTAATTGCTATGAATGGAATCTGTTTCAATACTGGGAAAAGCTCTGCACAATCTGCCTTCTGACTAATCACGTGCATGCACACTGCTGGAAGTGATATTTATAGTTGGTTGCCAGCTGCTTTTGTTGGTACTTCGCCCACTTTTTAGTGCAAGGCTCAACTGTAAGCCAATAATGCTTGTGATCTGAAAAAAATGTGCTCTTGCTATGCAAACATGTAAATGTGACCAAGTTTCACAGTAAAGTTAGCGGCACTTATATTTATAATGGAGTCCAAGTTTGTACCCTGTACCTGATACAAATTTGAGCTCTTGAGTTTTAAATTAGTTAGCTCTGGGATAAACAAAATGTCCCTATCCTTGGCCATTCAAACTATCCAGAATGAATAGTTCTGGCTAAATATTTGAGATGCGTTGGTAATAATCTATTCCACATTTCACAGCTGTCCAGAAGCAAAATTTGTTGAGCAGCAGCTCACGCAGAGCAACAGCAGAGTTTTGTGTCTCTACTTTCTCAAAAGACTAAGGAAATTTTATGTGTCAGCTACAACTCTCTCCAACTTTTCTAGATGCATCACAGAAAGCATTCTTTCTGGTTGCATCACAGCTTGGTATGGTTCCTGCTCTTCCCACAACTGCAAGAAACTACAAACCAGCTTCTCATCCATTGATTCTGTCGACGCTTCCCGCTGCCTCGGCAAAGCAGCCAGCATACTTAAGGACCCCACACACCACAGACACTTTCACTTTCTTCCATTGGGAAAAAATACAGAAGTCTGAAGTCACGTACCAACCGACTTGAGAACAGTTTCTTCCCTGCTGCCCACCTGATTTTTGAATGGATCTATCTTGCACTAAGTTGATCTTTCTCTACACTCTAGCTCTGACTGTAACACTACATTGTGCACTCTTTCTTTCACTATGAACGATATGCTTTGTATAACATGCAAGAAACAATATTGTATACTAATCCATGTGACTTTTTTGGTGTCTACCTTGTGACATGATTGAAGTTGGGATATCGTGGAGCACATTGACTTGCATTTCACCACTCCATTGGACAATCCTGAATTTTTACTATATCTGAAACAGACGATCACTGAAGTCTGCGTTGATTTACAGTCTAATAGAATTGGTATTGACCAAAGTGACAAAATTTAAATAGTTGCCAGTGGAACAAAAAGAATGAATAAAGCATACTTTAGTATTCATCAGTCAGTTTGTGACCATCATTCTTCAGCTTGGTATTATAAATGCTGCTGTAAATTAAATAGCTAAGAAGAACATTATAACTGGTATTTTGTTTTTATCTTCAGGTTCTGCCATTCATTTTTGAGAATTGAGTGACTTGGGTCAGATTTTGCTACAGTTTCTACTTTTGACTGGGCTCTGTGAAAACAATGGCAGTCAAATGCAATTCTCATAAACCGTCAGAGCACTTGACAGTCTGAGGCTGATACTGGTCAGGGAAAGGAAGAGTTTTGTGTGGCAGAGAACAAGAGTAGAAAAACTGACTTTTCAGGAGAGTGTTGAAGGCAGGGAATGAAAGTGCTGAAACAGTTTCTAGGAGAATTCCAGCAAGCAGACTGACAAGGTTGGTTTCTGATGGAATTAAGGGGTTGGGAAATAAGCAGTAATACATTCAAGACTAAAGGCTGGGACATACAGCTGGAGAAATTATCACCTCATACTTTCAGCAGCCTGCTACACACACGATAAACCTAGATGTGCAAAGTCAAACCAGCAATACATGCCCTTAATTGTTCTGACTTATTGCTGGTGCTCAAACTTAATTATTGTTTAGAAGTGCTTCTATGATTAGTTAGCCTAAAAGATGTACACTTTCAATCTGAAATACTTTCTCAGCTGAAGTAAGCTGTTTTTCTACGGAATGCATTTGAATGCAACATGTTTCTAGGCAAGTCAGTATTTTTCATCCCTTCAGATATTATTTCTATTTTTACAAAATGGTCCTTAACAGAAGTGAGTAATTCGTTTTTTTTTCCATTCTAGGAAACTCCGAACTCTGTCCACTTAGTGATGGAGGTAAGCATGAAGGATGCTTTTATTGTATGTTCAGAATTGTTCGTTCTGTATGCAGTGTGATGGAATATTAACATGTTATAGTTATAGCCGTCTCGTAATTGGTAAAACTGATAACTACAACCTCACCCAACTGATCAGCTGAATGGATACGAGTTATCCGTTTGAATATGTTTGGCATCGTGATACTGGTTGTCCAGATTTATCACCTAAGGTCTCAACCATTCGGTAGACTTTTCAGGAGTAGCCAGCTGATTGAACAGTAGTTAATGTCAGCAACCCTAAAACGGTATGTCTCTTGTTGTGAAGCGTGTCAGAGAACTGCATTGTATTATTCTATCTGAGGGAGAAAGGAGAATCACATCCATATTACTGAGATGTCAGCCTCCATTGCGTTGTAAGTGCTTACTGATAGTGATAATTAAAGCAGAGGAAGGGGGATTACTGTGTCCCCATTGCCTGATTCAGTAATATTGGCAGAGATCTGGGAGCAACTCGCCTACTTGTTCATCTGACAGCAGGTGATTATGCTGGGAGAAGAAAATAAGATTCACAGCACCCAGGGACCTGGGTTCGATTCCCAGTTTGAATCATTGAATGTGTGGAGTTTGCATGTTTTCCCCATGTCTGTGTGGGTTTCCTCCAAGTACTCCAATTTCCTCCCACAATCCAAAAATGTGTGGGTTATGTGGATTAGCCATGCTAAATTGCTCCTTGGTGTCTGGGGGACCACTTAGGGTAAATGTGTCGGGATAGGGCCTCAGTAGGATTGTGGTTGGTGCAGACACGATGGGCCAAATGGCTTCCTTCTGCATTGTAAGATTCTATAATTCATGTTGGTGTGCAGGTTCAAATACTTCTTTTCTGTTTTGACCAAGGGATATATAGACGGGCTTTTAATTAGTAATGGAATAGAGAATTTTGGGGATAAGACAGGAAAATAGATCATCAGTCACAATTTCGATGGGCTGAATGGCCTACAGCTGCCTCCACAATCTTAGATCTTTTACCAATCCATTTTAAGTTAGTAGAAACAATAAATGCCAAACAATAAATCAAGGGCTGACCATCTTGATACTTGAGTAAAGCACAAGATCTGCAAGTATGACTTTAGATAATTTCCAAAAACAGATTTATTTTAATTGGTATGGTTAACATCTTTCCCACTAAGTGATATGACTGCAAACCAGCCTGAGGAATATCATTGTTTGATAAATAATGTGCGTAAGATCACATTACAAAACATTTGAAGGAGCTCTGCACAAGTAAATTTTAAAATGAATATTGGTCAATGCGAAAAAGCAATAAAGAAAGGTGCAGTGCAGGAACAGGCCCTTCGGCCCTCCAAACACATGCCAATCGTGATGCCTTAACAAAACTAAAAACAAAATCTGTTGCTCTTACTTGGCCCATATCCCTCTATTCTCTCCCTATTCATGTACCCAATCCAGATGCCTCTAAATGTTGCTAATGTTCCGCCACCACCTCTGGCAGCACTTTCCAGGCATCTTCCATTTGTGCGATAAACTTCCCCTACAGATCTGCTTTAACCTTTCTCCCTGTCATCTTGAACCTATTTGCCCTTGTAAATGACACTTCCACCCTAGGAAAAAGCCTCTATCAATCCTGTATATGCCTCTTATAATTTTGTAGACTTCCATCCTGTCTTTCTTCCATCTTTGCAGTGAAAACAATCCTAGTTTATTCAAACCCTCCTCATACTCAGCATCCTGGTGAGCCATCTTTGCACTTTATTCAAAGCTTCCAGAAGTGTGACAATCAGAACTGTATGCGATACTTCAAATGTTGCCTAATCAAGGTTTTATAAAGCTGCAATATGATTTTCCAACTCCTGTACTCAATGCTGCGGCTGGTGAAGGCAAGCATGCCATATGCTTCCTTAATCATCTTGGTCACCTGTTGCCACTTTTAGGGAACTGTGAACCTGCACACCCAGATCCCTCCATATGTTAATGTTCCTAAGGGTTCTGCTATTTACAGTATAATTCACACCTAAATTTGATCCTTCAGAATGCATCACCTTGCATTTGTCTGGATTAAACTCCATCTGTCGTTTGTGATCAGAACTCTCTGCTCAACTGACGAAGGAACAGTGTCCTGAAAGCTAGTGGCGTTTACTACCAAATAAACCTGTTGGACTTTAACCTGGTGTTGTGAAACTTCTTACCGTGTTTACCCCAGTCCAACGCTGGTATCTCCACATCTCCTCTAACAGTCCCCAGCACTAATCAGCAACTGCTCTGTGAGTGTGCTGATGTCTTGATTTGGGCAGGTACCTCAGTTTGAGAAGGGAAATCTTCCTGTCTCATTCTAGGGAAGTGTGGGTGGAAGTTAATTTAACTGAGTAGTCTGTGCAATTTTTATAAATTGCTATCTTTAAATTCTTCTGGGTATCTTTAATTTTGCTTTTTTTTTATCCGAGCAATCTGTTACTAACTGCAGTTTGCTTCCAGGCATGCAAAACTTTTACATCTTTTTAGCCCTCAGGATTTGTACTGCTATGATATTTAATTTCACTGATACTTTGATCCAGGTTCAGCAGTGTTTTCTATTTGGAATTGCACTTCTGCGCTTTAACTATTTTCTGAATTAAAGATATTCAAGCGCAACTATTTAACATCACCAGAAGCTTTGTTCGACTGTCAACTTCAGTCTATTACCTTTCATCTTTTATATTTTTCATGAAAGTCATTTTTTGGCTGCACAACTAGATTGTCCAGTTTTCCAGAAGGAATGCAACTCGCTGAATATTTAGTGACTACATGACTTGGCGGTGCTTTGAGGCAACCCCCTGGTAAATAAGTGAAGTTAACAAGTACTTTGGAGTTGTGCTTGTTTCACTTTTTTGGTTAGATTTGACAGATGTTGTACAGTTCATTCCTTTAATGAGAGACTAATAAACATAGTATTTTAAACTTAAATATTGTGCTGATTTTTTTCCCTTCCACTTCATAGTTCTGCAATGGAGGTGACCTGGCAGATTATCTGCAAGGTACGTTAAAATGTTCTTTATTACAGTTGATAACCATAGCTCTTAGAGTAAAATAAATACTGTTCAGAGGATTAATAGTCAAAACTTTGCAGAAGTGACTGCTGGCCTCATCAATATGAAAAAGGCCAATTCAGCACTTCTCCACTTAAATACATCTGCTTGTTTACTGATACTTTAGGATTGTAAATTGAAAATTTGAGATTAGGGTACCAGTAACTTTGTTAATTTCTGTGCATCGGTATTGGATCAGAATGTTTTGTCATTCAGGTGAACTTGTAATCAAAATGTTGTAATCGTTTTGAGGGCAAGGAGTTTCTCCTGCTGAAGTCTTAACTCTAGAGAAGTGAACGGTGTTCTCTCTACAGTTTTGCAATTATATTGATTTGTCAGGAATGCTTTGATGTTTGGATCTGAACAAATGTTCCTTGATGTTGCTCTGTACAAAATGCATCACGTAAATGAGCAGGATGAAACATTGTTAGTCAAAAACTGAAAATACTGGGAATACTGAGCAGATGAGGCATCATTTATGAAGAGTAGGTGGATTAATGGTTTTGATAAGGGGACCTTCATCAAATGCAATGTGTAATGTACCAAATCATTAACACTGATCTTCATACAGATGCTACTTGGCCCGACTGTTTTTAACATTCACTGTTTTAATTTCGATTTTCCTACGTCTGCAACTTTGAGATTGGCTTTTTTAATTTTAATTTTCAAAAATCTAGTTAATTGAAAATAGTCTTGCAGTGGTACAGCCTCTGACATCAGAAGTTTACGTTAGAACATTATATCCCAGATTTTGAAGTACCTGGTAACATTTTTTTTTGTTCTGAATAGCCAAAGGGACCCTTAGCGAAGACACCATTAGAATCTTTCTCCAGCAGATCGCAGCTGCCATGCGAATCCTTCACAACAAAGGAATAATCCATCGGGATCTGAAACCACAGAATATTCTACTGTCTTACATCAGCCGGAAAAAGTCCAACATGAATGGCATTCGTGTCAAAATAGGTAAAGTTAAGAGTGTTGTTCTCTTAAGCAAAGTCAGTCTTGTGCAGAACATTTCAAAAGGATGGGGCTCATCCTTTGTAAAGTTGGAGATGGTACTGTTTTTACACAGATGTCCCTATTAATTTAATACTCATCTCAAACTGCTGATTTCAGCAAATTCTGGCATTTCTAATGAGGGAACAGCTCTTACTAAACCATGTAATTGGCATAAAGGAGCAAATAAGAATGAAAAGCTTAAATTGAACAGAGTTGCCTGAGCTGTGTGGCTAGAATTGTTAGAATCAAAGGCCAAAAACAGATCATTTGCTGCAGTGCAGATTTTCTTCAAGCTTTCGATTAAAATCAGAATCCAGCAAAGTCTTGTGTTCAATTCACTTTTTATGCTAAGTTAGAGGACAAAATTAAATATTTTATGACATGTCTGAAACACTTTAAAGGGCTGAACTACTTTGAATTGTTTTGAAATGAAATGGGCACTAACAGCAGTCATGTGCTTTCGTGTTCCTCAATGCTACTGGTCCAAGGAAAGTAGGCATGATTGGTATCCAGTGACTCTTGCTAGAGTGTGTGTGGGTGTCTGGTGACTGCAGAATTGCTTGGCTATGATAGTTGAACAGCTTTCCAACAGTCACAGTCCAGATTCTCACATGACAAATTCTTCCTGGGCTAAAAACTGGCACTAGAGGAGTTCATCCTGTAACGGCTAGACCACCAGGAAAGAAGGCGAGTTTTCATCTATATTATAGAACTTGCAGAATGACAACAGATGCCTTGATACCTGAATTGGCAATAACGAATTCACATGGCATTATGGGTTTATCCTAGGACTGCTCTCTGAGAAACTTGACACAAGGCTTTTTTTAATTATTGGCACTACACCTTCTCCTGGGAAGTTCCAAGAATTTCCATCTGGGTTGAGTAATTCTTGGTACATAGAGATTATTTACAATTTTGCTGAAAGGCAAATATGAGTGTGCTTCAGATATAAACAGAGGCATCATGCTCTTTAACCAATGACCAATATCATACGTCATTTGTTACAATTATTTGGTAAACAGAATAATTCAATCCCTACTATGTAAATGAAAATAAATACTCAAGGACTTGAAATTAAACACTGGTTTGGATGTTGCTTTAAGATGTGTAACCTGTAATTTAAGACTGTTGAACTTGTGTATTTTCAGTATTATCAATTATTTTTTCCCCAATTTGTCTTTTATCTGGCTGACTCCATTGTCGTTGCCCAAGAACAAGTTTTTTTAGTGTCACTCAACTTCTGCACAGATTTGATTAATGCTCCTTAAATATGTAATTTTGTCGATGCTGCCTGTTATGACAGTGTTATTTGCTGAGCAAGCCAAATCCCAGAGGGAAACCTGTCTTCCTGATCATAACCTTTGTTTTGGGTTTTGAAAACTAGGAGGACAAGTTACTGATCTCCAAAAGTGTAGAATATCTGTAACACCTTTAGAATTTTAAAAAAAAACAAGAACAAAACTTCAGCACATAAAATTAAAGTTACAGCGAAAACAATCTTGCAGGACAGCTCTTGCCTCCCAAAAAGAAAATCTACTTGATCAGAATGCAATAAACTGTCTGCTTGGCAACTGAGTCCCCTTGTTGATTTGTAACCATAAAAATTTAGTAGTATTTCCAAGGCAAAGAACTGCTGTCACCTTAACAAAGGCATGTCACATGGCTTCTCAAATACCTTCACAGTGATATTGAAATCCAAAAGAGAGATTCAGAAAGTCAATTCTGAAAATAATTTTATTTGTTTAACTGTGTGGCTGATTCTAATTTGCATCTTTTGCAACTTCTCCGAGCAAAGATGTGGTCACAAAGTTCTCACAACTCTGTTAAACCTTTTCTTTAAATTTTTTTTGCCCTTTCCTCTCCAATTTCATTGTCCTCGAGCATATCTTTGAATTCACTGTACTAAATTTTTCATGTTTTGTATTTTGCTTCCACTTTTGGGTCAGTAAAATTTAATATATCTTTGTAAGCTTTAAAAGCCCCTTGTCATTTTGGAACATCCCTGTTGAAATTCAGCAGCTGAAAAATCAAATCTATTCGATGCAGATGTTAAACCCAACCTATTTACTAGTAAATCTAACCTCATCATAGCCGCTCAATACAATGCATGAGCTTTACAATACACCTTTTACCTTTTTAATCCCTCAGCACACTCAGACAAGTTATTTTAATCAACTCCCCCAGTTTAGTTAATCATGGAAAAATGCCCTTTGAGCTAATTGCCCAGACATATTGCAAACATTCTAATTAAATTTTAACCTTTCATCTTGTATGTAGGTTTGTCATTTCATTCTGGTTTCTTGAATCTGATCCTTTTCAGTTACTGAGAAGGTTTCATTGCAAATCAGCCATGTTATCTCATGAAATTACAAGTTTATGATGGTGCTTTGCTTCAGTTACAACTGAGACACAGTAAGAACCTATACAGCATTTCCTGCTGCTTTAGTAGTGTAAAATGGCTTCTATATATAGAATCCATTAATTCGGTGATTTGCTGCATTATAAAAGCTTTGAAATGTTTAGATATGCTCAGAAGCTGTATAATTGCAAAATTTCCTTTATGCATTTTCTTTAGTCAGATATCACAATCAACTTATTGAAAGCATTTCTCTTATTGTCTTGCAGCTGACTTTGGCTTTGCTCGGTATTTACAGAGTAATATGATGGCTGCCACTCTTTGTGGGTCGCCCATGTACATGGTAAGTAATGTATCAGCTTGCCTACTAAATAAGATGTAGATAGATTGTTCTGAAAATGTTGCATAACTTGTACAGCACTGTTTTTACAATTGACTAATTATATGTACTTGTTTCTTCAATCTGTACTTGTATGGTACGACTTGTATGTTGTCTCAACCCTCCAGCGCCCACTGTTTTAGATAGGAAATTCAATTTGGGCAGACACAGGATGTTTTGATCCAAATTTGTGGTTCAGAACCTGTGATGGAATGAGCAGGGAAGACAAATTACATCCATTATAAGGGGACAGTCCAAAGCTGAATAACATCTGTGACTGGCTGTCTACCTTCTTCACCTTGAGCATCTCTTTGAATTCACTGTGGTGTGATATGTTTTACACTTGTTACAAGAAAATGACAAGGGATGAAAATGTAATTAACAAATTCAACTTGATCAACAAAAGTCCATTACAATGCTGCATTTTGTCACCTATTGTCTTTCCTGTGTCCTGCTTTATTATTATATTTTCTCTTGCTGTAACAAGATTATAACCTGTGTTTATTGAGGTCATAAGGGCGGAGGGGGACTGAGGAGCAGTAGTACATGAGTTTTCCAGTTCCTTCTGCCACGTGAATTGGAGCAGGTGAGGGACGGACCATGGAAAGGTCCATTGACTTTGGATGAATTTTCTGGTTTTGGGGTGAGTGTGGCCGGGAAATCCCACTCAGTCCTGTGTGAAGTTAATTTTGGGGGTTGTTATATGGACTTTTTGACTTGCTGTGTGCAAAGGGATTGATTCAGTGAGCTTAAATGTGATATTAAGAGCCAGAGATTAATTTGGCCAGCATGGTGGCACAGTGGTTAGTGCTGCTGCCGCACAGTGCCAGAGATGTGGGTTTGATTCTGTCCTTGGGTAACTGTGTGGAGTTTGCATGTTCTCCCCGTCTGCGTGCGCGTATTTCTTCCAGGTGCTCTGGTTTCCTCCCACAGTCCAGAGATTTGTGGGTTAGGGGGATTAGCCATGCTAAAATTGCCCCTTATTTTTCAAAGGTGTATAGATTAGGGGGATTAGTGAAATAAATACGTGGGGTTACAGACATAGGATGGTAGGTGGACCTGGATAAGATGCTCTGTGAAAGAGTAAGGCACAGATTCAGTGGACTAAATGGCTTCCTGCATTGCAAAGATTATATTTTTCTATTCAAAAAAACACAAATTTAAGGTGCGTGACAAAAGATCGAGGGAAAATCATTTTTACACAATGAATTGCTTGTACCTGGAATGTGCTGCCTGAGAACATAGGAGGAGGCAGATTGAATCATAGCTTACAAAAGGGAGTTGGATAATAATTTGAACAGTTCACACTCAATGGCCTCCTATGCACTAACCATTCTAAAGGGTGGGTGAGAAAATTTGGAGATGGAGGCAAATAACTGGTGAGTGCAGTGCTGGGAATTATGTTTTTGGGTTTGAATGTGGCGTCTGAAGGAAGAATTTTTGTTGGACAGTGTATTTAGGGGATTTTGACATACCTATCTTTTTTTACACTATTCCTGAAATTTAAATGAAGATGGGAATGGAAATGTGGCAGTGTCACTTGGCATACCTTAATGCAAAATAGTCATGTAGGAAATTATTAGCATGCTATTCACACTATGTCCACCGTAAAACTGCAGAATTTTACTTGAGTGATAGTTTTGTATTGCATAGTATAGATCTTGCCCTGGAGCATGCAAGATACAGATATCTTTAAGCTGGCAAGTGTTGTAAAACTTCTATACCTAGTGCAAAGTATAAATCTATTTTTATTCACATAAAGTACAAATCTTAGTTTATTGTGGCTTGGTAGCACAGAAGCTGAATATTGCTGTAAAGAGAAACAGGTTGTCATGATGGAGAGATGGTAAGCATATGATTTGGGCAACTGACAAGTCTCTCTTAAGCAGGAGATTGATGATGAAGTTGGATTGGCTAATCAAGGAGCCAAAGAAGAATCTGCACAGTCACTTCCAGAAGGAAAATGTTTTATTTCTTGGTATTAAAAATAATTAGAGGTTGTGAAATTACACCATGCATTTTAGAGAATATGTAATTAAAGCTAAAATGGAGACTACGATAAGATTTATTGACCCTTCACTCCATGGTGCTATTTATATTTCTTTTGTTTCAGGCACCTGAGGTCATTATGTCACAACATTATGACGCCAAGGCAGACCTCTGGAGTATCGGCACTGTAATATTTCAGTGTCTTGTTGGCAAGCCCCCTTTCCAGGTACATTGAGCAAAAGATGCATTTATAGGATGTTACCTTTGAATGTTCTGCAATAGTTTGGTTTTGTTTCAAGTGGTGCAGTAGTTTGTCTGAAGTGTTGTGGAAATCCCATTGTCTGCCATGAAAAAACGACCACCCTGCCACCAACTTGGAGATAATGGACATCAAGTAATCAAGAATACCCAAATTTTACACTTGTACGTATGGTCCAGCAATATGGTAGGCATGGATACAAAGACAAAAGTTCATTGCGTAGTTTTGTGCATCCATGTGAATAGCCTTGCAGTGATGTGACATCCCGCAAAAAGGCTTTTGTTCAGTGAGAAAGAGATGTTTGAATTGGGGGTGGTAGGTTAAAACGTACTGAAGCTCATCTTGTTAACATCATAGCTGCTAAGTTGGCAGATAAACAAGTGGATCAAAATTTTAGCAATCAACCTTACACATGGAGTTCATTAGCTGGAAGTGCCTTGCAGAGTTTGTGAGCAGGAATAACATTTTAATGGCGTTAGTACACATTGCTTATTTGAAGCTTGATTTCCAAATTTCGTCCTCTGAAGAGCTCTCTCTCTTCTATGATGAAAGCAATTTTTCTAAAGCCCAGCTTAATTTTAAATTCTGGATAACATGGATTGCATGCGATACCTTCAAGAATGTGCATGCCCACAATCAATAAATCCCTCAGGATTAATTAGAAGGATTGAATATTGCTGGCATGCGGTCCAAGCTCACGCGCACAAAACAGAATAATGTTTTATTTTCACACACTGCAGTGTTAAGCTGATTAACATTCGTCAGCTTATTATGACATCAAAATTGGGTCACCTTCAATTAATGACTGTAACTATCTCTGCAATGTCTGCTCAACAGTTCAATGTTTTAAAATATAGAATTTGAAATATGTAGCAAATTACTTGGTGCTTATGCCCACCAGGGCAAGTTCAGAATGGCTGTTGTTCTCTGGAGTAACTGAACCAACACCTATTTTGCATTTAAATTGTCTTTCTGTTGTAGGCCAACAGCCCACAAGATTTGCGGCTCTTCTATGAGAAGAACAAGACCTTAGTGCCTAAGTAAGTGATTACCTATTTATTCCTGAGTCAAATTTGTTTCAGTTTTATTTTTAGATGTGTTGTGGTCATCCTCTGTGAGGTGTGAAGCTGTTTTCACGTGGGTAATAAATTCTAGAAAACTTGTGCTCACAAAGCTTTACTGCTGCCTTTTTCAGTGCTAGGACTTCGTACAATTTTAGAGGAATAGTGTTCAATTCTGGTTGCCACACTACCAGAAAGATATGGAAACTTTGGAGAGAGTACAGAAAAGATTTACCAGGGTGCTGCTTGGTATAGAGGCCTTTAGCTACGAGGAGAGTTCGTAGTAACTTGGTTTGTTCTCACTGGAATGATGGAGGTTGAGGGATGACCTAATAGATACAAGATTGAGGGGTATGGACAGAGTGGGTAGTCAGAAGCTTTTTCCAAAGTGGAAGAGTCAATTAGTAGAGGACATAGGTTTAAGGTCTGAGGGGCAAAGTTTAAAGGAAATGTATGAGGCAGATTTTTTAAACAGCTGGGGGTGGGTGCCTGGAACTCGTTGCCAGGGGAGATAGTGGAAGTGGATACAGTAGAGATTTTTAAGGGATGTCTTGATAAAAACATGAATAGGACGGGAATAGAGAGATATGGTCCCTGGAAAGGTATGGGGTCTTAGTTAAGTTGGGCAGCACGTTTGATACAGGTTTGGAGGCCTTAAAGACTTGTTCCTGTGTGGTAATTTTCTTCTTTGAATTATGTCCAGGACTGTTGCACAGATTTCAGAATTTAATCTGAACTGTCAAAAGTGAAAGACTACCATGAGCAGAATTTTTTCATTACCATATTTTGCGTAGTTTCTGCTGTTAATTTTTGTTTTGCGATTTATTTCAGTACTGTCATGCAAATTTACTCTTACACTCATATTCAGTGAGTAGGAGCATACCACTACTTTGTCACTGCATTATTGTGCTTTTAAGCACCTTATTTCTTTGAACTTGTGGCTCTGGGAAACTGAACACTGCCATTTTGGTCACATGTCATTGCTGAGTGCTAATGTATTTGTTACAGCATTTATTGCAGGCGCAATAAAAATCCTTTTAAACGCTTAAGAAGCCTCAACTCTGACTAAAGTTGAACTTTTCCTTTTTCACACATCATCCACCCTTGAGACTTTTCCAGACGAGCTTGCTAATTTGAACCAAGTTGTAGATAATTCTCTGCTATAGAAAGGCAGCCTTCCCATGTTGAATTACGTAAGATCATTGATGCCAAGAGCAAAAGTCTCAATCTCAACAGCTTTTGGTGATTGCTTTAGATAGGATGTTATTACTAAATGTGCTTGGTATGTATGGGGAGAGGAAGCTTCAGAATTATTAACTAATTGTTGGGACAGATACACCAACAAATATGGTGCAACTCCATGTTGTGTGATGAACTTCAGTGACAGCTTTATTTTTTCCTCACTCAAGTATTAAGGCACAACTTGTTTAATTTTGTTATTTAGTCTTGCATTACTGCCTCCCTTTTTTCCTATTGATGGTGATTTATCTATCAAACAGCATCCCAAGTGAAACTTCTAGTCACCTGGGTGGCCTGTTGCTTGGTTTGCTTCAAAGAAACCAGAAGGACAGAATGGATTTTGGTGAGTTGCTAGTTTTAGTTTTCTTATTTCATATCCTTTAATTTTAGAACCAGCTGATTTAGTCATTCACTTTGCTGTATTCACCTCTAACCACCTTTGCCTCTGTTGCTCAAACACTCATCCATGTATTTGTTTCAAAAAACAAAGTGCAGTATAGGAACAGGCCCTTCGGCTCTCCAAGCTTGTGCCAATCGTGATGCCCTAACTAAACTTTAAAAAAAGACTTCTGCCCTTACTTGGTCCGTATCCCTTTATTTCTTTCCTACTCATGTACCCATCCAGATGCCTCTTAAATGTTCCTAATGTGTCTGCTTCCATCACCTTGCCTAGCAATGCTTTCCAGGCACCCACCACTCTGGAAAGACATCCCCTGCATATCTCCCTTAAACTTTCCCCTTCTCATTCTGAGCCTGTTACCCCCTTGTAATTGACACTTCCACCTTGCGAAGAACCTCTGACAATTCACCCTGTCTCTGCCTCATAATTTTGTTGACCTCTATCTGGTCTCTCCTTAGCTTCTGCCTTTCCATTGAGAACTCCTAATTTATTCAATCTCTCCTCAATGCCAATGCCCTTGAGACCAGGCAACCTTCTTTGCACGCTCTCCAAAATTTCCATATCTTTCTGGTAGCCTAGTGATCCAAATTGCATGCAATACTCCAAAAAACCAAAATTTTATATAGCTGCAACATGATTTGCCACTGGCTTGACTGTTCTAATATTTTCCTGGCTGATCTTGCACACTCTAAACTTGAACTTATCCAAAAAAAAGACACCCATATCCCAACTCCTGCAAAATTCCATTCACTGATTGTTCCTCTGTTTGCTGGCTCTTGGCCCAGCAGTGGCTTGCTTTTTAAAATTACTGTGTTTTCCGATCCTGCTATATTTATAATCCCTCTCGAAAACTGTCCCAAGATCTCTATGCTCCTTCAATACTTACCTATTGCACGTATCCAGTGTTCATTAATCCAGCTCTGGTAGCCATGCCTTCAGTTTCCTAGATCCTAAAAAATTCCCTCCTAAATTTTTCTGCTTTTTTAGATACTCCTTAAACGTTAGCTGTTCGCCTAACCCTTGGTCACTTCTTCTAACAACAGCAACTTTATTTAATTTATCATGGTAAGGCTCGTTAAGCTGCTTCACAGAGCTTTTAACAAGGAACATCAAGCCACTAGTATGCATTGGAACAGGTGAACAAAAACTTGGTCAAAGGTCAGTTTTAAGGAGCCTCTTGAAGGAGGCTGGAACACTATATAGAAGTAGATCATTGTATTATGTTAATCTGTGATAGACGGTTAAATTATTGTTGTGGTGTACGTATTACGAAGGAGCACAGTTTCTAACTAATATCAGGAAAGGTCTATCTTAAAATGGCAACCTGCTTACTGCCCCACTTAGGCCACACAGAGAAGGAGTTCACCAAGTACACAAGTAATAGAAGCAAGAGTAGTCCTTTAGCCTGCCCCATTATTCAGTATGATCGTGGTTGATCAATGCCAAGCTCAATCCTTTTCTGTGCCATTTCCCTATAGCCCTCTATTCTTCGATCTATCAAATATTTATCCATCTCTACTTTAAATACTTCTAAAAATTCAGCCTTTGGGCAGACAATTCACCATCCTCTGCAAGAAAAAGTTTCTGTACACCTCAGTTTTAAATGTTTTTTTATCTTGTAGCTATGTCCTCTTGTTTGAGACTTGCCCACTAATGTAAACATCTCTCCATCTACCCTGTCAAGCCCCTTCAGGATCTTCTGTGTTTGAATGTCACCCTTCACTCTTCTAAATTCTAAGGAATACATACTCAGGCTATTTAGTCTCTTAATAGAACAATCCTCTCATCCCAGAAATTCACCTGGTGAATCCTTTGGACAGCCTTCAGTACGATTACCTTTTTAAGATGAACTATGTGGAATATTCCAAGTGACATCTCACCAACACCTGTACGATTACAACAAAACCTCCTATTTTTAACCCCAACATCTTTACGATAAAGACCAAAATGTTGTTTGCCTTAACTACTTGTTGGATCTACTTGTTAGGTTTTTGCAGTTCATGCATGAGAAGACCTAGATCCGTGCCCTCTTTTATCCTATGCCACTGCTTTCTGTGCCCTCTTTTATGCTGAACTGTATCACATTCCGTGAGAAACGGATTCTAGTCGACAAATTAATCCCATAGGAGAAAGCTAATGTCTTCCAATGCTAGAGCTCATATGTATGTTAATTGAGTCTAATTTCATGGTTGAAGTGGGTGTGCTTTTGATTTCTGTACTGTAGAAATTAGCAGTATACTTTGGACTGTGTACTTAATCCAGCTAGCGATTTGATTTGTCTCCAATCACCAGTTGTGTTGTAAATGTGTTTGTAGCTCATATATTTGCTCATTGAAATCTTGCTGATAATGACACCAGGCATTTCAAAGACTAAAACAGAGAATTTTTGTGTTTCAGAAACATTCTTTAACCATCCCTTCATGGATCAAACATTGTCAGTCAAAAAATGTAAGTCAATGGTTTTGTTTTATTATTTGTGAGTGGCTGTCACTAAATTGTGGAAGGAATTGCTGCAAATGTTTTAATTTATAAGGCAAAGAATGTGAATGATTAATATCTCCCTTTGAGTTCTATTTCGTTTATTATTGTCACGTGTTGGGATGCAGTGAAATTGTTTTATGCATGCTTTACAGACAAAGCATTCCGTTCATAGAGAAGGAAAGGAGAGAGTGCAGAATGTAGTATTACAGTCATAGCTAGGATGTAGAGAAAAATCAACTTAATGCAAGGTAGGTCCATTCAAAAGTCTGATAGCAGCAGAGGAAAAGCTGTTCTTGGAGTGGCACAGTGGTTAACACTGCTGTCTCATAGCTCCAGGGACTTAGATTTGATTCTTGGCTTGGGTCACTGGCTGCGTGGAGAGTGCGTGGGTCCGTGTGGGTTTTCTCTGAGTACTCCGGTTTCCTCCCACAGTCCACAGATGCGTGGATTAGATGCATTGGCCATTCTCAATTGCCCCTTAGTGCCCTGGGATGTGTAGGTTAGAGGTATTAGCAGGGTAAATATGTGGGGTTACAGGGATAAAGTCTAGGTTGGATTGTTGTCACTGCAGGTTCAATAGGCTGAATGGCCCCCTGCACTATAGGGTTTCCATGATTATGATTGAATTGGTTGGTCTGTACTGTCAGACTTTTTATCATCTTCCCATCAGAAGGTGGAAGAGAGCATGTGTGGACTGCGTGGGATCCTTGATTATGCTGGTTGCCTTTTTGAGGCAGTAGGAAGCGCCAATGGATGGGAGACCATAAGACATAATAAGAATTAGGCCATTGGGCCTATAGAGTCTGTTTCTTCAGTTAGTAATGGCCGATATGATTCTACTGCCCATTCTCCTTTTCTCCCTGAATCCTTGATCCCCTTATTAATCAAGAACCTACCTATCTCTGTCTTAAAGTCACTCAATGATCTGGAATAACAGTCTTCTGTGGCAATGAGTTGCACAAATTCACCACCCTGTGGCTGAAGAAATTTGTCCATCTCAGTTTTAAAAGAGCATCCTTTCGCTCTGAGTTGTGCCCTCAAATTCTCCCACTAGTGGAAACGTCCCCTCCAAGCCCATTCTTTTGAGGCATCTCTGTGTTCTGTAAGTTTCAATTAGATTCCCTCCTCAGCCTTCTAAACTCCATCGAGTATAGACCCAGATTTCTCAACAATTGCTTTTGTGAAAGCCTTTCATTTCTGGATTATTCTTGTGAATCTCCTCTGGATTCCCTCCAAGGCCAGCACATCCTTCCTTAGGTATGGGGTCCAAAACTGCTTACATTGTTCCAAATGGGGTCTGACCAGAGGCTTGTACAGCCTCAGCATCCCTGCTCTTGTATTCTAGCTCTTTAAAAATGAATGCTGACGTTGAATTTGCCTTCCTAATTAACAACTGAACCCGCACCATAGAGTCCTGAATCAGGACTCCCAAGTCCCTTTGTGTATCAGGTTTCTGAAGCCATTCCCCATTTACAATATAGTCTACGCCTCTATTCTTCCTACCAAAGTACATAACTGCACACTTTTTCACATTGCGTTCTAATCAGACACTTACTTGCCTTTTCTTCTAGCCTCCCCAAGTCTCCCCACTTCCTTAAATCCCCCGCTCCCCCAATGATCTCACTCATTCACGTACCCCAAAGAGGCTGTGCCCCCATGCTTGATGCCTAGCGGACAGTGTTAAAGTGCCCATGGGCATTGCCAGTTTGCCCTTTGGGAAGAGCCAAACTAACAATGTCCAGAGTGATTGTCCCTTCCTTTCACTCTAGCGGAGTTGGGTTGCCGGATTGCTGTTAATAGAGAGCTACTATAAACCCGCTGGAGTGAAACACTCCTGGCTGGAGGGAGAGGAAGAAATTTCAGTCCTGGGCCTGCTAGTTAGGTGCAGATCCTCGTTTTAATAATTTATGATGAAATCGGTGTGGAGCTGATGGCGCCAAAAATCCGGTGGCCGGAGACTCGCAGAGGCCGTGGCATCCAGCAGGAAGCCTGCTAAATGGTCTACGCTTGAGTCTCCCTGCCCACTGTGCAGCTAAAGCAGTGCAGTAGCTTCCACCAAATGTTTATACTTGAGTTTGTTCTTGAGTGTGATGTTCACATGGATGTTCTTTCACTATATTTCAATGAAAATTAACGTGTATTTATTGAGCATCTTAATCTCAAATGGTTATTGAGTTTAATCCAGCTCACTTTGGAAATGGTCGCAAAATTTTCCCCTGCCGTTACAACCGCTCCCTATTTCCTTCAAGCTATTTCTTTAATCTATTGTTGCATTCGGTTGCACAGATCATATCACAGATCATGCAGAGTGAAAGGAACAATCATGATAGGTCGCAACCACACAAAGGCCTCACAATCCTCTCTGGCTGTTTAGTGAAAAGGTTTTTTTGGGAAGAGTATGGTTTGGGGGAAGGGAAGCAGATGCAATTTGTATGTGTTGTATTCGTGCTGGTAACCATCTGCGATTCATTTATTTGGTATGTGATTTTAATCTGAGGAGCATCGTGAAAGATATTTGTGGCTTTTGCCAATTTATTGTTGTCTGTTGGTCCCCTATTGATGGTCACTGCATATTTCAGTGGTGGGAGCAGCCATTTAAAATAAAAGGTTTTCAGTGGTTTGAGCCGTTCTCTTGAGCTGAATTTTTTGGACCGGTAAAATTATATATTGGAAGACATGCTCATCTTGACACCTAAAATCGCATTGTACTGGAAGTTACTCTCCAAAATGAGCATACTTATTAGCAGTCCTTAGAGTCTGAAAGCAGTTGGACAAATAAATTCTTAGGTAGCACAGGAAAGTTAAACAGCTTTTTAGCTTTAGTTTTTGCTGCTAATATTGTTTTATTAACTAATATTTGTACAGAACTTTGAGCCCACAGCTGCAGTACTGTGTGCGGTTCTGGTCGCCATGTTGTAGAAAGGGTGTGATTGTGCTGGAGGGGATGCACCAGGATGCTGCCTGGGATGGAACATTTAAGTTTCGAAAAGAGGTTGGGTAGGCTTATATTGTTTTAATTGGAGCAGAGAAGGCGGAGGGGTGATCTGATTCAAGTGTACAAAAGTATGAGGGACATGGACAGAATGGCTTGTTGAAGTGTCAGTCATGAGGAAATGTAAGTACAAGGTGAGGAGCAGGAGATTTAGGTGGGTGAGAGGAAACATTTGTTACCCAGAGGGTGGTGACAGTCTGGAATGTATTGCCTGGGATGGTAGTGGAGGCGGGCTGCTTCAAATACTTTAAAAAGTACCTGGATGAGTGCTTGGTACATAATAACATTCAAGGCTATGGTCAAATGTGGGTAAATGGGATTAGGTAGGAGTTCAGGTGCAACTCCGTGGACTGAAGGGCCTCTTCTGCACTGTATAACTCTATGAATGTTCTCAGTGTATTGTAAATTACCCTTCAGAGGAAACAGCAAAATTACCGTCAGAATGGGAGAGACTGAAGCCGACAATAGGCATTATTTCACATTAAAGATAATTTCTGTGATTTGGGTGGTATTTTTCTGCTACAAGCTTAAAATGGCAGCTTATAGTTAGTGTCACTGTTACTACTGACATTTTTGTTCAAGATTCACTCTACCTCTTTGCACAATTGCCTCAAAATGTGCTCTTATGGAAATTGCTCTTTCACTCTTTTTATATTCTGCCATCTCATTGTGCCTTGTTTAAATCAGGAAAGAGTTGAATGAAGGGAGTGTGCTTGAAATGCATTTGATCAATTAAATTGGCTATTCTAATGTAAAGTCATAATGAAATCTAGTACTTAAACCTGATGGATTGGAACGATTACATCTGCAGCGTGTCCTGTGCCTGTACCCACGTGTCCTGGTTCTGTTTCCGGTAGCTCTTGTGGCAGCTCTCCATCTTGTCATTTTGCCTCTCCTCCGGTAAGTAGTTTATTTTATTGATGCATTATTCATTCCTCTTAACCTCTGACTAAAATTTTGCCATTATGTCAATGACGAATGAATCTGATTATCGCTCATTCTGTTAATAGATAATTGGTAAGTGAATGACTTGAAACTGCTGTGAAGATGCCTTGGTTGGATATATTTTATATTCACCATATACATCCATGTAATGGTCAGTCTTGTGTGTACAAGTCAACCCTGACTTTTAGCCAAAAAAATCCAAGCTCTTTGTTCTTTCCACCTACTCGCTGCTGAAGTCAAACTTAGCCTGGTGTCGACTTCCTTGTAGAATCATACTCTACTTAATTCAACTTTTCATGTCTGTGTACATCAATAAATCAAGGGTATCACCTCACTGGTGGGCAATGTGTTCCTGTCAATCTCGTCCTCTAATATGGCAGCATGCTATCAAGAAGGAGCAAAGGGATACACGCCTCAGTTCATGCTTGAAGTCGTTGAGTTACAGGGCAGACAAATAATTATGCAATAGCTAGAGAATTCAAGGGAGTGATGAGAAATTGGAGGAAGCTTGCTACACAACTTGCAAGGATAAGAATAAAGCCTGAGAATAGATGCACAAACAGAGAAAAGCCTAGTATGTAGCCACATTTGGAAGACAAAGTTGCAGAATACATTAATGCAACTTACCAGAATGGACTGAGTTTCTCAAAGATCTATCCGAATCTTTGCCCTGAAATAACAAGAAAAATACTGTTTCATATTTCCTGCTCCTATTTCTTATGTTCTTATTTGCAGTAGAAGATCAACCAAAATGTTATCGAATAGCAGAGCAGGCTTGAAAGCCTGAATGTCTACTCGTGTTCCTATTTCTTATATTCCTGAAATAAAGCATTGTATTTTGTATTGCGAAACTGGACGAAGATTTCACAGCGTCTCTACGCAGAACTTCATGACATTTCAGCAGTTTATAATCAAACATTGACAAAAGAATGGATATGCATTGGCATGTATGGACAAGATTTCTGTTAATTTTGACATGCTATCCAGTAAAGTGGTGAGCAAAGTTGAAAAGAAAACAGTGTGAAGACAGCTCATGAAAAAAGCAGATTCACTGTTGTGTTGTTGCGTATGTCTGATGGGACAGAGCTTAAGCCAAATGTGATATTAAAGAGAAAAATCCTCCCAAACCAGGAATAGTCATCCATGTTCGTGATTAAAGATGGTAGACAAAGGTGGCTTGAAAATATGGTGGAGGAATGTTTGGAATTTCTGCCAAAGAGGATTATATAAAGAAAAAGGTCCTTTCATCTGGGATATGTTCAGATTACACCTTGTTGAAGTTGGATTGCAAAACAGTGATGTTGCTGTGATTGCCAGTGGTGTAACTATAAGCCATTGGATGTTTTGCTAAAGAAGTCCTTCAAAGATAGAATGAGAAGAAAGTGGAATGACTGGATGAAGGAAAGACGCTCATTATGGTAGCAATATGCGGGCCTGAACTTTAGTAATCCTGTGAATAAGTTGTAGAGGCCTGGGATGAAATCAAAAACGAAATTGTCATCAAATCATGTAAGAGGGATATCCAGTGAATTGATGGCACATGAAGGTGATTATTTGTGGAACGCTAGCCAGTGATATGATTGTCGTTGAAAATGTTATACTTGATCCATCTGACGATGCCATTCAAGAAACCAATTGAGGCATTTTATTTCATTTTGAAGACGAGGGTAATTTTTATGCATTTTAATCAGTGCATGCTCTCCTGCGCTCCTCTTTCTGTACTATGGATAAAACTGAAATTATATGAATTTGTATATATGACTTTTATCTGTGACTCGAGGGAGCTTATTATTTGTAAATAAAAATGTAGTAAAAGTATTTTTGGTTCCTTTTGCACTGACTGGTGGTGAAATTGGTGGGAACAATCATATACCTGGCAACTCTGATCACAAGATGATGGGTGAGAGCAAATATTCATAAAAGTTGACCCATTATTTTTTGACTCAACATTTAGTATTAGAAACCCAATTTTTACATCAGTTTTAGATTAGCAAGGCTAATTTTCATTTCCATTCAAAGAATAACCATTTAATAGAAAGATATTTTGGAACAATTGTTAACCTTGACTTACAGACACACAAATCAAATTTGGCATGCTTTTAATTTTTTGGTGGAGTAATTAGCTTGATGCTGTTTTCATAGCCCAATTTGCATTTGTGCCAATTAAATTTGTATTCCAGCTAAGCTGGCATTTGTTTTGTATCAGTCAGCTGTAAGTTAAACCAACACACACAACTAATTGTTTTATATGCTCCTGTATGTAGCCTGATCTCTGCTTTATTTTGTCAGTGTTCTTTTAAGCCAAGCATCCATACAATTGGCTACATTGTGTTGTGCACCAAACTAACCTTTTTCTTCTCTTCAGTGACAGTCAGCTTCCCAAAGTTTGGATAGCACAGTTGGAATGATGGCATTTTCTCTTGCATGCCACTCATGTTGATTTTAAATAATAGTCCAATCATGTCATCACAGCTTCTGTTCTGATGTATGTATTTGATTGCTATTGACAATCTAGAAGTTCACGTGCCTCGTCAGATTTGGTCCAACAAACCTTGATTCAACTCCAGATGTGCATCCACAGCATTTATTGTGATGTTGGGTTAGTCTTTCTTTTACAATGAAGCAGGCAAATAGAGCCCACAGCACCAAGGAAAGACACTCCCTGACTTGTGGTCTTAGCACAATACTTACAGGCTCTGCCAAAGTAATCTTATTAACTACAAAATGGATATGCCCGTTATCACCTAGAGTGATATTCTTTCAGAACAGGTAAGCATCTAATACAAGCAGCTACAAATTCAATCATTACTACGTGAAAATGGCAGGAAGTATTGTTTTTCGGAACAGATAAACATCTAATATAATCTATTGCAGATTCAGTCATTACTACGTGAAAATGGCAGGAGGTGTTGTTTTTCAGAAGAGGCAAACATCTATAATATAATTAACTTCTACACAAGAGTCTAATACAATTAACTTCTACAACTTGAGTATTGCTATGGTTACCCAATCTCTAGCCCTTATTTGGTTTTCTTTTCTCTTTTTTAACTTCCACACTATCTGTCTTCACCTTTTGATACCCCCAAGATCAAGAGTAGTCCAGATTGGGATTTCCTGGTGCTTTGTGACAAATTTCTAAACTTTGAAATGGAATTTTTTTGTGTTTTTCCATGAAAAATTGAGATGCGATTTGATAGCAACAATTCTAAAATTGCAACAGGAACTTCTTGTTCATTGTTACCTGGCTTCCCAAGTCTTTGGATCATCGTTAAGGATGTAATCTTTAGTGTTTTGTTGTAGCTACTAAACATGACTAGATAACTTAAATTGAAAATGGTAGATGATCGATAATGTAGTTGCTTTGCGAATCCTCTGTGATAATAGGGCACCATCTTTTGACATGGGATGTTTGTGGCCAAATTAAATTTTCTTAAGTTGGTGTGCTGTGTAGTTTTGAGTTTAGTGTGACATGGTGTCCAACTTTTCAAATCAGGCAGTGACAGACTGTAAAAATCATGTATGTTTGGGACCAGATACTGCTTTTCTGTAATAAAAATGCATTTCAGGAAACCAAAAAATGGCTTGGATTTGTAAAGCACTGGAGGTTTCAATGTGTTTTGCAGCTAATAAAATATTTTTTGAAGAATCGCTGTTGAATTGTAGGCAAAAAAAGTTAATTTGTATGCAGCAAACGTACAAATAGCAATATGATAATGACCAGATATGATATCAGTTGAGGGATAAGAATTGGCCCAAATATTGGAGATACCTTCCTGGCTCATCCTCAAAATAGTGGTTGTATTTTTGGTCTCTTTTTGACATCCTTAATATAACTTTACCTTAATATACCTTTCAGGCCCATCCTAAATTATGGTTGTGATGTAGTGAATGGAGGAATTAAAAATAGCAGAGAAAATAGACCAGTCCAGTCTTGTCCTGTGCTATAGTAAATATATAATTTCAATCTTCTGAAGGATAATATTTTAAGCAAACATAAAATATTAAATTGTTTTGTGTTCATGAAACCTTGCAAAATAACAGAATAAGCTGTTTATTAATGCAGCTCCATGAATGTAAAGACAAAATATAACCTAACCTTCTGATATGGTTATTAAAAGACAGCCTCCCTTTTTCTAGTCATTACCAGATATGCAACGTATACAGGAAGACACTCTGCCTTCCCCACCTCTGGGTCCGCCTAACTATCTACAGGTTTCCAAAGACTCTGCCAGCAGTGGCAGTAAGAATTCTTCATGTGACACAGATGACTTTGTTCTGGTTCCACATAGCATCTCTTCAGATCAGTCATGTAAGTAGTTGCTCTTTGTTTCACATATTCAAGTTTGCCATAATATCTATCTACACATAGTGGGAGAAAAAAAACCTGAGGAATCCAGAAGCAGTTTGACTATACTGTTGCAGCATAGACTGAGGGCTTGAAAACTGCATGGTATGGAAACTAGGAATAGGAATAGCCCATTTAGCCATTCAACCGGATCATGGCTGATCCTGTATCTCAAGGCCGTAATCATCTTCATATCTCTTGATACCAATAAAATCTAAAAAATCATTTGCCTCATTCTTGAATACATTCAATGACTTGGCCACCACTTCCTCCTGTGGAGAATTACACAAGTTTATTACCCTTTGAATGAAGAAATTTTTCCTAATCTCAATCCTAAGTGGTCTGTCCTGTATCCTGAGAATGTGACCCTTGGTTCTAGATTCCTCATGACATGGAGATGCTGGCGATGGACTGGGGTAAACTCAGGAAGAAGCCTCTCATCACTAGGTTAAAGTCCAACAGGTTTATTTGGTAGCAAAGGCCACTCTTCTACTACCAAATAAACCTGCTGGACCTTAACCTGGTGTTGTGAGATTTCTAATTCTAGATTCCTCAGTCAGGGGAAAACATCCATCCTGCATCTAATCTGGCCTATCCTGTTAGAATTTTATACCTTTCAATCAGGTATCCTCTCCTCCTTCCAAATTCCATTGAGTACTAGCCCAATTGAACCTATCTGTCCTCATAGCACAGTTCCATCAACCCCGTATCAGCCCAGTGTACCTCCACTGCACTCCCTCTGTGGCAAATATATTCTTTCTTATACTCCTCCTCCTGTTCCTGCTCCCCAGCTCCTGTTCTACATTTGCATCTCTTCCAGAATTGAGTTAAAGACATAGCTTTGTAGAGTAAATGTGTTTTATTCTGTCTGATTGGGACTGTCGAAAATCAAGACGTGTTTCAGCTGCAGCAATGGAATACCTTTTCTCGGTGACGCAGAAAAGGTTTGCCAACTATATGAATACTTGGAAAATCAAATAAAACCTTCCCTATATTTGGTTTTCTGTAAAGATATTTTTCCTCTTTTCCAAATTTCTCATGTATCATATTTCATGACTTAGTCAAAAGACGGCATCTCCAGCAGTGCAGGATTTCTCAGTTCTTTCCTGGAGTCAGCCTATTTTAAATCTGTGGATTTGGCCTTTTAAACCTCTAAAATGGAAGAGTGTCTTCATTGACTCGAGGTTGATACCTAAGCGAGTGGGTGATGCTGTAATAGGCTGAATTGGCTCAAACTCAATCTTTTTGAACAGCTACTTTGAGTTTAAATTTACACTCAATCATTAATTGTAATCTGTCACAAAGCTTTGTGTTGTAACCCAGAGAATTAAAGTATTTATCAGATGTATCGTTTACATAATTGCATAGTTTTTTAAAAGGTCAAACTCTTCTTTCAAAGTTATCACTCACTTAAATTGAAACATAAATATTTAGCTACCCTGAACCATTGTGTTCAAATAGAAAGGGTTTGGTGTTTCTGACAAAGTTTGTTCTAAAACTTTATGCAGATGACATGCCATTGGGAACAGTTGGCAGACGAGCTTCCAGTGAATTTTTGATGTGTGGAGGGTACGTACAAATCAACTAAAATTCTGTCGTTTGTGATTGTTCAAAAATGATGGAGGAATGATTTGGAATAATGTGCATTCATTGGAATAGATAACAGGAACAGGTTGCGTATAGAAAATCTTTATTTTAAAACTGTAGGTAAAACCAGTTACAGTTGATTAAGTTTGTTCCTTAGTGATTTAAGGATTAGAAGGAGCACAAGTTCAAGATTCACTGTATTTGAGAAAAACTGTAAACTATGATTTGTCGCCAGCCAGCCAGCCAGAGTGGTGGAAATGTGAATTCACAGAGAAGCTTGCAATGGACTTTAAAGGAAATTGAATCAACATTGATTGAGAATTGGGAATTAATAGCTTGTTTGATTCCCTTTTCCCAGTAGGAATAGGACAAGGAACTCGCATGTAGAAATAGTAGTAGTGACAATTAAATGTGGGATCTTTGTTTTAACAAAGGTATTCACCCGTTTGGAAAACCCAATATGATCTTTTCAATAAAACCGTACAAAGGGAAGTGCATATAAATATTTTTCTATTAATATTTGCAACAGTAATTTTCAGGCTTTTGTGCTGCTTTTTGGAAGATCAAGTGTGTGATTGGGTGGTGTGAGGAGAATTGGAGCTCACAAACAGCAACATATAGCTGTATAGGTGGGTTGGGCCAAAGGCTTTCTTTACTTCAGACTGTTATCCAATGTGTAAATCACTGATTCAATTTATGTTTGTATAATAATTCTGAAACACTTGGAGTTCATGCAATAAAAATATTTCACTACATCGAGTTACAGTTTCAAAATTCAACATTTATTCACTTGATAAAATGTGGTGTTGGGAATTGTCAGGCATGCACACGACTGTTAGTTTAGTCTCATTGCGAAATGTATTTCTTTACCAGGATTTGCAGCCTTGGAAGATAAACAGGAGTGCATCTTGCTCTGTAATAAACGTAGTTGTATGTTGCTTTGCATGGCACCCTAATGTGTGTTCTTTTATGTAAACTGTGGATGTCTAAACATATCCTTTACATGAGTAAAGCAATATTGTTAAAATACAAAAACATATGCTGAATTCTTGAAAAGATTAGAATGCAGCATGGCACCTCAGTACAATAAATATTCAGAAATTGGTGCGAATAACAAATATTACTAAGTTCCTTCCAGCCTTTTAATAAATTAGGCATCAATGGCTGAATAATAAACATTTTAGGAAATGTATTTTGAAAGTTTTTAACTGCTGAGGAGCAAATAATGATCCAAGCAATGGAGGCTACAAAAAGCAGAAATCCATTTGCTGTACCAAAGTTCAAATTTTCGTTGACTATTGACTTGCTCCTGTGAAAGATATGTAACTCAGTGGCAAAATAAAATTTGGTATTCTAACATTGTATTCTGAAGAAAGTCCTGAGGAAAAGTTCATGGTAGATGTTTAATCTCAGTCGGCCAGAAGGAGGACGTGTTGGGGGTATCAGCCTTGAGGCTGAAACACTCAAAAGGTTCACAGGACAAATACTAGTTTCAAAACAGAGAATTAAATCAGCATCTTCGATTTTCTGTCTCCACCAACTTATCAGGCAGTCACCTTTAACCTCTTCTGGGGGCTCAGCAGCTCTGCAGAGACCTTCCTCAGCCTCATCCAGGTCAAGCTCTTCTAGCTCGGCCAACAGGTAGGACCTTCATGTAGAGTTTACAAAGGAATAAGCATAGGGGATAGAGTTTCTGCTTTGGACAAAATCGAGTAATTACACACAGTGCGCTTGAAATTTTCCTGTTTTCAACTTCCAATAAAATTTAATTGCATATTTACAAATGTAAAATATTTTGCAAACAAGCACTATCAGGAAGTGTAATTAAACACAACTGTTTCTTTTCCATTTTAAAAAATATTCTTTGCATTAAAGAATGGTAACCTAGAGCTATATTAATATGGATGTCCAGCCCTCTGTGGGTAACCTGATTTTAAGATGATTGAAAATCTCTTTAAAAATATATACATAATCATTTAAAAGATGATTTTTTCACATTAAAAATATTTAAACCGTGCCCAAGAAACTGGAATTTGAAAAGCCTTCCTAAACCAATGAAACTGGCAAATCTCTCAATGTTGAATTTGGTGTGGCCAATTAATGCAACTTCAGCCCAATTGGGCCAAATTAAATTGTGAACCACAAAGAAGATTGTGGAAAATGAGTGTAAATGGCAATGTTTTAAATTTACCAAGTTTTGGCACTATTTCTGTCAACTTGTACTCAAATCTGTCCGCAAAACCAGCAGAAACTCCCCCAGTATTTGTTATCTGTTAGAGAATCACCTTGAAGTCATTTGAGACAAGACTGGGGAGGAACCAAAATATTTGACATTTGTGCACAGGTATTATTAAAACCTGAGGGTGGACCGATTTTATATTTTCAAAAATTGTTTAATTTGTTAGTTTTTCAGATCAGAACACTTTTTGACTCTGTTTTTGTGGAGGAAATTAATACACTTTTGAGAAAAGAAATGGAATCTTCTGGTGTAAGAGTCAAGATTTACAAAATCCTCTGGAGTGCTACCAAAATGAGTGTTTCTGTTGTACCAGTAAAACCTGTTGCTGTTTTAATCCATGTCACTGTCAAATAAATATTGTGTAAATAGAGTTTTTGGGGCATGCTTTTTTTTTTGTTTCATGATGTTGGCCAGAGCACATTGCTGATTTAGCTGACTTGTGGGGCACAAATAATGCTCTGTGGGACTTCATATTTTGTCTTCCATGTAATTGTCAGGAATTTTGAGAGGAGAAGTTGCTTCTACTGAGTTCCATGTTCTTGAGTTTTGTACATTTCTTAAACTCTCAGTACTTTTTGGCTTGGAATTCTAAATGCTAACTCGTTAAATCTTCAAAGCCTCAGTTGTGTTATGTTGCATCCACCTGTGGATAGCCACAGCCTACGAAAATCCCAAACCTTTGGATTTGCACCAAATCCAGAATGAAAATTATGTTGAACTATTTATTTAAAAACAAGCATCCTGTTTTAAATCATATATCCACTGGTGGCCATGCCTTTACATATCTAATCCCTTAGGTTCTGGAAGTCCATTGAGCAACACTCCCCTTCTCTACCTCTTTGTTGCTATGGGTCTCACCTTTAAAATCTACTACGGCCAAGTTTATGGTCATATGATGCAATATCGCCTTATTTAATTAAGTCTCGTTTTGTAATGCTCTGAAACTCCATGGGACATTTTATTATGTTAGATTACGTATGAGTAGTGAAACTTCTGTTTTTTAAAAAAATGCACCTATCTGTAAAGTAAGGTGCATTTACTTATACTGAATTTAGTACTAACTGTCGTCCTTCAAAAAATTTTGCATTCATTTTGGATTTATCTCAGCCGAGTGATATATTGGCTGCTTTAATTTCAACATTAATTTCACTTTTTCCACAGTGGGCTTTCTTTGAATGTTTTGGAGCTTGGGTAATTTTGTCATCTTGCACCAAAATAAGCAGCTATCATGTTGCAGAATGAATCTGAATTTATATCATGTTTGGTCACGCATTCAGGATGTCCCAAAGCCTCTCAACCACATAATTATATTTGAAATTAAGTCACTGTGGAGTGACCAATTGTGGCGTCTGCACCCTCAGCTGTAAGTTGTCAAAACTGGCAACTGAGGTGAAAAACAGTTTATCTTTTTATGATGATTACTGTTGGAAATGTTGATCAAGACATCTGTAAACTGACAGCTTTTCAAATTGTACAACCAATCTATTAATTTTACCTGAATCAAAACATTGAGGTTTAAGGATGTCACCTTTAGCATGCAGCAGTACCATCATTGAGTGGTCCGGTTTTTTCATTGTGAGCTATGGGTATCATTGATAAGATTTATCGCACGTCCTTATTTACGTAGAGAAGGTGGTAGTGAGCTGCCGCCTTGAACCACTACACTGTCTGTGGTGTAGGTATATCTATAGTGCTGTTGGGAATAAGTTCCAAAATTTTTATCTAGTGACACTGAAGGAATAGCAATTTAGCTTCAAGTTAGGATCATAAGTGATTGGGAGGGAACTTGCAAGTGTTGGTGTTCCCATGTGTCTGCTGTCCTTGTCCTTCTGGATAGTTGTGGTTGTGGATTTGAAAGATGCTACCTAAGGTGCTTTTAAATCTTGCAGTGCATCTTTTAGGTGGTACATGCTACCACCACTGTGTCAGCGATGGAGGGAGTCAGTGTGTATGGATGAGATGCCAGTCAAGCAGACTGCTTTGTCCTTGAGAATGTGGACGTCCTTGAACATGATGAAGCTGCACTCATACAAACCAGTGGAGAGTATTCTGTCACACTCCTGACTTGTGCCTTGGAGATGGTGGACAGGCTCTGGGGAGTCAGGAGGTGACTACTGTCACAAGATTCTGGGCCTTTGACGTCTTATAGCTGGGAGCACTACACTAAGGAACTCCCGCAGTGATGTTCGGGAGTTGAAATGACTGACCAACAACTGCAACCATCTTCTTTTATGCTATGCATGACTCCCAACAGTGGAGAGTTTTTTCCCCAATTCTTGTTGACTTCAGTTTTGTTGGAGCTTCTTCTATCAAGTTCTGTCAAATTCTGTTTTTATCTCAAAGGCAGCTACTCTCACTGTCACCTCAGGATTAAATATCCTATTGATTACCTCAGTTTCCTCAATTCTTAAAACAGAGCATTATTAATAATATTTAACAGAATTTTAATGAGGCAAGGACATTTCTCTGGCAAAAGTATCCTGCTGCTTTGTTTGGCTTGTCAGGAACTGTACATGAGTTGTGCGGAAGTTTTGCATTTCCAAGTTAGTTTTCCTCTGCTCATCAAGTATGAGCATGTGACTGAAGTTGGTGAAATATTATCAAAGGCATTTAAATTCCAACTATAAAGTTATTGAATTATTGTATAAGTGGCATTGGCCTGTGTCAAACATGTTAGTTTCAGCTGAGCAAGGTAACTGACAAAACAGCAAGTATCTAGAGTGCAAAAAATTTCTTAGAGGTCAACATGTGTCTAGACTTTGTTTCTATTTACAAACATTTAATCTTACTAAATTAATGCAAATGAGGTTTGCTTTAGCTTCCTGGCTGGCTAATGGTTAGATCTACCAGCTGGTGTGGTTCAGATCAGAACGGTCTAGTTTTAATTCTTGGCCTGTGCCTGGCTGACATCTGGGGCATCCACTCGGTGCTATAATTCAGCCAAGGTCCCCTTGTTCTTTGTGCGTGGATGTTGCTCTGAATTATTATACCTCCCACAGTTAGTAGCCTGCCTTTGATAACTCTAGTGGAATAGCCATTTAGTTGAGGTACTGAGGTAGTGAGGTGCATATGGCACTTCACTACAGAAAAGATGGGGGCTGAATGGTGAAAGAAAATTGGTGTTGCTTTCATGCAGGTGATTGTGTGTAGTGCATATTGATAAGTATTCATTTGCAAGTGAAATGTTAGTGTGAAGGATAGAATTTCAAGTTATTTCCTTTCCCTGCAATGCAAAAGTTCTAATTTAGTTGGGGGGGTGGGGGAGGAACTGCTCCAGTGCTCTGTTCAGTAGTATCTGTTAGCTGACATTTTTTTCAGATATGTACACAGTGCACGTTTCTGCTTCTGAGAAATTACAATTGAGGATTGAGAAGATGCTGACTGTTGTGGATTTTTGTACAGAATGTAAGATAATGCAGTTTTTCTTTAAGAATCCACTAGAACTGCATCCTGTGGTGTACCAACGCAATAAGCCACGGAGTAATGGGATACATGTTCATAACGGTGAGTTGCCAGTTTATGGCCATGTTGTTGGGAAGGTGCCAAACAAAAGGTACTTCTTTATAAAAAGGGAGGGGAAAAAGTAATCAATGGGTGAGTGAATTGCATTGCGCCTAGACCTCGTAGCAGCTGTTTGCAGAGCATTGGAGAGATCTGGGACAAAGATGAATGCCCACCGTTCTAGCCAAAGAATGATGAAAGATTTGGAAAAACATATAATAAGAAAAGAATCTAACCATGTTTGTTTACATTGCTGTCTATCTCAGCAATTTGGATTTTATATTTTGCTCTTTTGTCACAGACTTCTGCCACAGGCATTAGCCATTATAGCTTACAGAGCAGTTTATTTTTACTGGATCATCATTAGGCCCCAGTTTATTACACAGTTGAACCCAAGTCTATTATTAAGGAATGTGTTCACCCCAGCCAACTGAATTGGCAAGAGTGCAGAAGAGGTTGACAAAAATTATTCCAGGGATGAGGAACTTGGAGATAGTTTGGAGAAGTAAGGACTGTTTTCCTTGGAGAAAAAAAGCCTGGAAAGAGATTTGACTGACGTGCTCAAAATCATGAGGTATATTTGATAGGGTTTTTCAAGAGACTTCTGGATGAGTGCATGGAACTTAATAGAATCATTGGCACAATTTGTGGGCCGAAGGGCCAGTTTGTGCTGTAGTTTTTCTATGTTCTATTTCAGCGCCCTTTCTGTTGCATAGGAGTATTAGTAGGATCATGAGTAAGCTGGTCAATCTCAAGTCTGCGCTTTGATTCAATAAAATCATGCCTGATTTGTATCTTCACTTCATTTTACTAACCTTTGCTCCATTTCCTCAAGACCCTGATCAAATAGAAATTGGCTAATCTCAGTTAGGAAAATTTCTATTGATCCTAACAGGGGAAGAGCATCAACCCAAATCTCAACAAAGTTCCATTTTAGAAAAGCTTTCACTCTGTAGTCGTTCCAATTTTGGGATGTTCGAACCAGCAAGTGTCTCTTTTGGAGATCACTGATAACCTTCTGATGTGGATGTAAACTGAAGATCAAATTTTACCCAATTCGGTCAAATGACATTCAGCTTAAGAGGTGGGCAAGGTTCCCAGAACGGAATCTGTTAGTCTTGGGCAGAATTTACGATCTTACCCAAGCGAGGCCGTAAAATCCTGCCCTTAGTGTCTGGGCAAGTAAAGCGTGGCCATTTGCACAAGATACTGACATCCATAAAATCAACCCAGCTTCAGACTTTGTAGTGAGAAGAAGCTGTAGCTTCCATTTACAAAGGTCTGTCTCAGGAAGGGAAGTTGTGCAGTCTGTCAAGATTATAATTTAAATAAAATAACTGTTCAATTGAACTAATCTCTTCTTTTGCACATCATATCTGTTCAGAGTCGAATCCTGTTTTACTTGGTTCTAATTAGATTCTGATGTTTTTCAAGATTTGGTCTTTCCTGTTCTCCTTTTCTAGAAGTGCTGCTTAATACTTGGTTACAGTTTCATGGACACTAACTGAGCTCCAAGTACTCTAACCAAATGACTTCTTTACATGTATGTTTGTTGTATGTGAAAGGTGTCAGTTATTATCCAGAGTTCACAAGCATACTCTGAAGTTAGATCAGTGGCAGGAATGGAGTCTGATTTCTTTGTCCTTTCAACTAAGGTGGGTCCAAGCGTGCTGGGGCAAATTCTGTCTCCTCCATTATTGCCACCCACTAATAGAGCATAGACTCGAAAGATTAGGGATTGAACTTAAAAGATTTGTTGTTTACCTGGCATTTAATTGATGCATAGGAGCAGGCCAGTTGGGCCATCGAGCCTGCTCTATTATTCAAAAAGGTTGGCATGGTGGTTAACATTCAGTTGGGGTGGCACAATTATTAGTATTGCTGCCTTAGTGCTCAAGACCCGGGTTCAGTTCTGATTTTGAGTTTGTATGTTCTCCCTGTGCCTGTGTCAGTTTCTTCTCAGGTCCAAAGATGTATAGGTTGGATGGATAAGCCATGGTGAATGCATGGGGTTACACGGATAGGCTGGGCGGCGGTGGTGGGTGGGGGGGAGATGGATGGATTTGGTAAGATGCTTTTTTTGAAGAGTCGGTGGAGATTCATTGGGCCAAATAGCCTCTTTCTGCACTGTAGGGGCTCTGTGGTTCTATTTATGGTTCTATGATCATGAATATTCACTACCTCAATGCCATTCCAGATCCCTTCATCTCTTTAATGTTCAGAAATCTACTAATTTCTGTCTTGAGCATGCCTCAGTGATTAAGTTACCATGGGTTACACGTGATGAGGATCCCAGTTTTCAAAGACTACTTGTTTAACCGTTCTGACATACCTTTTGATAAATAACTTGCTCTTGCCGATTTGTTCAGCATAATATAAGCGTGACTTCTCACTTTTTGTTATACACAGCTCTGGCATGGTGTGCATATATAAGGTACCAGCTCTTGTCCTATGCAATTAATTTCTCTTTAGCTGAGATGTTACAGAGAAATGTGACTCCAGGTTTATACTTGGCAGAATACTACCCTTCTCAGCCAAGGAGTGGATTTATAGAGAATTATTTAGGGTAGATTTATAGAGAAATCAATTTTAACTGTGGTTTACTTTGTCTGCCACTATGGTTTCAACAAAATGCATAAACCTGGTCCATTTATTTTCATGCTTGTTGCTAGGTGGAATTACTTATGCACATCTCTTTCCAAAGGAGTCATTTAAAGTATATATCTGACTATTTAATTTGGTTTTTTTGTGGGAACTGTGAAATATCAGCCACTGATTGATTTCCTCTTTTCTGTTCTCTCCATCCCCTATTCTCTTGTGATTCATTTTGTTCTTGGCTGGAGTTGTGGTTACATGCAGCTTGCCTACCTTGTCCTCCTCCATCTAGGTGTCAAAAAAGTGAAAAAGTTGAAATAATTATGATTATGCCTTTTCTGTCTTCTCCCAACTTGACAGCTGTGTGATTGTTATTTGTTAAGCAGGATGTTCTATAAGAATATTACAGTATTGTCTAGATTAAATTTACAAACCAAATTTAAAAAATAGGATTTAATTTCAATTTAATGTTTGAAAAATTTGAGACTGCACAATTTATGGTGGTGTGGGGGAGGGATCCATAACCAACTGAGTTGGTAAAGATGCAGATGGTTCAGAATGATCTGAAGATGCTGGTGTTGGACTGGGATGGGTAGTGTGAATTTCCCAACATCAGGTTAAAGTCCAACAGCTTTATTTGAAATCACAAGCTTTCGAAGTGCTGCTTCTTCATCAGGTGATACACCTGATGGAGCAGCACTCCGAAAGCTCGAGATTCAAAATAAACCTGTTGGACTTTAGCCTGGTATTGTGATACTTTGTACATAATGATTTGAAGTAATTGTTTATCATTTGCACTCTGGATATACAATAATTTAGTCAGTCTTTCTATTTGGCTATTGAAGAGTTAACTCAAACTTTTTTAAAACTGTTGGCTGCAGATAGTGTTTTCATCAAGTCCTTGGAAAGTCAGTTGAGAAGGATCTCCATGCCAAGAAGGCGGCAAATAAGACTTGTAGTAGGGGTATTTCTGCAGGTGTCAATAAGTTTAACTGAATGTGAGGAACTGAGCGTCGTCATTCAGTCTGTGACATGTTTGTCAACTTAAGCTGCCGCCTCTCAGAAGCACTGTATTTACCTTGAACTGCGTTGCTGGCTTCAGTTTTCGTTGTGATGTTGATTTGTCACCTTTTCATTCTGGTGTACCATTTGGTACTGCCTTGGAACACGGCGTTCCTAATGACGTTCTCTATATTTGTTTTCTTGGAAACTTCTAGGGTTTGTGTAATCTGATGAAGCTGGATGGGGGAAGGGGGCGTTGTGTAAATGTTGTTTCAAATTTAGCACAGAGCTTCCAATCCAGTTGACGCCCACTCTTTTTCGTTAAAGTTGGACTTCATTACGTAGTTCACCCAGACAAAGTTGAAAGGAAGTTCATGGGAATTTTATGCAATCGGTAGTCATATTTCAAGTGGAGCATTGTTTACAAGAGAGAAACATAGCTGTCGTTCATTCCTTCTAGCCCAGGTTGATCTCTCGTAGCAGCTGCTCCAGATATTTTTAAATACCTCATAATTTAGTACCCAGATAATGGTGCAGATACATTGAGGAGTTGGAAATCCTGCTTCATGGCCAGTTGTTGTGTGTTTTGACTTCAGGCAGTGTCCACCTTCAGTCTCTCCTCGCACTGAGTCGGCTCCGATTCCTGTCCCGACACAGATTCGAAACTATCAGCGGATTGAGCAGAATCTGCATGTCACTTCCAGCCATAACACTAATCCCTACGGGTCACCCAGGTATGTTTTTATTTGCATTTGGTGTGCTTTAGTATGTCATGAGAACCCGCTTGTAAGAATTTTAACTGTTTAAAGACTATGATCACTTCTCAACCTTTTGGCTAACGTCAAATGTAGTATCGATATGTTGTGTTTGGTTGAAATCATTAGGTTACATTTCATTTGAAGTAATTTTTAAAAGTGGCATCTCGGCCTTTTGGCTAACTTGCAAATAAGAACAAGCCTTGGAGGAGGAGCTATGCCTATTCCAATCGGGCTGGATCACGTAGATCAAGCCCAAGACGGGAGGTGAGAGCCCTATCTTGTCAGCTTTGAGACTCTGAATTGGACTCAATTTGGAATTGGAATAAAAACAAAAAAAGACCATGATAGCGTTTTCCCAACTGTTCCATCTTCCTTTCCAAACTTCTTATCAATAGTTCTTTAAATTTCCAGATTTCTACCTAACCTAGTAGCAAATTGCAGTATTGTGTGTATGATTTTCAATACTGTGTTCTACTGTGATGTGAGTGTGGCTTAAGCAGAGTAACTGTATATTCTTCTTGCACTTGATCAGTCCCTGAATGAGCATCTTTAATAACATAAATAGTCAAGACTATTAAATCATGACATATTTTGGTTAGATAGGGAAAGTTTGCCAGCTGCATTCAGCCCCAGTTTCAAAACAAGAAACAATTACAAGATTTGCTAAATGCTAATGCTTTATTCTGGTTGATGGAACGTTTGCTGATGCATTAACTTATGCTGCATCATAAATGAAATGGTTCAAAATGCACCAACACTTCAGTTTAGAGAACACTACTGTAGCCTGAGAGATTTCTGCATTATTTTCACCCGAGGATCTGTGTGATATTGCTCTTGTATCAGGGAAACAACATTTCAAGCTGATGCATGGACTTGTATAATTTGAAGACGTGTGAAGTACTTTTATGTTCTTGTTGATTCAGATGTTGAGCTGGGACTGCGTTGCTGTTGAAGGCATCCACTCTGTATTTGGAGCTTGTAAATCACTGTACTATCAACTAAAATATGTTGATTGAATAGATGACCTTTTTGGAATTGAGTTGTGGGGATGAATGGGTTGGAAGCTGGCAGGTCTTTAAGTCAGAAGCCATTAGATGGGAATGAGGGCATATGAACAGGCTGAGCTATTTCATAATGCAATTTTTGTCTTTTTCCGAAATGCCCCAGTGGAAAGGATGTTGGGTTCTGAGGGGATTTTCTGACTGGTTTCTGCCTCAGGTTTGTAATTTGCCCATTGTTGGTCAAGTAATTGAGCTAGTTAACAGTGGAGCTAATGTACAATCATTGCACATCTATGTTCTTATAGACACAGCTTTTTTTTATAGCAGGTATACAGTCACACCAGTTTTTTGTAAGATTCTGATATATTACCTCTTTCAGAGATGTGCCTGCTAGATTCGAGGCTTTCTCCAATTCAAACATGTTAACTGGATGCAGCATTGAACCTCCTTTGAGATTTGTAATTGATCACTCTTTAGTGAGCGTAAATGCAGTTCCTGCAGCTTAGAATATGACTACGTACTACGCGGGTTTCACAAAGCGCTGAAAAATGGGCTATTGGAACAATGAAGATTGTATGAAATTTTGCATTTGTTGCCCATTGCTGATTATCTTTGAACCATAGAATCTCTACAGTGCAAAAGGCCATTCAGTCCAACTCTGACAGAGTATCTTCCCCAGGCCCTCTTCCCTGACCCCATGCACTTACGATGTGGAGATGCCAGCATTGGACTGGGGTAAACACAGTAAGAAGTCACGCAACACCAGGTTAAAGTCCGACAGATTTATTTGACAGCAAACACCACTAGCTTTCAGAGCGCTGCCTCTTTGTCAGGTGAGTCAATCCCTGACAATGCAGTGGAGTAGTTTCTGTCCACCTGAAATTTCTCCATGTATACTGAACTCCCAGCCATTTCATCCATCCTTTAGATAGAAATTGGTTTCTGTCACAGAAAGCCCAGAGAGAAGGCAAAACGTGCCTAATATAAGAGCAAAAATTAATTGCAACAAATTTTCAGATAAAGTAGGACAGCTTTGTATCAGCAAGCCACCATTGTGGGAACAGTCAGTCTTCCACCCAGCAGCAATGGACCTTAGAGATTGGAAATGGTCTTAACTGTGCAGCTTGTATATTATGCCACTTGGAGGACAGTTTCGAGGATGGTTTTCACATGTCCATTCTAGAAGTAGTAATCAACTACTAAAATGTGTGAAATTAGGACAAATCAAGAAACAATACATTTCACTGTGTACTAATACATCAAATCAATCATTAGTATTAATGTACTGAAAAGATCTTTGCAAGGAAAGAAAGATTTTAACTAATAGAATGCTAAATATATGGCATGTGTTAAGATAAAAATATTATTTGAAGTTGAGTAGGAATTGAAGGAAGCTTTTAACAGCAAAATAGGGTTCAGAGTTATTGGAATTGCACCAAAGGAAAACTTGGACAGATGGGCTAGAAAGTTCCCCTCTGGGAAGACTCGATCCATAATCTTTGCAAAGTTACTGCATCTTGTGTAGTAATGGCAATGGAGTTCAATGTTCCATAGCTGTGATGCAGAAAATTAGTCTGGATTTGGTTTGTTTATTGCACTCCAGTATCTTTTTGTAATAAACTGTAATTCTACAAATGGGGTGGCACACTGGTTAGCGCTACAACCTTATAGCATCAGGGACTGGATTCACTTCCGGCCTCGGGTCACTGTCTGTGTGAAGTCTGCACGTTCTCCCTCTGTCTCTGTGGGTTTCCTCCAGTTGCTCAAGCTTCTTCCCATACTCCAAAGATGTGCAGGTTAGGTTGATTGGCTATGTTAAATTGCCCCTTAGTGTTTCAAGATGTGTAGGTTCGATAAATTAAATTTGTGGGGTTATGAGATGCTGTGTTGGTGCAGGTTCAGTGGGCTGATTGGCCTCCTGTGCTGTCGGGATTCCATGATTCTAATTGTATTTCTGTAAACAGGGAAGGACTGTAATAGTGATGCTGACATGTATTTTCTAAATTGGTCTATAAAAACAGTTTGCCTAATGAGATACTTGACAGCTTTGAACTGCTTTAGAAATAGTTGCTACCTTTAAAATTCCTATCTATTCCCTATATGGGCTCTCTATATTTGTAACCACCTCCAACTTTTTGAAATTTGTGTTCCTCCAACTCTAGCCTCTTGCACATCCTGACTTTAATTTCTCCACTGGCAGCCGTATGTTCAACTGCCCAAATCCTAAGCTCTGGAGTCTTCTTACCACTGCCTCCCCCAAATCTCCCTCTGTCTATGCTTTTGATCAGCTCTCCTAATATCTCCTTATGTAGCTCAGTATTGAGTTTTATTTCATTATACTCCTTTGAAGAGCCATGTGATATTCAATAACAGGTGCTATATAAATGCAAGTTCTGTACTCATTGTTTCCTTTATGAACTTTTCAGATCTGGAATGGTGAAGAGATCGAACACAAGCCCAGTAGGTTTTATTAAGTCAACATCTGGGTCACCAATTCCAGCAGATGCACCACAAAATCCAGGCCGCAGACTCTCTACTGGATCCTCCCGGCCTTACTCTCCTTCACCTCTAGGTGTGTAACTATAATGAATTCAGGTCTTTTCTTTCCCAGTTGTTAATATATACACCACACACTCTGTAAAAGACCACACTTGCCCTGCAATAGCATGTCACATCCCAAAACATTGAACGGATGTCATTTTTTCAGCTCAGAGATCCTATTCGATGTTCTTTTAGATAATCATAAATCTTGTATCTCCATTTCATTGGTTTGTTTATGTCCCCTGATGGCCTTACTGAACAAACATCTATTCATCTTGGTCTTCATGATTTAAATTGGCCCAGTTTTTTCCAGCGTGTTGGATGGTGAGATTTGTGAGAGAAAGTGCTTTCTGATTTCTCAAACATGATCCATCCATCACAAATCCATACTGATTCTCAATCAACAGATTATGGTGCCAGATGACTGTTCAAGTGCTCAGTCACTGCCTTTGATCGATTCCTGTAACTTGTTAAATTGACATTTCTAGCTATTTGGTTTCTCTTTCCCTCTCTGCTTAAATAATTAATGACATTTGCAATTTTCCATGCTTAAGCACAAAAGAAATACAAGATTACGAGGCCCTTTGAGCTTGCTCCACCTTTCAATGTAATCATGACTATCTTTGGCCTGCGCTCCACTTCCCTGTCTACTTCTCATATCCCTTCATTCCTCGAGAGAGAGAGACACAATCTGTATACCATGGCTTTAAATATACTTAACAATGGAGCATCTGTCTCTGAGGTAGAAAATTTCAAAGGTTCCCTTCTGTTTTGGTGGAGAAATTTAATTTAATCTGTCTTAAATGTTTGGCCTGTGTGCCCTGGTGCTCCAGATTTTCCAGCCAAGGGGAATGACCTCTGTGCCTACCTGTCAAACCTCTTAAATCTGATACCCTTCGATGAAATTACCTTTAATTCTTCTCCACTCCAGAGGGTGTAGGCCCAATCTATGTGGCCTTTCATCATAAGACAGCCCTCTTATTGCAGGAACCAGCCTAGTGAACCTCTGCTGTACTGTGTCCAGTGCAAATCCATGTCTCCCTAAACATGGAGTCCAAAACTGAACAATTATAGCATGGCAGAAGTGTTGGAATTAGGGAGTTTTGATTATCACTAATACAGTTACAATTCCATCACACACCGTTTCATACCTTGGGATGGACACAATCAGGTATTCCACTTTCTCCAATACAATTTCATATAGAATTGTAATAAATTTGTTAAATTCTTGATTTCTTTTTACATGGTTTTTTTTGTCATTAATACTTTGTCCTTTCCTTCTCTTTAAAAATGATGCAAGATATCAAAAGAACAGGTCTACTATTATAGATTTGCCTGTATCAGTATTTATTGGATCCACTTTTACCATTTGCTGTATATTAATGAAAGCTTTTGTTAGAATCCCTGCAGTGCAGGAGGAGGCCATTTGGCCCATCGAGCCTGCAGTGAAGCCAACCCCACCTAGGACCTATCCCCATAACCCCATGTACTTACACTGCTAGTTCCCCTAACACTTCAGATCAATTTAGGATGGCCAATCATCCTAACCCATACATCTTTGGACTGAGAGAGGAAACCGGAGCATCTGGAAAAAACCCGCATTAACGTAGGGAGAACGTGCAAACTCAACACAGTGATCTGAACTGGGAATTGAACCCAGGTTCCTAGAGCTGTGAAGCAGCATTGCTAACCACTGTGCTAAGTACTGTGCCACCGTGCTACCCTGATGGAACTGCAGTAATGATAAAATGAATTGACTTTAAAATTGCCTGAATCCAAAATTGTTAACTATTTCATGTTTCTGCAGTTGGGACGATCCCTGAACAACTTAGTCATTGCTGCTGTGGTTTGCCTTCAGGACACGATTCAAGGTCCAGAACCCCATCAGGTGAGCATTTTGGGAAGCAGGAGTCAAAATCTCTCACTTCTGTTGTCTGAGGGAAATTTACGTTGTCAAGTGAAAAGGATATTGAAGCAAGTTTTGGTCTGTTGCTGACTAAATTTGCTTTATGGATGAAGTTCAAACAAGATGAAAGTGCAAAGTCCTAAATTTTCAAGTTCTATGTGGATGTTTACAGACAGGATGCAAAGCTGTTCGATGCCAGAGTGCAGTATGACAAGCTTATACAGGAAACGTGTACTATAAACCACTGGTGGAATCTAGCAAAAGTCTATCTGAAAGCATTTTGGCATAAAGGCAGGCAGATAGTTAGGTCTGTGCACATTTTGATTTTTTTAAATTTAAGATACTGAAAGATGTGCTGTCCATTTCAAATTCATACCTGTCTAGGTTCTGAGGGAAATTTTTCCCTTTTTCTCCACCCGTCTTGCCTCTTTTTATAACATTCCATAAAACCTTGATGGGCTGAAATGGTTTATTCCTAAGTTCGTACGATCATACCTGGTTTCCTAATATTTCCTTGTGTTGCTCAATGTAAAATTCCATGTGTTAATTATGAATTCCTTTAGATTTTTTAGTAATTACGTTAAAAACAATTGTTGCATGGTATAGGAAGTTTTATGATGTACCCAGTATATGAAATACACCATTTTTTGCCGTCAATTTTTTTAGGGAAAAGTAATTTGTTTGCGTAATTAGTTTTGTTATCCCTATTTGAAATAACTTAAAATGACCATGAATTCAGAGTAATTTGTGGTTAGGGCAAACAAAGAATGTAACCTCCAGTGCATTCTTTTTTTTAAAACAATCAGTCTGACTGTTAGATTGTGTTGTCATTATACTGTAAATCTTTCTTAGGAAATGGGTGTATCATGGGAAAGTTTATAAATGATTGAGATGCTAAAATAATGGCTTTGTAGGGGCTTTTAAAAAGGTTTATAACATCATTTTCTATTTCAAATGTGTGATTACTGCTATCCAATTTAAAATTAGTAAATGGTGAAAGGAGTTCTCATGAATTTTGAAGAGTCAGATTTGCAGAATAAGCCTTACATAGAAACATAAAAGATAAGCAGGAAGAGGCCATTTGGCCCTTAAAGCTTGCTCCGCCATCCATTACAATCATGACTGATCATCTAACTCAATAGCCTAATCCTGCTTTTTCCCCATAACCTTTAGTCCCATTTGCCCCAAGTGTTACATCCAGCCGCCTCTTAAATACAATTTAGATACAATCTAAAGATCATACCTATTTACGTGATTCCTTTCACATCAAAACATTTCTGAGTTTTAACAGGATGTGTTGCAAAGCGAATGACTGTTGTGTAGGCAAATGTATTTTAATCTTGATTGCAGAAAAAATGTTGATCAAGATACCAGAACTTCATTCAGTACCATGCTTTTATAATATCTGCCTGAATGATTGTCCTTTTCCTTCATAAATAATAACTAACTGTGCTTAACGACACCATTTCTCTTTATTTGTGTATAGTATTATTTAGTAATATTTACTTTTTTCTTATAGCTGATTATAATCCATTCCTATTTGTATCATTTGCCCCAAATATTTTATTTTGCCTGAACTTTCTGACATATAGACAAATTCAAGAAACGTATCACAATTTTTACTGATATTTCTCCATCACAATTGTGATTTAAGGGATATGTTATGGATGGTATGGTGAGCCAGTGGTTAACACCGCTGCCTTATAGCACCAGGGACCTAGGTTCAATTCCCAGCTTGTCACTCTCGGTGTGGAATCTGCACATAGTCCCCATGTCTGCGTGGGTTCCCTCCCACAATCCAAAGATGTATGGGTTAGGTGAATTGGCCATGCTAAGTTGCCCTGTAGTGTCAGGGGGACTAGCTAGGGTAAATGCATGAAGTTGTGGGGATAGAGCCAGGGTGGGATTGTGGTCTTTGTAGACTTGATGGACCAAATGGCTTCCTTCTGCACTGTGGGATTCTAAGATTATGATCTGCAGCAGAATGAGTGTAGCCATAGCAGAGTGCATTTGATTCAAAGGAAAGAATGTGGTTTATAGTTCTGCAAATGCTATATTAGTAGAGGTTTGTGTTGATATTTCTTTCTCTTACTAAGAGATTAATGCCAGATTTTTAATCTTTCCAGGTTCACCTTCTCCTCAGTCTCACTTTCTGGGTGCCAGACTCCAGAATACCCCAACTCTTACTGACATCTACCAGAGCAAGCAGAAACTGCGTAAGCAGCATTCGGACCCAGTCTGTCCTTCATCAGCAGGGTATGGATGTAGCCACTCTCCACAGCCTAGCCGACCAGTCAGCCTTGGTACTTCCCCCACAAAGCATATGGGAACATCTCCACGGAGTTCAGATTGGCTGCATAAAACTCCATTGCCCACCATCATTGGATCGCCAACGAAGGTATGTGAATATGTAGTATTAATACTAATTACTTCCACCCAATGGAAATACTCCTTGACTTTATTTTGGGAGTGTTGGGAAAAGGATATGATTGTTCATCAAATGAATTGAAATTTGCCACATTTGTTTTATTATAGACCACTGCTCCTCTCAAGCTGCCAAAAACACAAGCATCTTCCAATCTGCTTGCCCTGGCTGCACAGCAAGGATTGACTGAGAGTCCGCCGATGCAATCCAAAGCCATGCTGGAGGCTAGGGAATTCTGCACCTATCATTATCCACAAGCAAGTGCTAAGTGCGCAGCTTCTGAAGAGAATAAAACCACTTTTGGCAGGTATCATTTGCTTTGTTCTTTATTAACATTGTGATCCAGATTAATAGATTAGTTGTATTAACAGGAAAAGTTGAGTATATTTCCTGGGCAGAAAGATAACTTTGCTTTGAGCTACAGGCCAAGTTGACTGGAATGATTTGTACCTCTTGTTAATGAAGATCAGAATAAGCTTTGTCTGGGCTGGGCTGCATCTGACTTAAGAATGCACAGTGTCAGCTTTGTCTTGGAATCAAGAGTGCGAACTCTTAAGTTAGAAGACTGTGGATTCTTCAGTGCTGAGGGAATGCTGTACTATCAAAAATGCTTCCTCTTAGATGAGGTGTAATCCCGAGGCAGTGTCTGCTCTTGGTTAAATGTAAACAATCGTAGAATCCTGATTTGTGCAGAAAGAGGCCATTTAAAGTTAAAGTTTATTAGTCACATGTATGGCTTACATTAATGCTGTGCAGAAAAAGGCCATTTGGTCCATTGTGTCTACACTGACTCTCCAAAAGAGCATCATCCAGGCCGTCCCTCACTATCCATGTAACCCCATGCTTTTATCATGGCTAATTCACCTAATTTGCACATCTTTGGACATTAAGGGGCAATTTAGCATGACCAGTCCACCAAACTTGCATGTCTTTGGACTTTGTGAGGGAAACTGGAGCACCCAGAGGAAATCCACACAGACATGGGGAAAATTTGCAGACACCACACAGTCAGTACAAGCTGGGAATCAAAGCCAGACTGTCGCCAAAGGCTGAAATTGAATCCAGGAGTCTGACATTGAGGCAGCAGTGCTAACCACTGTGCCAATGTGTCACCCATTATCCATAGCACAATTCAAAGAAGAGCAGAGGAGTTCTCCCTGTTTCCCTGGAGCAATATTTAGCCCTCAAACATCAGTAAAGCAGTGTATTGTGTCATATGACTGCTTGGAGGGTTTAGCTGTGTGCACATTAGCTGCTAAATTCACATTTCTTCATTACTATAATAGTTTATTTGGAAAGCTGTTTGAAACATTGAGGTTCTAATAGATGCTTTACAAATGCAAGATTTTCTTTCTGCAAAATTTATGAAAAAACACTTAATGTGTTTGTAATGTTGGCTTCAGTAACATTTATAATGGCCTTCGAGGCATACAAAATAAGATTTTAATCCTTTTATAGATCTGTAAGCACAGGAAGGTTATCAGATCAGGTGATAAAGACCACGTTTGGAGGGCAGACCTATCAAGGCAGCACAGATAGTCTCAATACCGAGCGGCCCATGGACACAGGTAAAGGAAACTGCAGGTTGCATGCCAATACTGTTATGAGGGCACCTCTTCAGTTCTGTCTGCGTGCTAGTTACTTCAATTTTGTATCTGGTATCTAGTATTCATTTTATTATCCTGTACCTACTCCACTCAAAACTAGACCAAGGCTTCCACAAGAACTTTGCCATCAATTTGCTCCTTTTGTTGTTTTAAGTCTTTTCATCTCTATGTTTAGCAATATTCTTTTTGTAAAAGACAATCAAGTGACCTTTTCCATATTCCCAATGGTGCCATCCTGGAACTGCCTGTTCAAACCCTGGATTTGTTTCCCTCCATTTTCCTGCTGCAGGTTTTTCAAAGATAAATATGATAAACATTGGATGTTGGTGAAGATGGGGTGGGAATATTTGGGAGCTGGTGTGGCAGGGTGAACTGGGAATGTTAATGGTTACTGCTCGTATGACTATCTTCAGGCTCAGCTGTGGTTTCACATCCACGGTAACTTCCCAGTGGGCATTCACAGCCCAGATCCCCACATGTGGCTGTACAAATGACTAAATGAGCAAGGTATTGGAGAACTGCAGCCCATCCAATCTCCCCCTCCCCCGCTCTCCTCTCCCCACCTCCTGTTTCCCCAGAATCTGAGTGTGCTAGTTAACTCCTGAAGGAAGGGGAAGTAGTAAGGGACAGAAGAGTAAAGACATATCTATATTATTGTGAATAATTGAATTGATTAAACATGTATTGTTGCGTATATCTGATGCTCAAAATGACAGTATTTCACTTCTGCTTTGCATTGTCCCAGTGTTTAATTTTAAGAAGGATAGGCATCCTGTAGCCAATATTCCACAATTGAGGTGCAGTGCAGCAGCTTAATTGAATTTGTTTTCTTCTCCATCCTTTGCCTGAGATATCTTGCCTCTGATTGTCACCCCTCCTTGATGGCCAAGCCGGCATCAAAGCTCATGTTGTATGAAAGGTTAGAAATGTGCTTGCCTCATGCCACTATATAACGCACAACATCAATACAACTGCACTTGAAACCAGCCAGTTCATACATTTTTAATTTAGTACAGAGTGGAAATTGTGCACTAAGTGTTAGCAAATTCTGTGGGTTTTGTCTGTCCTGTTGAGGTGCATTTTGCACTATTTCTTCTGTTTGCATGATTTATTTTTTCTTTCTGCCTAGCTCCAGCAGGTGCTTCTGGTTTGACAGTGGGTTCCCCTGCCATGGTGATGGGAGTGAGCCCAAGGACTGTGGTGTTCACTGTAGGTTCACCACCAAGTAGTGTTACCCCTCCCCATAGTAGTCACATGGTCACCAGAACAAGGACAATGTCAGGTAAGACTTGACTACTGAGAAAATTAAAATTATAACGTAACTTTAGTCAGCCTGTAGCCTTTCACACTAAGTCACAGGTTACCTGGGGGAGGTGGTCAGCTGGTTTGGGGAAGAAAGTTAACTTCAGAGGTGTAATTATCCATGAGGCAATACCCAACAGGACTTATCAGTTATTTATAATGACTACAAAGTCACAATGTCAATTGAAAATGGATCTGCTTTTATGATGTATTTTGAAACAACATTTATAAACTGAATAAGTTTATTTTTAAAATACTTTTATCACAAAGTTAAGAGCCTAAAATTCCCCTATTTTGGTAGGTACATAATTTTTACTCCAGTGTGTTTTCAGCTATTCCATAGCCACGGGTAAAATGCCCTTGAGGGACATTGATTCCTTTTGCTTAACTTTGGTCTCCTCCTTTGCAGTTGGCTCAAATAGCCCACTTGGATCTCTCTGCTCGAATAGTGGACGAATTTGCATGGGTTCACCGCCAGGTGCTTACATGGGCACCTCGCCTCCTGGAGCGGAAGCTCCTTCAAGTTTGAAGTACATGACGTTTGGTACCTCGCCTCCCAGTTTAGAAGGATTTATCACATTTGAAGCTCCTGAACTGCCAGAAGAGACGTTAATGGAGGTGAGCTCACATAGTGGTTTGAATTGAAGTTAAAACGTGTTATTCACTCTAATGAATGGCATCCCGGGGCCACCAACCTGCAAGTCTGGGCAGGTATTCCCTCGATTGTATAAATTCATATTAAATGTCAGTGCATTTTCAGTTCCTGCCCAATAATTGAATCCAAGTAAAGATGATAGGTTCAGTTTAACTTTGCAGTAAAAAATGCAATTCAATTTTCGACTGCAGAGAAGTTACAAATCACGAAGAGAGGACTGTTAGGTTTTTCCGAGGTTCCTGAACAATTGGTAAAAATGAACGTACCTTGATATTGAATTTTAGAATGCAAGAAAACATGGAATCTGGCCATCAATTTGAATCCCTCTACAGATATTGGACCTATCGCATTCCTTACAGTTTCACCTAGCTGATTTCAATGGGGGCAAATATCTCTGATCCCAAACTCTAATACAGTAACAATGTTTGCATCTCTGGAATTCAAGCCTGGTTTCCTACCATTCCTGGACAGCCTTCCAAAGCCTTAGGGGCAGTGCAATGATCACAAAGGAAAGTTACTGGTAAAATCCTAAATCATCTTGAAAGATCCTTAAACTAAGTATAATTTTCCATGTGCTACACTCTATATTGTTTAAATGTCACAAATTCTGGTGTTTGTGTTTGACCTCCCTCTAATTATAGAACTACTTCTCAAAATGGTTCTGTTTTATTGTTTATAATTCTTCATGCTCTGGATTATCTAATACAGGGGAGAAATGAATTCCACAATTAGACAATCTGTATGTCCAAACATTGCCAATGGTGTCATACGTAACAGCAAGTAGAAAAAGTTGATGCTGTCCCATGCACTTATACTTGGTCCCTGTGAAAGTAGGAAAGATTATTGTCTCTGATGACAGTGTAATGACACCTGATGTGTTACTGCTCCCAGAGGCTCAGCAAAAAAACATAAGATGTTCTATGCCTAAACAACGCATCCAGTGACATCCTGTTTACCTCCGAGCACCATACCTGGGACCACGATATGCAACAGTGCTGCTTGAGTGATGAGGAATTTCTACTGTTGAATCAGTGTGCATAATTATGGGGCTCCTGAAATTGTCAATAGATCTTCACTCGTAAACTTCACAGTCAATGTTGACACCTTCCACAGATTCCCATTTGTCTCAACTTTCGCAACTGTTGAGACAAACATGAGGCTTTTTGGCCTCTTGTCTCATTGGTGCCGTAAGAGGAGCCACAGCAGTTACAAAGTCTGCTTCTCTTGCTGTTATTTTCTTATGCACCATAACAGGAAACAGCCCAAAGTTATATTTATAGTTGTACACTTTGAAAGAGTGCATGTCCCTAGCAATCGGAAGGAAGGAGAGAGTGCAGCATACTGTTGCTTTCTGGATTGTTTTGTGGTTTTTAAATCTATCTTATCTGCAGTTGACGGAACACAAGTTTTTAACTGGAGTGGAAGATTTTCTATAGTTCAGTGGTGATTATTTAAACATATAATACTTGATTTGGTTATACAGCTGAATGCTTGAGAGAGTTGAATAGTTTGTTTACCAGAAACAACAAATCTGTTCTCCAGTCTCCCAGAGTCTGCTCATCATGTGACATTTTGTGAATGTGGCAATTGGCACACATCAGCTGCTGTTGCTTCACTTGCTTCTGTGGGGGGTTGAAAGAGAACAACTGAGATGTAAACAAAGAAACAGTTCCTATATTAGGAGCTAGAACTTTTCCTCAACATGGTGCATGTTACTCATTACTAGTTCTTCAGTCTGTTACTGGTATTTAAATAGTCTTGACTTGTGAAGCCAGTGAAAATATTTTGACGTAAAATTATTCTTTTCTTTCTGGTTTTGTTATAAACCTCTCAGTTTCTAAAGTGTTGAATTGTTAAAGTATCCTTGTTGCCAACATTTATCAAGCTTCAGATGTAAAGCACGCATGTTATTTTGGATGACTGAAGTATTATTGATCGCTTATGCTATACCTTCCATCAGTTGCCCTGCCTTAAACTGCCACGATGACAAATGTAACTCTTATCACCAAATCTTACCCCAGTATCATCTCCATTTTTAAGCACCTCACTTCATTCCACTCATCCTTTAAATCCTCATTCTCTACAGTACCACACCAGGTTTCTGATGAAGTATTCTCACCACTTTCCTCTTTCAGCTGCTGTGCCAAGTAACTTTCACGTCCATCTCTACTGACCTTGCTCTTTATTCTGTAAGACCAGCAGTGTCTCATTCTTTAAACTCTTTCTGCCTGTGAATTCATTTATTTACATTCACAGCTGCTTTCATTCAGGCATATGGGTGGAGAGTATTCCGTCAGACACCTGACTTGTGCCTTGCAGATAGTGGAAGGTTTGGGGAGTCAAGAGGTGAGTTATTCAGAGCAGGATTGTAAGTCTCTGATCTGCTCTTGTAGTCAGTGTTTGTATGCTTAATTCAGCTCAGTTTCTGGTCAATGGTAATCCTCAGGATGTTGATATCGGAGGATTCAGTGATGGTAATACCATTGAATGTAATGGGGTAGTGGTTAGACGCTCTCTTATTAATGGTCATTGCCTGGCACTTGTGTGTTGCAAATATTACTTGCTATTTGTCAGCCCAAGCCTGGATCCTATCCAAAACTTGCTGCGTTTGGACATAGATTACTTCAGTATCTGAGGAGTTCAAATGGTACTGACCGTTGTGCAATCATTGACAAACATCCCCACTTTTGACCTTATTAGGGTTTCTGCAGCCATCGTGTCTTGGGGCTACTGGCTCAGAGGCAGGGACGCTGTTCGTTCTGTTTGAAGACCTTTTGCCTCCTTGCCGTATCTGGAGTAAAAAAAATCATGACATCTTGCTCTGGTTTAGCACATAACCACAAAGGATCTCCCTTGAGTCTGAGAACTCAAGATATTTAAAATGAGGACAAAATGGCTTTTATTCATTGATTCATTTAAATGAAATTGATCAGTTCCAGTTAGTTTAATTACATTTTGGTTTGAGCATATTTTAAATAAAAATTCAGAAACTAAAGTAACTTTTCCTTCTGTCTATCTGATTGTAGAGAGAGCATACGGATACCTTACGCCACTTGAATACAATGCTGACATTTGCAGAGTGCATTATGGACATTGCAGTGATGAAAGGCGGTAGTTTGGACCTGGGGACCTCTGCTGCTTCGCTCTACCAAATCCAGGAGAGTGTAGTAGTTGACCAGATCAGTCGCCTCAGTAAGGAGTGGGGGTTAGTACTTATAGTTGTTCACATTTTTTCATGCAAGCAGGATTGTGAAGAAGGGTGCTGCTGTGTGGAGCTGCTCAAAAATCTGGATAACTTGTCAATCAAAACTTGTTATCCTGAATTTATTTTAATTAAAAGCACCCAATTCACTGCTTTAAGTGCCTGTCTTTGTAGTGTATTTAAGAAACATATCACTCAGTTGCTTGCATGGTTCTGTACCTTCTGATAATAGTGCACAAAGTAGGTGACTGCAGCTCTTGTTTGTGTGTTGTACAACATATATTTTGTTCCAGTGTGTTGATGGTGCTTTTGAGTGACAAGTAAAATGCAGTTCTCATGATCTTTCTGGCATTTCTTGCTTGTCTGTTATGGAATGGCATTCCTGAATAAAGTTGTGACTTCTATCCAATGATGCTGTGTAAATTCAGCATCATTGGACAGAATGATGCTGAATTGTGCAGCATGACTCAGAATGATGTGATTGAGTGATTTGGAGCAATCAAGTCATTCCTCATTTCAGAAAAGGGTGAATGAAACCTGAAATGTACCCGGTCTCCACCCACCACCCCAATCCAAAAACACGTTGCTTTTCATTCTTTTAACACCATTATCTACCTGAAAGAGCAGTGTGTTCTCAGGGTACTGCCACTCTGATCAGTTGCTAGGTGATTCAAAGAAGTATCTCGAGTGAGCAAATCCCTGGAGTTTGTCTAAGTGTGGAAAATATCTATCACTGGTTGGATGATCAGGAAGCAAAGTAGTTAATGAGCATTGTGTGCATGTGACAACCAAAATGTTTCTTATTGGGGAGCTGAAGTATTAAGTCCAAAGATGTGCATGTTAATTGCTTGGCCATACTAAATTGCCCCTCAACACCCCAAGATTTGAAGATTAGAGAGATGTGTAGGGTTAGGGTGGGATTGTTGGTGCTGACTCAATGGGCCGAATGGTGTCTCCTACACTATAGAGTTTCTATGCTTCTAGTGATGATGAAGGCTTCATTCTGTCTGAATACTGTTGTTTTGCACAGCCCACCTTTTTCTCCCTGAATAGTGGGAGCTAGGACATTTTAGGTATTTGTTGGCTGCCTCTGATATTTGATGGCATACTTATCCCTGTGTTTATGTTACAGACAAGTGGAGCAGCTTGTGCTTTACATGAAAGGCGCGCAGCTCTTGGCATCCTCTTTGCATCTTGCAAAAGACCAGGTCAAGTCAGGCAAGCTGAACCCTTCTACAGCCGTTAAGCAAGGTACTGAAACACTTTTTTTTTATGAAAGTGTACTGGCTCCAAAGGTATTGAATCAGTATTAAAGTTGGAGAAAGAGAGAAATGAGCATGAAGTTAAATTGAAGACTTCAGAGTGGAAATGGCTGCAAATTGCAGCTCTCATGTATTGTATTTGGGAGGGGAGGCGCCCTTCTAGTGTGTAGTCTTATCTTGATGTTGTACAATTTGATACCCATCTTTCAGACTAGTTGTATCATCCAAGTTAAATAACCTGCTTTATTTGCAAGCTATTTATGCATTGAGAGTTTGTAGCATAGTACATGCCCTGTATTTCGTTTGACCTTGCAGTGTTTGTGATTGTAATTGATGCAGAAAAAAATGTTAATTCCCAGTGCATTCTACCTTTCTGCAAAAAGAAACATTCAGCAAAACATATTGCCATTTTTACACAAGGCCAATTCTCATGTGCATGATTAACTTGAAATCTTATAACTTGGTGGATCATCACTTACAAACATTGTAGATTTTCATGTATGCTAATTCCGTCAGCCTCAAATGTCATAAAATTGAGGAACTGTCTTTGTTGGCTACTGTTAATAACCATCAACAAGGCACAAGTCAAGTGTTTGATGGAATACTCTCCACTTGCCTGGGTTTTCAGCTTCAGTAAAATACAAGAAACATGGCACCACCCAAGACAAAGAAGCCTACTCATTTGGCACTCCATCCACTACTTTAAACATTCTCTCCCTCAACTGGCAGCAGTGTATACCACCCACAGGATGCACTACAGAAACTTAGTAAGCCTCCTTAGCAGCATCTGCCGAGTCTGTGACCTCTGCCACCTAAACAAAACTGTTTGTCTTTCTGATGCGATTTCTGGTCTCTCACATGGCAGGCTTGTGGTTTCTCGGGTAGTTTTGATGCTTTTAAGTTGAAGCGAGGCTCATGTAAAGCAAACCAGAAAGCAAACAGGCTAAATGTGTGGGTTTACGGGCATTGGGCCTGGGTGGGATCGTGGTTGGTACAAACTTGATAGACTGGCCGCCTTCTGTACTGTAGGGATTCTATGATCATTTCTCCATCTATGAATTCAGAAAAATCCAAGAGGACATCAACATGGTTAATTCACCTTGTACGTTATACCCTACGCTTCCATTTATGCAAAAAAATTGAAAGGACAAATGAGGAAAGGAAACATAGCAAAATGATGCACATCCCCTCATACAGCATATTATAAGTTTTAATAGCTTATGGAAAAGTTTGTAGAAGCAAGTCAGATGTTATGGAAAGCATTAGGGCCCCATTCTTTTTCGGAATGCATCCGATTTGCATTGGAGTATACAGGTTAGGAATTTCATTGGGCTATGTTCCACGATATATCAATTCTGAACCGAAGGGGATTTATTGCTAATCCAAGATCAGAATGTGTATGTATGTGTGCGTATCCTTGTCTTTTTATCTGGGAGTCCCAGAATTAAAAACAAAGGATCAAATTCTAAGGCCATATCAAATATCTTCTCAAGCTGTTTAAGTATGCCAGACCAATAGGGTTTAACTTTGATACAAGACAAAATGCAATGTATTTGCCCCCAATAACTTTGCACTTTTGGCACAGTGAGGATGTGGTAGGGTCAATCATGTGTCATAAGCTTGGTGTAATATGCAAAAGGTGTAATATTTTAAGTGAGCTGCCTTCTTTCTGAGATTCAGTTGGCGTTTTCCCAAATATTGCCCAAGACTTCTCATCAATAGAGATTAGAGGTCCTTTTTCCCCCAGGACCATAGAGTCTCTAGTATATTCACACAGGATCTGGAGCATGAAGTGTCATAAAATTTGCTGATTAAATTGCTTGGGTTCTGTTGATATCAGGACTTTTCCCACCAAATGGATATTGGTATCAAGATGCAAGGATGCTTTATTAAGGATGGAGTCTAAGTTGTAGATTCCTGAAAAAGGAGTATTTTGTGTTATGGTTCAGGTCAGAAACTCTAAAGTGTTTTACAAAGCCCACCTGAATCGCAAGTTTTGTATTTTAAATTTGGCTAGGATAAACATGAGATGTTTCACTTTGAGTATGATTCAAGTGACCCATTAGGGAGTTTTTATCTCAAAGTTTACTGAGGAATATAGTCAACATATTTAGTAAGAATATTAGCAAGAACTTTTATCAATTACAAACAAGAAGCAAAACAGTTGATATATAACCCTTAAAAAAAAAAGTATGTATACAATATTATATCAGATGTTCCTAAACAGATTTATCACAGCACAGGCTAAACCTCACATAATCCAGAATCCTGTTTCCTGGATTGAATACTGATTTCAAATAATCTTGAAACTTAGAGCAGCTTGAAGTTACTAGCTACCCAAAAGGTCAAATATACAAACTCTTTCCATCAGCTAATTGGTAAAATTTTCAAAGCAAAACAGAGAGAAAGAAACTTTTTTCCTGCTTGCTTTTAAGACTGCCTCTAACACTGCAGCCAAAACAAAAATAAAAATGATTTCTGTCACCTGACTAGCAGTTTGTTTTCCTCCTCCTAGCAATGACATCATCCAAGGTTGAGAGCATGATTTTAAAAAAAACTTTCTTAAAGTGACACTAATAATATGCAATTAAAGGAACACTAACCATAAACAATAGGGCACTTATAATATCAAATTGTTGTCAGAGTTGCTCAAAAGATAAGTGAACCACACTTGTCATCAAAATAAGTTTCCTGCAGTAAAGCTTAAGTCAACTTAAGAAAAATATTTAATGACAGTATAAATATACTGACATTAATACCTCGTTGAATATGTTTAAGTCACGGGTAGATAGATTTCTGATCGATAAGGGAATTAAGGATTATGGGGAGCATTCAGGTAAGTGGAACAGATGCACTTCGGATCAGCCATGATCTTATTGAATGGTGGAGCAGGCTGGAAGGGCTAGATGGCCTACTCCTGCTCCTATTTCTTATGTTCTTAAGGCATAAAGTTCACGGTGAACTCCAGATTGCTGCCTTCTGTGGAGTTCAAAGGCCATGGCTTTAGGTGGATTGACACCCATCTTTATAGAATTGTTGAACGTCATCCTTAGTGCAGCAGGATATGGTATTGCATTGTGGTAACCTTCAGCTGTTCTATAACTTCATCAAAGCTGATGCACGTCTGTTGTATTGCCATCAAGAAGTCTTGGAAGAAAGAGAACAACGCTCCATGATTGAGCAAGATGCTGTAATGTTGAGTTGCCTCCAACACTCAGGTGATCTCTGAAGTTTTGAAAACACACAATTGTGGGCCAGGGTCGCTAATTGTTCCGAGGCTTCAGAGACAGGATGCAATGTGCTCCCTCTCTTTTAATACAAAGAAAATGTGCTAATTCTCAAGGAATTTAACTGGGAAACTTATTTTTAGCTCCTTGTGGTAAACCAATAATGCAGACAGCTTTCCTCTGGCCTCTGTTCTCCAGATCGTCCAGTAATTTTGTCATTCCATGGAACGGTTTTTTTTTTCAAGGATTGTAAACAGCAGGCCTGAATCGAGGAAGTTTTATTTTCGACAGTTAAGGATTTTCTCTTCCTCTTCTTCAAACTTTTTATCAATATTATATAGTTCTGTGGCATGAGCATTGATATCCTGTGTTAATAGACCAAGTTTCTCTCAAACTGAAATGTCCTTGACAGTGCCCAATTGAGTTCCTATTTATACCCTAAGTATGTTGAGGAACTGATTACTCTCTCTTATCGATGGTTTTCTTAATATTTCTCATCATCAGTTTAACCAGAAATCTTCCAGGGACATAATATGGAATTCTCACTCCCAGATTAAGTAAGTATGGGCCCTGTGAACCCTATAAGTGAAAGGATTAAAAGATGGATAGCGCACAGCTCCCAGAAACGTAGATATTTGTGTGTCACATCACGTGACCTTTCTTGGACCCATTCAATCTGATGAAACGTTTTTGATCGGCTTCCAAGAAGAGCTTTGCATTTTGTTCATGTTGAGATAGGAGGGATAATTCCAAATCACAAAAGAAATCAGATGACCCTCAGCAGCCATCCTTCCCATTTTAAAATGTAAAATTAATCTGAAGTTCAAAATAAGATACATGGGTATTAGGAGTGGCCCAATAATCCTCCTTCCTTTTTTTTACAGTTGTTAAAAACTTGAACGATCGCTACAAGTGTTGCATCTCCTTCTGCAAGAAACTTACTGAGAAACTGAACCGCTTCTTCTCCGATAAGCAGAGATTTGTGGATGAAATTAACAGTGTTACTGCAGAAAAGCTGATTTATAGCTATGCTGTGGAAATGGTAACTACTATTACATGTTTCTAGGTTTCTGAGGGGTATTTTGATGGAAGAAAGTCTAATTTGATTTTTGTAAAGTATTATTGGTTTGACTAAGGGTGAGTAGCTAAGGATAGCAGATCGGTTTATTTTAATGACCAGCTGATGTCTCTCTGACTTGATTTATTATTGTCACATGTATTAGTATACAGTGAAAAGTATTGTTTTTTGTGTGCTGTACAGACACAGCATACTGTTCATAGAGGAGAAAAGGAGTGAGCGCAGAATTAATGTTACAGTCATAGCTAGGATATAGAGAAAGATCAGCTTAATGTGAGGTAGGTCCTTTCAAAAGTCTGATGGCAGCAGGGAAGAAGCTGTTCTTGAATGGGTTGGTACGTGTCCTCAGACTTTTGTATCTTTTTCTGGATGGAAGAAGGTGGAAGAGAGAATTTCTTGGAGGGCTGGGGTTCTTAATTATGCTGGCTGTTTCACTGAGGCAGCGGCAAGTGTAGACAGTATCAGTGTGTTGGACGCTGGTTTGAGTGATGGATGGCTTTGTTCATGATCTTCTGTACTTTCTTGCAGTCTTGGGCAGAGCAGTAGCCATACCAAGCTGTGATACAACCAGAAAGAATGCTTTCTGTGGTGCATCTGTAAAAGTTAGAGTTGTAGCGGACGTGTCAAATTTCCTTCATCTCCTGAGAAAGTATAGGCATTGGTGGGCTTTCTTAACTATAGTATCAGCATGCGGGGACCAGGACAGGTTGTTGGTGATCTATACGCTAAAACCTTGAAGCTTGCGACCATTTCTACTTTGTCCCCATTGATGTAGACAGGAGCATGTCCTCCACGACGCTTGATGTAGTCCATGACTGTCCTTTGTTTTGTTTATCTTGCCCACTGAGGCAAGATCAAATGTAACCTTCAAGTGAAGCAGGGTTGAAGGCAGGGAGATCCGGCTCAATTTTTAATTGTACATCTGTCTTTATTTTTTTAAACTAAATGAAACCAGCCTAAATGAGAGAATCTGACCATACAGCAGTTTGAAAAGTATAAGAGGAAAGATTAAGAGTTGTTTTCCAGTGGTGGGAGCGATCAAACTAAAAGGTGGATTTAATTACACTGTAGTCTATTTACGTAATTAGTTTGCATCATGAATGTTGTAATTGAATTTAGTGCGTGAGAAGTTGACAACAGGAAATGTAAGCATAATATTTTCAATACAGATTTTGCATCTTTGGACAAGTTTCATGGTGATAATTATCCAGTGAGGTATACTTTGTATTTAGTGGTCTTAGATATTATGGCTATTGTTGCACAGTCTACATATAATGTCCATTCCAGTGGAGGTAAAAAAAAATTAAAAGGACAACTTTAAATTTCAATTCTTCACTGAAATCAGTTTTGGTTACTTCAAAATTAGAGGATTTTCTTGAGTTGGGATGGGGGGAAGACGGTGATCAGCCAGACATTCACATTGCTGTCTTTATTGGTACTGACTTTCATCAGACAGCGCATTGGTTAGCGTGTAGTTATATTGTGTGACGCTAGATGGATAGTTGTTTCCGTTAAGAGTATGGAGAGGCCTGGTGGTATGGACCACCTTGGACCAGAAACTTGCCTTGTAATGTGCTAACGATCCTGGACTGCATTGGAAGAACAACAAAACTGGAGCTAGTGCCTCTGTCAGTTGAGCTAAGAATTAAGAAAGTGGTGAACTGCTTTTCATGTCTCAATGGTGCATTTCTAGAGGTCTGAAAATAAACTCTGCGCACCATCTTGGACTAGTTCAATGTGATATAAAAGGTGGGTAAATCATTTTTTCAGATCAACAGTTAAATATGTTTGATTACTTACTGGGTACTTAGCAATTTCACATATAATATTTCATGTAAAGTTAGCAGCAACAAGTAATTCAATTAAGGAAAGTGAGTTTCTAGGTGTTGTCCCCTGCATGTTGAAAATTTGAGTTGCCAATTGTTTGTGCTAATGCTGTTGTATCTGTAGGTACAGTCAGCTGCACTTGATGAAATGTTCCAGCAAACAGAAGACATCACATACCGGTACCACAAAGCAGCGTTGTTGCTGGAAGGCTTGATGAAGACTCTGCAAGATCCTGCTGATATTGACAACATCCACAAATGTAAGGATAAAAAGAGCATAGCCTGGGGAATGAAGAACAAGAAAGCCAGTTCTGAAAACCCGCAATGTTGGGCTCAGGGCCATCTGTTTACCATATATTTACAGTATTTTATTTAAATGAAAGCTTTTTGAAAAGAAGCTAATTAAGGGCATCTACAATTGGTAAGCAGGCCAGGCTATGGAAGTGAACCATGCAAACTAAGAAGATTGTAGGTTTGATCCCCAAGTTATGTCACTGTTAACTGCTCTCAGCCAGTCTGACAATACAAATGTTAGGACTGATTGGTCTCAGCACACTGTTTTGTGGAATGGTGCAGTGGTAAAGTAGTTCTTTGTTGTGACAAATTCAACACGATCTAAAATCCATACAGTTCAGGAGGCGGCCATTTGGCCCCTTAAGTCTGCATTGACCACAATCCCAGCTATACCTAATTCCCATAACCCTTCATACTTACCCTGGTAATCCTGCTGACACTAAGGTTAATTTAGCGTGGCCAGTCAACCTAACCCACAGATCTTTGGACTGGAGTGCCCGAAGGAAATCCACACAGACATGGAGAGAATATGCTAACTGCATACAGACAGTCACCAGAGACTGGAATTGAACCTGAATCCTGGCACTGAGGTAGCAGTGCTTCTCTCTCTCTCTCTCTCTCTTCCCCTCATCCACCACCCACGTATTTCATCCTACCTTTAAAAGCACTTTCAGTACCTACATTTTCGAGCACTTTTTATCATCTCCCTGGGAGGTTTACAGGAGAGAAATGGAAACAAACTGAACAGTTTGGGAAGTTCACTTTCCTAAGTAGCACAGACGATTATAATGTTTAACGAAGTTCAGTTGGGATGTAAGCAATTGCCTTGTTGTTAAAGAATAGTGGATGCATTTGAGTTGAATATTTAAATTTAAATTTCCCCCACAATTGAATGACATTCTGTAAATCTACTTTTAATCCAGTTTAATTTGAGTTCCATTTGGTTAAGTGGTTTGATTCCTCATATATTGAGGCCAACAAAATAGTGGATCCCCACATCAGTTGGAGAGTGAAATTATATATTAAAATGTATTGAAATATTTTGAAGAAAAAGGTTGAAATTTTGAACTTGCTGGCATTTGATGTCTCCTCCTACTCCTCACTAACGTGCCAAGGAGTATTGAAGGGAAGGAACTACCTGATTTTTATCTTGGATTGCCGCAGTGTGCTATATGAGGGCTGATGAGGAACCATCCAAGCCCTGGAGAAAATGGGCAGCACCGTGGTTTGCACTGCTGCTTCTCAGCTCCAGGGACCTGGGTTCAATTCTAGCCTCAGGTCACTGTCTGTGTGAAGTTTGCACATTCTCCCAGTGTCTGCATGGGTTTCTTCCCACATCCAAAGATATGCAGATTAGGTTTCTTAACCGTGTTAACTTTTACCCCTTAGTGTCTGGGTCAAGCAGGTTAAATGTGTAGGGTTTATGGGGATAGGGCCTGGGTGGGATTGGTTGGTGAAGACTCAATGAGCCAAGTGGCCTTTTTCTGTACTGAAGAGATTCTGATAAACGTGCTACTAACGAGGGGCGATGCAAATGATGAGTGAACAGTGCCACTGATAGTGTCGTGAAAAATGAGGGTGGATTGTGCATGGTTTGGAATTCTTCAGGGACCAGCTGACAAAGTGAACACATGCTTTTACTTCTTTTGCAGATAAGACCAGCATTGAACGCAGACTCTCTGCACTGTGCCATGGCACCGTAGCTCTGTATGAAAACTAGCCTTCTGAAATGGACCACTAGCAGCAGAGCAGGGACCACCACCCTTCCTGGATCAAATCCTAGAATCTTGGAGTTGCCTTTTTTCTTTTTTTTCCCCTTCTCCTCTTGATTTTTGGAAAACTGTTCCTACTGGAGTTATTTTTGTGTTCACCATGCAGGTCAGCCCACGAAGTGAGGAACGTTTGTTTTTTTGAAGAGTTACCAAAGAGGAGTTCTTGTTTCAAAAGAAAGGACATTTATGTATAAATATAGATTATATTTCTGGAAAATCCTCTCAACGATGTAGCATTATCTTTCATTTCAATTTACCTCAAAGAGGTAAAGTTGTGGGGCAGATTCACTACATTTGGCTTCCAAAGCCACTTTATCACTGGAGTGTGTTAACATGAGCACGAGAGTAAAACTGAAACTTGTCCTCTATTTTTGTCACAGAACTCACTGGGTACTTAAAAACCTACATTCAGACAAAAGTGGGTTACAAAGGAGCTCCAAGATCTGATGACCTTGTATATATACAGTACAGTGCTGTGGCAATTTGATAAGTTGTCTTTCTCCAAGTCAAGCTGTTAAGTTTTTATTTTAAAGACATTAATAGTGTGATGAATGAGCCACAGTTACTCACGGCAGTTTTGAGTTTTACTAGGACCCTCGTACAGCCAGTCCAAGGCATGCATAGCCTTGTATCATCGACTGCATCACGTACATATCAAACCACAGATCATCATGGAGGAGTTAAGCACTTTATGTGGATGGGAAGTTCATAACGAGACAAGAGGGGATGTCGACAGCCCAGCTCAATGACCTTGTCAACCAGAAGGGAATCCGGGCATCACTTTGGATGGGGATGGAGAGACGGGATTTTTTTCTTTTTTTTGTGTTTTTTTTTAATTTAGAAGCTCCTCACACGGGAGTTGCAGAAACCACAAAGACTTTGCTCCAATAGACAACCACTTCTGATTGCACTATTACAATTCTTTGAACAGCTTTGATAACAGTAATGTTACGCAGAACTCCTTGTAAAACGGCACAGCTTAAAAGTTGCATTGAAGAAATAGGAAAAGGAAAACTGTCAAAGTAGGTTAAGCTCCAATGCATTCAACAAAAGACATTTTAAAAAAAGTGTGCTTTTGGAGCAAGAAGCACAGAGTGCTTGACACTTTAACTAAAAAGACTGCAAAAAAAAGCCTGTATTAATTACAAGCCTTTCCATTTTTTTTTACTTATTAAATACTTGAGTAGTTCGTATAGAGCAACTGTCTGTATATAAATGAAACTAGTATTTTTTTTCTCTCTTTGCCAGTGATTGCTGACTTTTAAACAATATTTTTGGGCTGGCTTTATGTTGTGCATGTGATAAGTGTGACTGTGCCACTGGCCTGATAATATTGCTAACGATGCTGTTTGTTTGGACAGTATTATGGAAATAAAGCATCTTTCCTGTAGATTGAGAACCTGTTGTGCAGACTAACGTAACATTTAGTATTTTCAGGGGTGGAAAGAAACCAATTATCAGGACTCTGGGAATTAGACAACAGGGGGAGAAAAAAAGGTTGACTGTCTTGAAGCCCCAGTTATGTTCCTGAAGGGCATTTTTGTCAGTGGCATATAAGCTAAAGAATCTTAAGATTCATTTCCAGTCCTGTATGTGTATTATATACATATATTGGGGTGGTACAGTGGTTAGCACTGCTGCCTCACAGCACCAGGGATCCGGATTCAATTCCGGCCTCGGGTCACTGTGTGGATTTTGCACATTCTTCCTGTGTCTGCGTGGGTTTCCTCTGAGTGCTCCACTTTCCTCCCACTGTCCAAAGATGTGCAGGTTAGGATGATTGGCTGTGCTAAATTGACCTGAATGTCCGGGGGGAAGGAGGGAGGGCTATTAGTAGGGTTAACACGTGGATTATGGAGATAGGGTCTGGGTGGGCTTGTGGTCAGTGCAGAGTTGATGGGCTGAATGGCCTCCTTCTGCACTGTGGGGATTCTATGATGTTAGGCATCTATGTAAATCTGTATACCAAGTGGAGAAGCACAATGATCCATTTTTATATTGTGTGTGATTGAACGGTTTGGTTCCTCCCACTGGCTGGTGGAGGGTTGCAATCAACAATGGCATTTGTGAGCTTGAGAAAGTATTCAACTGGAAACCTTATTTTTGTAATTTTGAAATTGAATGACAATTGCGGACAGTAATTTGGAATGAAATATGCATTTAATGGAAGCCGATACTTCCGTTGGTACACATGGGTTAAGAATCAGCAGTCATGTTCTTTTTTCTTCATGCCTCCCCAATCCTGGGTCAGTCTTTGTCCCTTTTTTATTAACCCAAAAAAGAAATTGCCCGCCCAGTCTGTTTGTGCAATGATGTTAAATGCCCAGCAGAACAGATTTTACCATTGGCGTTTATGACCAGGTTTGCCACCAAACCTTGGATTCTCTGGACAGCTTCTTTCTGGAGTTGGTAAATACTTTTTTTCCACCCTTGAGCATTTATTTTTATTTTTTACGTTTTGTTACTCAGCTGCTTGAATACTTGAATATTGAACTAAATTCTTCATAACAATCATGTTTAATGTCCCAGAGACAGTGTATTTGCAATATTTCCCACCTAGCGATGAATTTGACTTGTTCATGAAAACCGTTCTATTCCCCCCACCCCTCACAATGCTTTATTTTATGAGAAGATCTAATGTGTACTTTTATTTATCTGTAAGCGATTCCATTAATTCCGAAGACTGTTTTTATTTATAAAATATTTGTACTATTAGGTCTTTAATACAGTGTTTCTACCTCTCATTTGTGTATAATGGCATGCATACTCTACAAAATCAGGTTGCAGACACATTCACTTGTAGCAGCCTTTTTAATATGGCCTATAAAAATGTACATTAAGAAGCCAGAAATAAAATTGTCCTGGAATATTAATGGATTGATGATTCTGATTTACTGTCTAGTGTGTGATGTCATTTAACTTGACAATTTTCTGACTGTTCGTGTGCTGTTCATGTTTAATTTTATTGAGTCCGAGTTGTATGAAACTTGAACAGATGGGTGGAAACAATGGTGGCGCACTGGTTAGCACTGCTGCCTCACAGCACCCTGGGTTCAATTCTGGCCTCGGTTGATTGTCAGTGTGGAATTATTAGTTCTCCCTGTGTCTGCATGGGTTTCCCTGGGTGCTCCAGCTTTCTCCTACAGTCCAAAGATGTGCTGGTTAGGTTGATCGATCATGCTAAATTGCCCTTTAGCATCAGGCAAGTTAACAGGGTAAATACGCAGTGTTATAGGGAATAGGGCCCAGATGAGATTGTTGGTGCAGGCTTGCTAGGCTGAATGGCCTTCTGCACTGTATTAAATAACACAAGATTGTTTTCTAGTGACCTTTGTCAGCAAAGTGTGGGCTTTGCTTTGCTGGAAGATCAGAACATTTTGCATTCCAACCCTATTTGTAGACTTAGCACTTCAGTGCAGTAAATAGCCAGGGAGTTCTACAGTATCAGAAGTGCCATTTTTCATGTTTAGATATTAAACTGAGGGAGCTCATGATGCTATTTTGAAAAGGGAATTGTCCTGGCCAACATTCTATTTCACACCCTAAACCTCAAAAGCATATGGTATCATTCATTCATTTACAATTGTTGGAATGTTGCGACCTCAAATTTGCAGCAATAATTCCTTCAAAAGTAACGTATTGGTTGTGAAATGCCTTGGTAGGTGAAAAATGCCCCAACTTGAATCTTGCTTTGGGAAAACAAATTGAGGATAGGATTGGTTTAATTGCAAAGGTCCCATTTTCTTTTACTCTGTCAGACCTACAGATATTGGACATAAAATTGCTGAGGAATGGAAGATCAGGCAGCAGCAGCGGAGAAGGGGCAGTAGGTTCAAATCGACCTTCCATCCAGGTTTTGCCTGACCTGATTATTTTTCCACATTTCTCAATGGGAATCCCTCCCCCTTTCAATATTATTCATAGTTTTAACAATCTTGGGATTGCAGTAATGTTGAGGAAAGGCATTCAAGGTATTTGTTGCACAATGGGTGGGGTATATTCTAGAAAATTCTATCACTCTAGAAGTCCCTCAAATTGTTTGGCAAGTTCAGAGTCCCAGGCACATGTTCTCTCTTGGGAAATAATGTGTTAATACAAGGGCCTAAAGGAGGGAAGGATTTTGGAAACGGATAAGGAATGAATTTTATCTGCACTTATGTTTGTTTCAGGGTGGCACAGCAGTTAGCACTCCTGTCTCACAGTTTCAGGGATCTGGATTTGATTCCTGGCTTGGATTTGTGCCGTTTGCACTTTCTCTCCATATCTGCATGGGTTTCCTCCAGGTGCTCTGGGTTTTTTTTCCCACAGTCCAAAGATATATGGACTAGGTGCATTGGCCACGCTAAATAGCCCCTTAGTATCCTGAGGTGCATAGGGTAGAGGGGATTAGTGGGGTAAATATGTGGGGTTACAGGGATAGGGCTGAGGTGGGGTGGTTGTCGGTGCAGACTAAATGGAGCCCAATGGCCTCCTGCATGGTAGGTATTCTGTGAAGTTTTGGTCTTGATCCTTTGACTGAAACTGTCTAACACAGCACAATTAATGTAGCTTTAATTGGGTAAGCAAAATTTCTGCAAATACTTTTTATTTATAGAGTGCATATTATGATTGTTAGTGATTTACACCCAATTAAATGTAGCCAACTGTTGTAGGAAATATGGCAGCCAATTAACACAGCAAGTTTCCACAAGTGGTGATGTGATGACTAGAAAATCTGTTTATTGTGAAATTGAGAGATAAATATTGACCAGAGAATACCCTGCTCTTTGAATATGCCATGGATCTTTTATGTGTCCCTCTTCACACCAGGGTGAAAGAGTCCAGCCTTAAGTGACCCTGTGTGGAGTTTGCATGTTCTCTCCATGTCTGCATGCAGTGTAGGTTAGGGGGATTAGCAGGATAAATGTGTGGGATTATGGGGATAGAAAAGGAAGGGCTGGGTGGGATGCTGTGTTGAAGAGTCAATGCAGACTTGATGGGCCAAATCACCTCTTACACTATAGGGATTCTATGAATAATCAACACAGGAGCCAGGGACTCCTGAAAAATGTGTAGACTAAATAAGGCTGCAGTGTGGTGGCTGCAAATGTGTGCTATCAAGAGTTAGCTGTGAGGTACAGGTATGGTGGCTGGCTGAATGGGTGAAGTGGAGTTGATGGTGAAGTATTGGATGATGATGAGATGCATAAATACATCTGTGGTTTTAGACGAGAACATTAAAACAGGATAAAAAATAAAGAGGAATAGACCATTGCTTAGGAGGGAATATTAGAAATCTGATCCATCATCCAGGTGAGAATCATTGAACCCTACAGTGCAGGAGGAGGCCATTTGACCTATCAAGTCTGTACTGGCCATGTCACCCAGGCCCTCTCTCTAACCCCATACATTGTGTCAGGGGGACTAGCTGGGATCAAAGGGGCAATTTAGCATAGCCAATCCAGCTATAGTCCAAAGATGGAGCACCTAGAGAAAACCCTTGCAAGCATGGGGACAATGTGCAAACTTCACACAGACAGTTGCCCAAGTCGGGAATTGAACCAGATCCCTGGTGCTGAGAGGCTGTAGTGTTTATTGCTTTTGCCACCGTGTCGACCCTGAACATTGAAAGATGAGATGGGGGGTTGGGCTATCATTTATTAACAGTTCTGCATCAGTGTAATCCACCTGTGTATATCAGAAGGAGTCTTGTAACAGCAACAGGGTTCTAGTGTGGGTTTTATGGATGGATTAATGTTTAGGTCTTTGTCTGCAGGTTGTGAGGAATTGCGAGAATGCCAGGGGACATGAAATACGGAGCAAATTAACCAAACCTGTAAATCTGTTGTGATGACCAAATTGGCCAGCAAAGCTCTTGGAATACCAAGCAGTGTTTATAGACTTTGTTTCCAGGCAGGTACTAGGAGTGGCTACCAGTCAAAGCAGAATCAACATCAGCTCTTTTCTCTGCTTACAGATGCTGCCAGACCTGCTGAGATTTTTTGGCGTTTTTTTGGATTTCAGATTCCAGCACCTTCAGTAATTTGCTTACATATTGGAAGTGGCTAAACATTTAGAATTGTATTAGGGCTTGTGCTAATGGTTTATATGAAGTCCTTGAACCTTCTAATCAAAACATGGTTAAGTTGAATTTTTATACATTAAAATAATTAGTTTGATTGGATGTTGCACAGCCTGTTCCCATTGCCTAAGTGACTTCTGTTTTTAAAAAAGAAAATTATGTAGTCGGAATACTAATACTTTAAACCAAATATCAGTACATTGTTACCTCAGAGAGTGGTAATGAATGGGGAGGAATGATCCTGCTGTCACCTAATGACCCTGTATGTGTACTTTCCAACACAATCATTGGACAGCCTGTAATGAATATTTTTCTCCCCTCTACCTTATCATTGTTAACATATAATCTTTGCTCCGACTTAATTCAGCATTGACAAGGAATCAAATCTGTGATAGTATAGTTCCGTACTGCACTTAACACCATGCATTAACCCAAAGCATCACTGAAGCTAGAAAACATGCATTTTGAAAGTTGAATAGAAATGTAATCTTTTCATTGCAAAACAGAATAATTTAGTTATAAAGTAATTGAAAGAACATTGCAAACATTTCCAAAGATTAGTTTATTTATCAGTGTGACAAGTAGGCTTACATTAATACTGGGATTAACTTACTGTGAAAATTCTCCAGTCACCAGAGTCTGGCACCTGTTCAGGTACATTGAGGGAGAATTTAGCAAGGCCAATGCACCTAACCAGCACGTTTTCTGAATTGAAAGGGGAAACTGGAGGAAATCCACGCAGACATGAGGAGAATGTGCATACTTCGCACAGACCGTGAACCCATTGAGTCTGCACCAACTACAATCCCATAACTCCACACATTTACCCTCCCAATCCCACTGACGTTAGGGTCAATTTAACATGACCAATCCACCTAACCTCCAAATCTTTGTATGATCAAACAGTTGTTTTTCTCGATTCAAATATTTCTGTAACTAAACCAAAGAGTTCGAAGAAGGTGAAAATATAAAATGTTCTTTTTAAAGCCCCTGTGCTATTTCTCCTGGGTTTTCCCTCACACAGTGTCCAGGGCAATATCGCTAATTGCCAGAGTCTCCACAGGCAAAGTTGGGCTCTGCTTTATTGCAATGAGGACCAAACTGACTTTTTGAGATATCCATTAAAAAATTGGCTAATAAGGTGTAAATGGATTAGGCGATTAAAAATTACATTTACAAACTGCTCTTTCTGTCCTCAAGATCCTAAAGCATTTTACAGCAAACACACTACTTTCTCATACTGAAGGAATCATAGATCCTTAAAGTGGCCATTCAGCCCATCAAGTCTGTACTAACTCTTTGACAGAGCAACGTACCAAAACCCTGTCCCCCCCATAACCTACATACCCTGGGACAGTAAAGGACAAATTAGCATAGCTAATCTCCCTAACCCACACATCCTGGGACATTAAGGGGCAAATTAGCTTGGCTAATCCCTCTAATTGACACATCCTGGGACATTAAGGGGCAATTTAGCATAGCCAATCCATCGAACCTGCACAGTTTTGGACTGTGGGAGGGAACCAGAGCACCCGGAGAAACCCACGCAGACATGGGGAGAACGTGAAAACTCCACACAGACGGAGATCCAAGCCAGGAATTGTTCCTGGATGTCTGATATTGTGAGGTAGCTAACCACTGTGCCCCCGTGCTGTGCAAAGGTCTGGTTTGTACGTTTCTAAGAGGAATTTTATTTGACCTCTGGGGGACTGGCTCTCATGAGAGTAGCTGAAATAACGCTGTATTTAAAAGCCTGATTCTACTCAGTCATTTAGTCCAGTTAGGAGATAATGTGACAGAACATAATTCCCTGATTATTGATCTCAATGTTTCCTCAGGAGAATTACCACTATGTAATTATAAAACACTCAAGATCAATGCAGGAGATACTTGGACTCAAATGGAGCCACAGATTAAAGATGTGTCGATTAGTCCTCTGCACTCTGTCCTGGGTTCGTGAAAGAATGGTCCGTGCTTAACCCAACAGCTGCAATGTGATTTGTGAATTGATTTTTTTTCAATGTCTACAATTTATTGATTTGTTCAGATTCTGCCTCGCCGCTCACGGAATCACTACAGTATAGAAGAAACTCTTTGGCCCATCTAGTCTGCACTGATGTATGAAAGGTCCTGACCTGCCCACCCTAATCCCACTTGCCAGCATTTGACCCAAAGCCTTGAATGTTATGGTGTGCCAAGTATTCGCCCAAGGTACTTTTTAATATCCCATCTCCACCACCCTCCCAGGCAGCGCATTCCAGACCCTCACCACCCTCTGAGTAAAAAGATTTTTCCTCAAATCCCCACTATACCTCCCCCCTTACTTTTACCCTGTTTCCCCTCGCAACTGACCCTTCAGCTAAGGAGATCAGTTATTCCCTATCCACTCTGTCCGTGCCTCTCATAATCTTGTACGCTTCAATCAGGTCACCCCTCGGTCTTCCCTGCTCCAACGAAAACAACCCAAAGCCCACCCAACCTCTCTTCATCACTTCAATGCAAAAGATGTATAGTTTAAGTTTTAAGTTTATTTATTAATGTCACAAGTCGGCTTACATTAACACTGCAATGAAGTTACTGTGAAAATCTGTTAGTTGCCGCACTCTGATGTCTGTTCAGGTACATTACATAGAATCATAGAATTCCTGTAGTTCGGAAGGAAGGCTCATCGAGCCTGCTGTGACAAGAATCTCACCCAGGCCCAACTCTGTAACCCCACACAATTACCCTGCTAATCCCCCTCAAACTAGGGTTAATTTAGCATGGCCAACCTACCTAACTGTACATCTTTGGACACTAAGGAGCAATTTAGCATGGCCAATTGACTTGTACATTTTTGGATTGTGCAAGGAAACCGGAGCATCCAGAGGAAACCCATACAGACACAGGATACGGCGAGGCCTGGATAGAGTGGATGTGGAGACGATGTTTCCACTAGTAGGGAAAACTAGACCCAGAGGGCACAACCTCAGGGTAAAGGGACGATCCTTTAAAACAGAGATGAGGAGGAATTTCTTTCAGTCAGAGAGTGGGGAATCTGTGGAACTCTTCGCCGCAGAAGGCTGGGGAGGCCAGGTCATTGGGTGTCTTTAAGACAGAGATAGATAGGTTTGTGATTAACAAGGGGATCAGGGGTTATGGGGAAAAGACAGGAGAATGGGGATGAGAAAAATATCAGCCATGATTGAATGGCAGAGCAGACTTGATGGGCCGAGTGGCCTAATTCTGCTCCTACGTCTTGTGGGAAAAGGTGCAAACTCCACACAGACAGTGACCCAAGCCGAGATTCGGTTCTTGGTCCCTGGCACTGTGAGGCAGCAGCGCTAACTACTGTGCCACCTTGCCGCCCTCATATACTTCAAAGCCACACAGGAGGACATTTTCCTGCACCCTCACCTTCTGGATTGTGTTGTATAACTGAAACGCAATTCACTTGTTCCTTGCAGACAAGTGAATGGTGGAGTGTAGTCTGTGTATCTGCTTTACGGAAAAATAACCCACACAAATCAGTGACAAAACATTTACGAAACCATCTGTCACGGTGCGGATGTGCCACCTAACATGTAAGCTCAGGTTTTGTAAATCAATAGCGTACACTAATTAGACTCACTAACACGGCGCTGTAATCCTCCGCTGATTTGTTGTTATTTACAGATTTGGATGCCCTTGTGTCAGCTTAACACTCTGCACTGGGCCCCTTTGCTTACAAAAACCATAATCTCAGACTCCAGGAAGGAGATTTTGCACACGTGAATGACTCACTTAGAAATCGCCTCGCTGTGAAAACAACAAGGACCGTCACATAAAAACGTCAGCATCCATTACCTCCCAAGTGACAGCCTTCAAAAATAGTCAATAATGCACGCAGGAGGGAGAATAGCAAGGGGAGCAGAGTGAAATGAAGGAGGTGGGAAGAAGGTGATGAGGTAGAGTGAGTAAATCTGGAGGAGTCAGAGAGAAGAGGTTGTTGAAAATAAAGAGTTCCTGCAGAGAGAATCACAGAACCATAAAATCCCTACAGTGCAGAAAAGGCCATTCAGTCCATCAATTCTACACTGACTCCCTGACTGAATATCTTACCCAAGCCTTCTGCCCCACTCTATGTCTGCAACCCCACATGTTTACCATGGGTAATCCATCTAATTTACACATCTTGGGACACTAAGATGTACCACCTAATCTTGTACATCTTTGGACTGCAGGAGGAAACTGGAGCACCCGGAGGAAACCCACACAGATATGGGGAGAACATGCAAACTCCATTCAGACTGTCAGCCAAGGACGGAATTGAACCAGCGTTTATTGCCCATCCCTAATTACCCTTGAGAAGGTGGCGGCGGCGGTGGTGAACTGCCTTCTTGAATCGCCGCAGTACCGTGTGATGTGCTGTTAGGGAGGGAGTTCCAGGATTTGGACTCAGCGACTGAGAAGGAGCAGCTGATAGATTTCCATATCAGGATGGTGAGTGGCTCGAAGGGGAACTCGGTATCTGATGCCCTTGTCCTTCTGAGTGACAATGGTCATGGGTTTAGAGTCTGTCATCAAAGGAGCCTTGGTAAGTTGTTGCAGTGCATCTTGTAATTGATACACACGCCTGCTGCTACTGAGTGTCGGTAATGGAGGGATTGAATGTTTGTGGCTGTGGTGCCAATCAAGTGGGCTATTTTGTCCTGAATGGTGTCAAACTCCTTGAGCGCAGTTGGCACTGCACCCATCCAGGCAAGTGGGGAATATTCCATCACACTCCTGACTTGTACCTTGTAGATGGTGGACAGGATTTAGGGAGTCAGCAGATGAGTTATTCGTTACAGGATTCCCAGCCTCTGACCTACTCTGGTAGCCACAATATTTATATGGCTGATCTATTTCAGTTTCTGGTCAATGGTAACCCCAGTAAAAAGTCTGACAACACCAGGCTCAAGTCCAACCAATTTATTTGATAATAAATTCGCAAGCTTTCGGGATTTGCCCCTTTGTCAGGCGAATGGAGAGTTCTGACAAAGGGGGCAAACCCCGAAAGCTTGCAAGTTTGTTATCAAATAAATTGGTTGGACTTAAACCTGGTGTTGTCAGACTTCTTACTGTGTTTACCCCAGTCCAACGCCGGCATCTCCACATCAATGGTAACCTCCCCCCCCAGGATGTTGATAATGGGGGAATTCAATGGTGGTCCAGACATTGAATAACCAGGAGAGGAGGTTAGATTCTGTATAGTTAGGGATGTCCATGGTATACAGGTGTGGTATCACTCATGAGGGCCAGACTGAGTGTTGTCCAGGTCTTGCTGTGAGTGAACATGGATTAGTTCAGTGTGGGAGGATGGAAATGGAACTGTGCAGCCATTGGCTAACCTCCTTGTTTCTAATATTATAGTTGAGGGCAGGTCACTGAGGATGGCTGGGTCTTGGACACTCACCCTGAGGAACTCCTGCAGTGATGTCCTTCAACCATCTTCCTTTGTGTCAGGAATAACTCCAACCAGCGGAGAGCTTTCCCCCCGATTCCCATTTTGTTAGGACTCTTTAGGGATGTTGCCTCGATGCCGTGTACAGACACTCTCATTTTGATGTGCGGGTTAGGTGGATTGGCCATGCTAAGTTGCCCCTTCCTGTCAGGAGGACTAGCTGGGGTAAATGCGTGGGGTTACGGGGCTAGGGTGCAGTCAGTGCAGAGTCAATGGGCTGAATGGCCTCCTTCTGCACTATGGGATTTGATGATTGTATGACCTCCTCATTCCAGCTCTTTTTCCGTGTTTGGGCAGGAGCTGAATGGATCCAGTGTCTGTCTGAGGTCAGCAGGCAGCCTGTAATGTTCTTTCTCACACTGTACAACTGCTTTTTACACTCCTCAAATGGTTAATCAATGAGCGGGAAGTAGTTATTTCAATTTAATGTGCCCATGAGCCTGATTAAATCCAGCCCTTTAACAGCCGGCTTTACTTACTCAGAGACTGAGCCTGCGTCGCTGATTGATTCCTGTCACAGAGCGACATTAATAAGAAGTCTGACAACACCAGGTTTAAGTCCAACCGATTTATTTGATAGTAAACTCACAAGCTTTCGAGATTTCCCTCTTCGTCAGGTGAATGGAGAGTTCTGGCCTCAGACAGAGCATATAACAACATAGATATATATGTACTGTCTGAGTCCAGAACACCTCATTCACCTGACAAAGAGGGGAACTTCGGAAGCTTGTGAGTTTATTATCAAATAAATCGGTTGGACTTAAGAACAAAGAACAAAACAGCACGTGAAACAGGCCCTTCGGCCCAAAGAGCCCGTGCCGCCACCCCGATGTTCCCACTTCTACCCGTGATCCCTGTCTATGTTTATAGATTTATGGATTAAAAATCAAATTTGCGACAATTTAGGGAGAATTTGTTCTGCCAATCAGCCTAAGAGCACATCTTTGGGATGTGGGAGGAAACCAGAGCACCCAGAGAAAACCCACGCAAGCACGGGGAGAATGCGCAAACTCCCACAGACATAGGCCCAAATCCATGTATCTGCACAGCACAGTGATAGTCACTGAGCTGTCGTGTTGCCCATCAAATGGTCCAGGTCAAGCGTACACTAACGACGTAAACTGATGTTGTCAGACTTCTTACTGTGTTTACCCCAGTCCAACGCTGGCATCTCTACATCACAGAATGATACACACAGGCGTAGCAGTTTTAAAGTTTATTTATTAGTGCCACAAGTCAGTTTACATTAACACTGCAATGAAGTTACTGTGAAAATCCCCTAGTTGTCGTCACACTCCTATTTGGGTACATGGAGGGAGAATTTAGCATGGCCAACGCACCCTAACCAGCACGTCTTTCAGACTGTGGGAGGAAATGGGAGCACACGGAGGAAACCCACGCAGATATGGGGAGAACGTGCAAACTCCACACAGGCAGTGACCCGAGCCGGGAATCGAACCCTGGCACAGGGAGGCAGCAGTGCTAACCACTGTGCCACCGTGTGGGTGGGGAGGTCACAGTGGAGCTGCCACAGGGGAGTCAAGACTGCCTAACAGTGAGAGGTTACAGCCTGAGAGGAGTGTACGGGGAGTGTGTAGGTGCTTTGCAGAACCATTAAACTGAACAAGTAGCAGAGACAAAAAAAAAACAGAACATTTAAACTTCTTGAGTCAGCATCAAGATACTCTTAGGGTTGCTGCTGATATAAAGGGTGAGATACCAGCAGATAGGTGATCCTCAGCTAACTGGTTTAGTGCTGATTAGATCTTTGCATTCACAGTCCAACGTGCACTGACTGAGTGCAGCAGGCGGTGAGTGAGAATCCACTGCCATCTTCTGGCCACTGGAGCTGTTGTAAGAAGTCTGACAACACCAGCTTTAAATCCAACCGATTTATTTGATAGTAAACTCGCAAGCTTTCAGCTTTATGGCCTTCGTCAGGCAAATGAGATGTTCTGGTCTCCAATAGCACGCACATCAGCACAGACAGTTTACAGATTACTGATTAGAATGCAAATCCTTACACCTAACCTGCTATTTAAGTCTTGAAGTGGCTAACAATATGAACGGAAGGAGCACTGAGCACAGGTTAGAGAGATGTGTATTGTCTCCAGACAGCACAGTAAGTGAGGTTTTTTTGCTAACCTAGGCAAGTCATGGGGGTTACAGATAGTGTGACATGAAGCCAAGATCCCTGTTAAGACCGTCCTCATGTGTGTGGAACTTGGCTATCAGTTTGAGCACAGGAGTCTGTGCTGCCGTTCCAGTGCAGCACCAAGGGAGTGTCACCGAGTCTCAGTGCCTAACACTGAGTGCAGAAGATCCACTGATCCCGCTGGCCACTCAAATTAAAACCCTCGTCAACAGGACATTTGGTTACAGGCCGGGAGGTGTTATGAATTATTCACTCACATATGCAGCGGTTCCCAGCAGAGATACGTAATCCACTTCGAGTGTCCCGTCAGGACCTTTCCCATTTGCTTGCTAGTGTTGGGATCCCACAGGAATATCTGAAATTAAGCAAAGTGCAACTTTACCCAGAAACAAGAAAAAAAAGTCCATGCACTTGGCGATGCTTCCAAAACTGACCTGCCATAAATCTTTCCCCAGACATGCTTTCCTGAGACAAGTGAAGTGCTCGGGTGAAATTTAAAACGTAGCGGCAATGTGTTAAAATGCATAATGTTGCTTTTTCAATGTTCTTATTTTAACACCATTTTCTTCCCCTGCCATTGCTATGGAAATGGCAAACGGCAGTTTGAGAGTAAGATGGTTAACGAGGAGAGTAAAATGGTTAATTAATGACCAGAAAAAACATTGCCATGCACTGACAGCTTGATAAATATGCAGCTTCTTCCCTGCTGCCATCTGAATGGACCTACCTTATATTAAGCTGATTTTTCTCTACACTCCAGCTATAATTGTAACAGCATAATCTGCACCCTCTCCTTTCCTTTCCATAGAATAGAATCATAGAATTCCTACAGTGCAGAAGGAGGCCATTCAGCCCATCAAGTCTGTGCTGACAGAGCATCCCACACAGGCCCATCCCCTCAACCCATATATTTATCCTGCTGATCCTCCTAACCAATACATCTTGGGATGCTGAAGGTTAATTTAGCACGGCCAATACACCTAACCTGCACATTTTTGGCGTCTGGGAGGAACCCAGAATACCCAGAGGAAATCCTTGCAGACACGGGGAGAACTCCACACATTCACCCGAGGTCAGAATTGATCCCAGGTCCCCGGTGCTGTGAGGAAACAGTGCTAACTACTGTGCCACCCATTTACACTGCAATGAAGTTAATGTGAAAATCCTCTGGTCACCACACTCTGGCACCTGTTCACTGAGGGAGAATTTAGCATGGTCAATGCACCTACCCAGCAGGTCTTTTGGACTGTGGGAGGAAACCGGAGCACCCAATTAAAATGTGAGGATAACGTGCAGACTTCGCACAGTGACCCAAGCCAGGAATTGAACCCGGGCCCCTGGCGCTGTGAGGCAGCAGTGCTAACCGTTGTGCCACCGTGCCAGCTGTCTTTTGGACTGTGGAAGAAACTGGAGCACCCGGAGGAAACCCATGCAGAGATGGGGAGAAGGTGCAGACTCCACACAGATAGTGTCCTGACGACAGAATTGAACCCAGGTCCCTGGCGCAATGAGGCAGCAGTGCTAATCACGACCAAAAATGATCTGATCTCATTTGTTTGCTGCTGTAAGCATTCTGTCAATTAAAGTGAGACAGATAATCAGAGAGTAGACAGACGAACAGAGGGAGTTAAGAGGAAGCTTAATTTGCAATTGCTCAGAGAAAACGGTGCAGACTTGAAATGAGGTTTTTCACAGAGTGGCGCGGACGGGATTCACTCTGTCCATCATTTTAAATAGGTTGACGCCCCCATTATAAAGCAGTGGAATTAAATACACATAATAAGCAGCAATGTTCAAAGAAGCCCGACCCAACATTATTACATCCTTCCATGGTTATTAGCTGACGGCAGAACAGAGAGCGAAGCCAGCCATAGAATTTCTACAGTGCAGAAGGAGGCCATTCGGCCCATCGAGTCTTTACCGACAACAATCAAACCCAGATCCTAACCCCGGAACCCCACATAATTACCATGCTAGCCCCCTGACACTAAAGGAAAATTGAGCATGGCCAATCAACCTAACCTGCACATCTTTGCAGTGTAAGAGGAAACGGGAATAAACCCACGGAGACCGTGTAAACACAGCACATGCAGTTACCCGCGTCCAGAATTGAACCCAGGTACCTGGCGCTGTGAGGCAGCAGTGCTAACCACTGTACCATTTACCCAATGTGCCACCGTGTTGAATATAAAGAACTTGCATTTACAAAGCACCTTTAATGACCTCAGAATATCCCAAAATGCTTTAGGACATTGAGGTGCTTTTTTTTTAAGTATTGTGGCTGTTGCTTTGTAGGAAACACAGCATGGAATTTGTGCACAGCAAGATCCCACACAAAAAAAACGACCAGATAATATTTTAGAGTTTGTGAACGGAACTACCAATAGATTTGGGGAACCGCTGAAGGGTTACAATTCCCTTGTTGTTTGAGTGCTGGTGGAAGGATAAACATTGGCCAGAATACTGCCGATAACTTCCCTTCTTCGCAATAACTCTGTGGGATCCACCAGACGGAGGCAGATGGGACCTCCATTTAACACCTCATCTGAAAGGCTGCGCTGGCAATGCAGCACGTCCCCAGTACTGCACTCTGAGGTGCCAGCCTGTATATCGCCTCAAGTCTCCAGAGTGGGTCTTAAACCCACAGCCTTCCGACTGACCCACTTGAGTCACAGTTAACACAGTGCAGAGCGACTTGGACCAAAGATTACAGGATGGTACAGTGAGTTAGCACTGTGTCTCACAGCGCCAGGGACGTGGGTTCGATTCCCGGCCAAGTGTCTGTCTGTGTGGAGCTTGCACATTCTCCCCGTGTCTGCGTGGGTTTCCTCTGGATGCTCCGATTTCCTCCCACGCTCCAAAGACTTGCTAAATTGCCCCTTCGTGTCAGGGGGATTAGCAGGGTAAATATGCGGGGTTAGAGAGATAGGGCCAGGGTGGGATTGTTGTCAATGCAGACTTGATGGGCTGAATGGCCTCCTTCTACACTGTAGGGATTCTATGATCACTATAAGAGCTCTGATTTTTCTCTGTTTAGTGGTTGGGGGGGGATAAGTATTGTGACTCATTGCGGAGTCTGTTCTGGGAGATGGGATGCTCTCTGTTTCCTCTGCATCGTACGCGCCCAATAAGGGCACAGGATGGCTTCACGCCAAGTTCACTTTCTCCCCACTGGGCCCATGGTCCCAACTGGAGAAACAGCACCACCTGCTGACTGTGGCACGGCACCTTTCTAACTCCTCTCACCAGCTGAAGGCAAAGTAAGAAGTCTCACAGCACCAGGTTAAAGTCCAACAGGTTTATTTGCTAGCAATCCCCTGAGATTTTGACAATGTAAGAAAGCGCGACATATTATTAAGCATCGTTCCTCTCTCCCTTTGAACAGTGGGAGGTTATTTAAAAATGGCAGCACTTACATTTCTGTAATGCCCTTCACCGCCACTAGATGTTGCCAAATGCTTCACAGCCAATGGGGTGCCTTCAAAGTGTTGCCATGGTTGTGACATCGAAAATGCAGCAGCCAATTAGAGCACAGCAAGCTCCCACAAAGAGCCACAAGATGATCAATCTTTGTGATGTTGGGATTGAGGGACTGGCGGAGGCCTGGGGCCATGACGAAAATCTCCCAACTCTTTGTAGAATTCCTACAGTGCAGGAGGAGGACATTCGGCCCTTCAAGCCAGCACTGGCAACAATCCCACCCTTTCCCCACGATGCCACATAATTGCCCTGCTAAAGGGGCAAGTCAGCATGGCCAATCAACCTAGCCCGCACATTCTTGGAGTATGGGAGGAAAAGCAGCCAGCATAAATAAGGACCCCACGCACCCCAGACATTCTCTCTTCCACCGTCTTCCATCAGGAAAAAGATACAAAAGTCTGATGTCACGTACCAACTGACTCAAGAACAGCTTCTTCCCTGCTGCTGTCAGACTTTTGAATGGACCTACCTTGCATTAAGTTGATCTTTCTCTACACCCTAGCTGTGACTGTAACACTACATTCCGTACTCTCTCCTTTCCTTCTCTGTGAAAGGTATGCTTTGTTTGTATGCTGCGCAAGGAACAATACTTTTCACTGTATACTAACACATGTGACAATAAAAAATCAAATCAAAAATCCTTTAGTCACCACATTCTGGCACCTGTTGGGGTACACTGACGGAGAATTTAGCATGGCCAATGCACTCAAACCAGCACATCTTTGGGCTGTGGGAGGAAAACGGAGCATCTGGAGGAAACCCGTGCAGACACGGGGAGAATGTGCAGCCTCCACACAGGCAGTGACTCAAGCCGGGAATTGAACCTGGGTCCCTGGTGCTGTGAGGCAGCAGTGCTAACCACGGTGCCACCGTGACATCCTCACCAATTAAACTCCCAGTGTAAGTGTTTAGAACGGAACTCCTACATGTGAAAATCAGAAACTGAACTGGACTCACCGTATAAATGCTGCGGCTACAAGAGCAGGTTAAAGGCTCGTAACTCACCTGCTGACAAAGCCTGTCCACCATCTACAAAGGGGCAAGTCAGGAGTGTGGTGGAATACTGCCTGGATGGGTGCGGCTCCAACAACACTCAAGAAGCCAGGTCAAGAAGCCCGCTTGATCGGCACCACATCTACAAACATCCTCTCCCTCCACCGCTGACACTCAGTAGCTGCAGTCTGCACCATCTACAGGATACACTGTAAGAATTCACCAAAGCTCCTTGAGCAGCTGCTTCCAAACCCATGGCCATTCCTATCTAGAAGGACAAGGGCAGCAGATACATGGGAACACCACCGGTGACAGATTCCCTTCCAAGCCACTCACCATCCTGATTTGGAAATATATCACTGTCCCTTCACTGTCTCTGGATCTAAATCCTGGAATTTCCTCCCTAGAAGCACTGTCCCTACACCTCAGGGTCTGCAGCGGGTTCAAGGAGGCAGCTCACCACCGCCTGGTGAAGGGTAAGTGGGAAATAAACCCTGTCCTAGCCAGCAATGCTCACCTCCCATAAATAACACGTTTATCAAGATCTGACCCAGCCGTGTAGCGATATAGCAATCTCTCCCTGATAATTTGGAATTGGATAATAATATTTTGCAGGGCTATGAGGATGTGAGCCGAAAAATAGCTTTTTCTCAGCACAGGCACAGGTTGTGATGCAGGAATTCCTAAACAGTGACTCGACGTTAAATAGTAAAAGGTTATTTAGTCATAAACTAGGAGGAGGCCATTCTACATTCAGTGGGACGGGTCAGGTGGATATTAAATCTTGTACTCAGGCACTCATAAAGCAGAGTACTTCCTCTGGGACAATGCAGAATCTCCTGGGTATTGGTGAGACTGCATCCTTCTCAGTAAGAGATGAGTCTAGCATTCCATTTCTGATCTGTAGTTTATCCGTGGTGGAGAGGACTTGGATCTTGAGCTAAACAGATGCAACTATTCGTTTGTAGCCTAAAAGGGCTTCAGGGTGGCACTGCTGCCTCACAACGCCAAGAACCCAGGTTTGATTCCCGGCTTGGGTCTCTGTCTGTGCGGAGCCCACACGTTCTCCCTGTGACTGTGGGGGTTCCCCCACTCCCCCGTGCTCCGACTTCCTCCCACAGGTCAAAGGTGTGGTGGTTAGATGAATTGGCCATGGTGAATTGTCTCTTAGTGTTCCAAGTTAGTGGATTAGTCATGGTAAATGTTTGGGATTACGGGATAGGGCAGGAGAGAGAGCTTGGAGAAGCTGCTCTTTCAGAGAGTCGGTGAAGTCTCAATTGGCCAACTGGCCTCCTTCTGCACTGTAGCGATTCTAAGTGAGTTAAAGTTTATTTATTAGTCACAAGTAAGCCTTACATTGACTCTGTCTATACTTCCCCCTGCCTCGGCAAAGCAGCCAGCATAATTAAGGACTCCACACACCCTGGACAATCTGTATTCCACTGGGAAAAAGATACAAAAGTCTGAGGTCACGTACCAACCAACTCAAGAACAGCTTCTTCCCTGCTGCTGTCAGACTTATGAATGGACCTACCTCGCATTAAGTTGATCTTTCTCTACATCCTAGCTATGATTGTAACGCTACATTCTACACTCTCTCCTTTCCTTCTCTATGAATGGTATGTTTTGCCTGTATAGCGTGCAAGAAACAATACTTTTCACTGTACGCTAGTGGGTGTGACAATGATAAATCAAATTGAAAATCAAAATCATTAACCCCAAAGAAGTTATTGCCCTAGTTGCTACATTGTGGTGCCTGTTTGGGTCAATGCACCCTAACCAGTCCATCTTTCAGACTGTGGGAGGAAACTGAAGCACCCGTAGGAAACCCATGCAGACATGAGGAGAATGTGCAAACCCCACACAGACAGTAACCGGAGCTGGGAATTGAACCTGGTTCTCTGGCGCTGTGAGGCAGCAGTTCTAACCACTGTGCCACCATGGTTAAACACTCAGTTAGGAAACATAGAATCCCTACAATGCAGAAACACATCTTACCATGGTTACACATCTTTGGACGTGAAGGGGTAATTTAGCATGGCCAAACCACCTAACAATTATAGAATCATAGAATCCTTACAATGCTGAAGGAGGCCATTGGGCCCATCAAGCCTGTACTGACAACAATCCCACCCAGGCCCTATCACTATAACCCCATATATTTACCCTGTTAGTCACCCTGACACAAAGGGGCAATTTAACATGGCCTATCAACCTAACCTGCACATCTCTGGAATTACTGTACGACTAACACTTTGGTTCCAGGTGTCTGAAGGCACAGCCACCAATGGTGATGTGATGAGTGGAGAAATGTATAAAATGCCCCGGTACCCTGTGTGTGACTGCATCAAAACATGAGATGGTTTTACCTTGGGCAACAGGACATTGCACACAAGCTGCAACTTGTCGGGTGTAATGTCAATCGGCACATCAAAAGGTGTGCCCAAGATTTCACCGCCCTCATCCTTGAACTGTATCAGCAGCCGCTTGCTGTCCTCCTTCATCGCTGGATGCTGCATAAGAGCTGGAAGAGAGCCGGAAAGAAATCGATTCAATATCCAAACTCCTGAAACTAGCACCACACTATTTCCAAAAACGCAAATAAACACAATCCAAAACAGGAAAGTTAATATTTAGCAGGCAGAGTTTTGCTTTGTTGTCATGAGTAAAGCAATCTGCTTACCCGATTCTTTCCAATAATCCTTCATCTACATTGATTATTAATAACAAACCATGAGAATACACATAATGCCTGCTCAATTTGTTGTATTTACAATCTCTGTTTACATTGTCAATTAGCATTGAAACTCCCAAGGTAAGTGTTTAGAATGGGAAGATATCATTGTCTCTTCACTGTTCCTGGGTCTAAATCCTGGAATTTCCTCCCTAACAGCACTGCGGGTGTACCTACATCCCATGGATCTGCAGCAGTCCAGGAAGGCAGCTCCCTACCACCTTTTGAAGGGTAACTGGGGATGGGCAATAAATCCTGTCCCAGCCAACGATGCCCATATCCCGTAAATGACATTGTTATCAATGTGACCCATTCGTGTAGGGAGAGAACAATTTCTCCCTGGCATCTTGAAATTGGAACAAAAACTTGAAAAGGTGCTGATTTGAAGGGCTTTGAGGATGTGAGCTGAATGAATAGTTTTTTTCTACAATGTCGGAAACTCCCGGGAAGTTACTCAATGTTAAATAGTGAAAGGCTGGTTCAACATAAATTCTACACCCAATGAGATGGATGGGTGGATATTAAATTTCATACCCAGGCACTCACAGAGCAAAATATTCCCTCTTGGGGGACGCTGCAGAGCTTCCTGGGTATTGGCGTGGCTGCATCCTTCTTATTGGAAGAGGTATAGATTATATATAAATTATAAAGGCTGGAATCTGATGGTGCAGCTGTATAGAACATTGGTTAGACCACATTTAGAGTACTGTGTCCAGTTCTGGTCGCTGCACATTTTTGGCCAACAAGGGGCATACACAAGATGGGTCGTGCGAGGGCTGCTCTTGGATATTGCTTCGAGAGTTGCCTAGCGCTTCACGTCCGTTAGTGCATGCTTAAACTGGACCAAATGACGGGCAACACAACAACTCAGTGACTATCGCTGTTTGCTATCCAGGTCGGATCTCTAGCTTGGATCAATGTCTGTGAGAGTTTGTACATTCTTCCCATGCTTGTGTGGGTTTTTTCCAGGTGCTCCGGTTTCCTCCCACATCCCAAAAATGTGCTTTTTAGGCTGATTGGTGTCAATAAATTGTCCCTGAATTGGATCTCCCTTAATCTGGTGCACACATATAATTCCCTAAATTTGCACCCCCTTTATTGTGGAGTCCACTAGAGGCAGACAAAAATGTCAATGATTGACGAAAGACTTGAATAAGTTACTCACTGAGTGTTAAAATGGGCAGCGCAGGCTTGTAGGGCAGAAGGGCCAGTTTCCTGTGCTGTTCTTTGTTCTCAGTAAGAGATGAATCTGGTACTCCATTTCTGACTTGCAATTTATCGCTGGTGGAGAGGATATGAGGGATCAGGCAGCCGGACTCCCACTAAACGGACGTAACTGTTTATTTGTAGCCTGAAAAGGCGGCAGTGTGGCACAGTGGTTAGCACTGCAGCCTCGCAATGCCAAGGGACCCAGGTTCAATTTCTACTTTGCGCCACTGTCTGTGTGGAGTTTGCACGTTCTCCCCAGTCTGCGTAGGTTTTCTCTGGGTGCTCCGGTTTCTTCCCACAGTGCAAAGATCTGCAGGTTAGCTGGATTGGCCATGCTAAATGGTTCCTTAGTGTTCCAAGCTGTGTAGGTTAGTGGATTAGGCATGGTAATTGTTCAGGGTTACTGGGATATGTCGGGAGGAGAGCACAAGGGTAAAATCCTCTTTCAGAGAGGTGGTGTAGACTCAATTGGCCAAATGTCCTCCTTCTACACTATGGGGATTCTAAGTGAGTTAAACACAGTTAAAAAACATAGAATCCCTACAATGTAGAAGCACATCTTACCACGACTACACATCTTTGGATCTGAAAGGGCAATTTAGTATGGTCAAACCACCTAACAATTATAAAATCCTTACAGTGTGAAGCTAACAGCTGAGCAAAAGACTGTCTGAACTTGCTTGAGAAATCAGTGAAGTTTGCAGTGCTGAATGAACAAGCTCTTTAAGGAGCTTAAGAGGTATTTAATTGATGACAATTTAGAAAGGGTAATAAATGCTGGCCTCTTCCACAATGCTCACGTTCCATGAAAGAATTAAAAAAAAAATTGAGCGGCAGAACATCCTTCTCCCTGCAGTGTTACATTTTGTAACAAAAAGGGCAGCACGGTGGCACAATGGTTAGCACTGCTGCCTCACTGTGCCAGGGACCCAGGTTCGATTCCCAGCTCGGGCAGCTGTCTGGGTGGAGTCTGCACATTCTCTCCGTGTCTGCGTGGGTTTCCTCCGGGTGCCCTAGTTTTCTCCCACACCCCAAAGATTAATTTCTCTACACTCTAGCTATGACTGTAACACTACGTTTGGCACTCTCTCGTTTCCTTCTCTATGAACGGTATGTTTTGTCTTTATGGTGCATGAGAAACAATAATTTTCGCTGTATGTTAATATATGTGACAATAATAAATCAAATCAAATCAAAAGTGTTAGGTGAATTGGCCATGCTAAATTCTCCCTCAGTGTTTCTGAACAGCAGCCAGAGAGTGGCAATTAGGGGATTTTCACAGTAACTTCATTGCAGCGTGAATGTAAGCCTACTGTGACACTAGTAAGTAAACTTTAAAGAAAAACAGTTCAAAAGACCTGCTGCTTAGATGCTAAATTTCTGGGTTAATTAAGAAGGGGGAGTGGACTGCAGATTACTGATATGATTGTGAAAACTCGCAATGAAATGCTGAATATAAAGCTGGGGATGTGTCGGGGGGCGGGGGGACCAGGGGGAGTGAGCAGGCTGAAGACCGGAATCAGATTTATGGAGTTGGGTGTAAGGAGGGAGGTTTCTTGGTGAAGAAACAAGAAACATGAGAGCGGAGGCAGTGATGGAGGAAGACTCGGAATTATATCAGATGCAGATCCCACGTTAGAGCTGAAACCTTAACCTCATGTCGGTTAGATACTGACTGATCTATCATCCATTTCCTGTTTTAGTGACGGGACCCTCTGTGATGCTAGTGTGTCTTTAAGAAATGTATTTTTTAAATCATGCTCCCTGCAGTTATAAGCTGCTTTGTTTTTTCATTGCTTCTGAGCTATCTGCTTAGCAATCCTTTTACTGCTGCTTCAGTGGGCTCGGGTTACAAGTTCCACTAATAAGTTAATTACTAATCACTCAGGGAACTTGTATTCTGAGTCCTACTGGGAGGTGAGCCAGGGATTCTGTAAGTCCTGGGGTTTATCACACTGACCATTGGTTTGTCTTCCTTGGCAGGCTGGGACATCATGGACCAGATCAGTCTTGTTGTATCCCGTGCGAGAGCTGCCTACAATCAGGGGAAAACCCAATCTCTGGAATTCCGCATACAGCAGCTGAGGACGTTGGAGAGAATGATCACGGAGAGAAAGGAAGAGTTCTCACTGGCTCTCAAAAAGGATTTGCACAAGGTTTGAAACTGCTCTTGACGTGTGTTCAGCCAGGTTGCACAAACCCCTTTGCAATCTTCCCTGGATGTCGGTGATAATTAGACATGTTTTTATTCACTGCTAAAAGTATTTCAGTTTCTTGCTCTCCAGTCTGGAGTGTTTAATTTGGTTCCATCGCACCCTGAACAACAGTGTGTGTTAGTGGAAGGATCTGCGGCTGGTTAACAGCCTGACTGTCAGCAAAACCAATACTCCTTCCATAGGCTTAACCATCTTCATACCAACCCACTGGCCGGTCACAATGGGAAGGAGTTACAGGTGTTCACAATTCTTCCAGCCCTCCCTAACCTGGGAAATTCTACCTGGTCCGTGATGGGGAATCTCATTGAAATTTATAGAATACTGAGAGACCTGGATAGAGTGGACGTGGGGAAGTGTCTCCATTAGTCGGAGAGACTCGGATCTGAGGGCACAGCCTCAGAATAAAGGATGACCCTATGGAACCAAGATGAGAAGGAATTACTTCAGCCAGAAGGTGGTGAATCTATGGAATTCATCGCCATGGAAGGCAGTGGAGACCAGGTCACTGAGTATATTTAAGATTAGAGAGAGGTTGGTGATTGGTAAGGGGAGAGAAAGTTGTGGGGGGAAAAAGCGAGAGAATGGGGGTGAGAAACATATCAACCATGATTGACTAGCAGAGCGGATTCAATGGGCCAAATGCCTACTTCTGCTCCAAATCTTATGATCTTATAACCTATCTAGATTTCTTGCCTTAACAGAATGTCAAGCCGTAGGGGAAATGGGAAGGAGATTTGTGTCTGTCGACTGTGCATCTATCATTTTTCCAGGATTCTGTCAGTGTTGTTGGCGTTGGCAACTTGACTGTCTGACCCTCCCCACCCACCCCGAGACTGTCAACTGGAATGTTTAATGGGAGTTATGCCAGGAGAACAGCAGGATAACAGAGAGCAGAATTTATTGTTTTAGAGTTTTAGAGCAACACAGCACGGGGAACAGGCCCTTCGGCCCAA